>CAWUFW010000384.1:1298952-1948428 GCA_963921515.1 Calotriton arnoldi | reverse complement strand
TGTGTCCATAACTGTTACAATGGAATACAGACTCCCAGCTCCCTCCACAACTATGTCTCCTGTTTTGTCCAGCGGGGTGCGTGGGGTTCAGTGCTTCTGTAAGAAAACAGCAGGTTGTATTTCCTGATAACAGGCTCACCACCCAGGGCCGGTCCAATGACTCCAGGGCCGGTCCAAAGACTTCTGAGGCCCCGGGCGAAAGGGAAGATGTGAGGCCCCTCTAATTGCATATTGCATCACAAGAAGTGACATCAAAGAAAGTGACATCGCAGGACTATTGATCTTATTTGGCATCACTGAAGTGACCTAATGTATATATCAGTAACATGGACAAAAAGATGAGGGGATAAAAAACAGGTGAGCAAATATCCATTCCTTAAAATGAAAGATTGCAATCAAAACAATGAGGAGAGAATGAACACATAAAAATACATTTCCAGTGAAACATAAATAGAGTAAATAGAGTAACATAAATAGAGTAACTCCAACGTTCTAGATTATTCTCGTTGAGTTGCTCCCTTGTATTGATTCATTTAGGGAAGGCCAAGTATCTGGGTGTGTTTAAAGTGAAAGTATGCTGCAGATTCAAGGGGTTTTCAAATCACTCTTTTTAATTTGGTGTTAGAACTGTAGGAAGTGGTAGAGGCAAGATGGCAGGATTCTGATGACAATCCTCAAACTCCCCAAAAAGACAGCTCCACTGTTGGTTATATTTCCAACTTTATGGGGTTGTCCAACTTGGGGAAAATTGAGGTAGGGGTAGGAATGGGGAAAAAGAGAAATTGGCATCTTCATATCATGTCCTGTACGCATCTGGAGGTCAGTGGTCGAATCTGCCGTCCTTTTCGTAGGTGGCAGCGCACCCCCACGTTCTATATTAAATAGTTCTTCGGACATTTTTGTAGATTAACTATCTCGTCTGGTGGCTTGCTAGACCCATGCAGCCCTTGCAGCGGTTTGAAATGACCTCTTAGTCACAGGTTCGAATCCCAGCAGATCCACTCAACCTTTCAACCTCACACTAAAGTAAGTAATTGGCACTAAGATCCCCTGTGGTTTGAACGTGGACTTTACATACATAGTGGGACTGCCCTGATTGATGTATCTAACCACCTGTTCATCTTTAACAGCTGCGCCCACCTTTGAAGAAAAATAAATCGAGAATTTTGGAGTGAACCTCCGCTTATGACAAATCTTATAATCACTTTGAAACTAATTTGAAGTGTGCTGCAACCTTTCTGTTTGATATTTTAGTGGGCCCTCAATTCTTGAGGAGCCCACCATACAAAACACGGGGTGTTTCAGTTTGTTTTGACTATCACATTGTTACACCACATCTTCATATTGCTGTCATTGTACCTACATCTCTTCTACAATGCACATACTTGACGAAGATGTGTAACTAAGTATAATCCCTGCTACCGATGTAATAACAAACGCCTTTTGCGGTCAGACACATTCCTATTTTACGTTACTCAGGAGCACTGTATTTTTACTGTAGGCCCTCTTTTCCAGGTTTGGCCTCTTCTGTAGTAACCTGAGACGAGACCTATCACTATCCTCACTGTTTCTGAGCGGAGGTAGAGTTATTGAGGGGGTTTATGTAATGGCTAATGCTGAAAGGAGCAGAGAGATCACAGAGTGCCCCATACACTGCCATTTCCGCTTGCTTGATAGTATTTTGAACTGGTAAGTGCCTGCTCGGATAATGAACTGAAAGAAAGGCACAAACAGTATTTTATCCACCATTAGTCGCAAATCAGCACCTTCAGCGATAGAGGAATTCGAGTATTCATATTATACGACACTTCATCTGGCATTCCCTATTTAGAAAAAAGTCTCTCCTTTCTTTGCTTTTCTTTTTTATTGCAATTTGCTCTTAGGGACAAAGAGGAGAATAAAAGGTGCTTCTCAATATTTAATTCAATTATTGATACATACTCTTATTTTGCAAGGTGTCCTAGTGCTCCCCTCTTTTGCTTCCCCTGACTTGCTTCTTTAAAGTCATAAAATTGCTCAGGTGTGAGATAGGTGAGATTGGTCCTTTTCGACATACTTTTCCAGACCTGAATAGTTTGTCTTTCATTGGCCGAGTGCTTATCATAACTCAGCAAGGCGCGCTTTATTCTTGCCAGTTAAACAGCCATCAAATAAGGATATGCTATTATTGAACGTGTGTATGAATAATTGGTATTCTTGTTACCCTCTTTGGTAGGATGAGAGACAGACTGGGTCCTGCTCAAGATTAAAACCTTTGAACTTTGTGTTATCCCGCTGTCCAATAAATACATTAATCTATGTTTGTATACCTTTGGCCATGTATGCTGTATCTTCCTTGCAAGCATAAACACCGCAGCTTCAGTGAACATTGAAGTCTTTGTTGTAATGCAAATGGTTTTACTTCTACTAGAGATGTAAGGAGAATTTTCTTCTCGTTCTTTGCCCATCTCCTGCTGGGAGTGCAATTGCACCACTTCTTAGAATATCACAATCATGTGGCTCTTTATTTCCGACATCCCATGTACGGAGTATGTGATGTACGTGATAATTCTTTCCGCTTTTACCCCTCCAACTTGGAGCTCTAAATTTCTACATACACAATTCCCTGTCCTCATTCTACTTCCTGTAACATAAATGACCACCGTGATTCCTGCCTCACGCTGCAACTATGGCCATTCAGTGTTGCTGCTTACTGGAACGACTTTCCGCCGCAGCTTAGTACCCACACTTTCTTGTTACATGTCAACCTTGATTATGATAAAATATAATAACAGCCTTGCTCAGTTAATTGCTAATTATTTGGACGTACCAATTTGTATCTGAACAATTTTAAACGACAGACAAGGTACCTAACTACATGGTGCATGTGACTTTCTCTTACACTTTGGTGGACCCATGAATATCATATAACACCCATTAAGTTCACCATTTATGTTACTAATCATAAAAGCTATTTGTAGTGTTTTATCCTCGCGCACCCCTCGCGCGAGGTCACGCGAGCTTTTCCCCTGGTCTACAGTTGGTTGACAATGACAGTTGCTGTGACGAGTTGACGATCGCCTCTGAGGTGCTTGCACGCACACGGCGCCCGTCTGTGGGAACTTGTTAACTACAATAAAACTTATTGTGCGCCTGCGAGAGGTACTGAGACCTGTAAGAATTGTGGCAGCCTGCTCAGCAACCCCAGAAGAAAATCGTTTTTGATCTCTACTGATGACGGATAAAATCCAGAAACACATGTGTCTAGAGATGGCAGCACTAATCTGCACCAACTTTGGTGGAACACTCCAGCAAAATACCAAGTAAGCATGCACTACAAACTGCATTTACCAGAATGCTAAGGGGCGAACTGTGCTGGGAGGTCAGCAGTGTGCTCCCACCCCTTCCTGTTTAAAAAGGCTCCATTGAGCCATTGAGCTGACGAGCTAGTGGAGATGCACCTGTGCGCCTGTGAGAGGTACTGAGACCTGTAAGAATTGTGGCAGCCTGCTCAGCAACCCCAGAAGAAAATCGTTTTTGATCTCTACTGATGACGGATAAAATCCAGAAACACATGTGTCTAGAGATGACAGCACTAATCTGCACCAACTTTGGTGGAACACTCCATCAAAATACCAAGTAAGCATGCACTACAAACTGCATTTACCAGAATGCTAAGGGGCGAACTGTGCTGGGAGGTCAGCAGTGTGCTCCCACCCCTTCCTGTTTACAATAAAACTTACTTCAACTACATTTCGCTTCCTCCGTTATTACATCTTTCGTGGCGACGAGTTGGTCGAACGAGTTCCCACACAGCACCCACGCAGATCTTCTATGGATTGGAGGTGAAGATACAACAGGAGGAGCGGAAAAATACTTAATCACAAGAAGATTGCCATCGGATGAAGATTTATCGTATCCAGTACCAGTAAGGAAGTTTAAAATATCTTTGCCCTGGAATAAAGCTGGAAGCGCATCGCAATCTACACACAGACGGATAGGCTCTGCTCCGTGTCAGGAAGGAATTCTCCCGGAAGAGGTGCCCTTGTGCTCCACCCGCACCTGATGTGGCTCAAGCTGGTAGGAGAGAGGAAAAACATGGGAGGCGGAGGAGCATGACGCATTTTGGCTGACAGGTCCGTCTTTAACGCCCACTGCGGAACAACACACGATCGTGGAAGACAGCGTGTCCTGTCAGTGCTTCGCTTCTTCAGCACGCATGTCAGTTCACTCAGATTTCGCGTGTAGATTCATACGGTGACCCGCTACTTCACTGATGGCTGACACATGGTAACTTCTTGGATTCTAGTTATACAAGGTTCTCTGCGATGCAAGGATCTCACAGGTACTGTTTTAAATCTTATGCTTTACTTCACTCTCCCTTGTGCGCGCATTCCATCTCGGTGACACGCACACCATTGACTTTTCTCTAAGAAAATAGGCGTGCACTGGCTTACACGGTGACACGCACACCTGGTCATTTATAAGTGAGCATTTAATCCCGGATCATCGGTGACACGCACACCCTTGTCGTCCACTTTTCCACATTAAGCGTGTTCTAACCTACTCGGTGACACGCACACCTTGTCATTTTCTAACTCTACAAGGTTTATCTTGCTCCAGGTGTTGTTCTACTATTCTCCTTCATTCTTTTACATCATTGCTTGTGACATTTTCCTCCATTATCCCTAGCAAACTTTTTATAGTTCTTCCAGTCCTATTTAAAAAATAAAAAAAAATAAGATTTTCTATCTTCACCATGCAGGCAGTCCAGCCTCCACCCCCATTTTTAGACTCACCTGGAGAGCCACCTGTAAAATGGCGACAATGGCTCGACGCATTTGAGACCTATTTAGGGGCAATTGGTGCACACAGGTTCAGACCAGAAAGGAAAAAGTTTTTACTTTTACACTCTCTAGGATTTGAAGGGAGGGCTACTCTTCAGCACTTGCCTGAGCCTGAAGCAATAGAGGGTGAAGAACCAGACGAATATCAGAGCACCATTAGGAAATTAGCAAAGAGATATGATGTCCAGCCTAGCGTAGTTGTGTTAAGACATACATTTTTCAAACGTATGCAAAAGAATGATGAAGATGTGGACACATACATCACAGCTTTAAGGAAAATGATTGCAGATTGCGAATTCGAAAACTTCAGTGAGCAGTTGGTTTGCGACCAATTTATAAGTCAATGCTCTGACAGAACTATTAGACAAAAGCTACTGTCGTTAGAAAACCCCTCTTTAGAAGAGTCCATTTGCATCGCAAAAAGTATTGAAACTTCCCAAGCATCGGTGAAGGAACTTGAAAGCAAGACCACAGAAGTAGTCACTCCAGTACGTCTTACTAATTACAAGAGAAAAAAAAGATAACCCTCAAAGCAGTTTTTTCAGAAGAACAGACATTTGTTTTAGATGTGGCAATTCCGTTCATACAAAAAATGGTAGGCCATGTCCAGCTAAAAATGTTGTGTGTCGGTCTTGTGGTAAAGTGGGCCATTTTGACAAAGTATGCCAGAGTCACAAACGAGAAAATGTGCGGATAGGGCGCGTCAAAGACAACAGTGACAGTGAAAATGATGATCCCCTGGGAGAATTAAATTGATTACAGAGTCACTTTTTAAAGCCAATTGGGGAGATAGGCCGTTACTTCCCCCGGATCGTGCCCCTGTGTCCTACGAAGGACGGAAAATCGATCTCCATGGATACTTTGAAGATGTCATGGGGTTCAAAAACAGGCGCATTCATGGAAAAATATATGTGGCAATACATGGGTTGAATATCCTAGGGTGGTTTCACCAAGGGTTGTTTGACATGATGCTATGCCCAGGAGCAAAGGAACAGGTCTTGGCCATTCGCGATTCTACTCAAGTGGAAAAAATTCTTAACAAATATCCAAAAGTCTTCTCTGGAGAATTAGGAAAAATAAAAGGTTTCAAACATAGAATAAAAGTTAAAGAAGACGCTATTCCCGTAAGACATAAACTGAGAAGTGTACCATTTAGCTTAAGGGAAGATTTGGAAAAAGAGCTGGTGTTTATGCGTAAGAGAGGAGTGATTGAGCCTGTCGAATCATCGGATTGGTCATCTCCATTAGTCGTAGCGCGGAAAAAAGACAACAAGTTGAGGATTTGCATTGACTTGCGCAGCCTGAACAAAGTAATTTGGGTTGACTCGCACCCTCTACCCAACATCTCGGAAATGTTGGGCATGGTAGCAGGAGCCAAAATATTTTCTAAACTCGACCTGGCGTCTGCATATCACCAGGTTGAACTTGACAGGGACTCACGTCATCTCACAGCGTTTAATTCTCCCTCAGGCATGTTTCAATTCTGTCGCATACCGTTTGGCCTGGCCTCGGCAGCTTCAGTTTTTCAGCGTCTCATGGTCAACCTCCTCAAAGGCATCAAAAAGTGGCAATTTTCCAAGACGATGTTCTCATATACGCTGCTGACCAGACAGAACATGATGAAACTCTGGGACAGGTACTTTCCACGTTTCAAGAGCATGGGGTTGTACTTAAACGTGACAAATGTGTGTTCTCTAAAGACCCTGTAGAATACCTGGGTCACACTATCTCTAGTGCTGGGGTCACGCCTAAACCCAGTCTTGTCCAAGCCATTGTGGATGCCACAGCCCCAAAGGACAAAACAGGTGTGAAATCCCTGCTGGGCTTGACTGAGTTTTATTCACGGTTCATTCCCGACTATGCCACAGGAATATGCCCCATATCAAATTTGCTCAAACATCAAACTGAGTTTGTGTGGGATGAAGAATGTAAGCATGCATTTGAATGGCTCAAAGCTCAACTCAGCACAGTTATAGACGTAAAACCATATGAACCTTCAATTCGCTGCACCTTGACTGTTGACGCCAGCTGTTATGGGCTGGGGGCTGTCCTGACCCAGGATGTAGGTACTCAGGAACACACTATTGGTTTCGAGTCCAGGGTGCTGAGGGACACTGAGTCTCACTATTCGGTCATAGAAAAGGAACTTCTTGCTTGTTGGTGGGCTATTGAAAAGTTCAAGTGCTACCTATGGGGCAGGAAGTTTACTCTACAAACAGACCACAAACCATTAGTAGTCATTTTGGGGAACACCAACCATCGCAACACAACGCCACGGATAGCCCGTCTTGCATCCAAACTGCTCCAATTCAACTTCGATGTTGTACACATTTCTGGTGGAAAGAACGTTTGAGCAGACCCACTTTCACGTTTGCCTCCCGTTACCAACAAGTCAGTGGTTGGAGAGAAGCATATCGATGATGATGAGCACGAAGACTGCATAGTTGCAAGGGTAGAACTACAAAATGTGTGTTCCGTTGTCGAAAGCAGCTGGTTTGCTGCCATGGACTCAGATGAAACATTGAAAGATGTAAAACAATACATTATCAATGGGTGGCCTAAAGAGAGGAATGTTAATGTTGATGTTCAACCATTTGTAAAAGTCTGTGATGAGTTATCATTAGAAGATGGTCTTGTTTTCAGATTAGATAAAATAGTTCCCCCGTTCAACATTAGGAAAACACTGTTAACCAAGGCCCACGAGGGACACCTGGGAGCTACACTCACCAAACGTAGGATTCGTGAATACTTCTGGTGGCCCCAAATGGACAGAGACATTGATGCTCTGGTCCTAGAGTGTACCATTTGTGCGGGTAGCGATAAGACTCTACGCACATCCAATCCCCCCCTCACTCCCATACCTCTTCCTGAGAATCCCTGGGAAAAATTGGGTATTGATGTTTTGGGTCCATTCCACACTCTACCCCATCAGACTCAGGGGCATATTATCCAGCGAGTTTTCGCCACTTTAGCGGCACTTTTCGGCGGTAAAGCGGCAATTTTTTTATCGCACTATCATCAAGGCCTCGCTAGTGCATGTAATCCTGCGATAGCAGCCGGTTTTGTAAGGCATCCCATGCCAGCGATATATATCGCTAATCAGATGCAAAGTAGGCGTTCCTTACAATAACTTAATTAAAAACGTTGCAAACACAACTTCGCTGTATTATCAACGCGGCCCCGGACCCGCAAAGCGATGAGAAAAGTCCTGCTAAGCGCGGTTATCGCAGGAAATTAACACCTGATTAAAGGTTGACTTAACCATCTCTTCAATGGGAGGTGGATTGATAGGCTAAGTTCCCAATGGCGTATCAGCAAGCATTTTATTATCGAAGGAAGTTTATCGCAGGATATTGCACGCTATCGCTTGTTTGCACCGCTATCGCTGGATTTTACATCGCCTCTGAGCAACGAGTTGATAATACGCTGCTAACACGGCGAGAAAATCCAGCGATATGCGGCGATAACAAAAAACACGCTACCGCGGTTTGCGATAATTATCGCAGATTGTTGGTAATATGCCCCTCGGTTTGCCATAGTTTTAGTTGACTACTATTCTAAATGGCCCGAAGTCAAGTTTGTACTCAATGTTGACTCAAAAGAGATCCTCGAGTTTATGAAAGAGATCTTCATGAGGGAGGGGTTTCCCAAGACTATCATCTCAGACAACGGGGTACAGTTAGTCTCGGCTGATGTTGAAGAATTCCTCAAAGAATCCGCCATCATCCACCTCAAAAGCTCACTCTATCATCCCCAAACCAATGGGCTTGTGGAGAGACTCAACAGAGTCATTGGGGATTGTATAAGATGGGCCATTGATCATAACAAAGCCATACCCGCCGCTGTGAGAACTATGCTGTGGTTCTACAGGACCACACCCCATTCATCCACAGGTGTTTCCCCATTTGAACTCCTCAAAGGTAGGAAGCCCTGCACTGATTTTAGGCCAGCATGGATGTCTAAGTGGTTCAAACGCAGCGCATCAGCACAAGAGCTAGATGCAATGGTTAGAAACAAAGTTAGTGACGTGCAAAACAAGCAAAAAACATATTTTGATGTCAGGAAACATGTCTCCAACAGGAAGTTTGCTGTAGGTTACATTGTGAAAATAAAGAGGCAGGGCTTTGTTAAAAAAGGTGAATCTAAGTTCAGCGAACCTGTCTCCATTGATAAAATATGTGGCAGTGCTGTACGTGTTAATAAGTGTAATTGGTGGAACATGAACAAGATCGTAAAAGTCAATGACAAGGTTGGTGAGAGGCCAAGTGTAAGTTCTGATGGGGTCTTGCCACACTCTTCTGTTCCTATATATTGTGATTTTGATGCTCCCAATAACCCTCTTGCTTCCCCAAGGAGGAGTTCCAGAGTTGCCAGATTACCCGTAAGGTACAGGTAATTTCTTTTCCTCTTTTTCTCTCTCTCTCTCTCACTCTCTCTCACTTTTCTCCGCTCCCCTTCTTCCTCTTTCCACCTTTTAGGAAAGGAGATATATGTAGTGTTTTCTCCTCGCGCGCCCCTCGCGCGAGGTCAGTGTTCTGTATGCTGTCTTGCGCTGCCCTGGTCTACAGTTGGTTGACAATGACAGTTGCTGTGACGAGTTGACGATCACCTCTGAGGGAACTTGTTAACTACAATAAAACTTACTTCATCTACGTTTCGCTTCCTCCGTCATTACACTATTCCTTCCGCATTCACAACTTGGAGGGACAATAGAGCACAGGAAAATCGAAAAACGCATTATTTATATGACAGTGGGCCGTGGGGGCTGCTGAGGCCCCTTCAGTTCACAGCAGCAGAGCAAGTCCAAAATGAGAAAAAAAAACAGTCCACATCAAGCCTTGGGGCTGGGCCTCGAACATCAGCCAAATACCGTCCTTCGCAATCCCACCCTGGCATTACATAATGGCTACAAGGCCCAGGGAAGGGGGCCCCCACACCTAGAGCTTACTGCTTGATCCAGTGCTTCGAGGCCCAGGGAGAGGGGCCTCCTCCCCTGGGCCTTGAAACAGTGACGAGGCAATTCCCAAAACAAGGCAGTTCTACAGACAAAGGTTAAGGTTAACAATAGCCAGTTGATCTGGCTGCTCCCTCATCCCCTCACCCACCTCCTCTTCCCTGTGTCCGGCTGGTCCTGGAAACAAAGGGGCCTTCTGTAGCCTGGATACAAAATGCACAAAGGGCGCCTAGAATGGCCGGTACTTAACAGAGGTGCTGCCCCGCCCCTGACACCGTGAGCCAACATAATTGCTGGCCCAGCTGCTGTGCTGTCCCCCATTCTGTATGTACCTTCCCCCACCCCTGCACCCCCAGGAATGTCACCACGCCCTGACCAGCAAGGTCAAGACGTAATGTGATCTGGTGAGGCAGGGGGCCCTGTAGGAATAGGCGGGCTAATTGTGAAAGTGTGGCCTTTCACAGTGACGCGGGGCCCCCTGTTTTTTGGCAGAGTGCGAGGCCCTGGGCAGCTGCCTACACTGCCCATGCCTAGCGCCGGCCCTGTCACCACCTCACCATAGCCTCTTACTAAACATGACTGCGCAGTGCTGCAGAAGCAGGAATGAAAACGTCAAAATGCACAGCTCCAAAACCACCTTGGATCAACTTAGAGGAGAGGATGTAGCCTTACAGCTAGAGCGGTCGACCTCGAAGCTGGGGAACCGGGTTCAATACTTGGCAACGACGTTCAACATCCTGTGATTCTGGGCAAATCACTTAATCTCCCCGGGCCTAACAAAAATTAATGTGTCAATTTGTAACGAAACTGGCGCTCATGTAAAGCGCTCTGATACCCGACGTCTCGGGTCTAGATCGCGCTATCTAAAACTCTAAAAATAAAAATTAAAAAAAATTGCAGCACTATGTCTGCCCCGTGCTCTCCTCATCTCAGTGCAAGGAGCAACGTAAAATCAGGCCTTCAGCATTGATAATTATTGTTTATTCAGTGACATCTGAAGCATTTGTACCACAGTATCACACACTGACTGAACAAAGACTCTTTGGACTTAGTGGTAAAATAGGATGGAAATCTTACATCTTCTTAAGATCACCAGTGGAAAGCAGGCCGAGAGGCCATTCAGCAGGCACTACAGATGCAGGTAGGGTTGGAAAGGCACACTTTTACAGAATTCTCAGGCTGATGGGGAAAGAAGTTACAGATGTCTCAATGCAGGTTGAGGATCAGTCAGTCCCAACAGAGGCCACAATTCACAAAAGTATATCAAAGAAAGAAAACAAGGGGCATCCCGGGATTCCTGGGTACCCTCCAGAAAAGCGGCAGCATGTCTTCTCCTTTCCAATGTCCCCTAAGAAGCGCATTATAAGCAGGGTCCTCCTACACACTACACCTCTTCCGGGTGACTAAATCCCTCCCAGAAGTGGAGTGTGCCCTTTCCTGATGTACTGCTAGGGGTGCTGGGCATGAATGGTTGGAGGCCAAAAGTAGGGCAGCAGCCCTTACAAAAACATTCAGAAATTCAAGAGGCACATTGTGACAAACCTCCGCTAGGACTGCCCAAGTTTTTTATTACTTAAGGGCAGGGCCATTGGAATTATGTGATAACGCAGCTGCGGCAATTTTTGCATAACTATTGATTTGCAGCGTTTGCCACATAATCCATCGTCTGCCACATAATCTGCAGAGTTTAACAAAAAATGTGTTTAGCGCAAACGGTTCGAAAGTTGCGAAGGATGCAGCAACTCATGTTGCCTCTCAGTGGAAGGCTCTTTTCAAAGCTAGACTGGTCACCTTTCTGTTGCTTATTGCTATATTTGCGTGTTAAACTGGTACTAATGAAGTGCAGCTAATGCCCAGGCAGTGTTAGTAAATGTATAAATGACAAAATAAGGACGTAATACTGTTACAAAATGTGGCACATTATGCGGCATAATTTGCTCAACCCTGTCACATAATTTGGCCCTCTCCTGCCGCATAATTCCAGTGGCCCTGCTTAAAGGATAAGGGTGCAAATGAGTGATCGAAGCAATAGTCAGGCAGGCCACGAAGCTTTGCAAGCGTGGTAGGAGGCTGGGGCTTGGAAACGTGTCATGTGCGGTCGTGTTCAGAGCAGGGGGACGGGAGAGAGCTGCCAAGTGGTACCATTACAACTTTTGCCCTGAGTTGCCCCTTGCAGGAGCTAGAATATTTACCTCTGCCACGAAGGCATACTGAAGCAGCCCTTTTTTTGCATCGTATGAATTCACAAATTCACATACCCCCTAGACACCCCTTACATCACTGAGAAGCTATGACTGAGCAAAGGGTTCAGCCTTGCCGTGCTGCAAGTTGCAGTTGGTGTATATGAAGTGCACCCTTGTGGCAGCAGACTTGCCACTTTTTAGCAACGAGGTCTCTGGACAGTTAGGCATGCCTAACGACACAAACGTAGCACAATTTGGATGTATACAAGACTGTACATGACTAGCACAATATACCCACAAATCTCCTGCGTCGATAATAGATGCTTGCAGGGAAAAGCCAAGGAGCTCTGTCCTGAGAAAATGTAGGGCTGTTGTTGGCTGCTGTCACGGGCAACAGAGCCAATCTCTTTCTGATGGTACAGGCTGAAATTGCAAGGTAAAATAACCTAAGAAAATTCAGGTGCTACAATATTGCAGTACACAATGAAATTTGATATTTATACGTCTCTTAAAAATTCATGCAATTCATAATATATTCTGCAACGTGGCCCTGCCCGGCTGGATGCCATTATTGTAATTTTTCTGTCTTCAATCTTGAGCAAATCACCTTCTTTAAAATGTACAGTTTTGAAAACTATGACACTAACCTGCTGGGCGAGGAAGCAAAAGTGTCAGTTTATATCACTGAGCAAATGTTCAGGAGGTGGGAAGTCACAAGCATCCTAAGGCATGCTCTGTGTCTTGTCAGCTCTAAGGAGCTGCTGCTGAACGGAATCAGCACTTTAAGAGTGCTCCTGACACTCATCAGGTCTATAGGAAGCATAACTGAATTGAAAGAATTTGCAGCACTCTTCAGCTATGAAATATAAATAACAAAAAGGTTTAGTAGCTAATGTAAGGCATTTCTCACAGAGCACAGCGAATAAATGGAAAAACATGTTACTGAATTCCCTATTGGCCTGTCTTACTAGATTATCTTGACACTGGCCGCCACATTCGTCCCAATTCTTCCTTTTCTTCATTGACCTTGGCATTAGTCACTACAAAGACAATAAGACTTTACAGTATCCCTCATTTAGAATTTCTCTTGTGGACCTAGATAACATGCCAAGTGAGGGATTCCTCTGGGTCGATTGTGGGTGTTGTATTGCCAAACAAGATAGAACTCATATTGGAGCCCCTTGCCTCAGTACCAGGAATTGGATGAATTCCCTATTGGCCTGTCTTACTAGATTATCTTGACACTGGCCGCCACATTCGTCCCAATTCTTCCTTTTCTTCATTGACCTTGGCATTAGTCACTACAAAGACAATAAGACTTTACAGTATCCCTCATTTAGAATTTCTCTTGTGGACCTAGATAACATGCCAAGTGAGGGATTCCTCTGGGTCGATTGTGGGTGTTGTGTTGCCAAACAAGATAGAACTCATATTGGAGCCCCTTGCCTCAGCACCAGGAATTGGATAAACACCACCATTGTGCCAGGTGCTGGAACTTTGGTACCCTCCATTCCCACACCCTCAAACCTATGGTCAATGTGTAGTGGGACCTTCAGTCTCTATAAACTTTGGCTGAGACAGACGACTATTGACTTACTGCAATGCCGGCTTACACACACTCAGCCCTTGGTCTTGCCTCTTATGTGGATTCACACCCCATGTTTGGCCTTTTGGCTGACCATGTGCTTGGTAGAGAGGTTGTCTCCTGCATCCCATGGAGACTTACTCACTTTGGTGACCAGCGAACTGCTACCCGTCCCATAAGTAACTACATTGAAAACTGGCCCCTGGCTCGGAGATTTACCTAGGGGGCAGTAGACTGATTGGTGGTGTCAGTGAGGCCTGTCTATTGGATGATTTCAAAGGCCAGGATATCTGAGCTCCACTCAAACCCAAGTTGACCTGAACCCCTTGTTGTGAATTAGGGACAAGTGTGCTCACAGCCCCACCATTTGCATAATAGTTTTAATGATACCTGTGACTTCACAACTTGCACTTCTACATCCTTCATCCTACCCCCAACATTACTGCAGGACTGCTTTCTTCATTGTTGAGGGTACCCGCAGATTCAATATTTTTGCTAGGTGGCCCACTGTCTTCACTGGGGTTTTTTCCACCAAAGTGTACCCTGCCCCGATCTGACATAAGGCATTAACTCTATAGTACACGGGTACCTTCCTGGCATATTTTGGAGGCTTTGAAACCTATCTTGTGAAGGCTTTGAGGTTAGTTTTCTCAGAGATCTTTCAGATGTGGGGGTTGTGGCTCTCTGAGCCATCTACTCATTGATGGGGCCAAAAAAAGCCGAATCTGGTCAGGGGTTGCTTCTGTTTCTGTTCAGGAGGATGTGGCCCGGCAGTTTGGTCTACACAGTTCCATTTGGAGCAGGAGCAAGGCTGATTTGCATATGGTAACATTCTCTGATATTCTGCAGGCAAAGGGGCTGTTTTCTGAGCTGGATGTGCTGCCATCACTCAACAATGAAAGTCCCCATGACTCCCTTCTACTCACATTCTCCTGTAGTGGGGGGCTCTTTTGAAATTTTTTATCAGGGCTGATCTTGGTTTCCAATCTAGCCGCGGACACAGTGAGCAAAGACATAACAGAGTAATTACCACATTAATTAAAGTATTCTGCCCAAAAACGTTTATTTTTTCTCAGAGATCTTTTTGTGAGATGCTGCTTGGTAGCCTTGGGTTCTCATTAGCTTTTTTTTATTGTAGTGTGAGTAATTGGGAGGCATATTTGAGTGGGAAGAATTTGCACAAAGTTCACGGAGATTAGATAGAACTTTACAAGTTACCTGGGCACCATATCAAAGAAAGTAAATGCATGCAGGGGACAAATTGTTTTATTTTCAACCCTGGACCCCACCCCTTTACCAAAATACCCTGTAATACCCACCAATGGGAGCATGAAATAATTCAATGTGACAAATGTACCCAGCAGGAGGTGGGGATAGTTAATCTACCTTCCCATAGAGACCCAATTTGTTCCTCAATAATTTGCCCCTTGTAGTCAATTCTGAACTCATAGCTATTAGGTAATCCAGAACCGCTTAGCATTAGTTATTCTTGCAAAGAAAGGCTGTGTTTATACAGTACTAAAAGTTAAGAGATACTGTACTTTTATACCTGATAACAATCCTATCACTACCTTCTAAATCTCAAATCTAACTAACATTTCTCACGAGATTTAATCTTTTGAAGAGCATGACGTATGGAAAGGGAGAGGTTCCCGGATTAGTGAAATAGAGAAAGGTTTTCGCAAGGTTGGTGAATGGATAGATTCTTTGGGCGGTGGAACATTGCGTATTATACTAACTCCAACAGTGTTTACAATGATTTATGCAATTATCTTGTTTTTATTATTTTAAATTTCTGGGTGTTTGATTAAAAGCTGAGGGTCAAAAAGAAGATATCAAGAAAGAGAACATGGCATGAAATCTATTAGACGGAAGATATCATGGATCGAGCTTACAATCAGTGAAACATGGTGGAGGAGAATTCCAGAAAGAAACAGAAAGTTATCCAGACAGAATTAATCTTTCTTGATTAATAAAGTTGTATTGATTATTTCAGTGATTATAAAATAATCGGGAGTGGATTGTTTAGTTGTTTTGGGGGTTTTCTAATTTGTACAATAAAATAGACAATTAATGTGTTTTGTAATTCATGAATGTGCATATATAGGCTGAACTAATCTGTTTGCAATTGAAACAAAGTTTTCTACGTTGTGTAGAAATGGATTTATTATGGGTGTAGGCTCGCCACATTTCCATGTGAAACATCATTTTTGATAAGATGGATTCTATCTAGGATGCTTGTTTCCGGTCCAGGGAAGACATGGCTTGGCAGTTCGGGCTGGACTGTTCCCATGAGGCACAGGGTCAGACTGATTTGCATATGGCCATGTCTGAACTGGGTTGGTGGAGTGAGCTAAAGAATGATGATGGATTAAACCCAGATCAGTTGACTGGGGGTGAGTGTTTGATTGGCTCAAGCGTTCCGTCCATCATCCCCTTTTGTATCGCTTTGGTCACCCTAAGTTGGCGGGGGTATGCCTAGACGTGGGTCCCTTGCTCACTTTGCCACTGGATTCAAGCAAGCCTGGCTGATGACGGCTGAAATGCCAGAAACCGGTCCTAGGATGCTTGTTTCCGGTCCAGGGAAGACATGGCTTGGCAGTTCGGGCTGGACTGTTCCCATGAGGCACAGGGTCAGACTGATTTGCATATGGCCATGTCTGAACTGGGGTGGTGGAGTGAGCTAAAGAATGATGATGGATTAAACCCAGATCAGTTGACTGGGGGTGAGTGTTTGATTGGCTCAAGCGTTCCGTCCATCATCCCCTTTTGTATCGCTTTGGTCGCCCTAAGTTGGCGGGGGTATGCCCAGACGTGGGTCCCTTGCTCACTTTGCCACTGGATTCAAGCAAGCCTGGCTGATGACGGCTGAAATGCCAGAAACCGGTCCTAGGATGCTTGTTTCCGGTCCAGGGAAGACATGGCTTGGCAGTTCGGGCTGGACTGTTCCCATGAGGCACAGGGTCAGACTGATTTGCATATGGCCATGTCTGAACTGGGGTGGTGGAGTGAGCTAAAGAATGATGATGGATTAAACCCAGATCAGTTGACTGGGGGTGAGTGTTTGATTGGCTCAAGCGTTCCGTCCATCATCCCCTTTTGTATCGCTTTGGTCGCCCTAAGTTGGCGGGGGTATGCCCAGACGTGGGTCCCTTGCTCACTTTGCCACTGGATTCAAGCAAGCCTGGCTGATGACGGCTGAAATGCCAGAAACCGGTCCTAGGATGCTTGTTTCCGGTCCAAGGAAGACATGGCTTGGCAGTTCGGGCTGGACTGTTCCCATGAGGCACACGGTCAGACTGATTTGCATATGGCCATGTCTGAACTGGGGTGGTGGAGTGAGCTAAAGAATGATGATGGATTAAACCCAGATCAGTTGACTGGGGGTGAGTGTTTGATTGGCTCAAGCGTTCCGTCCATCATCCCCTTTTGTATCGCTTTGGTCGCCCTAAGTTGGCGGGGGTATGCCCAGACGTGGGTCCCTTGCTCACTTTGCCACTGGATTCAAGCAAGCCTGGCTGATGACGGCTGAAATGCCAGAAACCGGTCCTAGGATGCTTGTTTCCGGTCCAGGGAAGACATGGCTTGGCAGTTCGGGCTGGACTGTTCCCATGAGGCACAGGGTCAGACTGATTTGCATATGGCCATGTCTGAACTGGGGTGGTGGAGTGAGCTAAAGAATGATGATGGATTAAACCCAGATCAGTTGACTGGGGGTGAGTGTTTGATTGGCTCAAGCGTTCCGTCCATCATCCCCTTTTGTATCGCTTTGGTAGCCCTAAGTTGGCGGGGGTATGCCCAGACGTGGGTCCCTTGCTCACTTTGCCACTGGATTCAAGCAAGCCTGGCTGATGACGGCTGAAATGCCAGAAACCGGTCCTAGGATGCTTGTTTCCGGTCCAGGGAAGACATGGCTTGGCAGTTCGGGCTGGACTGTTCCCATGAGGCACAGGGTCAGACTGATTTGCATATGGCCATGTCTGAACTGGGGTGGTGGAGTGAGCTAAAGAATGATGATGGATTAAACCCAGATCAGTTGACTGGGGGTGAGTGTTTAATTGGCTCAAGCGTTCCGTCCATCATCCCCTTTTGTATCGCTTTGGTCGCCCTAAGTTGGCGGGGGTATGCCCAGACGTGGGTCCCTTGCTCACTTTGCCACTGGATTCAAGCAAGCCTGGCTGGTGACGGCTGAAATGCCAGAAACCGGTCCTGGGATGCTTGTTTCCGGTCCAGGGAAGACATGGCTTGGCAGTTCGTGCTGGACTGTTCCCATGAGGCATAGGGTCAGACTGATTTGCATATGGCCATGTCTGAACTGGGGTGGTGGAGTGAGCTAAAGAATGATGATGGATTAAACCCAGATCAGTTGACTGGGGGTGAGTGTTTGATTGGCTCAAGCGTTCCGTCCATCATCCCCTTTTGTATCGCTTTGGTCGCCCTAAGTTGGCGGGGGTATGCCCAGACGTGGGTCCCTTGCTCACTTTGCCACTGGATTCAAGCAAGCCTGGCTGATGACGGCTGAAATGCCAGAAACCGGTCCTAGGATGCTTGTTTCCGGTCCAGGGAAGACATGGCTTGGCAGTTCGTGCTGGACTGTTCCCATGAGGCACAGGGTCAGACTGATTTGCATATGGCCATGTCTGAACTGGGGTGGTGGAGTGAGCTAAAGAATGATGATGGATTAAACCCAGATCAGTTGACTGGGGGTGAGTGTTTGATTGGCTCAAGCGTTCCGTCCATCATCCCCTTTTGTATCGCTTTGGTCGCCCTAAGTTGGCGGGGGTATGCCCAGATGTGGGTCCCTTGCTCACTTTGCCACTGGATTCAAGCAAGCCTGGCTGATGACGGCTGAAATGCCAGAAACCGGTCCTAGGATGCTTGTTTCCGGTCCAGGGAAGACATGGCTTGGCAGTTCGGGCTGGACTGTTCCCATGAGGCACACGGTCAGACTGATTTGCATATGGCCATGTCTGAACTGGGGTGGTGGAGTGAGCTAAAGAATGATGATGGATTAAACCCAGATCAGTTGACTGGGGGTGAGTGTTTGATTGGCTCAAGCGTTCCATCCATCATCCCCTTTTGTATCGCTTTGGTCGCCCTAAGTTGGCGGGGGTATGCCCAGACGTGGGTCCCTTGCTCACTTTGCCACTGGATTCAAGCAAGCCTGGCTGATGACCGCTGAAATGCCAGAAACCGGTCCTAGGATGCTTGTTTCCGGTCCAGGGAAGACATGGCTTGGCAGTTCGGGCTGGACTGTTCCCATGAGGCACAGGGTCAGACTGATTTGCATATGGCCATGTCTGAACTGGGGTGGTGGAGTGAGCTAAAGAATGATGATGGATTAAACCCAGATCAGTTGACTGGGGGTGAGTGTTTGATTGGCTCAAGCGTTCCGTCCATCATCCCCTTTTGTATCGCTTTGGTCGCCCTAAGTTGGCGGGGGTATGCCCAGACGTGGGTCCCTTGCTCACTTTGCCACTGGATTCAAGCAAGCCTGGCTGATGACGGCTGAAATGCCAGAAACCGGTCCTAGGATGCTTGTTTCCGGTCCAGGGAAGACATGGCTTGGCAGTTCGGGCTGGACTGTTCCCATGAGGCACAGGGTCAGACTGATTTGCATATGGCCATGTCTGAACTGGGGTGGTGGAGTGAGCTAAAGAATGATGATGGATTAAACCCAGATCAGTTGACTGGGGGTGAGTGTTTAATTGGCTCAAGCGTTCCGTCCATCATCCCCTTTTGTATCGCTTTGGTCGCCCTAAGTTGGCGGGGGTATGCCTAGACGTGGGTCCCTTGCTCACTTTGCCACTGGATTCAAGCAAGCCTGGCTGATGACGGCTGAAATGCCAGAAACCGGTCCTAGGATGCTTGTTTCCGGTCCAGGGAAGACATGGCTTGGCAGTTCGTGCTGGACTGTTCCCATGAGGCACAGGGTCAGACTGATTTGCATATGGCCATGTCTGAACTGGGGTGGTGGAGTGAGCTAAAGAATGATGATGGATTAAACCCAGATCAGTTGACTGGGGGTGAGTGTTTGATTGGCTCAAGCGTTCCGTCCATCATCCCCTTTTGTATCGCTTTGGTCGCCCTAAGTTGGCGGGGGTATGCCCAGACGTGGGTCCCTTGCTCACTTTGCCACTGGATTCAAGCAAGCCTGGCTGATGACGGCTGAAATGCCAGAAACCGGTCCTAGGATGCTTGTTTCCGGTCCAGGGAAGACATGGCTTGGCAGTTCGGGCTGGACTGTTCCCATGAGGCACAGGGTCAGACTGATTTGCATATGCCCATGTCTGAACTGGGGTGGTGGAGTGAGCTAAAGAATGATGATGGATTAAACCCAGATCAGTTGACTGGGGGTGAGTGTTTGATTGGCTCAAGCGTTCCGTCCATCATCCCCTTTTGTATCGCTTTAATCTTTTGAAGAGCATGACGTATGGAAAGGGAGAGGTTCCCGGATTAGTGAAATAGAGAAAGGTTTTCGCAAGGTTGGTGAATGGATAGATTCTTTGGGCGGTGGAACATTGCGTATTATACTAACTCCAACAGTGTTTACAATGATTTATGCAATTATCTTGTTTTTATTATTTTAAATTTCTGGGTGTTTGATTAAAAGCTGAGGGTCAAAAAGAAGATATCAAGAAAGAGAACATGGCATGAAATCTATTAGACGGAAGATATCATGGATCGAGCTTACAATCAGTGAAACATGGTGGAGGAGAATTCCAGAAAGAAACAGAAAGTTATCCAGACAGAATTAATCTTTCTTGATTAATAAAGTTGTATTGATTATTTCAGTGATTATAAAATAATCGGGAGTGGATTGTTTAGTTGTTTTGGGGGTTTTCTAATTTGTACAATAAAATAGACAATTAATGTGTTTTGTAATTCATGAATGTGCATATATAGGCTGAACTAATCTGTTTGCAATTGAAACAAAGTTTCTACGTTGTGTAGAAATGGATTTATTATGGGTGTAGGCACGCCACATTTTCATGTGAAACATCATTTTTGATAAGATGGATTCTATCTGCCAATCACTCTTGCTTCCCCCTATGCACATATCTTCTCCCCAGAGGCTTTGCAGAGCACAAACAAATTGAGGGGTAGTGGTTTATTTCCATCATATATGATTGGATTTCTTTTGATTAACTTTTCCTGTTCCCTAGGACATGTAAAATCTTCATGGTCCTTCCACAGCGTTGTTACTGGTCCATTCAGCCAACGAAAGCTCCATTGTTAAATATTTCCTATTTGTTAGAACATATCTGGACGATATTAACATAGAGGCTGTTGAATAATAATATGTAGAATTGGAATAGTTATTTTGTGTTAAGGTAATGATGTGTATTTTAGTTGTATATTGATTTGCTAAAGAAGGGGTAGTTTTCCTCACACCATAATGATTTAGAGGTTTTTCTAAATCTCTATGCAATAATTGTTTATAAGAGAAGCACTTGTTGGAGTTGAGACAGAGATTTTTGAGCTTTTCTTGATGCTACTAGGTATGCTGTCTGACTCTTTTCTGATTTTGTGCTCATTTGGGACGTAGAATAATTTCCTGGTTTTGCATTATCTGTATTATTTTACATCTGAGGGCCTTTATGGCATTGACTCTGTAAAGCTAATTTTTGAATTTAATAATAAAACCCTTTAATGTTTCATTGATCTAGAGCTCAGTTTTATTGAGTGGGCCCCATTAATTTCTAACTTTTCTCTCTGATAATTGATGTTGGATGTCTAAATTGTGGGATACAGTTTTTCCCCAACACATGTCAGGGTTCTACTGTCCAGCGAGCCCCACCTTTTCTAGTCACCTTTTCTGGCCTTCTCTACCATTCCTCCCAGGTGACAAGGGCTGCCCCTTGAGATTTAGGTGGTCTCAAACCTGTGGCACAAACCCCTGGAAGTGGTGAGGACTGCAAGGAGATGGGGCTTCTCTTATCCAGTCTGACCAAGTAAGCACTCCATTGCCCTATCCACTATCATCATAAGGGGGGGGGAGGCTAATTGCCCTGGGGCCTCCTCTAAACAGGGCCCTATAGTTTAGTTCACAACAAAATGAACAGATTTATGGATCCCAATAAAAACTGTTTTTTTGGGCCTGTGTGAAGTAAGTTTGGGGGGGGGCTCTTTCCTGTAAAGATCAATCTGCGTAATGTGTGCACTTTCTCAATTGCTCTACGGGGTGTCACTGTTGCTTCGGTTTTGCAAAAATAACCATGTGACTTGCTGCAGAGATTATTTTTGTTACATAATGAGATTCTTATATTCTTAAATATTGACAATTTTCTCTGAATTTACCTGCATCTGAATAGCTTTGTCTGGGATTCACTAATGGAGTAGTATGGGGCATTACATTTTAGCGCTGAGGCGAATTAGCAATGCTGTGTCTCTGGTGTGGCATTGCAAGTGTGCTAGTGATGATGTAAATGAGATTTGGCGTGCACTGTGTGAGTGGGTCAAAGTATTAAAGTCGCAGGATTCCTCTAGGTCAGTATTTGCTGCATTATCGGTTGAAAGTGCAGAAAGATAATGGCCAGGAATCATGTAGGTGAGAACTGAGGTGCATCAGCACAGTTCTCTTTTGGTCCAAAGTCTGGTATAGCAATGGGGTTACTGTTTGGGTTTGGGGTTTACTATTTGGTGGGCTGACTAGTCGCCTGTGGGTTACTGGAACACATTAGGACAGTGCTGGTGATGCATTTAGAAAATTATAGGCAGCTTCCACATGGTACCATACCACATGGCAAAAAGAAGTTGGCATGTTGTGACAAATGGTTCAAATTGTCTTTTTGCTAGGGGAAAGGGAGATCCCAAAGTGCAAAACATAATTTTGCACTTCTGGAAAAACCATTAACTGGGGCTCCTTTAGCTAACATTATGGTCCGTCCTGATAACAAGAGTCATTTGGGTGCCGGGGAATAAGTGCCTGGGAGGTGGCCAGGGCCACATTTGATTGGTATAGTTGAGAGCAAAGAGGTAGAGCTGGAAGTGGGACAGAACAAGGTCAAGATTAGAGAGAAATGGAAGATAAAGATAGATGTCGATGGGAGAAACAGTGTGCATGATGTAAGATGTGCAGGAAAGCAAAAGTAGGACAAGAGAGATCAAGGTAACAGGAGAATAAAAGGGGGCACCGTAAAGGGAGGTGTAGGAGGAGAATGGTCAGGTAAGGGAAAACCGAAAGGATAAACTAACAATTTTAAACAATTAAGGAATCTGCCCTGTATACTACCAACATTTGTTGTGGGGAACCACCAAATATTTTGGCTCCAGGCCCCTCAAAAGTTCGTGAAAGCCCTGCCCCTGGCAAGATCCCAAGACACAGTGTTAGCCATATGTCTGTGCTTACCCAACTTTACTTAGTGAAGCAGTGATGCTCATACAAGTAGTAATCTTTGTTGGACCCTGCTTGAGAGGCTCCAATGGGTCCAACCTATGAGGCAAAACCAGGGAAATTCACAATGCTATGTCGAAGACTAAAGTGAATGTCATAAACATGTGACCATCACTGCTGTTAACTGTGGAGTATATCTTGGCATATTCCTCGAAATAGGCACATCTAATTATTTCCACTCCCCAAAACGCAATAAAATCTCTGCTTATGAGTCCACGGAGATTACAGCACTGACAGCAACAATGAGAAGCTATTTGAGGTTGCCACAGTTTAATATGGGCTGACT
This sequence comes from Calotriton arnoldi, assembly GCA_963921515.1. Lineage (NCBI taxonomy): Eukaryota > Metazoa > Chordata > Amphibia > Caudata > Salamandridae > Calotriton > Calotriton arnoldi. Next base: position 1,925,197 of record CAWUFW010000384.1, on the reverse strand, counting down.
ACATGCAGCTTGGACTCAATAGGCACCTTGTCCCACGGAGGAAGTAAATGGAGGATTTTCCAACATAAGACAGAGAGAGGAAACAAGTCTTTGGCCCGTGGGCAGCGATTGATTTAGATTCTAAGAAGGCATTCAACATACTTACATTGCTCTTCCTAATTTCTCTGGTGGCCCTTGACACAATGTTTATTAGGAATATGCTGCCCCTTAACTGCATCCCTGTGGCCTTTATCAGAGGAAATGCTTCATCAGCCACACAAATTCTTCCAAGGGACAAAACAAATTGTCCCCTCCCTTTCCTCCACTTTCCACTTGGCATTGAATATGTTATGCTCATTCAGACAAACGTTAAATACTGCTGGTATGCTTATGGGCAGTAGGGGGTGCGTGAAGTTCGCGGAGTTCCACTTTGCAGAATTCACCGGAGTGAAAAATAAACTCTGCGTACTCCACCTAGCTCTGCCTAGTTGTGCTTAGCTGCACATTCACGCTTATAGGTGTGAGTAGCGCGCTCTATGTAGCAATGCAAGCGTGAATGGTACCACACGGTCGCGCTCCCCCATCTTGCTTTTCATATTCTGTGCATGGTGCTGGGCCTACATTTCAATCCCTACTATACCTCAGCCATTTTTACTTTATCCAACGTATCATCCCCTGTTTTACATTTATTTCCTCAGGGTGTGCATTTGTGTTGGTGTATTTTACGTTATTGCCTCTTTTTTTTTTATCAGTGACTTTTTTGTCCCTTTATTAGTTTTCCCCTAACTTCCCCAAATTTACAAATTTCTGCCTCTCGATTCCTTCTATTCCTCCTGTCTTTTGTTTATATTCCACCCAGCGCCATGGCAGAGTGTGCGAGAGGTGAAGTCAGTGCAGGGTGTGGAGCGAACCGCACACCTTGTGGGCACCGGCACTGCCAGGGGTGTGCAGCCTCGCATCATTTTTAGCAAGGGGGAAGTGGCCACTCTTGTTTTTTTTTTAGCAGCGCCACCTTCCTTCCATGCTGGAAGCAGGCGGCACGCCCTGGAGTGGGAACGGCCTGCGGAAGCATCGGCTGATGTGGGGGAGGACATGCCGTTTCGTTCGCCGACATACTGGGTTTTGGCGCACCCAGCAGCAGCTGATGCACCCCTGGGCCAATATCATGGACCGGGAGAGGGGCCTGCTCAACCTGCTGGGCATCCAGGTTGAAAGGCTTGGTGAGTACTAGTAATTAATTATTATTAATTTAGTTTTGTCCTATCCTATAATGCAATTTATTTTTTACAGTTTAAAAGTACGTTTATTGAAGGAAAAATAAAACGTCAGTACATAAAGCAGAAAAATGCAAAAACTACATAAACAACATTATAAAATGAGAAGTAATACATAGACTGGCTTAAGAAAAGGTTGATCTATATAATAAGACAAAATGTCAATAAATTGTCGAAGTAAGAAAAATAAACAAATAAAAATAACATTGGTATCAAAAACTAGGAAATCAAGGAGGCTGGAAAACTTCTTGTTGGGCAGGTGAAGGAGTAAAGAAGTGTTTTGCGTTGTTGTCTAGGAATCGTGAGATATAGGGTAAACGTGAGCGGTATCCAGCCTGTGATTATGACAAACTGCATACCACCATGATTGGAATGATGTCTTGGACGAGTCTTTCCAGTTCTTAGTGATCTGCTGAAATGCGACTACTAATAACAAATCTAGAATTCGCACTTTGGATGCATGTATGCCCCAATCTATGGATAAACTTCCTATTAACAAGTGAGAACGGGACTGTGGTATGAAAGATTCAATTAATTTGATTCCATACGTTTATCCAGAAAGTAAACACAGAATGACAGGTGAAAAGTAAATGTTTTAGGCCAGGATGTACTGAGGAGCAAGACCAACACGTATCTTGGAGTTCAGGATGCATTTTATGTAACGTCATGGGGGATAGAAGTAGCCTATTGTATATAAAGTACAGAGTTTGTGTGCCGCTTGCTGCTCTAGAGGATTTCCTAAGTTTGGCCCATATGTTGTTCCAAAGAGGGATGGACCATTCCACTCCCAAATCACATTCCCAAGATAACTCTACCTTAGTTTTGGCTCTGCTATTAGAAAAAGAAAGTAGTTGGGAGTAAATAGTGGAGGCTGTGGAATTTGTGTGCAAAAGGTTGTGCCATCGGGAGTCTGAGGGAGAGGGGGGAGAAGGTTGGAGGTGAAAGTAAGTACTTAGTATCGCTTGTTGTAGGACTTGGAATTTGCATTGAAAGGAAGGAGGAAAGTGAAAGAGGGAGCAAGCTTGTGAGAACAAAATGGGTGTGTCTTGATCGAAGAGTTGATGTACCCATATTAGTCCTCTATTTCTCCATGATTTCCAATAAATAGGTTTGTTGTTTATTAATATGAGTTTATTGTGCCAAATAGTTGAGGATCCTTAGGAGTGAAGTGAAGTATTGAATCAAGTAATTTACAAGAGTATTTGAGAACTGGTGTAAATATGGATTGTGCTTTGCGCATGAAAGATACGTATTCTTGGAAAGAGAAAGGAAAAAGAAGAGACTTCTCAAGATCCACCCACAACGGCGATTCGGAAGAGGAATCTGAAAGCCAGTGAGAGGCTCGATGAAGCAGAAATGCCTTATGATACTTAGAAAAGTCTAGAAAGTTAACGCCACCTTCCATTTTTGGACGAGATAATCTTAACAACGATTTACAATATTTTATGTTATTCCAGAGGGAGGAGATGAGTATGGAGTTGATCTTTTGAAAGGATTTAAGAGGTATAGGTAAGGGGATGTTTGAAATCATATAAAGTATTATAGGAGTTAACATCATTTTAATGGTATCAAGTCGACCCCAGCATGACAGGTATAGTTGGTGCCATTTCGGAACTAGGGTGGTTAATTTATGAAGGCATTTATCAAAGTTTAAAGAAATTGATGATTTAATGGATGAAGTAAATCATAAGCTGAGGTATTTAAGATGTTTAGTACTCCATGTAAAATTGGAGACTAAATAATCCTCTTTAAAAGTATATTTAGTTAAGGGTAATATTTCGCACTAATCATTGTTTAGTCTATAACCAGACTCTAATGCGTATGAATCAACTTCTTGTAAAAAAGCTGGAAGTGAGGATTGAGGTTGGGAGAGAAATAATAAGATATCGTCAGCATAAGCAGCTAGTTTAATATGATGATTATTATGAATGAAACCATTAATAAGTTGGTTCTGTCTTATTTTGCATAGAAATGGTTCTAATGCTAGGTTAAAAAGGAAGGGGGGTAGCGGATAACCTTGGCGAACACCTCTATGTAATAAGAAATATGAAGAGGTGAGGCCATTTGCGAAAATACCGGCCTTCGGGGCAGAGTAAAGAAGGGAAATAAGAGATGTGATTTTAGGGCCAAATCCAAACCATTGAAGAGTGTGAAAAATAAAGGGCCAAGATACTCGATCGAACGCCTTTTCAGCATCTAAAGTAATTGCTGCACGGGCCACAGAGTATTGTGATGCTTTTGACAATATATAAAAAAATAATCGGGTGTTGTCAGAAATATATCGTCCTTTAACGAAACCAGATTGTTCTTTGCCGAGCAGTTTAGGAAGGTAGGAATCAAGTCGGATGGCTAAAGCTTTAGAAAAGATTTTGTAATCAACATTAACTAATGATATTGGTCTATAGATTTTATAGATCGTTCCCCTCCTTAGGTATAAGACAAATTAAAGCATCTAAAAAGGAGCCAAGGACTTTTGTGAGTGCGAAAAAGAAGTTATGAGAGTATGTGGCTGTGGAAGGATGATCTGAGAAAAATGAATGTAAAACTCAACTGTAAATCCATCTGGACCTGGGGCTTTATCCTTTTTAAGGGTGTTCAATGTATTATGTAATTCAGTTTGTGACATATCAGTCTCCAACAGGTCAAATTCATTTAAAACATTTGAAGACTTTTGGATAGTAGAAAGATAATGAGAAATCTCAGAATCAGACGGTGTGTTTTCCGGCGTATATAATGTTCTATAAAATTCACAAATTTCTCTAAAATTTCAGAATCTTTGTATTCTGGTAACTGGTGTGGCTCAAAAATGGATTCAATGTGCAATTTATTATGTTTAACTTTGAGGTAATTGGCCAACAATTTCCCTGATTTATTTTGACCACCATAAAATTTAGCACTAGACTAGACAGAAATAGAGAGGCGTAATCTGTGGAATCTTTATTAAATTGAAGTTTAGTCTTAATAAGTACTGCAAGGCAGTCTTTTGATTTAGAAGTGTAAAAAGAGTGTTCTAGTTTTTTTATCTTCAGAAGGAGTGCTGCAGTAGAAATGGGGGATTGTTTTCGTTTATTGGAGGTGTATCTAATAATAAAGTCTCATGCTGTAGTTTTGAACGCGTCCCAAATGGTGTGAAATGGTAAAGAATCGGTGTGATTAATGGAGAAGTATTCATGAAAAAAGAGATCAAGGTAGAAGTAAAAACAGGCTCTAAAAGAGCAATTTGTTGAAGTGCCATCGTGTGGGAAATTTAGGTTGGGAGATAATATCCAATTGAATTGAGACGGGGGCATGATCAAAAATGAGAATAGGACCTATATCAGCAGATCTTAAAGACTGGAAAATATTTTGTGATATGAAGATATGATCTATTCTAGATTGAGTTTGATGTGCTGGAGAGAAATAAGTGTATTGCCTCAAAGAGGAATGACATGGTCTCCAGGTATCAATTAAACATCTCTGTTTGATAGTTTGCATAAACCATTTATGTGCCTTGCTGGGGATAAAGAAAACTGTTAAATTACGGTCAATAAGTGGATCCATAATCCGATTACAGTCGCCTGCAAAAATAAAGTTGTCATCAGGATAGTTTACAAGGCGTTGGGTTAAGTAAGCAAAACCAAAGGGGATGATGGATGGAGTGTTGAACATTGCAAGCACTCACCCCCAGTCAACTGATCTGGGTTTAATCCATCATCATTCTTTAGCTCACTCCGCCACCCCAATTCAGACATGGCCATATGCAAATCAGTCTGACCCTGTGCCTCATGGGAACAGTCCAGCCCGAACTGCCAAGCCATGTCTTCCCTGGACCGGAAACAAGCATCCTGGGACCGGTTTCTGGCTTACAGCCGTCATCAGCCAGGCTATCTTGAATCCAGTGGCAAAGTGAGCAAGGGACCCACGTCTGGGCATACCCTGCCAACTTAGGGCGAACATAGCAAAACCAAAGGGGATGATGGATGGAGTGTTGAACATTGCAAGCACTCACCCCCAGTCAACTGATCTGGGTTTAATCCACCATCATTCTTTAGCTCACTCCGCCACCCCAGTTCAGACATGGCCATATGCAAAGCAGTATGACCCTGTGCCTCATGGGAACAGTCCAGCCCGAACTGCCAAGCCATGTCTTCCCTGGACCGGAAACAAGCATCCTGGGACCGGTTTCTGGCTTACAGCCGTCATCAGCCAGGCTATCTTGAATCCAGTGGTAAAGTGAGCAAGGGACCCACGTCTGGGCATACCCTGCCAACTTAGGGCAAACATAGCAAAACCAAAGGGGATGATGGATGGAGTGTTGAACATTGCAAGCACTCACCCCCAGTCAACTGATCTGGGTTTAATCCATCATCATTCTTTAGCTCACTCCGCCACCCCAGTTCAGACATGGCCATATGCAAATCAGTCTGACCCTGTGCCTCATGGGAACAGTCCAGCCCGAACTGCCAAGCCATGTCTTCCCTGGACCGGAAACAAGCATCCTGGGACCGGTTTCTGGCTTACAGCCGTCATCAGCCAGGCTATCTTGAATTCTTGAATCCAGTGGCAAAGTGAGCAAGGGACCCACGTCTGGGCATACCCTGCCAACTTAGGGCGAACATAGCAAAACCAAAGGGGATGATGGATGGAGTGTTGAACATTGCAAGCACTCACCCCCCCGACAACTGATCTGGGTTTAATCCATCATCATTCTTTAGCTCACTCCGCCACCCCAGTTCAGACATGGCCATATGCAAATCAGTCTGACCCTGTGCCTCATGGGAACAGACCAGGCCGTAACTGCCAAGCCATGTCTTCCCTGGTCCGGAAACAAGCATCCTGGGACCGGTTTCTGGCTTACAGCCGTCATCAGCCAGGCTATCTTGAATCCAGTGGCAAAGTGAGCAAGGGATCCACGTCTGGGCATACCCTGCCAACTTAGGGCGAACATAGCAAAACCAAAGGGGATGATGGATGGAGTGTTGAACATTGCAAGCACTCACCCCCAGTCAACTGATCTGGGTTTAATCCATCATCATTCTTTAGCTCACTCCGCCACCCCAGTTCAGACATGGCCATATGCAAATCAGTCTGACCCTGTGCCTCATGGGAACAGTCCAGCCCGAACTGCCAAGCCATGTCTTCCCTGGACCGGAAACAAGCATCCTGGGACCGGTTTCTGGCTTACAGCCGTCGTCAGCCAGGCTATCTTGAATCCAGTGGCAAAGTGAGCAAGGGACCCACGTCTGGGCATACCCTGCCAACTTAGGGCGAACATAGCAAAACCAAAGGTTAGACCAGAACTGAGCATCACCATTAGTGGGAGCATATACATTAAACAGATAGACCGGGGTCTTTCCAATTAGCAATTTAGTGAATAACCATCGGCCTACATAATCAGCTTCTTGAGAAATACATTTAGTGTGAAGCGACTTGTGACATAAAGTTATTACTCCATTTCTCTTACCATCACCAGGCGAAAAGAAAACGTCACCCACCCAGTCTTTGTTCAATTTTAAGGATATTGGGGCCTATTAGCAATAACCGGCGATAATTATCGCTAAGCACACTTAGCGCTAGGATAATTATCGCCGGCTATCGCAGGTTTCTATCGCGGAGATAGCGTGCTATCAGCAACGCTTATCTCCAATGCGATAGAAACCCTGGAGAACAGTGTGAATATCGCTTGAAAACAAGCGATATTCACACTGTGACCAGTGTTAGCTTGGTGATAGGGCTGAGGGGATTTAGCCATGTAATCCACCTCCCATTGGATTACATGGCTAAGTCAGGTTTGGACCAGGCGTTAACAAACCAGCGCTAAACGTGTTTAGCGCTGGTTCGTTAATCACCTCCCTGCCTCGCTAATAGGCGATAGCGACCTTAGCGACTGTTTCCAGTCGCTTTTAGGTTGGGAACGCCTACTTTGCATGCCATTAGCGATAAATATCGCTGGCATGCAAAGCGGCACCTAACTCCGGTCGCTATCGCTTAGAAGCTGTCGCTAACAGCAGTTAGCGACAGCTTGCTAATAGGGCGATTGAATTATCGCCGCTTTAGTGGGAAAAAGTCCCGCTAAAGCGGCGATAATCACGTTGATAATATGCCCCTCAGTTTCAGTGAGATGCGACTCTTGAATTAAAGCCATATTGACATCTAATTTGGCTAAATACCATAAAATACACTGTCTCTTAATCGGAGAATTCAAGCCTCTGAGATTCCATGACATAATTTTCAGGAAAATGAATCAACCGTACAAAATATATAACAAAGTAAACCAGACACAATATACAAAGTATACAATATAAACCAAGCAAACAATTGTTGAGTACATAATGACATTAAAAGATGATAAACAAGGGGTAAAGAGTGGAAGAGCAAGAGAATAAAGGACAAGCAGCAAGAAAATAGTATAAGAGGTGTTCTAAGAAGGAGTATGGGTGAAATTGAAAAGATAGAATTAATAGTAAAATGAGTAAGAAAAAAAGACCAACATACCTACAAAAAATCCATTAGGGGTGGGAGGGGGGTACGACCACAGGGAACAGACGACACTACCGGACAAAGGGAAAGGCAGGGGAGATTGCAGCACACACAACAAAAGTAAAGGAAAAGCACGAGACAAGAGGATAGTACCTGTAAGAAAATAAAAAATTGTTAATACTTAAAACTTTAGTAATGCAACAATATACTATTAAATAATGTAAATGGAGACATGAATATCATTGTATGACTTTCTTATCTTATTTTGTTTTCTTAAGAGAGTGAGGTCCCAAAGAACACCAAAGCCAAAGTCCATTATGAAGTAGATGGTATGGAGGTATCCATAGTGTCAATCCTGCAAGCATTAAGAAAGCTTTTCAATTTGATAGGGTCTTTGTAAGTAGTGGTTTTATTGTTATATGTTACTTTGAACAGACATGGATGAAAAAGGCCGTAGCATGCTCCAAGCAAACGGAGATCCGATCTCATGGCGAGAAACTCTCTGCGTCTTTCAGCCGTGTTTTTTGCATAGTTATGAGAGAAGTACAAGGAATTGCCTGACCATGACACACATTTCATAGATCTGATTGCAGATAGGACTTTGAGAAGGTCAGTGTACTCCAAAAAATACAGGATGACTCCTCTTGGTTGCCTAGAAGAAGAAACATTAGGTTGAGAGCCCAGTCTGTGTGCACGCTGTATATTAAGAAGTGTATCGTCGGGCAGGTGTAAGACATTTGGGAGAAATGATTTAAAGAAATCAATTGCGTCAGGGCCTTCTGAATTTTCAGGGAGACCATATATACAAAGGTTATTTCTCCTGTTTCTATTTTCGAGGTCTTCGACCTATTTCTGAAGAGACTTCACCTGAGATTGAAGAGCATCCATCTTAGGAGTGGCTAATTCAAGTGACGCAATGCTTTGCTCAGGAACGATAAGCCTTTCCTTCATGTTAGACCATCTATCTGTAAGGTGTTGTAGCTTAGCATTAGTATCTTCCATAAAGGGGCGTAAGGCACGTATTTGTTCCAATAGATGGCCCATAGAGACAGTCGGAAGTGTTTTCAGAGGAGATGGCGGGTCTTTTTTCAGCCGTTTGGTACATGCCTTACCAGGTGTGAGTGAAGCGGGGTTACCATTGGAGCTTGACGAGGAGCTTCTTCTGTGCAAAGAGACAATTGAATCTTCCATAGTTGCGAGATGCGAAAAAAGGAAGAGTTGTTTATAAATTTATGAGCATAGGATGTCAGTGAAGGCTTTTGTTTTTTTAATCTGCCCATAAATAAAAGAAACCAGGAGGGCAGGCCAAACTACTCATGGAAAATGAACTCTAGAACATAAATAGATAGAATGTCGCAGTATGAGGATATAGCACCCTGGAAAACACTCAAATGGAACAAAAATGACAAAATATGAAGGGCAGTTTGTAGTACATGTTACTTAGGTTATTGCTCTAGTCTTTTATGGAATGTACTTCTCTTATTATGTTCCTTCCACGAATGTTCCCTCATTCCCATTCCAAGTTGTTGCTTGACGGTGGATTCCATTCTAAGGCAGTTACTAGCTAGACTCTGCCTGGAAGAGTCCGCTCTTGTGCCTCCCTCTGTGCTTACAATAAAGCCTTCAACCTTACCTGCTGTACGAGTCCTTCATCTTCCACTACAACTTGGCGACGATCCTGGTTTGACCCTACGTGCAGACCAGACGCTCCACATCTGCCTTTGCTGATTCTCAGCCTCTACATGATCCGTGCTGCACAGAGTCACCAACGCAGAGCCGTGCCACTTATTTCAGCTTGAGGACAAGAGCGGACAGTTGCCGCAGTCCGCCCAGACTGTTCCGGCACATTTACATGGAAAATGAGTAACGTCAGGAGCACCAATGATGTCCTGCAACTGTGAGTGACGTATATGCTTAGCAACGCTGTTCCCGTTGCTACGATCTATCTCCTAGCAACTCGCCGCATCTCTGATGCACTTCACCTTGCCGAGCAACGTGAAACGTCAGTGCACAACGCAACGTCTTCACGCACGACGTAAGCGTCTTCACGTCGGCGGCCATTTTCCTTGCATGGTCTCCACGGCAACCAACCTAACACGATGTCGGCCGTTCTCCAGAGGCTGCGGAGCCGGTTGTAAAGGTATTTCATGGCGACACACACGCCCATTGTGTGTTTGCGACTTAAACGTGGACGTCTTCAAGAAGCTACGAAGTTTATTGTAGAGGCATTTCTCTACATCTTGTCTTTGCATCTCGTCCTGGCACCGGTATTTGACCATTTTGAAGTTTTGTGTTACTTCACACGGCGATATACACGCCCGTATATTGCTCTGCTTTGTTGGTTTTGTTCAACAATTCTTCCATTGATTTTCATGCCTCACATTTGTTCTTTCATTATTATTACGACCTCATTGAAGAACCATCCTTGACAATATACACGCTATGTGTATCGTACGTCAACAGCAGGGTATTTAACATTATTATTTGCATTATCGGATTTTCTTTTCCTAGTCTATTGCACCATGTCCTCTCCCCATATTTCTGTGGTTCCTCCGCCAAATTTTTTAGCACAACCAGGACAGCCATCCATTCCTTGGGAGGATTGGATCCTTATGTTTGAGAATTATCTAGATGCCTGGATGGTCAAGACTTTTCGGCAAAAAGAAAGAAAGCTCTACTTTTAAGCACCCTAGGCAAGGAGGGACAGCGTGTATTTCGTTACCTTCTCAAGCTCTGCAGGCAAACGGTCAAGCAATGCCTGACGAGTACAAAGAGGCCATCCACAGACTAGAGGTACGGTACGCCAAGGAGGAAAACCTCGTTATGAACAGATTCAAATTCTACACTCAACATCAAAAATCTGGGGAGTCTATTGATGAATTAATTTCTAGACTTAGGGAAATGTCAATTAAATGCAATTTTGGAACAATGACCGACGAACTGATTAGAGACCAACTCATCGTCCAGTGCAATAACAAAAAGATCAAAGAGCGTCTCTGGGCAGCAAAAAACCCTAATCTCAAGACAGCAATAGATTTAGCAAAAGTCGTTGAGCAGTCAGAAGGCTGTATGAAAGAACTAGAGAAGAGAGCTCTTACCAATGATGTCAATGAAGTCTCCTCTCAAGAATCATATGACTTTGCTCAAGGCGATGATGACTCAGATGTCATTGCCGCTGTCAAGAATCAAAAGTTTCAAAGGAAACCCTTCACTCCCAGGGTTACAAGTATCCCCAAGCATATTAATGTCAGAATTTGCAATAGGCTGGATGTCCTCCAACTGCCTAAAATTGAACTCCAGCAAGACCGAGGTAATAAAGTTCTGTAACAATCCACGTGGGTAGACTCCCGACTGGTGGCCAGAAGACCTTGGAGCCTGCCCCCTACACACTAGGAAAGCAAAAAACCTTGGGGTTCTGTTAGACAATAAGCTTACCATGGGTGACCAAATAAGCAAGGTTATCTCGGCCTGCTTTGTGGCCTTAAGAATTATAAGAAAAATCAAATTCTTCCTGTCTGATAACAGCCTCAAGACAGTGATAACGGCCTTTATAATGTCACGCCTGGACTATTGCAATGGGCTATATCTCAATGCTCAAAAGCAGCACATCAATCGGCTCCAACTGGCCCAAAACGCAGCAGCCAGATTGTTGTCAGGAACTTCAAAATTTGTCTCTGTTAAAAAGGAACTGAAACAACTTTATTGGCTCCCGGTGAAACAAAGGGTTCGCTTTAAGGCACTTTGCACCGTTTTTAAGGCCATTAATGGAACAGGACCTGACTTCCTTAGGCGTAAATTCCAATGGTACGTCCCGGGAAGAATGTTACGCTCCACAGGAGCTAAATTTGCTCAAGAGCTTTATCAACTGTGCTTCCAGGGCATGGAATGAGCTTCCCTTCCATCTCAGGAACGCCCCGGATCTCCTTTCCTTTAGGAAGGGGCTGAAGACTTGGCTCTTCTCTCAGTAGTATACATTCTTCTGTCCCTAGTTACCAGTGCTTAGCGTCAGGACACCCCAGGGTAACCGTGCGCTCTACAAGTGCGATTAACATAACATAACATAACAGGTGTGGAAGCACAGCGCACTCTTCAGATTCAAAGTTTTGCTACGCTTCTAAACAAGAATGTCTAAAATGTGGTCGCATGGGGCACTACGCCCGAGTTTGTCGTAGCAAAACTCGCATAAGCGTAGCCAGTGTAAACAATACTGTTCTAGTTGATGAGGATAACGATAACATTTTAGTCATTGAATCTGACCATACTCCTCAAGAAGAGGATAAGAGAAAGAATAGGCCTAAAGCCTTGTTTATCATAAATAGGCAAGAAATAAGTTTGATGGTTGATACTGGTTCAAAGTTCACGATTATTCCTAAATGTCTCTTTTATGAAAAATGGGGTTCTACACGACTCCTCCCGAAGGACATTTCCCCTGGGGGGGTATCAAGGGGAGTCAATAGACATACTTGGGTATTTTGAAGCACACATCTCATTTTCACACAGAGATATTCATGGAAAAGTTTATGTAGCTGAACATGGTCCAGCTATACTGGGGTGGGTACACCAATACGACCTACGAATCATCGTCAACCCCAGGGCACCTATACAGGTCATGATCATCGAAGATGTGGGCTTAGACAACATTCTTAGTGAAGCTAGCAGTATCTTCAAGGGAGAGCTTGGCCAGCTCAAGGGCTATGTTCATCAGATACTTATTAAAGAGAATTCTGTCCCCATTCAGCACAAGGTTAGGCAAGTGCCCATAGTAGTCAAGGAGGAGATGAAGGGCCTTATCAAGGAAATGCTCACAGCGGGTGTTATCGAGCCGGTAGAAGCTACCCCATGGATGTCTCCTGTCGTTATCACTAAAAATGCTGACGGCAAACTCAGGTTCTGTGTCGATCTCAGGTCCCTTAACCAATGCGTGGTTGCTGACACATTTCCCCTCCCCAACATCACGGAACTAGTCACTACTTTGAAAGGGGCCACTGTTTTTTCTAAACTTGATCTCTGAAGTGCTTACCGCCAAATAAGATTGCACAAAGATTCCAAACACCTCACCGCTTTCATCAGCCCAGAAGGTACCTACCAATTCACACGCCTCCCTTTTGGCCTTAATTCGGCTGCCAGTGTTTTCCAACGTATGGTCACCAACATTTTCAAAGGGGTGGGAAACACCATTTAGTTCCAAGATGATATTTTGGTTTATGGCCAGTGAGTAGAACAACACAACAATACCCTTAAAATTGTCTTAGACAAATTAGCTAAAGCTGGTCTTACCCTCCATAAGGAAAAGTGCAAGTTCTTAGTTGATCAGATTGACTACCTGGGTTGCACCATTAGTGCTTCAGGCATTAAACCCAAAAGAGATTTATGTAATGCAATTAGTCAGGCTCCCTCTCCCACTGACAAAGACCAATTATGCTCCTTCATGGGTCTTATAGAGTACTACTCTAAATTTGTTAAAAACTTTTCTGACAAAACTGCTTGTATTTGTTCTCTTCTTAAGAGGGGTGTGGGCTTCTCTTGGAGCGCCCAACATCAAGAGTGTTTTAACCGTATTAAGAGAGAGATTTGCGATGCCAATGTTCTAGCTCCATTCGATGTCATTGGAAAGTCCATTTTAACAGTAGATGCCAGCGCTACAGGCTTGGGTGCTATGCTGTCGCAATCCAGGAGTGGGTCCGAACGTACTATAGCCTTTGCCTCCAGAACTTTAACTGATGCCGAAAATAATTATTCGGTCATCGAAAGAGAAGCTCTGGCTGCGCCTTAGGCAGTGGAATACTTTCATACATACTTATAGGGCACCAAGTTTCTGCTGAGAACTGATCACAAACCCCTGGTCAAAGTTCTTTCCCCTGGGGGTACTGGCAAAGGGTCAGCTAGACTTGCCAAACTTGCCACCAAACTTCAAGAGTTTCAATTCCAGGTAGAGTACATTCAGGGGTGGAGGAATGTCCAGGCCGATTGTCTCTCCAGAATGTCCCTGGATTGGCGGACCGTTCTTGATCTTTCCACCTCTGGATGTGACAATGACATTGCTGTAGCCTCCATACAAGATGCAGTCTTTGTGGGTGAGGGTGCCTTTGATGCCAGCGATTGGCAGTGTGAGATGACATGTGATCACACCTTACAAGAAGTAATTAATCTATTGAAGTTGGGCCCTAGGAGAGAAAGTTGCCTTCCGGTCTCTGTCCGACCTTATAAGTTATAGATGAACTTTCTCTCGACAACAACAATGTCCTTGTCAAAGGAGAAAAATGTGTTCCTCCTTTTGGCATCAGAAGAAAACTCTTAGAATTAGCTCATGAAGGCCATCTTGGCCAGACCCTTACACAACGTCGTCTCAAGTCCCATTTCTGGTGGCCTGGTCTGGATGCTCAAGTAGTGGAGTGGGTAGAAAATTGCACTGAATGTAAAGAAGGCAAAAAATGACTTAAAGTGGGCAGCAGGTCCAACAATGCCCACATCCAAAACCCAGGCTTACCCTGGCACAGCATTTGCCTTGACTTTATTGGCCCCTTAAGGGAACTGCATGAGAAAGACAGATTTGGCATTGTAGTAGTAGATGTCTTTTCTAAGTGGTTGGTCGTTGAATTTTCCAATGATGTCACTACTGAGAGTACCATTAAATTATTGGGAAAGTTGTTTAGAGATGAAGGCATTCCCTCTGTACTTATTACAGACAACGGCACTCAGCTTATTTCCAAGGAGATGCAAGCCTTCTTGAAGGATTGTGGAGTCTCTCATCACCGCACCTCTCTCTATAATCCCCAAGGCAACGGCCTTTGTGAGAGGGCCAACAAAGTGGTTAAAGGGATCATACAAATGGCCTCTGCTAACGGGTCAGTGGTACGCAAAATGGTCAATGAAATGCTTTGGGCCTATCGGACCACTCCTCTCGTTGACGGTACGTCATCTCCTTTCGAACTCATGAGGGGCAGAACCCCGGGCTCGAAGCTTGTCCCTTCATGGATGAAACAATTGGTTACCTTACAAGGGCGACTTCCCATTTCAACTGAAATTACTGTTTCCCCTTGTCGCTTCAAAGTGGGTGACCAAGTCAAGATTAAGAGTGGCAGAGTGAGTAGAGGTCTTTCAAAATTCAAGGGGCCTTTTACGATTAAAAAAGTTCTGGACCATTGTGTCATACTAAACAATGGAAAGTGTTGGAATTTCAGGCGTGTTGCCTTATACCAAAAAATGTTGAGAACTCAAAACAGTGTAAACCGCCCACTTCTCTGAGTAACAGTGGTTATGTTTTAGCTCAGAATCCTGAGGAAGCCTCCTCCTCCAGGTTGCCGGGTGTGGCTCTTGGCGGAGGTGACTCTCTCATGCCTGTACATGCTTGCTCAGATGCTTCTAGTTCTGTTCCTGTTGGTTCAGATCACTCTTGCACTCTCAGGTGCCGCAGGCCACCTGTGTACCTCAAAGACTTTGTTTGTTAAGTTTTCATTAGTGTTCTTCTTTTGTTTTTTTTTGGTTTTTTTGTTGTTTTGTTGTTTTTCTCTCTTTTCTATCGTTTATTCATTCGTCATTGGAAGGGAAGAAGATGTGTAGTACATGTTTCTTAGGTAATTGCTCTAGTCTTTTATGGAATTTACTTCTCTTATTATGTTCCTTCCATGAATGTTCCCTCATTCCCAATCCAAGTTGTTGCTTGACGGTGGATTCCATTCTAAGGCAGTTACTAGCTAGACTCTGCCTGGAAGAGTCCGCTCTTGTGCCTCCCTCTGCGCTTACAATAAAGCCTTCAACCTTACCTGCTGTACGAGTCCTTCATCTTACACTACACAGTTCAATACAGTGGGAGAAGGCTGCAGCTGCTCAAGATGGCGGGGAGTATTCTGAGGAGATCCGAGTCGCTGGGAAATGCCGGTTTCTGATAACTGCGGAAGAGAGACTACTCAAGCGAAGGTCGCTTCAGACAACCCCACCTGTTATGCTACTGGTTCCTCTCGTCAGCGAGTGAAGAAGTCGTTGTGGTATTTACTGCATATAAGCCATGCCTCCCCAGGACATGCCAGTTTAAAACTGTTCAGCACACTCCACCAAGCAAGCCAGGACATCTGTCTGATTAGAATCGGTATGGCTGTTCAAAGTAAAATATTGGAGAGTCTTGGTGACCTCCCGTTCACCCTCCCAGCTTAGCACAACTCCTGAGTCTCATAGATATCCCAGAAATTAACTCCAGTGTTTACATTCTCAGATCAAATTCTGCTTCTCTAGGACAGTTTATATCATATATCACAAATCTGTTCTCTCTTTTGCAGGAAAATAGTCATTTATCAAATTTTATGTTACATGCTACCACCGGAGTGACATTCAGAAGGGAAAAGCACTTCTGAATAGAGAGCACTTGGTAAATGAGGAGGCTTTAGCTATTCAAGATGGAGGGCGGCATTCTGAGGAGAGCCGTGCCGTTAGAAAATGCTGTTTTTGACAACGGCGGGACAGAAGCGCCTCAAGCGGAGATTACCTCAGGCATCCTTGCCCGTTGTGCTTTCAGTTCCTCTTGTCAGCAGATGTAGAAGACGTTGTGGTGCTTAATGCACCCATGCAGGTCCGGAAAGAATCACGTCCGTGCTACCATCTTCCTCGGGCGTAAGCCACGTCCCCTGCAATTTATTTTTTAAATAACATGCTGCTCACACTCAGAGGTAAGTTAAATTCACATCACATAATCTTGCGAATAATAAGTGATCCAATTTGAGCAAGCCAGGTGCTCGGTGCTACTTAATTCAGCTCGGTGCTGTAGGCACTCGCTTGGACTGATTATTTAAGAAGTTATGCTGACTTTTCTGTCCTCCTGTCACTAAGAGATTAGTACTGTGGTAGTAGTAGTAATATAACATCTGTGACTTAGCATTCTATTCATTGAAAAGGGAAAATGACTGAGTTGGGCCATCAAAGGGAGCTTGATTTGCAAAGCAAAGATCATTCACTGCAATGCATTAATATTTCCAAATGTAGTTGAGGAAATTCAGAATAGGACTTAGGTAAGATTTCGGAAATTAGGAATAGGTCAACTCGATAATATAGGCAATCTGATTTAGAAAATGACAATGTCAATATGTTACTACATTTACCTTTGACTGTAAAAATATTTTCTAGGAGATTAACTGTACCACTAATCTATTTTTAATTTGTTATCTTGTTTATTTATTATATCAGCACCCAAGGGCAAGAAGAGTTCATCAGAGGGTCGGCCTGAGGAAGGTGCCACCACCAGTTTCATGGCGGGTGGAAGTTCCACCGCCACCACCAGTGCCACGGCAGATGGCTCTGCTGGCCCCAGTAAGTTCTCATTAATATCATTTATTTTTCTAACTTTTACCTCTCCCCATTAGATTGAGTTTTTCCTCCTTTCTCTTATACTGTTTTTTTTTTCAAATACTCTTCATTTTATTTAATATTTATTCTTGCTATCCCTCTCTACATTACCCTTTTTTCTATATTTTTTGTTTCTGTAGCTGACTTCCTCCTGTGTCTGTACTAATCTGTAGCTTAAGCTTTCTTCTGCTTGGTTAGGCTGTCCCTCTCCCTTAACTTTATACCTTGTGGACTGGTACTGTAAGACTAAGGGGCTGATTATGACTTTGGCGGTGTGGGAGATGTGCCGCCATGCCACTGACCCGCTTCCACACCGTCAAAGTCCACCACCGGCCACCCACCACATTACAAGTTTTCTTGTTATCTGGTTGGCGGTCCTTTGACAGTTCCACCGCAGTGCCTTTGAAAAAGAAACAGCAATGGGAGTGCCAAATCCCATTCCTGGATAGCATGGACTCTGCAGTCCATGCTGTGCAGTAAAGAGGGTGCATGCACACATGGGGGCACAACATGTCCCCCCTGCATACATTCCCATGGCCTGAGGCACCAAGGGGCCCTATAGGGCCCCCTTAGTTCCCTCACTGCCAGCCTTTTCATGGCGGGCTCAATGCCATGAAAAGGCTGGCAGTGAGGAAACTCACAATATGCTTGGCAGTGCCGCAACGGCACACTGGCAGCATATTACTGCCTCACACAGCTGCAACACTGCTGGCAAATGGCGGTTCCCCGGTGGTTGTAGCGGGTCTGTGGTGGTCCAACCACCAAACTCAAAATAGGGTGCTTGGACTGCTGGTGCGGTGGTAGCCCCCACGCCACCACAGGTTTGGCGGTCCTATGGACTGCTAAACTCGGAAGCAGCCCTTAAGACAATAT
Source organism: Calotriton arnoldi (assembly GCA_963921515.1). Taxonomy (NCBI): domain Eukaryota; kingdom Metazoa; phylum Chordata; class Amphibia; order Caudata; family Salamandridae; genus Calotriton; species Calotriton arnoldi. Next base: position 1,907,279 of record CAWUFW010000384.1, on the reverse strand, counting down.
CAAAAAGTAACTTTATTTCAATTTGACATAGCAAATCACAAAAGCAGCAGATCACAAAAGTACAATCAAACAGAACAGAAACATCTTTAAAAAAATTCATAAAAAATTAAAACAATCACATTCAAGAATGAGCATGAAACATCCCTGATTAAAGCTGTGACAAATAGAAGTATACATTAGGATTCTCCAAAGACTGCAAATGTAATAAAGCTGGCCCTGCTTGTTTAAAATTCAGAGGCAAAAGAAGAGGGCATATATACTTATCATAATCTCGCCCACTAAGGGCAGAAAAATGTAATATGTAAAGTGTCTTGTGCAGTAGTCCTATCACATGAACAAATCAGAGGGTCAGAAGGCTTGTGACATCCTGCTAATAAATGTGGATACAAATTCAAATGGAAATAGGATAAAAGTCTTCTATTCTGGACCGGCATATCCAGTGTTAAATATAGTTCCATATTACTCAGGAGTTTCACCAATGCATAATGGGCACATATGTTTTTAGACACTGAGGGGCTCATTACGATGGCGGACGGAAAAAAATCCGACCGCCATGGTAGCGGAAAATCACCGTCCGCAGGTACCGCGGAAACACCGCCGGCCCTATTAGGATCAACCGCCAAAATATTCCGACCGCGGCGGTAGGACGCATCGAAAAACCGCCCGTAGAGGGCAGAGAAAGTAAAAATTCAACCGCGACGGTCGGTAACATAGCGGAAACACATCAACCCGCTGCCAGACACGCGGAGTGACCGCCAATGATATTATGATATCCCCGATGTCACAGCGGTACGTTCCGCTGTTTCCGTCTGCCGCGGTCGCTAACAGTAATGAATGCGAGACACGGCGGAAGGCCTGCAGCACAGCCATCGCTGCGGATTCTCCGCAACAAAAATGGCGGCCAAGTAAAAAAAATACACAATAAGGCCACCAAATGCACAAAGGCAACTAGCCCTGCCCCCAAAATAACCTGAAACATCCCAATGACACACCCCCATGGCTAAATCAAATATACAAATCACAGGACAACCCACATGGCACACCTGACTGCATTACACCATCTTGACACACCCACATAGCTGAGCATAAAACCAACCCCTTCCCTGACCACAATCCTTTGCACTACTCCAGCCCTGAAGGAACCAAACCCTGCAGCACATTGGATAGGCAAAACACCTCACATCCCACAAGCACAACAACACACACACATACCACCTAGAACACCCACACCACCCTCACAACTGCCCCCCAAAACATCAGCACAGCACACACCATGGCACTACAGAAAATGCCAAGATTCACTGACACTGAGTTGACAGTAATGGTAGATGAGATAATCAGAGTAGAACCACAACTCTTTGGCAGCATGGTCCAACAGACACCATTAGCCACAAGAACAAACATGTGGGCAAGGATAGTGGGCAAGGTCAATGCAATAGGGAATGTGCCCCGCAACAAGAATGAAATCATGAGGCGGTGGCATGACCTGAAGACTGTTGTCAAGAAGAGGAGGGCCAAGAACCATGAGCTGGCTGATGCGACTGGCGGAGGCCCTCCCATCCCACCAAAACCGTTCACTGCGTGGGAGGAGAAGGTGCTTGCCATACTGCATCCAGAGACTCTTGAAGGAATACCCGGGGGAGTGGAGGCTGGTAAGTACCAACTAATGTATACCATGAAACTGCCATGTACTGTCTTGCACAACTACAAAGATACATCCCTGAGGCACAAGTACACACATCTGCACCCCAAAAACACACACAGGTCACACTGATTTAACATCCACCCCACCTCAAACATCACAAAGGTAGACAACATCTACTGTGTTGTATGTGTCCAGGCAAACAGCACTACAACTCCTACCAGGCACACCCTGCCCCATCCCTCAGCAGGATGGAGCACTCCCTCCCACCCAGAAGCATGTCTCAGCTATTGTGTTCTTCACCCTCACCTAACAGGTAGGTAGCCATCATCCCAGGGAGGTGTGTATGGAATAGGGAGGCCTGCACTACAACTCCCACCAGGCCCCCTGTCCCACAGCTGAGCAGGATGGACTACTCCCCCCACAACCATGTGGCAGTCATTGTGTGCTACACCCTCACCTAACAGGTAGGTAGCCATCTTTCCAGGGAGGTGTCTTTGGAATAGGGAGGCATTAACTACAACTCCCACCAGGCCCCCTGTCCCACAGCTGAGCAGGATGGACTACTCCCCCCACCCACAACCATGTGGCAGTCATTGTGTACTACACCCTCACCTAACAGGTAGGTAGCCATCTTTCCATGGAGGTGTCTTTGGAATAGAGAGGCCTGCACTACAACTCCCACCAGGGCCCCTTGTCCCACAGCTGAGCAGGATGGACTACTCCCCCCACCCACAACCATGTGGCAGTCATTGTGTGCTCCACCCTCACCTAACAGGTAGGTAGCCATCTTTCCATGGAGGAGTGTTTGGAATAGGGAGGCCTGCACTACAACTCCCACCAGGCCCCCTTGTCCCACAGCTGAGCAGGATGGACTACTCCCCCACCCACAACCATGTGGCAGTCATTGTGTGCTACACCCTCACCTAACAGGTAGGTAGCCATCTTTCCATGGAGGAGTGTTTGGAATAGGGAGGCCTGCACTACAACTCCCATCAGGCCCCCTTGTCCCACAGCTGAGCAGGATGGACTACTCCCCCCACCCATAACCATGTGGCAGTCATTGTGTGCTACACCCTCACCTAACAGGTAGGTAGCCATCTTTCCATGGAGGAGTGTTTGGAATAGGGAGGCCTGCACTACAACTCCCACCAGGCCCCTTGTCCCACAGCTGAGCAGGATGGACTACTCCCCCACCCACAACCATGTGGCAGTCATTGTGTGCTACACCCTCACCTAACAGGTAGGTAGCCATCTTTCCATGGAGGAGTGTTTGGAATAGGGAGGCCTGTACTACAACTCCCACCAGGCCCCTTGTCCCACAGCTGAGCAGGATGGACTACTCCCCACACCCATGTGGCAGTCATTGTGTGCTACACCCTCACCTAACAGGTAGGTAGCCATCTTTACAGGGAGGAGTGTTGGGAATAGAAAGGCCTGCACTACAACTCCCACTAGGCCCCCTGTCCCACAGCTGAGCAGGATGGACTACTCCTCACACCCCTGTGGCAGTCATTGTGTGCTACACCCTCACCTAACAGGTAGGTAGCCATCTTTCCATGGAGGAGTGTTTGGAATAGGGAGGCCTGCACTACAACTCCCACCAGGCCCCTTGTCCCACAGCTGAGCAGGATGGACTACTCCCCCCACCCACAACCATGTGGCAGTCATTGTGTGCTACACCCTCACCTAACAGGTAGGTAGCCATCTTTCCAGGGAGGTGTCTTTGGAATAGGGAGGCCTGCACCACAACTCCCACCAGGCACACCCTGCCCCATCCCTCCGCAGGATGGAGCACTCCCTCCCACCCAGAAGCATGTGGTAGAAAGTCCACCCAAAAGATGCCAACTGTACAGGTAAGCAGACAGTGCATGCACCCCACCATTCCTCAACGAAAGCATTGAGCTAATGCCAACACAATGCCACACATCACAACAAAATACACCCCAATTACATACCATTTGATAGAATGCAGGCAGCGATGCGTATGTAACTGTGACAGAAACAGAACTGTGACTCAACTAAACCCATGTGCAAGCAAATCAGGGACCAAATATGCACTGCACAGAATGCTATCTGCAAATTCCATGGGTGCTGAGCATGAAGGACCATAGTAACAATGAAAAGGCATGGTCTGTTGAGCAAATAAATACAAGCACAGAACATTACAAAGGTATGCATGAGATAACAATGGGACAATGTCTAGTACATGTGCATTTGTAACATCTGTCTGGAAGAGTAATCATCCTAGATGCATCACATCAAGTTGCATGGCAGCCAGTTGTCAGATGACAACCCATCAGTTCCATACAGAGAGTGTCAAGTTGGGCATGGCATCCAATGACTTGTCACACCATGGAACAAGATGTATGTACCTCACATCATTTCATGACGAACAACACTGTGCAGACATTCAACTCATGAAATACGTAACTGTGTGTTGCATAACATGTAAATAAGAGACATCAAACACAGCAAGCCATATGGATGTAAGTCAATGACCATGTACCCTCTGTTCCACAGGTGACCAACAACTGACTGCAGAGGACAACAACCTCAACTTGCAGAGCCAGTCTCCTCCTCCGGAACATGGACACTCTGATGCGGAGTCCCTGGATTCTTTGGATGAGGAGCTCCAAGCCGGCCCATCTGGTGTGCCAGGGCGCAACCGGTCACATGACCTCACTGCCCCCCCACCATCAGCAACAACAACAACGCTGACCCCTGCTGGAACGACCTGTGCCGCCACCACCACCAACACCACCACTACCACCGTTGCCTGCAACATTCGCCCAGCCCCAGAGGATGCCCAGCCCACACCAACAACTGTGGAGGGCAGGCATGTGGCTATAGTGGTGAGGCAACAGGTCAGTGATAGCAGGGCAGGTGGGAGGACAAGTGGGACTCCAAAAACACCGGACACTGTGACCGAAGCCCTGGTTAACATCACCAGAGTTGTGGGTGCCTATGAATGCACACAGGCACAAATGGGCCAGGCCCACGAAGATGCCCTGGAGCTCCAACGTCTGCTGAGGTCCATGGACAACTGTATGGGACAAATTGTGGACCTCATGGGACAGTTAGTGGCGGTACTGAGGGACAGGCCAGTGCCACAGACCACACCTCCACCTCCCCCCATTGCCACGCAGGATGACAGTTCATCATCCACCCCTGCGGGCACGGAGAGGGGTGACTTCTCAGACCCCACTGGCCCAGCAGACGATGCCCCCCCTTCCAAAAGAAGAAGGGGCCGTCCAAAGGAGAACTTGGGACTCATCCGTGGCAAAGCACTGGCCAAATGCCAGTCAAAGAGCCAGCCATGATGTCAACACTCTTCATCCAACCATTGACTCTGTGCACTGTCCTCACCCACACTGCAATGGTAATGGCACCCGTCTGTTGGACTGTGTCACCACAGCAATGTGGTGCCTACCCGATTGTCTCATCTACCATGACTGCCAACTCATTGATTCACCATTTACACTTATGTAAATATCCACTTCCCTCTCACAGATACCCATTGCAAATAAAATACAAAAACGCAAAAATGTGGTTGAGTCTGCTCCATGTTCATCACAGTATGTGCAATGTTTACCATGGTTACAATGTCACAGGAGCATAGATCCTCTGTAGGCAAGGGGAGGCAGAAGAGACCTAGCAAAAGACAACAGAACAAAAGTCACTAGTCAGGTGGTGGCATCACAGCCATCACACAACACATGTCCTCACTGTACAACAATATGCACACATAACAATGTGCAACAGTACCAACATAGACATCCTGTAGCTGTTCCTACATACCCTGTATCCAACACATAGGCAGCCAGCACTGAGTCAACAACAGGGTGCACTCACAAAGATCACATAGACCTCCACCCAAACAACTACATCAACAGACAATGGACCAGTTGTACATCGTCACCCACCTTCAAGTGAAGTAGCAGTTAATGAGCTGCTGATGCTGGTCGACACCTTCCTCCTCTCCACTATCCTCGTCACTGGACATTTGTGGGATCACAGGGGGGGCCCTGGCTGGTCATCATCGTCCAGGATCATGGGTATTCCTTTCCATAAGGCCAAGTTGTGCCGCATGCAGCATGCTACCACTATCTGACACACCTTTTTGGGTGAGTACATGAGTGCCCCTCCGGTCCGGTCCAGGCAGCGAAATCTCGATTTTAGGAGACCAAAGGTTCGCTCCACCACCCGACGTGTTCTACCATGTGCATTGTTGTAGCGGACGTCAGACGGTGTCCTAGGATTGCGTTGTGGGCTCAGCAACCATGGTCTGTTGGGATATGCAGAGTCACCTAGGTGTGAAATAAACATACTGATTTAGTAATACAACTGTGGCAGAGGACAGCATGGCACACACAGCACACAACTTGACTCTGCCTACTCACCCACAATCCATGCCCCCTCCGGAAGTAGATTGGCCATCAGCTGGGGCACAATGCTGTTGTGCAGGATGTAGGAATCATGTGCAGAGCCCGGAAACTTGGCACATACATGCGATATGATCATATCGGCCTGGCACACCACCTGCACATTGATGGAATGGGAATGTTTACGATTCCGATAGATGTGTTCCCGTGCCTGTGGTGGAACCAGGCCAACATGTATGCAGTCAATAGCACCTACAACATTCGGGATGTGGCCAAGGGCATAAAAATCTGCCTTTACATCCGCCAAAGCCGCCCTCCTTGGAAAAATGATGTATTGGTCCTTGTATCGCATCATGGCCAACAGGAAATCCCTTAGCACCATGCTGAAGGTGGGCTGAGACATCCCCCTGCAATGCCCACTGTCTCCTGGAATGACCCACTAGCCAGGAAATGCAGTGCCGCCATAACCTTTGTTTCGGTTGTCAATGCTGTTGGGTATGTCCTGCCAGCCCGCAGGTGAGGATCCAACATGGCACACAGGTCTTGGATGTTCGTGCGGTCCAGACGGAATCTGCGTATCACGTCATCATCCTCAATGTTAGCCAGCAGGGTGACAGGACGATACACATTAGGTCGCCTCCTAGGTGAGATGAAAGGGACACATCATTGCAACAGACCATGAGATGTGCACAACTCCGTAGCTTCTGATTCACACAGCGCAAACATTGACTGGCATCACAATGCACCATACAGTGCAAGACAAAAGTCGTGACACATTGAGAATACATTGTACTACTACACTTCTTCAGTATTACCACTGTGAGAACAACAAACATGGAAACTGTGTCTGTGAATGGTAATAGACACATTTCAGAATCTGGTGCAAACAGCCCGGACAGTAAATGATACAGGACATGTGTGAAACAGAAACACTGCTGGCTTCCAAATGTCTGCTGTACCTGCCACACATTCTTGTGCAATCATGACAGGGGACACATGAACTACACAATTTGTCCAGTTCTGAATGTGAGCCAATGCTAATCCACACAATTCTAGAGACACTCACAGACATATTCACAAGCCTGTGCCAATATCCACTGTCATCAGTAGACATGCCATACATGCTGTTACACACAATTCAAAGTCAGTCAATGACTAATAATGAACAGCATATGCATATGCAGTCTTGATGTGAATCAAGACACAACAACACAACTGCACAATAGCATCAGCAAGCACACATATTGTCAATGTGGCACACAAAAAGTGGATAAGGTACGTGATCCAAAAGGACTGTAGACAAACGTCAATCTGCACTAAAGTTGCACTATGACATGCAGTATGAAGGTAGCACTGCCCAGACACACAACTAAAGTACAACATTTGCCATGGAGCTAATACTCCAGCTGCTTGGACACACAACAGTGACACAGAAACAACCTACAACACCACCCGGACAAAGCCACACCACTATACATAAAAGTCAGCGCATGAACATACTGAGTAAATACCGAAAACACAACCGCCTCATGCACATAACAACAGGGGATGTCATCGCACAACACAGGTAACAAAGGACTACTATCAAAAGTATCCTGAGCCACATTCCACACAGCCTGTCAGGAACAACACAGCGGACTCTCAACATTCCTCTGCAGACAAAGATGCTGGCTGTGCATCACTTGTTGGCCTCTGGTACCATTAGAACAACAAAAGTCTGAGTTAGATGGGTGCCACAGCCAGCCCTATCAAGGTATATCTCACCTGTCCTGGATGCCATCATTAGCTTGAGTCAACAGCACCATCAGTTCACCCACACTGCGCAGGACCAGCTTGTGCCCCAGAAAGGCTACTACACCATAGCAGGCTTATCCACACGTGTTAGTTTAATATCACTGCACACGTGTCCTAATTGTGCACCCTGCCAAAACTGCACACACTTACTGCACATGAAAGCACACGCAATACTGAACTGTCCAGGCCAATTGTGGGTCACCTTCTACTGGTCACATATGCCATGTCAAACTTACCAGTCAGTGAGCACCAGCACCACATTTGGCTACAGTCCCTCACCAAGCCAACAATCTTCATGTGGACAAGGTCAATGCACCTGTCCTTGGTGAGTACCAACGTAACACACCACACACATCAAATCCACTATCAACATACTCACAGCTGTGGAAAATACATGTGACAAATTCACATATGACCGGCCGAACAACATGAGCATATATCCTACACAATGACACAAGTAATGCTGATGACATTTTGCAGATATGGGGACAAAACATACCCAAATGCATACAGACAGGTCAAATGATTAAGGAGGAACATATTTCAAAGTGTGCCGGTGATGTATGTTACATCTTCAGTGTGTATGGCACACACATGTCCATGTGGACATATACTCTTGGTTTTGCTACCGCGAACAATCACCTTACATGAATGCTGTAATAGGTGATACCAAACAGGCAACAGTGTGACATATGTGGTGAGTAATGGAGACAATGCTGAAATCTTTGTACAATCATGTACTGTGTAGCGACATATTGTGTGAGATATGAATATGTGTGTAAAAATTTGGCTCAGATACGAAATTTGGGTGGAAATGGGGTGAGAGACATGAACTTTGGGCAAAATGTTTGGGTCAGATATGAAATTGTGTAGGAGTAATGTGCCCCATTAGTCCTTTCAGTGTTGCATTTGGTGTTAGATATGAAGTTTAGGCTCTCATTACGAACTATAGCTCATTTTAATTACATCAAGTTCCATGTTTAATTGAAAGTGACCACTGTTCGAAGTACAGATATGACCCATGACATTGACACAACACGATGTGTCCATTGCTGCATTAAACGTGCTCTAAGAACACCATCACGCCCATAGTCAACAATGTCATGCTGTACCCTCGCCGTAACTACCGCCTGGCACCAGCGGTGTGTCACCGCCATGGTCTGAGACACCATGGCGGGATTGCTAGGCATATACACATGGCTAATGGCGGGTGGCATGCTCCGCCACCCAGATCCTGGTCACTCATGGCAATGCATGGCTCAGGAATAGCGGGAACTACCGCCTGGCACCAGCGGTGTGTCACCGCCATGGTCCGAGACACCATGGTGGGATTGCTAGGCATATACACATGGCTAATGGCGGATGGCATGCTCCGCCACCCAGATCCCGGTCACTCATGGCAATGCATGGCTCAGGAATAGCGGGAACTACCGCCTGGCACCAGCGGTGTGTCACCGCCATGGTCCGAGACACCATGGCGGGATTGCTACGCACATACACATGGCTAATGGCGGATGGCATGCTCCGCCACCCAGATCCCGGTCACTCATGGCAATGCATGGCTCAGGAATAGCGGGAACTACCGCCTGGCACCAGCGGTGTGTCACCGCCATGGAGCATGCCCATCCAGCCAATGGGAAGCACAATCGCGGTTGCCTGATGCAAGTTTGAAAATCACGGTAGGCGTGCTCCGCCACCGCGGGGCCGGTCATTGGATACACTTGTAAGATGCACCACCGCGGTACAGCACGCCTGTCCCCTGCGGTGTGATACCGCCATGGAGCATGCCCATCCAGCCAATGGGAAGCGCAATCGCGGTTGCCTGATGCAAGTTTGAAAATCGTGGTAGGCGTGCTCTGCCACCGTGGGGCCGGTCATTGGATGCACTTGTAAGATGCACCACCGCAGTACCGCACGCCTGTCCCCTGCGGTGTGTCAGCGCCATGGAGCATGCCCATCCAGCCAATGGGAAGTGCAATCGCGGTTGCCTTATGCAAGTTTAAAAATCGTGGTAGGCGTGCTCTGCCACCGTGGGGCCGGTCATTGGATGCACTTGTAAGATGCACCACCGCGGTACCGCACGCCTGTCCCCTGCGGTGTGATACCGCCATGGAGCATGCCCATCCAGCCAATGGGAAGTGCAATCGCGGTTGCCTGATGCAAGTTTGAAAATCGTGGTAGGCGTGCTCTGCCACCGTGGGGCCGGACATTGGATGCACTTGTAAGATGCACCACCGCGGTACCGCACGCCTGTCCCCTGCGGTGTGATACCGCCATGGAGCATGCCCATCCAGCCAATGGGAAGCGCAATCGCGGTTGCCTGATGCAAGTTTGAAAATCGTGGTAGGCGTGCTCTGCCACCGTGGGGCCGGTCATTGGATGCACTTGTAAGATGCACCACCGCGGTACCGCACGCCTGTTCCCTGCGGTGTGTCACCGCCATGGAGCATGCCCATCCAGCCAATGGGAAGCGCAATCGCGGTTGCCTGATGCAAGTTTGAAAATCGCGGTAGGCGTGCTCCGCCACCACGGGGCCGGTCATTAGATGTATTTGAATGAGGCAGACCTGGAACACCAATTGCAGCAGCTTAGAACAACATAAACGCGCCCTGGGGGCTATATATGTGTGTGAGAGAGCCACACATTGCCACAGCTCACTGCGCCTGCTGCCTGAGACCCCTCACCTGCTGCTGCCTCCAGGGACTGCTGCCTGAGACCCCTCACCTGCTGCTGCCTCCAGGGACTGCTGCCTGAGACCCCTCACCTGCTGCTGCCTCCAGGGACTGCTGCCTGAGACCCCTCACCACCAACTGCCGCTGTCTCCTGCCTACAGTGATGGCGAGGACTGAGAAGAGCCGTGCCACTCCCTTCACCACCTAGGAACTGGAGCTCCTGGTGGACGAGGTGCTCAACCAGTATCCAAGGCTCTTTGGTGCGCCTAATGTCATGGTGAGTATCTCAGAGTGTGAGTGAGAGTGCAGGGTGGGGGACACATGAAGTTGATCTGCTGCAGTATGTGCGTGGGAGTATGAGGGTGGGTCATGCACTGCTTAGCATGCGGTTTCCAGGGGGAAGGTGTGTTTGGCCTATTCAACACGTTTCCCTGCCTGCACATCCAGATGTGAGGGAAGTATGATGTCTTGTCAGACATACAGTGAGTCTGCACCTTTTCATTTCACGAGTCAGGACAGTGATTGCCAGTCTGCATGTCTGTGTGTGTCCCTGATGTCCTTCACAGGCCCATCTGTGGCCTTAGCTAGTGTTGCTGTCCAGAGGGTAGTGAGGCCATTGTTTAGACCTCTATATGTGCCTCATCTCTAGTTCTGCACGATACTCATGACCTGAATCCCCCAGGGTGACACTCTTGTTGGTCATTCACCTATGACACGGTACATTCAAACATTATTGTGCCCGGACTCTTCCGTCCCCACCAGTATGTGCACATACTCGCATGTGTTGGCACTGTTTGTGTTTCCAAATCGTCACTCCATGTAAGAGATGAGCTGCCCCACGTTGGACCTCTGTGTGACCCCAAATGGCCTGCACATTCACTGCCCAATCTGACAGTGACACAACACTGAATGTATAGAGTGTCACATATGTGCTTGTCCTCTTGAGTCTCCATCAATGAGCCATTACAGAGATGTAGATTGCACACAACAGGCCTTGTGATGAGGGTCTGCGTTTGTGAGGTCATGTCCCTCAATGTGACATCCATGACACAGTGTGGCAGTTGAAGGGCAAGTGCTTTGTGGGCTGCGCAGTGTTGGGCACAGTGAGCATTCCCAGTCACATATGTAGTGATGCCCTGCATGTCTTGTTATTCCCTGAATATTGCATTAGATGTGGTCAGCATACACATTTAGCTCTCTGCTGGCGTCCTGCATGGCCAGCAGATGGGCATGTACTGTGTCTACCCTCATACCTGCATGCATTAATGTGTGTTTCACACATGATGATGTTTGCAATTAGCAGATGTATTGTCTCCGCTGACGTAATGGCTGAATTTGGGATGAGTCAGTGTCATGGTCCTGCACTGGGGAATGGTGGTTGGTTACACTGAATGTTGCCCCCTCTTGTCTCCCATGTCTGCAGCTCAAAGTCAACCAGCGCAAGGCCGTGTGGAGGGCCATTGCATGCAAGGTGCGTGCACTGGGTGTCTCAAACAGACGGCGCTCCCACTGTCACAAGAGGTGGGATGACATCGCCCGGCTAAGCAGGAACGTGGCCGAGATGACACTGGGGCTGATCCCTCGATCCGGCAGGTTGGCGCGGCGCCGCATGACACCACTAATGGCACGCATTTTAGCAGTGACGCAGCCTGACCTGGATGCACATCTGAAGGTGCATCAGCAGCAAGCTGGTGGTGAGTATTCTGTGAGTGTGACTCTGGTTGTTGTTTGCCAGCATGTGCTCCAGGCCTGGGCCAGTGCAGGGCTGTGATGTTGCTAGTGTGATGCAGTGGTGTGTAAGTGGCCGTGGTGTAGGGTGCAGTTGTCATGCATTCCCCCTACATGTACCTTCCCATGTCATTGGTGTAATGGGCCTTGACTTCACATTTGTAGTTGTGGCCTTCTGGTATCATCTTCATTGGTGTTGTCACGGACATCCCATGTCAGGGTCCAGCAGAGTGCATGATCTGAGTGTGCCATCATCAATGTGTGCATTGCCTGACGTCAGATTTGTGCTGGCTACACATCTGACACCAATGTGCAACTGTAGTTGTGCCCCAAGATACGACATGGTGGATGGCATGTGCCCATGGACATTGTGTGTGGTTATGTTGGAGTCTGTGTCTGTGTTGGTAACTTCTGCTGGATCATGTTGTGACGTTGGCAACATGTTGTGAGTAGGATCTTTGAACCCTTCAGGGCCCTAGGTGTGCACAGAGGGATATGTGTGAGTGGTTAGACGTAGCCACCAACAGACTAAATGGCTGTGTGTCCATCACATGGGTGAATTATGTACAATTTTGCATCATGCCACAGTAATTTAGATGTTTGTATTGAGGTTGCACAATGTTCTTGCCCATGGTGTTGTCCAACATGGATCATTGTCCATCATTAGTGATGCTTCACTTGCAGATATTTGTTAACTTGATGCAGATGTACTTATCCTCTCTCTCTCATGCAGCATCTCACATGGGCACGGAAGGACACGGGACGGACACCAATGGTGAGGCATCAGGCACAGGTGATGCTCACCTGCATAGTGACACAGATGTCACCAGCGCATCAGAGGGGGACCGTAGTAATCTAGAGGAGTCCCTGCCAGAAACGCAGACCTCTACGTCATCTAACGACGGCGGTGATGCATCTATGTTTTCGTCCGAAGGAAACGGGGACACTGCCTCCTCGTCCACCATACAGCGTTCAGTGCCCACCCTCCCTGCTACTCCCACTTTTGCTGCCCGTGTTCGCACCACGAGGAAGGGAAGAGTGTCCTTCATCCCAGACACCGCTGCCCCTGCCCCTGTCCCCCCTGCTGCCATCAGTGCGGAGTCTGTGGACCTTTTGCGCCAGCTGTGTGTGGGTCAGACAGCTCTCCTCAATGACTTCCTGGACCATGACAAAAAATTGGCACAGGTGGTGGCTTTCATGGAGGGCGTGCATTCCGACGTGGGTGGGCTACACCGGACTGTACAGTCTCTGGCCTCTGCAGTGACAGCAGCCATTCAACTTGCCCAATCCCATGGTCCAGCTCCAGTCCCTAGGCCCACCACCCTGACAGTGGACGCATCTGATAATGGTGAACAAACACCCCAGACGTCAAGGGACAGATACGTCACGCGCAGCACACAGAAGCAGCAGCCCAAGCAGTCCAGGGCGCAGACACCATCCCCACATAAAGGTAAACCCACACCAGAGTGCAGGGGCAAAAGCCCTTCAGGCCACACCCAGGGCAAGGATGGCAAAAAGCAGGCCTCTGGCTCACATGCCTCAGAGGCATCCCCAGCCAAGGACTCACCTGTCCCAAAAGTGTCTCGCAGAGACAGGCACCCAGTTTCCGTGCCCAGTGACAAACAGGTGCCTGCTAAGGGTACACGTAAGAAGGGCTTCAAGGCTAGTTCACCCACAACATCTACTCCCATCCAGAGCCCTGTGAAGCAGGGTAAGGAGGCCACTGTAGGGGGGACACCTGGTAAACAGGTGATGCAGGGGCAGAAGCAATCCGGGGCCAAGCGTCCCAAAGGATGTCCCCAGAGGGGGGACCAGCATCTGCAGCTGATCCAGCTTTTGTGACCAGTGTGCCTGTTGTATGCACCCCACTTGGCCTTAATCCCAGGACAGGGAAGCCATGTCAAATCCCCAAGAAGCGGAAGGGCACCCCTCAAACTTCACCCACACACACTGGGTCTCGTGCAGGCATGAGTCCACCTCCACGTGCCACCACCCCACCTGGACCTAGCAGCCCTGAGGCTTCCCAAACCACTGCTGGCTCTACCACACCTGGACCTGGCAGCCCTCAGGCTTCCCAGAACACTGATGGCTCTATCCCAGCTGGGCCTTTCTCTCCCCGAGTCAGTACCCCAACTGGCCCCGACAGACAGCCACCTCCCAGTCATACTGCCAGCCAAGTCTGAGTATTAGTCCCCCTCACACACATGTCTGTCTCACAATGGTGCCATGGCATGGGCATTTTTGACACCCTGAGTATGTTGCTGACCATGGCAGAGTACTGTACCACACATTTACAGTGCTGGATCTCATGTACCTCACCTGCACTTTGGACTGGCCACTGGCCTTGCTGTTCACTGCTGTTTGCCCCTTGCCTGTGTAGGATCTCATGTACCTCACCTGCACTGTGTCCTGGCCACTGGCCTTGTTGTTCACTGCTGTTTGCCCCTTGCCTGTGCAGCTTCTCATGTACCTCACCTGCACTTTGGACTGGCGACTGGCCTTGTTGTTCACTGCTGTTTGCCCCTTGCCTGTGCAGCTTCTCATGTACCTCACCTGCACTGTGTCCTGGCCACTGGCCTTGTTGTTCACTGCTGTTTGCCCCTTGCCTGTGCAGGATCTCATGTACCTCACCTGCACTTTGGACTGGCCACTGGAATTGCTCTTCACTGCTGTTTGCCCCTTGCCTGTGCAGCTTCTCATGTACCTCACCTGTACTTTGGACTGGCCACTGGCCTTGCTGTTCACTGCTGTTTGCCCCTTGCCTGTGCAGCTTCTCATGTACCTCACCTGCACTTTGGACTGGCCACTGGCCTTGCTGTTCACTGCTGTTTGCCCCTTGCCTGTGCAGCTTCTCATGCACCTCACCTGCACTTTGGACTGGCCACTGGCCTTGCTGTTCACTGCTGTTTGCCCCTTGCCTGTGCAGCTTCTCATGTACCTCACCTGCACTTTGAACTGGCCACTGGCCTTGCTCTTGTCTAACTTTTGCTGCATAACTGTGTGCAATCTAAATAAAAAGAAGAAATGTACTCCTGTTGTCTGCCTTGTCAGTGTCCTTGCTAAATAAAGGGTTACTGTGTGGGTATGGTTTACTGTGACACATGCTCTATTTTCCACTTCAACATTGCCAATGTCTTGATTCCTCTGATCATGTTGTTTCAACTTTTGTGTCCCAGACTTGTGCATCTGTGTGTGTTGGCTTGGTAGTATGTGTGTTTGCTGTGGACTGATTGACTTCCTGGGTGTGTTGTTGTGTGTGTGATGTTTAGATTGTTGTTGTGTGTGTTCATGGTGTGTCACTCATCTCTGTTTGTAACTGGTATGTGTGTTGTGCACACACTGCTTGGTGTGCATGCAGTGCTGTGAGTTGATGTTGCCTTGTCCTTGCCTGTTGTGCACCCCCTGATGTTTGGCTGTTGTAGCATGTTGATATCTTTGCCTGTGCATGTAATGTGGCTGATGGGGCTGTGTGCAGTGTTTGTGTTGTGTTGTGTCATGCAGTTGACAGATGCTCTGTGTGTGGTGTTCTATTTTCCTGTCAGTGTGTGTGTGTTGTTGTTGTGTTTGATTCAGGTGTGTTGCCATTGTGGTGTGCCTTACTTGTGTGTCTGTCACATGGACTGAGGTCTAGTGTGGTTGCCGTGCTTGTTTTATGTGCATCCTTGGTGTTTTCTCCTCTCACATTTGATGTGTCTATGGTCATGGTTGTGCATGTGCAGACATGTGGTACACTATGACACCATTTTGAGTGGATGGGTGTTGTGGTATGTCTGTCTATGTGTCATTGTTGGCCCATTTCTGTCTTTTGTTCTCCATTATTGTTTTTAGTGGATGCACTTCTTATATGTGTTGTGGTATGTTGTCTGTGCGTTTTTCATGACTGATGTGGTTGTGTACTCCTGTTGTGTCTGTGCTCCCATTGAATTTGCACTGTTTAGCTGCAAAGGTCTTGTCTGTTATTGTAGTAGTTCTGTGTGTGTGTTTTGATTGTGTTCTGTGTTTGACTGTTGTTTTTGTGCGTACAGTGGTACTGCCATACCTGTGTGTGTGTGTGATGTTTGTGGATACCACCCAGGGGTGTGTTTGATTGTCAGTGTCTTGACTGGATATTATTGGCAAGCTTCTGTGTGTTTGTCACTGGTGTTGTGTGCTGCAGGTGTGATGGGTGTGGGGGTTGTGTGAAGGTTCATACTTGTGTTTGACTGTCATGGAGTGTTGCAATGGGCCCTGTGTGTTGTGCTGCTGACATACTCCTGTGATGTATTTGGAGTCAGATGTGTGGCTGATCAGTGTTGGACTTCATACCCTTCCTTTCATCCCTGTGCCTATTCATGGGTTGCCTTGCTGTCTCCCTGAGTTGTTGCAGTGAGGTGACTGTGCTTTGACTTCACTCACTGTGACTGCCATGTGTGGATTTTTGGGCTGGGGTGGATGTAATGTGTTCCTTCCCTTGCATGTGATGTACACATTTTTGGTGTTCAGCTCCTTGCCATTCCATTTGTGTGCACCTCACTTTGGGTTTCCTATTTGTTGTCCTACATTGCTGTTGGCATGTGGCCTGTGTTTGTTGCTGTGTGTCAGTGTGGGGTATGTCTGTGTGACTTGGCAGGCTGTGTGTCCATTGGAGTGTTTGTTCATTGCCTGTGTGTGTTTAATTTGTGCTTGGACTCAGTTTACTTGCCATGAGTGTGATGTTGTTGTGGTGTGTGTGTTCCCCTGGCCCAGTGCTTGTACGCTGTGTGTTACTCTGCAGCCACACCTGATGAGGCTGTCTCCCTAGTTGTTTGTTGTGTGGTGCAGTGTGTGTGTTCACCTGGCTGCTTTTTGGGCATGTGGGGGCACAGGGAGATCACGTGGCATGTCCCTTCATAGTGTGGGTGGGCCTAGTGTGTGGAGTGTGGAGGTGTTGCCCTGTGTACTTTGAGCACTGCCCCTGCCTTGCGCTGGCCCAGCCTACTACATTGTGTGCATTTTTTCTCGCGGATTCACCGCTGCGGTCAAGTGAACTGGACATTATTTCAGGATCTCGGACATGGTGGCCTGGGTGTGGAGGGGTGGACTAGTGGCAGGTGGGACATGTGTGGCTACACCTGTGGTTGTGTTCCTGTCCCCACCAGGGTGTCTGGTGGGGGCAGGCACCTTACATCGGACATGGAGTTTTGGGTTGTGGTTGTTGGCGGAGTTGTGTGATGGCGTATCTGCGTCGGCGTCCGCCACGGTCCATGGCTTTCTGTAGGTGTATCATGTACAGCGCCGGGAAGACGTGTAGTGCCGGGTCCATGGCGGTCGGCTCCAGTTGTCGATTTAGCGCTCCGCTGTGGTGCTTCCGTATGCTCAGAATGGCCGGTTTCTCCGCTGCGGTGGGCCTGGCTGTTTTGCGCATCCTAATTTGTACGGCGGGAGGGACGTCATTCCGCACGGCGGTGGCTCTGGATTGGTTGTCTCCGCCGCGGTCGCGTTTTGATTGCGGTCCGAGTTGCACCGCGGCGGTCGGACAATGGGCTGTGTTTGGCCATTGTAATATGGCGGACGGGTGCACCGCTGCTCACGGGCGGAAAAAAGCATTTTCTCCCACTGCCAGCATCGCGGAGGTGCATCCGCCCGTCATCGTAATGACCCCTGAGACTCTAGTCCTTTCCTCTTGCCTGAGAGCTAAAAAAGCCACCTTAGTTCAAGCGATACCAGCTTTGGAGATGAACTCAGGATTGCTAAAAAAGTGTGGTTTACCCAGTTCTCCCAAAGTGGTTTTATGTACTGCAGCCAAGGTATAAGCACACAATAATCTAAGCTCAAGCAATCCCTTAAGATCTTTCTGTTCAGCTTGAGATCTCCTTTTATCCAGACTAAAACCCACAAAAGTGCAAGGCGGATTTAAATAAAATCTTCAATACAACCCACACCCAATTTATCAAGTGCGATCTCCGAGGGGATATTCTGGGGTAACCATAATATTCTCCTAAAAAATTTTTTTTTCAGCAATTTGTATCTGGGAACAATGCTTATACCCCCCAGATCTCTGCCCCATATGTCACTGTAGGGACATACTTCGCTTTATAAAGTTGTAACATGCACTTCAAATGACTATGACCTAAATGTCTAACAAAAGCATCAATGCTGTGGGCTACTCTGATATAAGACTGGACATGTGCACTTATCAAGGGTGCCCAAAGCAGTTTATAGTCTATCAAAATGCCAAGGTAACAAATGGATCCACTTTAGCGATGAGATGATCCTTGACACAATGTGCATCAGAGTCTGCTTTTTTAGGGACAGTAATACTTGTATAAGATTTGGTGCAGTTGATTTTTAACCCAGAGAGTTCATAAAATCATAAAATCTATCTAATATAAACTATAAAATATTAACTGTATGCACGATTCGTACAGAATCATTTGCGTACAGCAAAGCCAGAACCAGTTTGTAACCTACCTTCTGCTCATCCAAACAGGAGCCTTTTAATAAAAACTGTCCTAATCAATTAATATAAAGAACAAAAAGCATTGGGCCAGTATTCAGCCCTGCTGGACCTCTCTCCCTAATTGAAAGTGCGTGGTACATTCACCCGAAGGACTGTATGTAACGGAAGCGTCTAACCCCAAGTGCAAATTATGCAAAAAAGCAATGAGAGCCTCATCCACCCCTATCTCCCTCCACACAGCCCACAATGTTGATCTAACCATGGTATCAAAAGCTGTGCTGAGGTCCATGAAGCCAGATGTATGCTTTTTATTTTAACAGCTGTGTATTTAGTTATTAATAGGTACAGATTCAAGTTTTGTTCCACTGTTCCTCTCTAAAACTGTATTGAATTTCAGATAGTATTTCATCACTATCAGCCCAGTCCACTAGCCGTTTGAGCAAAGCCCAGCCCAATACTTTCACTTCTGCATCTATCAATGAAAGTGGTTGGTAGCATGCTGGATCAGCTTGATTCCCTTTTTTGAAAACAGGAATAATTATTGATTGCTTCCACGAGTTTGGACTAAATCTTTGTGCCACGGTATTGGGATGCAAAGTGATTATTGGGGCCCACAGGCCAATACATAATTTAAAAAGATCTTCGGGCATACCATTCGGGCCCGGCTCTTTACCGGCTGAAAGGCCCATTATTTCTGCCATCACCTTAGCCAAATTAAAATAAAATTTAGGATCAGATTCCCGAAATTCAATATGAGGCGAATCACCAACACTTACATAAATGAATGAGAAATGATCTATCCATTTGTGGGCTGGGATCATCTGGCCCATATTTGGGGCCGCTATCTCACTAAAAAGTGGCAGGTTGACAACTTGCCAAAAAGCTGAGCAATCTTTTGTGTTGCAGGCCTCCTTAAGCTCTTTCCATGCTTCTCTTTTAAATGCACTTATTCTGTTCCTATGTGCCAGCCTGTAGAGCATTCTAACCTCCTTAGCAGCTTATTTTGACCTTGGTTTCTGTTGAAGGGCAAACTTTAGAGCTTTTTGTGTCCTGATGCAGTTCTTGTCAAACCATTTTGGGCCATACCTGACTGATTTTTTACTCTTCCGAGTAAGGGCAATCTTCACCTCTTTACATATATTTAAAAAAGAGTCCACTATAACTTGATCAGGGGAATCAACTTGTAGGCACATTTCAAAACCTGAACTACACTTCCTTACTAAATTCTTCAGAAAGTCATCAGGAATTATCTTACCCCATCCTATTTGTCTACCATAATCCTTAGTTAAAAGAGTTTCTTTCTATAAGTTAGGGTTTATCTTCTCCTTAAAATCATACCAGCCAAAATCGGCTATAAGAGGTTATAATCACTAATAACGTTCCATACAGCCCTGAACTGAATAAGGGAGAGGCCAAGGCAAGCAGACACAAAGATAAAAATCAATAGTCGAGTTACTACCTCTACCCTTAAATGTGGGGACTGAGTCAGAGGCGACATAGTCTTCTTTAGTTAAGAGATTAATAAGATCAAATTTGGATAACATCTAGTAATTTCAAATATCTCCCTGATGACTATGGGAAAAGTGAACCTGTTCAGACACCATTCATTGAATATCTGCTATCTGCTTAGAACTACATGAAGAGCAAGGATGTATTAAAGTCACCTACTACTATAATAAAAGGGGGAAATGTCCAGGTTAAAGGGTCACATCCCAAAAACTTCTTAACTCTTCTTCCAGCTTAACTTCGGACAAGGGAGAATTGTAAATATTAATTACCAGAATTCTAACCCTTATTTGAGAAGGATAAATGAACCACCAGTCCATTCCTTGAATCAAAAGCTGCTGACATACATTTCACAACCCAGCCCTAAGCTCACAAATGTCGTAAGGCCCCCCCTTTGATCTACCATGGTGGGAAGCTACTGCATTGACCTGGAATGCTGTATATCCATCTATAAAAGAGATGCCCTCGGTATCCCAGGTCTCCTGGAGACACTACCCCACATGACGTACATAGATCAACCCCCTGATCCTTATCCAGCAGAGGTCTAATTCCTGCTACATTCCAACTAAACACCCCCAAAAGGTTCTTGGGTGTCATAGGGACCTGAAGACCTTTGGAAGCCTCTTCACCAGTTCCTTACACCATCCTATCTGTGTCTCCTATAATCCCCTGAAAGGTACCAACCCTCCCCCTGTTATGTCAATCCATATCTGCTGGGGCCTCTAAACGGTTGTAGGTGGGGATTCCATACAGCGTAAATTTGCCACAATTCTTCTTAACTGGCGCCAGTTAAGCTGGGTGTGTACCTAGTTGGGAACCCTGGCAACTCGGAGTACCGGCTTATAAATGTATCCCAAGGGCAATTATGTAATATTACTAAATTCCCGCTGCATGCTCAAATGCCCAAAAAGTACACTTTATGCCAAATAAGGAGAGCTAAAGTTGACAATGATGCAATCCCCAGACCTGTCCTCCCGCCCTCCTTGTCAATAAGATCTTAGTAGCCAGTGAAGGTGGAAAATTTCTGTATCGATCCAACCAGTTCACAGTCTTATTAAGTAATTGTACATGTGTCTCCTTTCATCCTTTCTTCAAGGGGGGTACCCCCACTAAAATAATTACACAAGGGCAAAAGGCGGGTGGCAGTCCTATTATTGGCTGCTTTTCTACTTCAGATTCCCCTTCTTTATTGATTATTCCTGGGCCTCTCCCTTGGTTGATATTCGAAAACGGCCTCTTATCTTGGGCATTGGAGATACCAGCAGCAGTAACCTCACGGGTCATAAGATTGGGAATGGTTGACCCGGTACTCGTATCCTTCTTGGAAAAATCCGACAATGACTCAGAAGGTAGGATAGGCGATGGGCTCAGTATGATAGGGGGCAATGTGCCTCAATTCCCAGTGGCAAGTGTCTCCATAGCTGGATGGTTACTGGACTGTTCTGATGCACCCCACCGCTCTTTAAAATCCATTATAGCTCGGTCTGTTACGTCCAAGCTCTTAAATAATGGGAGCAATTCCACCCTTAAGAGATCCAAACAGCTTCAGCATCAATGCATTAACCCCCAGACATGTGACATCCCTTAACCACTTGGTACTCCACTGAGTCTCTAGTAGGGGCTACCTCCATGATAGCTGTAGACACCTTCGGACAAGGAGTTGACTGGACACGCAGGCCAGTTCTTTTGCTCGTATTTGACCTAGGAGAAGGCTTGAACTATTTGGCCTCCTTATGAATATGCCGGCTCTCAAACGTTCCCAAACATGCATCCAAAGAGGGAGCCTCTGTAATAGGAGTGGAAGAGGCCGGGACACAATGTTCTTTGGAGGCAAATAATAGACCAGGTAGGCTTTCAGGGGCTAAGGAGTTGTTACTACCACCGCCATTCCCGCTGCAGTAGGGGACAACCTCCTTTCTGTGTGAGCAGTTTCATTGCTAATAGCAGTCATGGCCCGCTGTATCATCCTGTCAAGCACAGTGGGTGTGGGAGAGGGGAAGGCATTACTTACTACTCCTCCTAGTTTCCTCATGCCCATGGTGGTGCAGTACTTCGGCACTCTCCTTTCTCAAACTGATGCGGATCAAAATGCATTCTTCTGGCATGGAAAATCAAAGAACCAAGCCCAGCCCGGCCTCCTCCAGTCTCAGATGGGTGCAGACGAGCCTGCCCTTGGCCCCGGCTATGCCTGGGCTCCACCCACATGCGCCCCGCGCTGCAGGGCTGCTGAATGTGTTATGTATTGGGTCCCTGGAAGCCACACCCCCTTGCAGAGACTCTGCAACAGGGGCTCCTGATGTTGGGGATGCTGGAGTCCCTTGTGTTCCTTGGGGTTTTTGGGGGCAAAACACACCCCTTCTGCTGGCACTGAAGTCCTGCACTGCAGGGCTGCTGAATGCGCTATGTAGCGCGTCACTGGAAGCCACGTCCTCTTGCAGTGACTCTGCAACAAGGGCTCCTGGAGCTGGGGTTGCTGGAAGGTGGAGTCACCTGTGTTCCTTGAGGTCTCTGGGGGCCAAACACACCCCTCCTGCAGGCACTAAAGTCCCTAAGACTCTAGATTAAGTAGTCTAATGTGAAGATTGTAGAGCTTGCCGAACTAAGCAAGCTCTCCTACACTTGTTTGTTGAGAAGGCTTTCTATTTCTTGCTCTTGCTCAAACAATGAGAGAGTGGCTATGGTTATGGTGACCCCCTCCAAAGTTGTGCTCTATGTATTATAATATTCAGTATCCCAGCAGTTTTGATGACAGTGCAGCATGGCAGGAAAGTAGTATAAGGATGGTCCTATTGCATTTGCCAACCAAAACCATATGTCCATAATTGGCCAATTTATTCTACTCCTTCATTGTGCTTCAAATGACTCACAGTCATCATCATATCTTTGCCCCACCATTACGGTTAGCTTGACTATTAGGTTTTCTAACATTTTCAACCAGCAAAATGCACAAAGTGATATTTTAGATGGGCGAGGAGATACTGCGAACTGAACTGTAGTTGTGTTGCAGTTGTATTTTGTTAAAAAAAAATAAAAAGGGAAGGTGTATCTGGAATCTAAAATATGTAATGTTTTTTCTAGCCGCACAGACCATCAGTGTCGGGGCCCACACCAGTGCGCAAGATAATAACGCAGCAGCTGAAGGGGGAGTCTCTGTGGCGGCAGGGACCAGTGATGGTAAGTCACATTGCTTGGATATTGACAATTACTTTTATGCCCACTGCATTTGTTAAGTGAGGCTGATCCCACCCATCATCATCCATGACCTCCATGCCCATGGCATTTTGCAAGTCGCGCCCCATGGGCCTTGACCTCACCCAACTGCTGCATGGTTCAATCCGGCACTGCAGTGTTGGCTGTGCAATGTGTGTCTGCTTCCGTTTATACAGCATTTACAAAGCTTTCAATGGATTGCAAACCAAAACGAAAACAGGGTGTCTTTCTCTTCCCTCCCAGTGTTCACTCAGTCACCTCCTAGTAAAGCACTCCTTTATTCCGTCCTAAGTTCTGTCCCAGCCTACCAAAAATATTGAAGAAAAAAACATTTTTGGTATGTGCCACGTTATGGTACAAGGGGTTCATATGGCTTCCATAATGGATTCACGCCTGTTCAAATTCGACATTCATCAACTTTCAGTTTCAACTACAGTGACTGACTAAGCCTAAGCTACATCATCAGTGAACAACCACCACTATTCTATAGCAAAACCTCTACCGTATCTACCCGGCCTTTTCCCTGTATCTTACCCTGCTGCAGTAGACTGAATGGTTTTTAGAGTTTGGAAGAAGGGTTTACTCCTATGAATTGTAATTAAGCCCGGGCGTACAACTCCGCTCCGTTTGCGGAGTTTGCAGAATTTGGCTTCTGAACGCAGAGATGCCGTTAAACTCCGCACTCTGCATTGGAGCGAAGTTTTATTTTGGTTGGTGCGCTCAAAACGTCCTTTCACATGCACGAAGAAACTTGCCAGGTACTCGAGATCGTCCACGAGATTTTCAGGGCCGTTCGCAGGCGCCACGAGATTTGCTAGACGCCCGCATAACCCGTGAGATTTTGCGGTCGCCAACACGTCATTCGGGTGTGCCAGCGACTTCTGGTGGATGTGTTCTGCCTTAAGCGATCCCGACTATGCAGGATCTACCACGGCTGCAATCTGGGGAAGATTCTCTCCTCGAGAAGCATGAAAATCTTCCCGAACTGACGATTTGGAGTTAAAAACCTCCTCGGATTGACATTTGGTGTTGATTTTTTTTTTGTGCGAGGAGTCCTTTTTTTAAAAACTTTTTTTCCAACTGGAAGGTAGTGCCCCAGAGTCTCCAACTTCCTGTTCCTGTCCAGCAGGCTCCTTCCAGTGCTCTGTCAATCTCCTGATCACTTTTCATTTGGATTTGGAGCTGGAAGGATCACTCTTTGTGTCTGCTGCACAGTGGATTTAAGGACTTTGTATTTGAGATTTTACAAGTAAGTTGAAAAACTGGTGTTTGGGTGATTGGGGCCATGCACCTGGATTTATTTGTACTTTTAATGGATTTTTAAAATTTATTGTGGTGGGTGGCCTGTTGTTTCAGTTGGGGGCCAAGTGATTGCTTTGCATTTAATTTTTCTTCTTTTGTAAAGGAAATAATGTTTCACAGTTTACTACATTTTCTCCATGTCTTTTTAATACATTTGCAATATCGATTTAATTCAATATGTGGCCTAGTCTGCCAATTGTCCTTCCAGCCAGTAGGCCCAGTGCTAGTCATGGGTGCATGAAAAAACAGTTTTTGTGGTGTCTGTTGAATTTGAAACAGCATTTAGGCAATGGATAGATTTGGATTGAAATACAAAACAAAATGTGTTTTTTTGTGGTATTTCATGTTTTTACCCCTGCAAACAGTGTATAAGACTAGGTGGGGGTAATGCCTTTGAAGGATGTGTGTTGTTGTAAAAAAAGTTTTAGCCCTGTTAATTTTCGTTTTTTGCATTGCTGAATTAATGCTGCATTCTCTGTTTTACCATGCCTCTTTTGTCTGTCCAGTGTGTGTGTGTGTGTTTGCCGTAGGCCACCATTTGCTTTAGTTCCACTTGCTACGTGGCCACTGGCCAGGGGCCATTTTGTATAGTCAGTGGACTGTCCATCAGCCTGCATCCACTCTTTGTTTTACAGGCCTCCTGCCTCTTGTTGTGAGTGACCATGTGGCTGGCAGCCATTTTGTGTGTCCAGCCAGTGTGCTTTTACCATGAGCCTGCATGTCTTCTTTGTTGTGGCCATGCCTTCTTGCTGGTTGTTGTTGTTGTGACCATGTGGCTGGCGGCCATTTTGTTTACCCAGCTAGTGTGCTTTTGCCATAGGCCTGCATACGTTCTTTGTTTTCTGGGCCTGCTGCTTCTTGTTGTGAAGACCATGTGACTGGCGGCCATTCTGTATAGGCAGTCAGTGTGCATTTGCCATAGGCTTGCATGTATTCTTTGTTTTGTGGCCATGCCACCTTGCTGGTTGTTATGCATGTAATTTTCCTTATTCTTCCAGGAAAAATGTTGCCTAGTTTTTATTAGATTTTCTCCATGTTTCCTAATACACGTGCAATATTCTTTTAGTTTAATTCACTATGTATCCTAGTCTGCCAATGGGCCTTCCAGCCAGTAGACTCAGTACTAGTGATCGGTGCATGAAACAACTGTTTCTGTGTTGTCTGTTGGATGAAACAGCTTTTTTAGATCACGGATGGATTTGGATTGAAATACACAATGTGTTTTTTCTGTGGTATTTTGCGTTATTTTTCATGCACACAGTGTAGGTAATGCCTTTGGAGGATGTGTTTTGTAAACACGTTTAGCCCTGTTAATTTTCGTTTTTGGCATTGCTGAATTAATGCTGTTTTCTCTGTTTTACCATGCCTCCTTTTCTGACCAGTTTGTGTGTGTGTTTGCCATGACCTGCCATTTGCCTTTGTTCCATATGCCATGTGGCCAGGGGCCATATTTTTTACAGTCAGTGTTCACGGGCCTGCATGTGTTCTTTGTTTTCCAGGCCCCGCCCTCCTTCCTCTTGTTGTTACAGCCATGTGACTGGCTGCCATTTTGTGTTACCACTTGCCAGCCAGTGTGCTTTCCCTATAGACCTGCATGTGTTCTCTTGTGACTGAACATGTGGTCATTGGCCATTTCATGTAGGCAGCCAGTGTGCTTTCTCTATAGGCCTGCATGTTTTCTCTCCCAATGCCTTCCTGCTCAGTGTTGTTGTTGATGACAATGTGGCACTGGCTCGCAGCCATTTTGTGCATCCAGTCAGTGTGGCCCTTTGCTATAGGCTACATAGATGGTTGAGCAATGAGGTAGCAGTTTAGTAACATATTATATCTTTGAGGATAACTTCACTTATCCTTAATTTTTTTAATTTAAACTTTTTCCTTTTTTTATTAATTGGCAAATTATATGTTTTATTTTTTCAAATTTGTTGAAATGTTTTTTTAATTTAAAATGTTTTTTTGTTCATGCCATTTTCCACTACATCTGGCAAAACCCCATGTCTGCAATAGGTGCACAACAGCATTCATTGTCTACGGATTATTCCTTCCATTGTTATTTGTCACCTGCACCTCCCTGAGTGCCACATCACACGTGAGTCACGTTACGTGACATACATAAAGCAAATAGTTTGATCTGTATGTTGTTGTTGTTTTTCTCTCTCTTATCCTTCCTAAGTGTACAGTCAGGCACCATGAAAGTTTATGTTCATGTGGTTTTCCATGTTTCGAATAGATAGACTGTATTGTAAAATATTTATAATAGGGAGTAACCAGTGACTACACTAAATGATATTGTGTTTGTTTGTACTTCTAATTGAACTGCAACAATGCCACGTTCCACTGATGTCCTTCTTGCTTCTTTTCTTTTAGGTGCACAAGAGACAACATCACCCACAGCACTGCCAGAAAGAAGGCCTGTGCACGGCATGTCACATGAGTGACCCACATATCACAGACATCTCTCCAACTTGTGAAGCTAAGTGCCACTGCTCACTGACAGCTTCAAGATGGTCCCAAAGAAAGGTGCTACCAAGAAAGGGGCCAGTGAGAAGAAGGAGCCTACCACCACCACCACCACTGGTATGTCGTTGTCGCCACAGATCTTTTTTGGAAAAAAGAAAAATGTGCCTGCCGCACCAGCCTCTGGGGAGCAAGCTGGGAGCAGCACCCCCAAATCAGTGGACCCATCCCAATCTAAGCCCAAGCCCCTGTCTGTCACAGAGGCAGCCAGTCTAATCACGGCAACGCAGACGAGCAGTGATGTTGAAATTGACTTATCTCTATTGCAAAGTAGTACCCAATCATTGCAGGAAACTCACAGAAGTGGACAACAACAGCTGCAACCGCCAATAGTAGTTTCTCCTGAAGTAGGAGCAGTTCAATAGATTGAGCTTCATGCTGAGGAAGTAGAGCAATCTGCTCTTTCAGAAGATCCATTGTCTTGCAGATCTACAGATAGAAAAAGACCGGTTAGTGGTGCACCATCTTCTTCTTCAAGCCCCCCCTCTGATGATGTAGACACCGCTTGGATCCCACCTCCGTCTGAGAGTGAGACACGCCACGAGATGAGGCGAGGGAAAAGGAAGGCTCCAGAAACCCTTAGAGTTATGGAGGCAGATATAGAAGAGGAGGATGACGACGAACCAGTCATCATGGATATTAACCCAACCCCAGTAGAGACCAGCGTTACCCCATCCCAACTTCCCAGGGGGGTGTGGCAGTGACACCACAGATCCAACCACCACCAGCTGCCATATTTGCAAAGTCCCGGCAGGGAACTACATCCACAACTACCTTAGTAGAAGTAGGTACTGCAGAGAGTCAAACGTCAAAATGCCTGCCAGTTCATCCGACATTGGCTGTGGTACCAGCATCAGAAAGTTGAGCTCCCCAGTTTGGGACTTCTTTTTGGTTAGCCAGAAGCCATATGCTCCCTTTGTCATGCAAGTGTTAGTCGGGGTAAGCTTGGTACAAACTATGGTATCAGGGACCAGACAACCCATTTGAGAAAGTACCATATGGTCCATGGGAGGCACACCTTAGCTATCAAAAAACTGCAAGTGTTGTTGGTGAAGGGGGTTGTGGAAGTGGTCCTTTTTCCAACCTCTCACAGGTACGTTCACCACAAGGAAGACCAGCAGTCGGAGGTAACTGTAATATAAAAAGATTTATTGCGCTCAAGCGGGTACACCACCTCACAGCTCCATGTGGCTATGAGAGAAGTGGACAACTTACATAGTCATAGACAGTCTTATATACCTTTGTGCTGGAACAAGCGTAGGTGGGAATGGTTATGACAAATTAGCAGCTGCCAAGGATGATTAATGATCCCAGAATGGTATCATGTACTAGTCAGGACCAGTACCTCTGGAAATATGTATACATGGCATGCAGAACACATATATATATAAGGATTACTCACTAACTCCCGTCACTTATCAGTAATCCCGTGGTCAACAGAAATAAAGCAGAACTGTGCATAATTTGTGCCAGACATATAAACATAGACACGCCTGTGGTTACAGAGTCAGGCGCTCACTTGATTAATCATCTGGATATGGAACAAAAGGTCGCATATCCTGTATCAACAATAATTTGTGGCCATCAGCAGTTCGTGTTTGTTAGCTGTAATACAGTTGATATCAGTGAATAGGAATGTCAAGTAATTGAGTCATTGACCTTTTGTTAAGGCATCCTGCCCTACTTGCGTGTTAGCAAGTAGAGAACAAACACATGCTCTGGGGTCTTTTTGACGTATCAACATTGTTCTGTGTAGCTGAAAGGAGCACATTATTTTTTGCTGAGGAGACAGACTAAAGAAAGGTTACCACAAAATGGTGACTGCAAAATGTAAAATGGAGGAGCTTACGTCCATTATAAAATCTGTATTTCCACAATCGACCCTTTGGACGCAAGGTCCAACATTGTTATCAATTTCTAATTTATGTGTTCATATATTGGCCGACTGTTACTGTAGTGGGCCTCATGGCGTTCATTAACATAATCCACTGTATTTGGGATTGAGGTGGCGTTATCTGAAATATCAATATCCATCAATTGTTGAGTCACAATATCCCTCATTATAAGAGCGTTGGTCAGTGTCACTGGAGGGACTTGGGGAGGTTTCAGAAGGCGACCTAAACACTGGCAGCATATGGGCAGGCAATTAATGAAAACACAGTACCCAATTTCTACCAGGAATATGGTCACTAGGAACATCCCTATCTTCCACCCCCATGCCGATAGAGTGTTCCAAAAAGAACCCGCCGGATCCCAAGAGCCAACATCACTATGGGCCTGGGCCCCTATATCATACAGTCTTTTGACAGCTTCCCTAACTGATGTGGAGGAGTCAGGTATATATACGCAGCGGGAGACCCCGATCACCTTACAGACCCCACCCCGTTCTGCCAACATCATATCTAGAACCATCCGGTTCTGAAGGGAAACCAATCTGACAGCCTTGAGCTCCACTGTGATGTTATCAATGATCCCTGCTGTTTCCTCTACAGTTGCTTCCAATAGGCGGGAGAACCTACGTACATTCCTGGAATTTATAGCGGGGCCATACCATGGAACAAAGGCCTTCAGCACATCCCCAGCTATCTCTGATACTGTATCTCCTTGATCTACACTCCTCCTACCCCTCAGTGTTTTAGACGCTCTATTTACTTCCTTTGTACTTTTAACAGACATCGCTGGTGTTACCAGACCTAGATGACAACAGCCACCCCAATTCACTGGCAGCCAAGTATAGGCCCTGGAACCACAAATGAAATAAACTGAGTCACCGGCATAAAGTGGAACAGTTATTTCTTGAGAAGTCACCTCAAAT
This sequence comes from Calotriton arnoldi, assembly GCA_963921515.1. Classification (NCBI taxonomy): domain Eukaryota; kingdom Metazoa; phylum Chordata; class Amphibia; order Caudata; family Salamandridae; genus Calotriton; species Calotriton arnoldi. The sequence continues at coordinate 1,877,290 of CAWUFW010000384.1, read as the reverse complement.
GTCATATTGCAATTGGTACTATTCCCCATGTTTGAAGTACCATTGCTTCTGATACATATACTCCCAAGCACACTACGCTGCCTCATTTTCAAAAAGGGTATATTCCTGGTATTTCCATGAAGTGGGGGTGTACTTTCATTGCTTACTAAAAATAATGGGGTAAATATATTAGAAAAGGGGAACGTTGCATTGGGCAAGATAACTTCAGTGCAATTCCCTGTCTGGAGGATGTCATCTTGATAACGGTTGTACAGTGATACAGTTGATGTTCTGGTGGTGGAACGAGAGGTGACCAAGTTTTTGAAGACCCCTATTAGCTCAACCTTCAACATCACAATGTGTAATGCATAACAGGACGCTTCAAACGGCAGGGGCACCTGGAGGAGGGGTATTCCTTCATCTACATAGGCCGGAAATAGCATGCATATCCAGCAATTATTTTTATCAATCACTTGATGGGTCTGATGAAGTAGGGTAAGAAAAGAATTATGACGCATTTCTTCCCTGTTTTCCATATCCTCAGGTGCTACAGTTACTGAGGGGACCTTGTCAGAGGGGAGCGGGGCTGGTTTTGCTATAGGGTGGTAGAGCTCTAGAAAATATAGTAAGCCTATTACCAAAGACATTACACAAAATAACACACATAATATGCATAATTTGGAGTACGAACGCCCTTTCTTGTTCAATTTAAGGGTAGAATATGTATCCTCCATGTTTGGCAAAATAATACACGTCACTGTGTTTCCAAATAGCAATACTGTTAGGAATAATATTTAAGAATTTCAAAATATACAATCTCACTTAGGCGTGACAGTCCAACAGTGTTCGTTATAGACCTCACTGTTACAGGCTCTGCAGTTGGTATTGTTTCGACAAAATACCACCTCGCGCCCTCTCCTCCTATGGGTCTGTGGGCTTGGGAGGTATTCTTTTATTCTCCTTTCAGATCCTTTGTCGGCAGTTTCCTTTTTTACTAACCTCACTGCACAAGTTAGTCCTTTAAAGTTGGCACTACTCAGTGCGTGGCAGTTGGTGCTTGCTCCGTCCTAAGCACTCTTCAGTTTCCTTGGGCGTAGATTATATCCTGATACAGTTCGTTGATTGTCGATGTTTGTAGGAGTGCAGTCACCAGTCCTTCGGTCAGAACGGTCCTCTTCCGGGGGCAATTTTGGCCAGAATGGTGGTGCTCTCTTCACATTCGATAAATGAATCCAGTTTTTGTTACCATCACATCGCACTGCTGTTTGTGTGACTAACAAAACTTGAGATGGCTCCTTCCATCTGGGTTGCAGGCTGTTTTTCCTTACAAAGTTCTTGGTCAGGACCCAGTCCCCGGGTCGGATGTCATGTACTTCTCCTTCCAAAGGCGGGGACCAAGTGTCTCTGACCTGTTGGCGAATGGTAGACAAAGCAGTAGTTAATTCTTTACAATAATCCAATAAAGCAGAATGCGTTAATTCTTGCAACTTTGGTGGAGAGGCAAACCCATATACATTTGCGGGTCTCCCCATGACAAGCTCATATGGGGAGAGTCGGTTTTTGGATGTAACAGTCGTTCTCATAGAAAACAAGGCTATTGGCAAAGCATCTACCCAGCTGAGAGTACTTGATGCACATATTTTTTGCAGTTTATTTTTTAATGTAGCATTGCAGCGCTCTACAAGCCCTGCTGATTTTGCATGATAAATTGAATGGAATTTTTGTTTTAGCCCCAATCCTTGACATACTAGATCCATTATTTTATTCGAAAAATGTACCCCGTTATCACTCCACAGACTTTTGGGCAGGCCGTAGCGAGGGAAATACTCTTTCAGCAGCATTTTCGCTGTGCTTAATGCGGTATTATCTTTCAAAGGGAATGCTTCCACCCAATTGCTAAAACTGCATATGACAACTAAAACATATCTTTTTCCATTGGCAGAGGGCATTTCTATGAAATCCATCTGAAGACATTCAAATGGGTATTCTGGCAATCTGACATGACCAGGTGGTACTTGTATCCCTTTTCCCACATTATGAAGAGCACAGATCATACAATTTTTAGAAAGTTTTACAACTGACTTTCTTATATTTTTGTTCTCCCATATTTTCTCAATAGTATTTGTCATCCCGTCAGCTCCCAAGTGTGCAGGACCATGGACCATCTGAAGTATGGGCAAGAGAAAACTATCAGGCAGGACCCATTTTTTTCCAAGTGTATTCATCCAAGCCCCAAGATGTGTATCAAAATAATAACCTTCCTTTACCCATTGCTTTCTTTCTTCTTCACTTGCAAATGCTTGAATTTCCTTTATCTGTGTGTAAGGATCAATTTCTTTCTTTTCGTCATCTGCACTTGACACTACATGTGTTAATGCGTACTTATTTAATGCAGTATGCCTTGCTGTCTCATCGGCAAAGGCATTTCCCTGGCCTACATGGTCTGTGATTTTCTTGTGTGCACTACACTTCATGATAGCCAACTTAGTTGGTAATGCAAGAGCATTTAATAATCTTGTATTCAAGGTGCCGTGCTGTATTTTAGAACCTCCAGATGTAATATACCCTCTCTCGGCCCATAATCGTCCGAAGTTATGAGCCACCCCCCAGGCGTACTGGCTGTCAGTGTAGATGTTTACCACTAACTTCTCTGAAAGTTCACATGCTCTAGTTAGAGCAATTAATTCAGCTGCCTGAGCAGACATCTGTTGTATTTTACATGTTTCAACAACTGTTTTATTGGTTGTTATTGCATAGGCTGCCGAGGTGGTTCCATCTGGTCTCTTTAGACAAGAGCCATCCACAAATAATGTTCCATCGACCTTTGACATAGGTACATCTACCAAATCTACTCGACCTTTCGTTTCAGTTTCAGTGACAATCACGCAATCATGTTGTACTTCATCCTTCTCCGAAGGGAGAGGCATCAGAGTAGCTGGGTTTATAGTGTTACACCGCTGCAAGGTCACATTAGTAGCCATTAATATTAGTTCATAATGAGACAATCTAGCATTTGTTAAATGCTGCGTTTTGGTCTTGTTTAACAGTATGTCCACTGAATGAGGGACATAAACCATAACAGGGTGTCCAAGGACAATGGAGTCTGCCTGTTTCACTGCAGCAGCCGCCGCAGCAATATTTTTAAGGCAGTTTGGTAGGCCTCTTGCTACCGGATCCAATGTTGAGAAAAATAGGCACATGGTCTATTCTTCTCTCCATTTTTCTGTGTTAATACAGCCATTGCGCACCCTTCCCTTTCATGTACGAACAATGCAAAGCTTTTAGTATAATCTGGCGTACCTAATGCAGGTGCATTGCATAAAGCAGCTTTTAAAGACATAAAACTATCGTGATGTTCTTTCTCCCAAGGGACGGGATCTTCCACATCTTTGTGAGTTAAGGACAATAATGGTTTGGCCAGACAAGAAAAATTTGGTACCCATTGCCTACAAAAGGAGACTATTCCCAGAAATGCACGAACATCTTTTTGAGTTCTAGGTCTGGTAATGTTCTGAATTGATTGTATTCTGGCAGGAGATAGCCTCCTCCCCCCTTTCGACAAGAGGTGACCCAAATAGGTTACCTCCTGTTGACAATACTGTAGTTTAGCTGGCGAAACCTTATGTCCATGCAAAGCGAGAAATGTTAAAACATCGTGCGTAGCCTGCTTACAGATATCTTCCATTTCAGCGGTGATTAATAAATCATCAACATATTGCAGTAATACCGTACCTGATGACATAATACAGTTATCTAGTTGTTTTTTTAATGCCTGGCTATAAATGCTAGGGCTTTCTGTATACCCCTGTGGAGCTCAACAGAATTGATAGGATCTCCCTTGGAAACTAAAACTGAACAAATACTGACTATCTGGGTGTATGGGAATACTAAAGAAGGCATTTTTGAGATCAATTACAGTGAACCACTGGGCTGAAGGTGGTACAGACGAAAACATTGCAGTAATGTCGGGTACAACAGGATATTGTGGTTCCACTATTTTATTAATGGCTCTTAAATCAACAACCATCCAATATTTGACCTGTCCTGTTCCATCATCTCGTTTAATTACAGGTAGAATGGGACTATTACATAGGCTGCTTGTGACTTCTTGTATTATGTGACGTTGCAATAGGTCTGATATTACTAATTTCAGACCTTCCTCCCCTTCTTTTGATGTTTTGTATTGGGGAATGCGGGGCAATTTAACATTTTGTTTTACTTTAATATGTACCAGCTCAATATCCATTTTTCCCACATCGTTTGGTCCATGTGCCCATAATTTTGGATCAATATCCCGAAGTTCAGGTGGTAAGTTATTTTTGTCTGAAACCATGTATTGTATAGATAGTGCTGGTTGCTTAGGTAATGCTATTTTCTTGCAAGTCAGGTAAACACCATCTGGTGTACAGTATATAGTAGCATGCATCATTTTTAAAGCCTTCAAACCTAGTAAATTAAGTGAACATTTGTCTGTTAATACAAATGGCATGCTCCCGGTTATGGGACCTAAAGTGAAGTCCAATGGTCGCGAAATGGGGCTTGTTACAACGGCATTAGAAAATCCCACCGACTTATCTAATCTTCCCGAGAGAGGAGCATGGGGGAGCAAGTGGTGGGAAATAGATGTATTAGTGGCACCAGTATCTAGAAGGAACACTCTCTCTTCATCTTGAACCATCATTTTTACATATGGCCCTGAAGAATCCACTGGTATCTGCACTCGCTCCCTGTCCTCTCTTGGGCATCCCTATTGGGTCCAATCCTGATGATCATCATCCTGTGCATAATCCTGTGTAAAATACGCATTATTCCTTTGGTCAAAATGATTTGTCTGTTCGGCATCGTTATAATTTCTCTGTTGTCCCCTACCTCTTCCTCTGTCTGCATGGGGAGTTGTGTTCCCTCTGAAAGTATTGGCATTATTTCTCATACTCTGACCCTGGCCCTGTAACAATGGGCACTCATTCTTCCAGTGACCCTCCTGATAGCAATAGGCACATGTATTGTATCCTAACCCTGCTCTCTGTTGCGCTGGAGCTGAAGCAGCTCGACCAACCCCTCGACTACGTCCACCACCTCTCTGAAAGTTTGTACGTCCTCTTGACCTTCCCCTATCAGGAAAAGCTTGCTGCATCAAAGCTTTTGTTTTTAACTCCTTCATTTGCTTATCCTTTTTTCCATTTTCTGCATTTCTCTTATTCTCATAATAGCAGGCCATTGTCAATAATTCAGCTGGATCTTTAGCTGTCCAAGTACTTTCGTACGTCTTTATACTATCTGATAAGTCAGGTAGGAGATTATGAACAAAATGATTAGCAAAGATACGCTTCCCTTGTACAGTCTGTATATCTTGCCCACTGTATGCTTTAAAAACCTCCTCTAATCTAGTGAAAAAATCAGTGACCTCCTCTCCCTCCTTTTGCCGGCATGCTGTCAATTTATCCCAATCCACCTTTTCTCTGGGCAATATTTCCTGCATACGTGTTATAATATGCCCTGGTAAATCTTTTAGAGTTTGTGGAACAGCCCATCCTGCTTGTCTACCATTATCATCACGTACTATGTTTGGCCAGTTAATAGTTGCGCAGTTATTATCCCTAACCTGACGCCATATATCTTGAGGTACCAAGAAGTCAAACAAAAAATCAATATCTTTTAGTATCATGGGTGTTAAATTAATGGCGGATTCCAGTTGTTCATAAAAGATCCTTGGATTCTTTCGAGGATCAGGTAACTCTTTTTTCATGGCTAACAGATCAGGCCTAGTCCAAGGAGTATGAACATATTGTGGGATAGGTGGGTGAGGTGCACCCCTGGGATCAGCAATTGGATGTACTTCTCTCATGGGAAAAGCTGAAGTATCATCAGTAAGGTCTGGGCCATAATGTTGGTGGATATGCTTTTGTGTGGCACCACATAGGATAGTATCTAGCTCTTTTTGGAACTGATAACAGTCATTAAACGCACCTTTACATTGTGCGTTCGTCAACGTGGAGTGATCACTCTCCCTCCATAATTTGTTTAACCATTCTGGTGACGTAAAAAGAATGGTACTGTCCTCTAATAAGAGGTGGCAGTGATCAAACAGTCGCGTCACCATACTATTAATGACAACATTTTTAACTCTTAATTCCTGCATTCCTTCAAACGTTTCCCAGGCTTCTCTTTTAGTTATATCCCCTAGGTCCATCCACTTTTTGCTCATTTTTTTAATAATATCTTTTTCAGCAAGACCTAGTCGGGTATGTCTGACATATGTGTCCGGTGTTAGTCTATCCCTAATTGGTGACCTAGAGTAAGGGGAATCCATCCAGTTGTCCGGTCTCCGCATAGTTATCGTAGGGGAATCACTTTGCAGGGTAAATAGTGACATTAACATTGGGGGCGTTGTGCTGGAGGACACTGGTGCTGGAGCGGACGGTACTGTTGGGGTGTAACCTACCGCTCCATGTGCACCCGGAAGATTAGTAGTAACGGGAGTAGCTATCTGCTGGGCTTGCGTAACAGGAGTGGCTACCGGTTGAGTCTGCACAACAGGAGGGGGCATTTGCTGAATTGTCTGGGCAATAATATTAGCTGGTTGACCCCCAGCCGCTGGACCCAGGGCAGGAATTTGGACAATATTATACGGGGGAGGTTTGTCTAACAAATCCTCCAATACTTCATCAACAGGAGAGCACTTTCTTTTTTCTATCGCAACAAAACATTTTTCTGTTTTCATCCTAAACTCTCTGTCATGCTGTTCAATGTTTTCATTTATTTTTATATTATTATATTATGCTACTTTAGCCATGGTTGTTTTTCATTTCTCTCATTCCCTATCTTGTTTTTGTTTCATATTCCGAGTTCTGGCAGATTTTTCCCATGTTTGAAATACTTCAAACATAGCAGGTCGGACCTTCCGTTCCATCATACATTGTTGTAAATACTGTAATTTAGCTAAATCAAAGGTACCATCAATAGGAAACTGTAATTCCTTATCCTTTTTTGTGTACTCATGCCATATTCTATTGTATAAGTTCACATTCACTCCTTTTTTTATCATTAATATCCAACCAGGACTATCTTCAACAGGAGTGGGGACACTTTCGTCCAACCGGTGACCTGAATTTATACAACAGAACGTTTTAGAAATGCATTTCTTCATTGTTCCTAGTACTTCGTAGTTATAACTATTCTTTTTACCAAACTGATCAACAAAACGTAATTAACCAAACTTAATTATCAAAATACACAACAGAACAATCTCACCAATCTGTGGTGTCCTCAAATCGTCCGACTGTTGGTCTTCGGACAACACGTCTGTTTCAAAAGGGATCAGCTCGTGGACCTCTTCCGGGGAATCCTGTGTCAAGAGGCCAGTCGGGACTTCAGATGGCAGCTGCGGAGAAACTCTGTCTCGTTAGTGCAGGGGCCCCCACGATCATTCGGTCCTCGGTAGCACCTCTCAACCACGGACTCAGCTAGCCGTTGGATGTCCCACGGAGAGGTCCCACCAGAGTCGCCAATTTGTGGAAGTGGTCCTTTTTCCAACCTCTCACAGGTACGTTCACCACAAGGAAGACCAGCAGTCGGAGGTAACTGTAATATAAAAGATTTATTGCGCTCAAGCGGGTACACCACCTCACAGCTCCATGTGGCTATGAGAGAAGTGGACAACTTACATAGTCATAGACAGTCTTATATACCTTTGTGCTGGAACAAGCGTAGGTGGGAATGGATATGACAAATTAGCAGCTGCCAAGGATGATTAATGATCCCAGAATGGTATCATGTACTAGTCAGGACCAGTACCTCTGGAAATATGTATACATGGCATGCAGAACACATATATATAAGGATTACTCACTAACTCCCGTCACTTATCAGTAATCCCGTGGTCAACAGAAATAAAGCAGAACTGTGCATAATCTGTGCCAGACATATAAACATAGACACGCCTGTGGTTACAGAGTCAGGCGCTCACTTGATTAATCATCTGGATATGGAACAAAAGGTCGCATATCCTGTATCAACAATAATTTGTGGCCATCAGCAGTTCGTGTTTGTTAGCTGTAATACAGTTGATATCAGTGAATAGGAATGTCAAGTAATTGAGTCATTGACCTTTTGTTAAGGCATCCTGCCCTACTTGCGTGTTAGCAAGTAGAGAACAAACACATGCTCTGGGGTCTTTTTGACGTATCAACATTGTTCTGTGTAGCTGAAAGGAGCACATTATTTTGTGCTGAGGAGACAGACTAAGGAAAGGTTACCACAAAATGGTGACTGCAAAATGTAAAATGGAGGAGCTTACGTCCATTATAAAATCTGTATTTCCACAGGGTGAAAGCCGGCTGAGCAGAGAATCCAAATTATTTGATCACGTTGGAAGGCGAAGAAGAGGAAGACATCTTTGTTATACAAAGCAGCTCTCTCCCTAGCAGCGCAGTAGTATCGCCCACATCAGCAACATCGCAATGGCACAAGACTCAGGTCGAGACGCCAAGACAACAGAGCATAGTGACTGCCCTACTGAAAAGCACATTGAGCCTACAACTGCCTGCTCTCAAGAAATCACCTGCATCAGTGGCATCAGGAAAGAAAAAAATTCAGGCTACCATTCCTGCTGCGTTTAGGTTGGAGGGGCAGTATGAACGCAACCACTCAACGGCACGTTTGTACAATGCAAAGCTGGCTAAAATGTTAGCACTGGACCTCCTCCCTTTGTCTTTTGTGGAAAGGGTGGGTTTTCTTGATTTTGCCTGAAATGCAATGTTCCCAGCTGGTCCTATTTTGCCAGAGTTGCTGTTCCAGTATCCACCTGACAGCATACATTAGGTCCAGTTGCCAAGCCACTGATTACATGTACATCACTGCACGCTGGATCTCTTTTGTGGGGGCTAGAAAAAAAATATCTGCAGGTATTGACACTGCTCAGATTTTTATTGCTGCTCGGAATCATGCGACAGTAGCCATGTTCGCCATGGAGAAATCCCATACAGCTGCAAACATTTTGGAAGACTTTAACAACAAAGTCTTTGAATGGCTGTGACCAAGAGGGCTTAAGGTTAGATCTGTTGCCACGGACAATGGCAGTATTATAGTTAAGGCCATTGCCGATGGCGGTTATTTCAGGGTCCTGTGTTTGGCGCACTACATCTACATCATTGTACAGGACTTTCTCAAAAAAGGAGACCAAGTAAGCAACTTACTTTCCACCTGCAGAAGAATCTTCACTCATTTCAGCCATTCATTAAAAACCCGGAAACAGCTGAGGGTCATTCCGTGTGATAATAGAACGGCAGTTAAAGCACTCATACAGGAGGTGCCAACATGCTGGAACTCGACTTATTTCATGCTTGAACGCCTGTTTGAGCAGTACAGACTTATCAATGAATATGTTATGTAAAGAAGGGATGCAACTTTGAAAGGTATGATAATTGAGATGGACCAATGGGGCCTAGTCAAATGCCTGTCAGAGATGCTGCTTCCTTTTGAGGTGTTCACAAGGGAAGTCAGCAAATAGGACAGTACAATGGGCCAAGCCATCCCATTATTGCACATGCTACAGGATCAGCTAAAGGAGGTGTCTTCAATGTACACAGGTGTGGGGGAAAATAAGATGCGTATGACTCGGTGGAGAGCTTAATCCTTCGCTTGTCTGCAAATACAAGGGTGCAAAGAGACATTGCATCCTCCAAACATTACATCTGTGCCACAATTCTTGATCCACGGTACAAAAAATTACTGTCCACTTTCATTCCTTTTTCAGACGGGGATGTTAGAAAATACAAAACATGGATAGCTGAGCAAGGCAGTGAGCTAGAAAAAGAAAAGCGGGGAATTTGAGGCCCACTCCTCCAGGGCACAAGTCCTGCAGGACACCCTTCAAGTTCAGAGCCAGAGGGCAGTGCTGTTGGCTCACAGCACCCAAAACCAACAACAAGAACACCATCAACAACAATACCAGGAGCATCAGCCCCAAAATCTTCAACTGAGTAGTTTCTTCTGGCAGGGCTTAAGTCCAGTGCAGAGGCGAAGGCAAAAGAGGTTGAGCAAAGTGTTGCACCAGCAATGCACATTGAGCGAATGGTCCAGGGCTATCTGGCTGATGCAACAGAGGTCTACCTTGATCAAAACCCATTGTTGTATTGGTATGGGAAGAGGCACCAATGGCCAGTGCTCAGCAGTCTGGCAATAAACTATCTGGCTTGCCCGATTTTCAGTGTCTCCACTGAGTGTGTTTTCAGTGCTGCTGGTGCTGTTGTCACAGTGAGAAGGATCAGTCTCTTGCCCCATAGCATGGAGAGATTAACCATGATCAAAATAAATATGCACTTTATACCACCGGATTACTCCATACCTGAAGTACCACAGGAGGAAGATGAGGGAGGCTCAGGTCATGGAAGTAGCGTGTTAGATGACCTACTTCTGGGTGAATCGCCAGAGTTTGAGGACGAGCTCTACTTCCCTGACTACTAGGCCTGGGCCAACAACAACCATAGAACTTTCTCTCTCAGTCTCTAGTCTATTCCTGAACTGCTTTCTTTCTTTTTTTCTTTTATGCCAAAAAAAGATATAGCTACTAGGGAACATTATTGTTTACTTTATTATTTGTTTGTGTATGGTTGACCAATTCATCCCCACTGTCTTACTCTTTTATTGCAGGATTGGAGTTGCAACTGTGTAGTGAAGAAGTCCTGACTCTTCCCCCACCCACCCACACCCCCCCACATACATTTCCCTCATGGGCATTGGATGGAGAATACAAACAAATGTGTGCCTGCCTCCAAACCTGGGCCGTGACTATCTATCCTTTCCTACCCTAGAGGGACTGCCCCACATGAGACATTATAATTCAATTTACACTGGCCATTCTCTGCTTCGTGAACAAATGGATCTGCATTCTGCAATGTACTACAAATCGATCATGCTGAGCACACTGGAAGAACAGGGAAATGGCATGCATTGCAAGCTGAGTGGTTGGTGTTTGTTGGGAACTTGTGATGTGTCATCATGTGTGTTAAGAAGAGATGATTCATGTGGTGGCAGGCAGTGTGACACTGGGTGTTTGTTGATCTGTAACTATAACACATAAAATGTGTTTGTGATGATTTACAGTGTTGGTGGCCTACAGACAGCTGATCAATAATTTTCCTGTGAAGGTTATTGTTTTCCTTCCCCTTTGAGAGTAATGAGATTCCACTCCACAGTCCACACTACTTTGTTTTATTGTTTTCTGTTTTATACTCCTCAAAGAGTCAGACTCAACCAGTCCCTTAGATAACGCAAACACAAATCTAGTCTTCACAAAAGATGACTCAATCTTTCCCTTCTTGTTGTGCAACAACAAAATTGTACTACAGGCTGATCTATTGCATCGGAACACAGTTGGTACAGAGTTGGACACCATGCTCAGAGTCAGACTCAGGAGGATCAGAGATGATGGAATGAATCAGGGCGTGGGAGTGACTACTTCGAGAACTGTCACCAGAAGAAGATGGAAGTTATCAAATTCACTAAAGCCAACCGATTTGATGATAACTTTGAAGTGGCCTAAAGGTAAACAACAGACCCACACAACTCTGTGAAATGGTGGTGAGTGGTGAATGACAGCAGTGCTTTGATTGGGAAATGCTATGTTGCTGGGTGTGTGTGTGCTCAGTGCTGTCTGGCTCAAATTCGAAGATAAGTGGTGGTTGGGTGGGAGGCCTGTTGTTGAAGGTAACTGGAAACTGACATTTAGCCCTGCTGCCTCTCAGTCTCCTCAGTGCACTCCTTATGCAGTTTAACTTTTCTCCTTGATTCTTCAATATCATTTTTGTTTTTCAACCTACAGGCCCTCTTACCCTGCGCCATACTGGAAAAAAAAACAATATAACATATTTACACTTACCTTACCAAACCGCATCCGCCAGGCACCCAAGACTGACGGACAGTCCAAGAGGAATGCAGATGCAACTCTCAGTTCGGCAATATAGTATATTTTTTTCTCTTGAATCATTAGAACTGGTTGTGTTGTTTATGTTTGTTTACTTGACTCCTACAGATATTTAAATTTTATTTGCTATCTTTCAAAGCTCGGTACAATAGAACATAATGTAACTTGGGTCTCTCTGAGGGCAGACGGACAATTTGATTTGGTTTACTTGAACTACTGATCATCATTCCTTCATTTCCTTTTCCTCCCATAACAGATTTATGATAGTCGGCTAACAATATGAATGTTGTCCTTGTATAGTGCTTGTCTTTGTCAAACCTTTCCATCAAATCCTCCTTCCCATCCATTCATCTAACCCCTAACCCTCTTCCCCCAGGATGTGTGATTTATTGAGGTGTGACTAAATAAAATTTACACCATTAATTGATCACACACTTGGTGGGGCGGATGTGGTGAAAGCAACACCAATTCAGTAAAGGGTGAGGATCTTCTTCAGCTCTACGTATAGCCCACATTGGCAATATTATATATATTTAGATTAACCACCCATGCACAGTATTCAATATTTAAAATGTTTTCAAAGGAACATAATTGCCAGCATCATCCTTCAGGCACTGTATTGCGTCAAATCTCTTATTTGATTTCGTTCTCTGATGTTCTTGCTAAATTGTGTCCACCTCAGAGTACCAAGTTTTTCCGCTAGCGCCAAGATGCTCCTTGGAGTGAACGTTGCACTTTACAAATGCACTCATTCATTCAAATGTTACGCTTGTCCACTTCAAAGCTCATGTCGACTTCATTTTGAAACTTTTACTAGCTCACCATTCTGATTATTTTAATTTAGTATTGCTTATCATATTTTCTTTATTTTCTCTCTTCTTCTTGTGTACTAGTAGTCTAGTCTCTGGTGACGATCTAATTTTTGTTGTAAAGCTTGCAAATAATACCGGCATTAAATTTATTTAGTTCCCTGCGATGAAAATTCCTCATTCTACAGTTTGAGTTCGGCTAGGAGGGAGTGGGACCTCGCTTCGGGATCTGGTGCTTTCACTATTTGACTAGTGCGCTAGCATGCTACTTCTGTCTACTACCACCACCATGGCACCTTGGGAAACCATGCAGCCATCACTTCGTCTAATCAGGTAGGAGAAGAACTGTGAAGGATTCATTATTGAGCTGCAATAATCTATAAACAATGGAAATTGACACACCCGCTCCCTCCAAGTCCTTAGGGGTTAATACAGTTGCAGACTGCAGAGACTAGGAGGAGAGAGTAGTAGGACAAGTGAGGGTACTGCATAACTATTTTGTTGTTGTTACACTATCAGCAGATTTTAAAAACTGGCTGCGGACCTGCATCAAAGGAAGCCGTGCGAAGTAAAACAGTAACTCCCCAAAAAAGATTTAAATCATATGTACAATTATAAAAAATGTATTTCCCTAACAAATATAAACTAGTAAACCCACAACACATGGCCTATCCCTCTCCCTAACCCCAACCAACGTTCAAAGTAAGCTTAGTCCAAAGTAAAAGTCCAAAAACGTAATTGTCCATAAAGAATAAATAAATAAGAAAACCTCAACATTTTACCAACTCCCACATTCACACCCTCTCCCCAACAAGTACCACCCACCAAACAAAAGTTTAAAAAAGGGGTAATCGAGGCCTAGTGCCGGGCTAGGAACTTCCTCTCCCATTTGTCCAAATTCTCCTCCACCCTGGCTTCCATGTGCGCTAGCCTCTGGAGCATATGGTGCTGAATGGCTCTAAGATAGAGGGGGAGCAGCAGTGGTGGAATGACAGTGGGCGGCTGCCTTGTGACCATGGTGCCAGACTACCGGAGGCACTAGGGCCTGGCTGGGGCCTGGGGCATTTGAGGCTGCAGCTGCTGCTGCTTCCTCCTCCTCCTCCTTGGCTACCAGCCACTGGTACTCGGCCCAGATGGCCTCCAGCTTCTTTTGCCGGGTCCTGGCTGCTACCTCCTGCCTGTTGGGTTATTGTGATGGATTGGCAGGAGTAGCTATATTAAGAAAGAAAAAAAGACAAACTGTAACCAATAATCTTAGCAAAACACATAAAATAATATAGTGGCACAGTATTACTAGCAGTACATAACATTTGCTGGCATCCTTGGGCCATTCGATTTTGATGTGAATGTGATTAGAGTTTCAGGCAATAAGTACTATGGAGTATACAAGTATTCTTCTCTCTCTTGTTGAGCTAAATTAATGTAGGCATGCCAGCTCAGCTTGTGCCCTAGAAAGACATACTCGTGTCACGTACTTTGCTACTGTCTGCAGGTGGGGCATCAGTACTAGACAATTATCTCTTTTCCTATCATGGCCATGCTCTGTTAAATGCCCCAATTTCACCCTGACTACAACAAGGCAGATGAAAAGTTACAATGAATGATATACGTCACGTGAGGTATTACTAACTAATTATAAAGAAGACAGTAATGCAGACAGATATCCTCCTGTCTGCCCATGGGAAAAGCAATGCACCACAGTACAGGTAAATGATTAAGGAACATGACATTGTATTTGGCACGTTCATCACAGACTATCCCATTCACAAAATGCAAAGTCTTTAGTCCCACTTTACTCCCTGGCCTCAGCCTCCGTCACCACATTTGACATTACTTGTTCCCAACAAAATAGATTTGCGTGTCAGTAAGGAAAATATTTATTAACTTAGTCAACTGTAGGTATTGTATTGTATTGTAATTGCATTTATATAGCGCTTACTACCCCTGACGAGGGGTTGAAGCGCTTTTTCGGCGACTAGCACGCTACTCCGGGACCCATAGAGGATTAGTGTTGAATTAGTATAGTGAAATATGAAAGTAATTTGAGTGGTGGATATTAGTGAGTTATTTGGATTCGGAAGGATAGTAGAAGGATAGAAGAGGAAAAAAGGTTTGTATTTATATAACGCTTGTTACCCCTGATGGGGTGTTGAAGCGCTTTTTTTTTGGCGAGTAGCACGCTACTCCCGAAACCCATAAAGGATTAGTGGTGAATTAGTATGGTGAAATATGAAAGTAATTTGAGTGGTGGATATTAGTCAGTTATTTGGAGTGAGAAGGATAGCGGAGGGATAGAAGGGGAAGAAAGGTTTGCATTCATATAGCACCTGTTACCCCTGATGGGTGTTGAAGCGCTTTTCTGGCGAGTAGGACGCTACTCCGGAACCCATAAAGGATTAGTGTTGAAAATTAGTATAGTGAACTATGAAGTAAATTGAGTGGTGGATATGTTAGTCAGTTATTTGGATTGAGAAGGGTTGGGAAGGGGTAGAAAAGGGAAAAAGGTTTGCATTTATATAGCGCTTGTAACCCTGATGGGGTGTTAAAGCGTTTTATTGGTGAGTAGCACGCTACTCTGGAACCCATAAAGGATTAGTGGTGAATTAGTATAGTGGAATATGAAATTTGAGAAGTGAACATATTAGTCTGTTATTTTGATTGAAAAGGATAGTGGAGGGATAGAAGAGTGAAGGATTTAGATATATATATTTTTTTGGAGGTCATAGCAGTTGGAGGAGGCTTTTGGATGAGTAAAAAGTGGTTGTGGAGGGGAAGAGTCAGAGGGAAGAGTTTAGAAAGGCTTGTTTTGGGGGATCGGTATAGTAAAAGAGGTGCCAGATGATGCAAGGAGGGGTAGAGTAGGGGAGAGTCTAGAAAGGGTTATTTTGGGGGATCATAGTAGTGGTATGGGGTTTGGGATAAATGAGAGAGTGGATGTAGAGGATATATTGATAGATGTATAGGGTGAGGAATAGGGTAGTGCATTGGAAAGAGTAGTAGAAAGAAGTTTGAGATGAGTCAGAAAGTTGGGCTAGAAGATATATTGAGAGAAGTATAGGCTGAGAAATAGGGTAGTGCATTGTAAATGCTAAATTAGAAGAAAGTGATAAATATATAGACCCATAAGTACATTGAAAGTATATAGATGCATAAAGGAGGTAAGTATATGTAGATTAAAGATATTGATAGAGATACAGGATGAGAAATAGGGTAGTGAATTGGATATGCTTTTTAAGGAGAAAAGTAACAAACACACAGATCCAAGTACATGGAAGGTACATAGATGTACAATGGAAGCAAGTACATGTAGACCAAATATGCACCAGATAAACTCCGGTTTTCAAGTGTTATTGTACTTTAATTTTTTTTTTTTTTTTAACAACATAATTATTCTACATGTTTATACAAAGCAATACACAAAGATAGGTACATATCTATGGGAAAATAAATGCTTATATGCAGAGGGATATGCTGTAAATTTCTGTTTGCTTATGGTGCTTATGTGGGGAAGAGCCAATTCTTGAGTAGTTTTCTGAAGATAAGGTGGCTGTCCGTGGATCTTATGTTGGGGCGTAAATAGTTCCATAGTTTGGCTGCTTGAACAGAGAAGAATGTGCCACCCATGGTTTTTTTCTTGTATCTTGGGATTTTGAGGGGAGGTGCCCCTTTAGAGCGGAGGTTCCTTTGTTGAATGTGTTTGGTGATTTTATTCCTGATGAAGAGCGGCCCCATTCCATGTATTGCTTTGTGGGTGATACAAAGCAGCTTGAACGTGGATCTTCTGGCAACCGGAAACCAATGCAGGGCTTTCAAAGCAGGTGAGATGTGGTCTCGCGGTTTGATATGCAAGAGTAGTCTGGCAGCCGAGTGCTGAATCTTTTCATGGTTGTTACAGGTGATCCGTGGTAGAGGCTATTGGCGTAATTGAGTTTGGACAGAACAAGGGAGATGGTAGCTTGGACCTTGTGTGGAAAACCCAAATGGGGGAAAATTCGTCGCAGCGTTTTTATAGTGACAAAGCTTGATCTTGCTAGTTTGTCCACTTGGGCATTCATCGATAGCTTGGAGTCCATGGTCATTCCGAGGTTTCTTACTTCCTTCGATACTTTCGGCGGTGATCCCATTTCATCAGGCCAGGCGACAAGCGGGTCATAATGTTTCCAATCGCCACACGTGAGTATTTCCGTTTTGGAAGCATTCAATTTGAGATGGCTCCAAGTCATCCACGGCTCTGAGACAACTGAAAATTGGGGATTTTCCAATGTCTTTGGAGCATTCCAGTTGAAGGAGTATTTGCGTGTCATCTGCATAGTTATAGCACGTGAGGTGAAATTGATTGATCAGTACCGGTAATGACTTCATGTAGATGTTGAAAAGCATGGGCGAGATGATAGAGCCTTGAGGGACCCTTGCTTTTGTGGAGTATGGTTTGGATGAGAAAGGTGGGGTATGGATGACATTAATTCTGTTTTGAAGGTGGGACGCGATCCAGTCTAGAGCAGTTCCCTCTATGCCGGCTTCATAGAGTCTTTGTTTCAGAGTGTCATGGTCAACCGTGACAAAGGCAGCCGAGAGGTCCAAGAGGAGTAGCGCAGCAACCCCGCTGCGGTCTACTGTATTCTTCAGGTCATCCCAGATGGCAAGGAGGGCAGATTCAGTGCCTCTTCCCGGACGGAATCCTGTTTGGAAGTCTGAAAGTATGTCATTCTCTTCAATGAATTGTGACATCTGGGCGAACGCTGCTCTTTCTATCAGTTTGCCCAGGAAAGGTCCATTTGTAATGGGTCTGTAGTTGTCAGGGTTCAGCGGGTCCAAGTTTGTTTTCTTCAGTAAAGGGCGTATGTGTGACTTTTTGAGTTCTTCTGGAAATATTCCGGTAGTTAAGGAATCGTTGATGATTCTTCTTACTGGAGTGGCAGCAGAGGTTGTTAAAAGAATTGTCTTGAAAGTTTGCGGTGGACACGGGTCAGAAGGGCTGCCGGCAGGCCTGCTTGCTTTGACCAGGTCCATAAATTCATCGTGTGAGATGTGTTGGAAGGAACGGAGAGGCTGGGTTAGAGTATTCTTGGATTGCTGTTTTGTACAAGGGTTAGTGCTGGTGCTTTGTTTCTGTTTTAAGTATGAGTCCAATGTGTCTGCTTTGTCCGTGTAATGATTTGCCAGTGTGTCTGTGAAATCTTGAGTAACAGGATGAGTTCCTTCTGGGCAATTTGGTTTGCGAAATTCATTGAGTATTTTATAGAATTCTTTATTTGCACATTTAGCATTTTGAATTCTGTCTGAATAGTACCTTTTCTTAGCTTTTTTGATAGCTAACTTGTATAATCTGTTAATTTTCTGTAGGTGAAGTTTGTCTTGTTTGGCGTTTGTTTTGAGCCAGGTACGTTGCAGCTTTCTAATTTGTTGTTTTATGTCTTTTATCTCTATGTTTCTCCAAGGCACATTTTTTCTTTTGTTCTGTTGTGTGGTTTTGAGTGGTATCAGGATGTCAAAAGCTTCTTGTAGCCCCTCATATAGTTTTTGAACAGTTTATTGTTTCCAGATTTGTACTGGATGTTAGTTGTGTTTCTAAGTGTTCCAAGTTGAGTTTGTTCCACGGCCGATAGGTGGATGGATGTAAGGTAGTTTTAGGTGAGTCGCTTAGTGTTATTTTATGTTGGAAAGCAAGCAAGTGGTGGTCTGACCATGTGACTGGACTTATAGTTTGAAAGGTAACTAGTTCAGTATTAGCAAAAATGACATCTAGGATTTGTCCAGCGATGTGTGTGGGTTTGTGGACAATCTGATGCAGGTTCAGTGCGTCTAAGCCAGTGATTATTGTTTATGTTTGGGTCATATTGGGTTTGTCAAACCAAATGTTGAGGTCACCCAGAACGCATAGGTTGGAATGTAGAGGGAATAGGCAGGATAGGTAGACGTTTCACTGATCATCATCATCAAGTGCCTAAGCTTTTGCTAGTAGTGAGTCACTTTATTCGGCAATTGTTGAAAGCGAA
The DNA here is from genome assembly GCA_963921515.1 of Calotriton arnoldi. Classification (NCBI taxonomy): domain Eukaryota; kingdom Metazoa; phylum Chordata; class Amphibia; order Caudata; family Salamandridae; genus Calotriton; species Calotriton arnoldi. The sequence goes on along the minus strand of CAWUFW010000384.1, from coordinate 1,858,583 downwards.
AAATTCAAACTGACATATTATATTATGGAAGCAATAATAAAATATATCACTTGGCCAGAGAAAAGTGGTGCATGCAAAGACTGTTTTTTCAAATTTTGTGGAAGGCTGGGACAGAACAAGGAAGGGCTGGAGTTACTTATGTACCATGGAAGTGAATGAGTGGGCACAGGGAGTGAAGGGAAATCCAACTATTTATTTTTCGCAATCCCATGACATTTGTAAAGGGCCAACACATTAACTGAGGCAGACGCACAATGCACAGCCAACAATGCAGTGCTGCCGATGTAACCATGCAGCTGATAGGTCATCCATGGCTGTCACTGGCGAAATGCCCTGGGTAGGGACTCACAGGGAGGCGATTTATGATGATGGGTGGGTACTAGGAAGGATACATAACATCTATTGTGCTTAAAAACTACTGTGAGGCAAGAGAGTAGTCTGTAATACCACCTCAACCCTTTCAATCAAAAAAGGTTGATAAAAAAACATTCTTCTTCCCAGGGATTTTTCCATTCATCATTGCATTGTCCTTCTAGTATGCTTATTCTTCACCCTTGGCTTTGCTACTCAGTCACTGTTTAAGTTTTACATTCTCTCCATCCAGTCTTCATCTATGAATACCATCCATCCATATATCCATCCATCCAAACATGGCTCTCAATCTCAACAAACCTTTCACCAACATACATCTGTCATTTAACCACCCATGCGTCCTTTGACCCATCAAACTCCCCGGAGGATTCCTTTCACACATACACTTTCACCCACCAGGCAAGCATCCTTTCACCTTTCATCCATCCTTCACTCACCCATGCATCTTATCAGCCACCTATACTATATGCATCCTTTCACCCATGCATCTTTCTCTTCCAGTCATATTACATTTCACCCGTCTTTCCTCCTTCCATCCTTCTTTCCCTTGTCCATCAACCCATCAAAGTCTGACTCTTCATGAAACTTTTTCTGCTGAGTTGAAGATAGAAGAGTTACTCAACTCCCACTGTTTTGCTAAGTAAAGAGGGGTGCGTTCAACTATTCACAAGTCTCAACAGTACAGTGTACACCCTTGCAGCAAGTATATAATTAATTGTCAATAGCAAGCAATATGACTTACCACACCCCGCCACTGCCACTGGCTCACCCCCTACAGCTTCTGCATCTGCTACCTGGCTGGTGCTGCCATCCCCGCTGGCCCCGGCATTGGTGGTTGGTGTGGCTAGAAAAAACATTACCCATTTTTTAGATGCCAGATACGCCTCCCCCTATTTATTGTTATAGCAAAATTGAAAATACACCACACCCATCACTGCAATTCGGATACAGACAGTATCTTCTATCAAAAATATCAAGTTGAACATTTTGTTGGTGGCAATTTTTGATAAGGCTCTCAAGAAGACAACCTGTAAATGACTGTAGCGGCTAGAGCTATTGATGAATCTGACATTTTGAAAAGAAATAAGAGTGGACAACTGGACATAAGATCTTGGTTGGCAAATGCAATGGGGCTGTCCTCCTCCTCACACTTCCTTATAGCCCTGGTACACAGTAACCAGTTCACCATCAACTGGTGCTAATAATACTAGGCCTAGATAAGGCCTAGATAAGAAGAAAAAGACACAACTTTGGGGTGTCCAACGTGACCATGGCCACTCTCTCATTTTACTGATTGAGCAATGACATGAGAAAGTAAAAGAAAGCTTTCTCATCTCATCAAACATGTGTAGAATACCTTACTTGGGTATGCAATCTGCATGGCAGATTAGTAGTACTAGTAGTAGTACGTGGCCATGACCAATGTGTTCTCTGAGTCTTACAGTACCACCACTAGGCAGTCTACAAAGTAGATAAGGGGAGAGGGAAAGTTGACTGAAAAACCAGAACAAAGGAAGCTACAGACAGACTAGTACAGACAGAGGCAGTTTGAGGTAAAATACAGACATTATAAATATAAAATAAGTAAATAGGATAATGCAGGGATAACAAGAATTTAGAAATGGGGGCGTGGTGTGGCCACGAAGGAAGACGGCCGCCTGAGCGTGGAGCTCCGCTTCGGGAGGAACTCCAAACGGAGGCAGTGCTCTCTCCAGCGCAACCAGGACTGCTGCAGCGGCGTTTTTGGTGAGCCCAGTGTGGCAGCTGTGGTTGGCCCGAATTTCGCGATGATGTGAGCTTTTTTGGGGTTCATTTTGAGTGAGGAGGTCTTAACCTGACAGACGTGTACCTGGCCCTGTTACGCAACAAGAATCCCTGGCCCTTGCGTGACTGGTGTGCGCCGCTTGCTGCCTCAATGCGGGGCTTTCGGCATCACGTATAACGGAGCTGAGGAGACGGCACTCTCTTTGGTTCCGGTTCTTCAGAAATGGTAAGACCTACCAGCATTTTTCATGCATTGCTATGAAAAGCTCTCTACTTGTCCTTCTGGAGCCTCTATAAATGGGAAATTTGTGGACAGCATTTCAAAGCGCAGCACTACTTTCAGTGCTTCTGAGAGTTGTTTATTCTCAGAATGTGACATATTCGCTTAGCGCTCCTCATATTGTTGTTATTGTTTGACGATATTTTTCAGGTCACCTCAGCAATCACTTCTTGGGGTCGTAGTCCTTTGCATTGTGAATTTACAGCATTACTCCTGGCACCTCATGAGGAGATTAATTTGTCTATGGTCGTTCTGGCTCCTGACTTGAGGTGAATTCTTTCAAGCTTCATATGCATATCATTTTTCACAAACATTGCAGTGTAATGTAAGGAAAACTTCCTGTGGAACATTATAAGTCTTGAGTTTTGATCACCCTATCAATTTTGCATTGTCTCTTCACAAGGGTTTTTTTCTGATATCGTATACAGCACAATAAAAGAGACAATATTTCATGTACTGCTGATAATTAAGATTTGCCACCCTTACTTTCACAAGAACCTCATTAATAGAATGTACTAAATCCGGATTATAATTTTCACATCACCTACGTTACTATTGTGAAAGTGGTTCATACAAAGTGAAGGTGCTGTGATTAACCACATGCGGGAGGCAACCATCCTTACCTGTGGCTGAATTCCCGTCATAATATTGGACAACTCAGTTCTAGATACTTCCTTGGTTTTCTGACTAAGTATTCTATTTAAATACAGCAGACGTTCTACAAATGCCTAACTATAAACGAGAAAAAAAATTCCAAGCAGCCCCTCTTTGCAGAAGTCCTCAAACAATCACATAGTATGTCTACGAAAGGTTCAGCCTTACCACTGTCTAATCCGTCTCTGGCAACCTCATCTGCATTATCAGGGGAAACTATGGATCGTATTTTGCAAGAAATTTCATCTATCAGTTGTCGTTTGACAGAAATGGACATTAACATTTCTTCTCTTACCACAGAGGCCAAATCAATCAGAGCACACATTGTACAATTTCATAATAAAACGGATGGGCTGGACCAACGGTTAACAGTAGTAGAAACCAGGATTGATTCATTGCAAAACAAGGATCAGGATTTATTACTTCTTCGCAGCAAGCTCATTGACATGGAAGATCGTAGCAGAAGAGATAATATTTGTTTCTTCGGCTTCCCAGAAAAGATTGAAGGACAGAATGCTAGAACCTTCTTATGTAATGTGCTTCCCAAACTACTGGATATAACCTTTGATCCACTGCTTGAAATTCAATGCACTCATCGTATTGGCCCTCAGTGCACCGCCTCAGATTCTCACCCAAGATCCCTCATTGCTTGCTTCTTGAGGCATGAACAAGTACGACAGATATTAATGGCGGCGCGCACACAAGGTTCGTACATATATGCTGGCCATGAAATTCGCATGGCAGCTGACTTTTCAAGAGAAACTAATGAAAGGAGAAAGGCTTTTCTATCTATGAGACCACAATTGCGGAGAATGGACATCAAATATGGTTTGTTTGACCCAGCCTGTTTTCGCATCACCAAAAATGGCGAATCAAAAGACTTTTATAAACCTGAAGATTTGCAACACTTTATGGATGGAATGAGAATACAGGACATGGACATACAGCATGCTCCAATTGATCAGTCTTCCCAAGATTCTCAACCTTCTCAACAGCTGTCAGATAGTAGACGTCGCACCACTAGTGAAGCTCGTCATCGTGGCAGAGACATTGAATGAACAATCCGTACTCATGAAGACAAAGGGGCCGATTTCGATCTCAGGCGGTAGGGCTCCGAATCTGATTCGGCTTTACCGGATCCGATTCGGAGGCCTTTTTTCCGACCGATTTGTACAGTCGTACCAGCGAGCAAGTACGATGCGAGCGCACGCGAAATCGCCGACCGACTCGTTCCCGGGTCCGAATCGCTCCGACCGACTCGGACGGACACGGCTCGCACCACGCAATGGAGACGTTTCCCGACCGAGCAAGTACGATGCGCGCTTCGAACATCCCGACCGACTCGTAGCGTCCGGCTCCAAAGAGCTGTCGGAGCCGGACTTCGGGGGTCCGTGTCGGACCCCCCTGCATGCATAGCCGCACGATTCGCACACAGGTGGGACCCAAGGGTCCCCCCTAAACATGCATGTACGGTGCAAGTTGCACCGACGCGTACTACTGTAGGGGGCCCCCCTGTTCGCGACGTACCCATTCAGTCAATGGGAGCCCGTGTACACGTTGTACCACCGGCTCCCATTGACTTCAATGGGAGTCCAACCGAATTGAGTCGGGCAGCATACGGCCGCATCGTACTCGCTCGGTCGGACTGCGGGAGTCCGGCTCGGTCGGAAATCTCTCCGGATCCGGCTCGGTCGGAGAGATTTCCGGCCCGAATCGGAATCGACCCCATAGTCTCTGCCCTCCAGACAGTATCTACCTTTATGCAAGATCAACATAGAGATAAATCTCGATCTCCCTTAAAATCTGCTTCAGATGGAGAATAGACCTTAATGATATTTACTTTTTATTACAGATATGATTATTCGTCCATATTCTATTTACGACTATTTTCCCGATCCTCACATCAGAGTCTGACTAATATTTGGTTCTTCTGCTTTACAGAACGATTGCTTCTACACTTAGGGCAGATGAGTATTACCTACATTCTTTCCATATATATTGTTATTATTATATATTAGATAGTATTTCTATTTATAATTGCATCTGCACCTATATTATTCAGAAGTTGACTTTTGACCTGACTATTCTCTTATTATATTTAAGGCAACAGAGGATTATTTATTACATGTTATTTATTGCTATACACCATAAGATTTTGACACACATGTCATCTGTTTTATTTGACGCAACATGCTTTGGTTTATTGTTTAATTCTCAGCATATCATATGATCACTTTTTCGCCATATTTCAGGATTATAGATATTTTAGTATATATTTATACGTCTTATTAGATTTGATCTTTCCTTTTAATAGTTAATGTTATGCATACATAGATCCTTTGACTTTCCATTTCTTTTACACAATGCCAGTTGTGACTATACTCTCCTATACATAAGATCCACTTGGAGAAAAATTATGTTCTTCCTTAAAACCTGCTTCAGGTGGAATATAGTCTTAAATGAGGTATATTTTCATAACAGGTATAGTTATAGCTAATATCAATTATATAACTTTTTTCAAGTTCCTTACATCGGAGGTTGATCAATATATAGTTCTCATATTTTAAATGAATGTAGCGTACGTTGCTTATTTACTTGTACATTACTGGTATTCTTTATTAGATAATATTTATAATTGTGTCTAAGTTTATATTATTAAGTATTCCTTTATGATCTGAAATGTATTCATTGTATTTGAGGATTTTTAAAAAAATTTTTTTTAATAGAAACATATTTATTGTATATTATTTACAATTGTACATTCTTAGTAAACTGTTCTACATTTTGCACTTATACTTATGCGTTAATGAATTTATGCATGTTTTAGTGTATATCTATATATACTGTTAGATTTAGGGGTCGATTCCGATCTCGGCCGGAAGCGCACCTAACAGTATTCGTCCGGAAAAAATCCAAGCCGAACGCGTGTTTCCTGACCGATTCGAACAGCCGTCCGAACGAACAAGTACGATGCGCATAGCAGCCCAGATTCCGAGCGAGCCGTACTCACCCATTACAGCTCCTGTTCCCCGCCCGAGCCGGATCCGTAAACGTCCAATCGAGTCGCACGGAAGCAAATACACAGCACCTTCCGGCCGGACTAGTACGATGCGCATTCCGTACGCGCCCAACCCGTCGCTACGTCCGGCACGTCAGAGCATCCGGGAGAGCTGCACATAAGCTCCGATTCGCGCCACAAGACGATCCACGGCTACGAGACGAACAAGCCAGCGACAAGTACAAGTCGAAGCCACGAGAAACCCGAACGAGACGAACAAACCATGAATCCCATCGTGCAGGTCCTACCAATACTCTACATCTATTACCGGGACCGGTACGGATGTGTACGGCGAAGACGGTAAGTCAAACACCCACTACACAAACAAACCACACGTACCCAACATATGTCACACACACATAGGGATGCAGAAATGACGTACACCAGCATCAGCAGAACCATAGGGGCGGGATGGCTACCACCAATGCCATACACACCCATAGGGGGATGGATGCCTACCACTACCACCACCCCTACTCAGGGGGGCCTGGATGCCTACCACTACCCCCACCCCTACTCAGGGGGGCCTGGATGCCCACCACTACCACCACCCCTACTCATGGGGGCCTGGATGCCTACCACTACCACCACCCCTACTCATGGGGGCCTGGATGCCTACCACCACCACCCCTACTCAGGGGGGGCTGGATGCCTACCACTACCACCACCCCTACTCATGGGGGGCTGGATGCCTACCACTAACACCACCCCTACTCAGGGGGGCATGGATGCCTGTCACTACTACCATCCCCACTCATAGGGGGCTGGATGCCTGTCACTACTACCATCCCCACTCATAGGGGGCTGGATGCCTACCACTACCACCACCCCTACTCAGGGGGGGCTGGATGCCTACCACTAACACCACCCCTACTCATGGGGGGCTGGATGCCTACCACTACCACCACCCCTACTCAGGAGGGCCTGGATGCCTACCACTAACACCACCCCTACTCATGGGGGCCTGGATGCCTACCACCACCACCACCCCTACTCAGGGGGGGCTGGATGCCTACCACTACCACCCCTACTCAGGGGGGGGCTGGATGCCTACCACTACCACCACCCCTACTCATGGGGGGCTGGATGCCTACCACTACCACCACCCCTACTCAGGGGGGCCTGGATGCCTGTCACTACTACCATCCCCACTCATAGGGGGCTGGATGCCTACCACTACCACCACCCCTACTCAGGGGGGGCTGCATGCCTACCACTAACACCACCCCTACTCATGGGGGGCTGGATGCCTACCACTACCACCACCCCTACTCAGGGGGGCCTGGCTGCCTACCACTAACACCACCCCTACTCATGGGGGGCTGCATGCCTGTCACTACTATCATCCCCACTCATAGGGGGCTGGATGCCTACCACTACCACCACCCCTAAACATAGGACGGGAAATGCATGACACAACCAGCATACTCCAACATAAGGAATGCCTGGAAATACATCCCACCAACACCATGACAAGCGTGTGTAGTCTGTGTCAAATACCCACAACACTGAACATGTCATTGAGCATACAATGTGACCCCCAATCACATGTGTCACACATAAATTTGTGTGGCCTCCACAATGCAAGCAGAACATGACCACTCTGGCAATGGGGTATAACACCCCATCATCACAGTGACCAAAAGGTAAGTCTGGGGTCCATAGCTGAAGCCCAATTGAACAGTGTGGCAATGGGGTCTAAACACCCATCACCACAGTGACCAAAAGGTAAGTCTGGGGTCCATAGCTGAAGCCCAATTGAACAGTGTGGCAATGGGGTCTAAACACCCATCACCACAGTGACCAAATGGGAAGTCTGGGGTCCATAGCTGAAGCACATTCTGAACATTGTGGCAATGGGGTCTAAACACCCATCACCACAGTGACCAAAAGGTAAGTCTGGGGTCCATAGCTGAAGCACAATTGAACAGTGTGGCAATGGGGTCTAAACACCCATCACCACAGTGACCAAATGGGAAGTCTGGGGTCCATAGCTGAAGCACATTCTGAACATTGTGGCAATGGGGTCTAAACACCCATCACCACAGTGACCAAAAGGTAAGTCTGGGGTCCATAGCTGAAGCACATTCTGAACATTGTGGCAATGGGGTCTAAAAACCCATCACCACAGTGACCAAAAGGTAAGTCTGGGGTCCATAGCTGAAGCCCAATTGAACAGTGTGGCAATGGGGTCTAAACACCCATCACCACAGTGACCAAATGGGAAGTCTGGGGTCCATAGCTGAAGCACATTCTGAACATTGTGGCAATGGGGTCTAAACACCCATCACCACAGTGACCAAAAGGTAAGTGTAGTAATGGTAAAAGCTGCAAATGCCAAACTGCATGGAAGATTCCTGGTCACAGAACAACAAACACATCTGTGGCATAGTAGTGCTTGTGTCCCATAGCAACACACATTGGGTGAGGCAAACAGTGCAGTGCAAATAAGATATACCTTTGGCCATGTGCAGACAAACATCACCCATGGGGGCTGACATTGTCAACATCCCTCAATAACACAATGACAGAAGTGACCATCATAATGCAGCCCCACATATCTGCACCAATGGACACACAAATGTAGATATCCTTTGGAGACTGTAGATGTCAGGTGAACAAATACCATACCATGGCAGCAATGGGACATACAAACCATGATCATTGTGCTGACTGATGACCTAGGAGTCCCAGGGACAGCAGGGGAAAGCCAACAAACAACATACAGCCAATGGCACACTAAAGACATGCCAATGCAGTGGTGCAGATGCACAAACACAAACAGGCAGCCTCACACTGCAGATCAAACACAACAGGTGATGGGGGGTGTGCCAGTGTCCCCAGGCAACCACACAACACATGAGGAGGCCTGAATCACAATTACACAGATGTGTATACAGTGCCACACAAAAGTCACTCATGGATCGGATCCCCCTATGTGGGCAAACAGGCATTGTTAGATGAGAGGGAGCCCAAATTACACATGTCACACAAGCTTGTAGGAACAGCAAATAACACAGCAAGAGACAGACCCACCACAGCACTACCCCCAGGGACCCCACATCGTGGTGACCGTGGCCTGCATGATGATCCCACTGTGATGACAAAGCTAGATGTCGTTCACACTGTGAACCACAGTCATGTGTCCTGAGTAACAAACTACAATCACACCTACACAAGCACAAATCAATCAGCACGGCCTGTCAGCCAAGGCCAACATGGAGGCAGGGGTCTAGCCGTGCAACAACTCTCATTTGCACACACTCAACACCACACACCTTGATCTCCAACAATGTGCAGCAGTGAAGCTCACATGGACTGGTGACATTGCACATGCACCCATGACAATCCCAGGGGTGGTGTTGGGAACTAAGGTGCAGAAACCCATCACACATGGCCAGTCTACAAGACTCGTGAATGTCTGACACACTGCACAGTACGCTGTACATGGGCATGATGTGAAATCCACCACAATCAATGTGATCCCGGACACAGTCACACACCAATGAAGAAGTCAAGGTCACCCACAAAGAACACACATAGACAACTTCCAACATTGCAGCTCTGACCCAGAGGAGTGGCAGCAGTCACACACACAACGTGTCACAATCACTGAAAGCTAACACAAACTGGAAATTACATGACTTGTGTAACCAACAAGTGCCAAGGGGAATCCTGACTGTGTCTCATCTGCGTTTGCCCACAAACTCAGCCCTGACAGCAAACACACCTATGGATGACACCCTGATGACCAGTAATGTGCCATGCACCCACATCCCAGAGAACCCAGGGCGAAGATTATGGTGGAACATAGGTCAACTCAGCAAGCATCACAAACAGGAACATCACTAGGGATCCCAGCCTGTGTTGCAAAACGGAAGTGAACACACACAGACATGCTCACACAACACACACCTTGGGCTCAGGCAATGTCACAGAATTACACACTGCCATGAGGGCACTCCACTCCTGTGTAAGGAAAGCTGTGCCATACGTTGTCTCTGCAGGGCTCTATCATATCAGCAGTACACTTGGTCACTCAGTCATCAATTAGCACAAAATGAAGGCCCTCGTCACATCAGCCTGGTCATGGCAGTGTCACCGACACCATCTGCACAGATCCAACACACATGTATAGCAAGTTGCACTGATCACACAGATGAGTCCTTCCCCATTGATGCCCAAACTTGCATGTCCAGTGGAGATGGTCACACGGTCAGGGAAATAGACAAATTGAACAATGGCAAGCACAACAGATGTGCAGGGGTGTAAGCCACAGATGTGACATTGCAAATAAATGTAGGAAATCCCATTGCCAAATATTGAAAACATGACACCCTCTTATTGCTGCAAAGGATGACATGGATACACACCAGGATAGGACACATTCCCCCTGGACCACATGGGGTCCTGCACAGTAACACTTCATTTCCCTGATATCAAAAATCACCATCAGTGCAGCAAGGGCACGGTTAGCATCATCAACATCATGTACATCAGAAGCAAAACCACTAGAGAACAGAAAGTAGCTTTATTCAGCATTTATGTGTATAGAAGTGAAAGTCCAGAAATATAACAAAGGCCAATGGCCAGTCCAAAACAATAGTCCAAACAGGGTGACAGTGCCAGATGTCACCCTTTGCATGCCTGCACTGATATGGACCAGGGACATTCCCCTCGGAGGGGCATACGGGGGGCAGGCCAGGCACCGCAGGGACAGGATCAGGGCTCACCAGAAGGAGGCAGGGAAGGGGTGGTGGGTGCTGGAGAGTCACTGACGACTGCAGTGGAGGCGTCTGACATGGTGTGTGCCGGCACAACTGGGGGGCATGAGTCAGATGGTGTGGGTGCCGGCACGACTGCAGTGGGCCGTGCAGATGGAGTGGACAGGTTCCCCACTGCAGTGCCCAAGTCAGACAGGGTGGTAGTGGACTCCACTGCAGTGCCTATCCCCAGGGGAGTAGAATGGGGTTCAGGTAAGGTGGGCAGGACAGAGGGGAGGACACGCTCTCCACACCAGTGGCACAAACAAGCGCAGCGGGGGTGTGGTGCTGGAAGAGCAAGTGGTAGGGGGAGAAGGCCGGATCTTTCTGGGGATGGTGTATCTGTGGGTGGGGGAACCTGGGGCAGGGTGTGGTGGGGGAACCTGTGGAGTGGGGGCCTGAGGGATGGAGGAAGGAGACTTGGTGGTTGAGCTGCAGGGTGGTGGCGGGGTCTTGCTCTTCCCGGTCCGGGGGGACTTGCGGATGGGGGCCTCAGTCTGTCTGCACCTGGGGGAGGGTGTCCGGGGGTGAGGGGCACTCCCCTCTGTGTGGGTGGACTTCCTCTTCCCCCTGTATGCTGGATCAGCTGGATTGGAGGGGAAGAGGCCGAGGTCACAGAGGAAGAGCTGCTGTGTAGGTGGGGTTGCAGGTGAGGCAAGGGAAGGGGCCTTGGAGGGAGAGGTATCGGAGGACTGCGGAGTGACTGTGGATGCCTGTGTGTGTGTATGTACCCCTTCCCCTGTGGGTGTGGTATCAGTCCCCTGAGGATGCCTGCGTGCACGTCTTGTTTTTGTAGTGGGTGTGTCTGTGCTGCTCGTGTCTGTGTGTTTGGGTGAATGTGCAGGTGTGCATGTGCTTGGGACAGGTAGGGTGCCAGGAAGTGTGGATGGGGCAGAGGTAGGAGGGGTGAGGGACTGTTGGAGGAGGGACACTGCTGCCGTCAGGGAGGAGTCCATGGACCTATTGCTCCTCTGTAGGGCAGACATGCCCGATGAGATGCCCTCCATGAACGACACCAGCTGAGTCAACAGAGTGGTGTGGGCATGGAGGACACTCAGCATTGCTGTCTGCCCTACATGGAGCTGGCGAAGTAGGTACACAGACTCCTCACTCAGGGCAGCAGGGGACACAGGGGCAGGGGCTGCGGTGCCTGGCACGAAGGAGACATGCTCCCGAACACGGGAGCCTCCACGGACCTCTGGAATGGGAGCCGATGGGAGGGCGGTGGTGGTGGTGGTGGTGGTGGCGGGGACAGCAATAGTAGCTGGGGTGTGGTGGCTGCTGACACCCGCCTCCACAAGGGAGTCATCCTCCGAGCTGCTGTGGTCCTCAGCTGAGGTGGATGGTGCTGAGGACTCCTCGGTGTGGCTCCCCTCGCCCTCCGTGCCACTGGGTCCCTCCGACCACTCCTCGGCTGTTGACCCAGTCTGGCTCTGCGGCTCCTCCTGGTCCGTGGAGCTGTCCCCTCCTGTGGCCGTGGATGTATCTGCAAACAATTAGGGAAACAGACAGACATCAGTCACCTGCACTAACCGCACAAAACCACAGTAAGTACAGCACATTACAGAGCAAGCCCTGGCATCCTTAGTTGAACATTGCCAAAAGTGCCCAAACAGAGTAGGAGAAGCCAATTGTCAGTCTGATGGTCAACCATGGCACTCACATCCCTCCTGGCCTTGCACCCATCGGTCTGGTGTCTGTCGGATGGCAATACCCCAGTGTGGACACATGCACCACCTACACAGTAGTTGGACAGTGCAGAGGACACGGTGAAGTATGTGAACATGCACACATCACAACTCTTGCCACTGAGTCAGTACAGGTGTCCGGATAAAGGGATGGCCAGAGTCTATATTTGAAATGCATGTGATGCATACCAGCACCAGACACCACGATGCACCCATGTCCTGATAGTCAATGCCACAATGGGGTGCATGTAGCAAATGTCACTCCCCTGCAGGATCACTCTTAGGAAGTTCAATGCCATGGCACAGGCATGCCTGCAAAGTCATACATCACTGTCTCCAGTCACATGGGCAGGGCTGCCAGACAACAACAGTCTGCACTGTGTCACAATTCTAGGTCATGGGGAATGCAAGTCCTGTAGCCGACAAGTGCACATGTCCATCCCCCACAAACCACATCATCTGAACTCTCATTTGTCCACGTCATACCAATTGGACATATGGGAGACATGAAACACAACCCTCGGAACCTGAGCACCTCACAATCTGCTGTGAATGGGAAACAGCTGCCTGAACTACACAGTCGCACACCCCAGTATGCACGGTCAAGTGGTCAAACACCTATATGTCACACAAGTATCGTCTCCTATGGTCACATCTCGGGTGGCATGCTGAGCCCTAACCGATAAACACCCCAGTAGTCCAGACAACGAAGCCACAGCACAATGACACAGAGGCAGACACCTGAGGGAACATTTCACTGAGCACAACGTGTCAGCTGATACACGGGAGTGGGAGTACAGAGTGTATTGCATGGCCTGGAGTAGGCATGACTGTCCTGCTCCACGTGAAAGAGGGATGAGCCCAGGACAGTAGGCAGGTGGCTAAGCATGTGTGACACACTTGATATACATACTCCTGAGGCCCAGACATTGTTCCCACCCGCAGCATGGGTGTGTGCTAAATACCCCAGGCACATGTGGTGAATCAGATCAGCAATTGGACCACATATCAAAGTAACATGCAGATTACATGTCAGAACTCAGGCATTGTGTAAGCAATGGACCCACCCATGAAGCCCACCACATAGTTACGTGAACAAATGCTGTCCCCCACCTTGAGCTAAGCAAAATGCAAGGACACAGTACCCAAGTGACACAATTTCCTGACTGTAAGGGCCACACCTGGGTATCAGATGAGGAGTGGGCAGTGCACAATTGAGGGACATGGGTCCTGGACCACATCATCACTGATGTACTGTTGGAGTCTAAACAGGCCAGAGGAGGGCACATAGCATGTCAGACAAAGCTCACAGTGCAGTCATGGACTCACCCCCTCCTTGCTGCTGTCTGCCCTTCAGCTGCCCATCCAGATCAGGGAAGACCACCGCCAGGATCCTGAGCATGTGGGGGTCAGGGTCCGGTGTCCGCTCCTCCTGCGAGGAGGCGACAGCTTCAGCTGGACCCTTCGATCCTCCGGGTCCAGCCCCAAAGGTCCTGCCACCTCTTCTGGCAGTTGCGGATCCGGCGCTTGTAGACCCCCACAGACCTTACTGCCCGGGCGATGTCCAGCCATATTTCCTGCTTCTGGTGGGCATCAACCTGTGAGGATGACAAAGTGTAAAGGCCATTACTACACATGCAAAACATCCGTGCATCACACATTTGGATATACATGTCTCAATCACAGGGGCACATGATGTACACGGGCAGTGCAAGGTTGGCTATGAGCAGCTTGCCAGCAGTTACTACATGGTATCATTGCCTGGGAAGTCAAACCTTGTTTAAATGCACTGTTACTGCACTATACCTGTTCAGTGCATGTAACTACACACTTTGGGGGGTGACAACTACTCAGTGAGCCTGCTAGCCAGTGGCGTGCAGACTGTAAGTCTGGCTAGTCAGACAACATGCACATTTGTAAGGCAGTGAACAGCACACTCACCTGCTCCCCTGCTTTCCCATACAGCTTGCTGTACTGTGGAAGGAGGCTGTCCAGCAGGGCCTGGTTCTCCTCAGTGCTGAAGGCTGGGGCTCTCTCCACAGTACGTGCCATTGCAGGTTCCAGACGGTGCCGAGACAGCAGCAGTGGTGGTGGCAGATGTCGTCCTGGAGCATGTAGTGCAGGCAAGTGAGCTCTCAGGGGAACAGCCAGCATTATATGTGTGCTGCTGAGGCAGATACTGTCCCATGTGTCCAAAGTGATAGGTCAAAGTCGTTTGCATCTTCTGAATCTGGCCAATCCATGGAATTGCACCACTTACACACGCCCACAGCATCCTTCGAAAGTTCAACTTCATGACACCCATGAATTTGCAACATTGTTGTGGGTGGCCAACTGAATTCACAGCATCAGACTCGTTAAACATTTGAAAACGCGTCCGTTGCCATGCCAGGCCATAGCCAATGCGTCCGCACCGATCGGTCCATTGCTGTACAACGCGTATTCCGGGTACAACGCGTACCCGCACATGACAGATTCAATGGCCAGTGCGTGCACACCGATTGGTCCATTGCTGTACAACGCGTACCCGCACATGACAGATTCAATGGCCAGTGCGTGCACACCGATCGGTCCATTGCTGTACAACGCGTACCCGCACATGAGTATTCCGGGTACAACGTGTACCCGCACATGACAGATTCAATGGCCAGTGCGTGCACACCGATCGGTCCATTGCTGTACAACGCGTACCCGCACATGACAGATTCAACAACGTGTATTCCGGGTACAACGCGTACCCGCACATGACAGATTCAATGGCCAGTGCGTGCACACCGATCGGTCCATTGCTGTACAACGCGTACCCGCACATGACAGATTCAATGGCCAGTGCGTGCACACCGATCGGTCCATTGCTGTACAACGCATATTCCGGGTACAACGCGTACCCGCACATGACAGATTCAATGGCCAGTGCGTGCACACCGATCGGTCCATTGCTGTACAACGCATACCCGCACATGACAGATTCAATGGCCAGTGCGTGCACACCGATCGGTCCATTGCTGTACAATGTGTATTCCGGGTACAACGCGTACCCGCACATGACAGATTCAATGGCCAGTGCGTGCACACCGATCGGTCCATTGCTGTACAACGCGTACCCGCACATGACAGATTCAATGGCCAGTGCGTGCACACCGATCAGTCCATTGCTGTACGACGCTTCCCTGTACAGGTCTCTCGCATATGTCACCATGCTTGTCACTGGTGAACGTATGCCAGTAACATATACTTGCCAGGGACTCAGGGGCACACCTACAACACCACAGCCTGTCCACACTGTATCCTAAGGCATGTAAGGCTGCATTACCTTTTCTGTGTATGGGGGTCAATATGTGGTTTTTGGGGTGGCACTTGGGGGCAGCCACTCCCAGGCTGTGCACGTGTTAATGGGGACAGGTTCCTTTGTGTGTTGTGCACATGACCACTGTGATGTGCAACTGTTCATTTCAGAGCATGTGGCATGATCACATTTCACGGTTGTGTATGTGTATGTCATGTCACATACCCCCTGAGTCCCATGTGGGACGGTATGTACGTCACAGGGTGACCCATTGCCACAATAGTGATGGCCCTCCACAGTCTGTGTGCATGTTGTGTATTCAATGTCTCTGATTCCATGTGCACAATGGGAGACAGTCTCCACATCCACGTTGTTTGTGCATGGCCTTTGATGTTGTGCGTGTGTGTGTCACAGACGTCCATGTCTGTCCTGCCGAGGCAACAGGGAGCACTACCTGTGGGGGTCATGGTTGTTTTGCTGTGGTGTATTCATGATGCACCATGTCATGCCAGTGTCCATGTGGCAATATAGGGTCCCTGGGAATCTACCTGTCAATGAGCTGTGATTCCTGGGGCACATCTGTCCTCACATGTCACTGTGGTGTGTGTTTGGAACGTGACAGCAGTACATGGGTACTGTGACACAGCCTAATGATATCCCATAGCACAACCTGGGACTTGTTGAGGACACATGTTGAACTGTGATGTTAGATGTTGTCCATTTCGGTGCCATACATGTCCTTACGGAACGGCACACACATCATGTACTTGTGTCTCGTAATGTTGTATCATGTGATGTTGAGTCTGGTCTATGCCACATATGTGGGGTGACTGACAATCTTTCTTTCCTCACCTATGCACTGCAGGGCACCAGCTGTCCATAGACCATTCCCTGACCTTGCAACGATGGTGGAACGTGACTGCATCCGATGGTACCGCTTCACCAGGCAGCTGATTGAGGATTTGGCAGTGCGCTTGGCACCACATTTGCAACCTGGCCGGCCGTACCCTACAGCGCTGACCCCCAAGGTGAAGGTGATGGCAGCCCTACACTTCTTTGCCACCGGTACCTTTCAACACACTGTGGCGACTGCTGGTGGGATGTCACAGACTATGTTCAGCCGTGTGCTACGTGATATTTTGGAGGCAATGTTGAGATGTCTGAACCAGTACATCTATTTCCCTAAACGTCACCAACTCACTGACGTCAAGAGTGACTTCTATGCCCTGGGGAGCATGCCACATGTCATTGGCTCCATTGATGGGACACATGTGGCTTTGGTACCACCACAGGCACATGAGCAGGCATACAGGAACCGTAAACATTATCACTCGATCAATGCTCTGGTGGTATGTCTTGCAGATATGAGCATCTCACATGTGTGTGCCCGTTTCCCTGGTTCGGCACACGATGCCTTCATGATGAGGAGTAGTCGCATCCCGAGGATGATGTCACAGATGCGGAACCAGCGTGCCTGGCTTGTCAGTGTGTACTGACTTTGTACCATTGTGTGTGTTCTGCTATGTTGTGTTCCGCACTCTTTTCCAACTCAGCTAATGTGCAATTGTCTGTCTGTAGGTGACTCCGGATACCCCAACATGATGTGGTTGCTGACACCCCTCAGGAACCCTGTGACACCAGCCCAGATGCGCTACAATGAGGCACATGGTCGGACCAGGAGAGTGATCGAGCGGACATTTGGTCTCCTGAAGAGCCGCTTCCGCTGCCTGGACAAGACAGGAGGGGCCCTCCCATATGCCCCAGCAAAGGTGTGCAAGATTGTCATCGTCTGCTGCATGCTACACAACCTGGCAGTGCGGAAGGAATTGCCTCTCATCCTGGATGACGATGACCAACATCCGCCACCTGTGGAGGATCCTGGCCTGGGCCACGATGCCAGTGATGATGATGATGATGATGGTGATGTCCGCACACACAGCTCATCACCAGCTTCTTCAGCTGAATGTGAGTATCCAGAGATGTCATGTCAATGATTTGAGTTTGCATGATATGTGTTGGTGGTGCTCTGTTGCTGTTTGAGTGTGACCATGTGCTACTTGACTGGATGCGTGCAGCGATGTGTCCTTACAGGTAGTCTGTACTCCCCAACAGTGTTGACATGCTAACGTGTTTTTGTGTAGGTATCTTGTGACATGTATTGTGCATGAGTATTGCAGTTCTGTCCTGTTCTTCAGTGCTTTTGACTGTGTGTCATGTCTGTCCTTCACAGGGCGCTCTCAGATTTGTTTGGTCAACTCGGATCCCCCGACACCATGATTCAACTTCCAGGGTGGAAGCAGTCGTTTCCCTACAGGTGATGTGTCCCACACCCCTGGACTTTCTTTCTTCTACACTTGTTGGCTGTGTGGCCACTGCCACATGGGATTACCTTGCATCTGTGGTGGAAACAACATGTTGCAAATGAGTAATAAACATGTGCTTCACTTTGGGATGTGCGTTGTCTGTGGTCACACTTCTGACTGACATTTGCTTACTGCACCTGTGGGCTAGTTAACACAGACTCTGAATAGGTGTGGTGTCTGTGCATTCCACAATATTTCCTGGCAACATCAGTGTAGGCGATGAGTCCGATGGCCCTGGTGTCTATGTGTTGTGTAGCCCTAGTGGTGTGTCTCCCTCATATGTGTCACGTCACCATGAGTCACATGACAGTGTTGTACTTGCTGTGGCAGTTAGCATGCACGGTGTCATTTAGCAGATCATCATCTCCGTGACGATAACAACGTTGGAATCACAACAGAGGCAAGTATGGTGTATTGGTGAGTTTATTACATACATGTGTGAGGTTAGTGCACAGGATGGTGGGTGCTGTACATTGGGATTGTGATCCAAAGTTCCCAGGTGAGTTGGAATTCTTGGTAGCAGAAATGTCCAGGGTAAAGTCAACAGTGATCTGATACATTGGTCCAACTTGAACTCCCCATGTCATGTGGGTGAGTTGTGTTGCATTCGACAGGGTGAACAGTTTGCACACAAAGGAGAATTTTCAGAACAGGTGTTGGCTTCCTGGGGGATGTACATGGCCATCGACCTCTCAGTTTTCCTTCCTCGGACGACCCCTCTTCTTTGGGGGGGACCCTCACGTGCAGGCTGCTGCGGTGCAGGGGACTCTCCGCCAGAGTCCTCCTCCCTCCCTGTGGCAGTTGCAGGTGTTGCAGCACCAGATGTTGTGGGCACACAGGGAGGTGTGGCCATGTTGGTGCTAATCTGGCGGAGGCATGTCAATATGTCCCTATGCACCGCTGTCAGTTCTTGCAATGTGTCCCACTTGGACTCCATGCCAGACATGTGTGTCTCCACACGGGACATGTGTGAGTCCAAGCGGGCATGATGGGAAGCCTGCTGCTGTTGAATGTCCTTGAGGATCCCCACTACCTGGGTGACCTCTCCGGTGCTATTCTGGTACGCATCAGCAATGCGTACCAGTTGTGGGTCATCATGCAGTCCAGACCCCTCTGCAAACAGCGACCTATGTCTACCACCCCTCCCACCACCCCTGGCGACACGTGCGGGACCTGCGGTGGCACGCACAGGTGTCCCTGGGCCCCCTTGGGGGTTGTTACTGGGGTCGTTGTCCGTACCTCGACGTTGGGCCAGGGTCCCTGTGCTGCTGTCATTGGTGGTCCTTGGTCTGTCCGTGTCGGCGGGGGTGGTCTGTGTGTTGGCAGTTGTTGGAGGAGTGGGTGCAGGGGGTGCAGATGTTGGTCCTGCTGGTGCTGCATGACGACTCACACCGGAGGTGCCAGGTAGGTCTTCGCCATCCGAGGAGGGCAGAGGCTGTTCCACACCAGTGAGCTCAGTGTCCCCCGGAGCCTGGGACTGGGACTCCTCATCGTCTGCTGCTGTGTCCCCATAATCACCTGTTTTTGGAAGATACACACAATGTATGTTATGTTTCTACAGGCATCAATGGTTCACACACCTGACAGTTGTGACTGTACCTCTGGATGCGGCCCTGTACATTGCATTGACCTAAGTTGTCACAGTAAGAGGTTGATATTGGTGTAGCACATTGTCCTGCAAACCTGAGGCATTTAAATGTGAATGTTGAGGTGTGTGCATGGCCAGCATTGGTTGTATTTGGTGGACATCTGGCCCTCCTTCTCCACCCAGCCAAGTTATCCCACCATGAAGCATGCCACCCTTGCAGTGGGTTCAGGTTGACTCTCAGGATGTCAGTCAGTGGTGTCCTGCTGTTGGTTGGTGCCCAGGTCCCAGCAGGGCCTGGTACTCCCCACAACAGAGCACCATTGTCAGCCATCTTGTCAGTTGGTTTCCACTCCCTGTGATGTGAGCATTGTTCAGAGTGGTGTTGTTGGGCCAATTGTGAGGGTGAGCAATATCTGTGACTACAACTCCCATCATGCTATTGCCTACACCCCCCTTCCCAGCATGCCCATACTTCCTTCCTTTTGACTCTGCTTCCCTGTGGGGTAGTGTGCCTGTACTGCCAGGATGGCTGACGGTGTTGTCCTGGCATTTGTTTGGCTACAAGTCCCAAAAGTGTCCCTGTGCTTCACACAGCATAAACCCAGTGTGGTGGTTCTTTGTGGGATATTAAATTGAAGTGTGAGGCATTGCATTCTCCCAGGTGAGTTGTGTAGAGTTTGTGTTAAGGGGGTGTGTGGGAGAAGCTGCTTGTAACTATGGTCAGAGCTGTCAGTGATCCTTCCCACCCAGCCAGATATCCCACCATGGAACGTGCTTCCATTGCAGGGAGTGCAATTTGGCTTTCAGGATGTCAGTCAGTGGTGTCCTGCTGTTGGTTGGTGCACAGTTCCCAGCAGGGCCTTGTGCTCCCCACAACAGAGCACCATTGTCAGCCATCTTGTCAGTTGTTTTCCACTCCCTGTGATGTGAGCATGGTTCAGAGTGGTGTTGATGGGCCAATTGTGAGGGTGACCAATGTCTGTGACTACAACTCCCATCATGCTATTGCCTACACCCCCCTTCCCAGCATGCCCATACTTCCTTCCTTTTGAGTGGAGTTCACTGTGTGTGAGTGTGACAGAAATGGCAAGATGGCTGACAGTGTGGTCCTGTTGTTTGTTGGTGCCCAGTTCCCAGCAGGGCCTTGTGCTCCCTACAACAGTACACAGTTTCAGCCATCTTGTCAGTAGTTTTCCACTCCCTGTGATGTGAGCATGGTTCAGAGTGGTGTTGATGGGCCAATTGTGAGGGTGACCAATGTCTGTGACTACAACTCCCATCATACTATTGCCTACACCCCCTTCCCAGCATGCCCATTCTTCCTTCCTTTTGAGTGGACTTCACTGTGTGTGTGTGGGACAGCAATGGCAAGATGGCTGACAGTGTGGTCCTGTTGTTTGTTGGTGCACAGTTCCCAGCATGGCCTTGGGCTCCCCACAGCTGAGGCCAGTGTCAGACATCTTTGAAGTGGCTTTTCACTCCCTGTGAAGTGTGCATGCTTCAGTGCTGGCTTGCTGGGCCATGTGGGTGGGGGATGTTGAGCTGTGACTACCACTCCCATCATGCTATTGCCTACACCCCCTTCCCAGCATGCCCATACTTCCTTCCTTTTGACTCTGCTTCCCTGTGGGGTAGTGCCTGTGCTGGCAGGATGGCTGACAGTGTTGTCCTGGCGTTTGTTTGGCTACAAGTCCCAAAAGTGTCCCTGTGCTTCACACAGCATAACCCAGTGTGGTGGTTCTTTGTGGGATGTTAAATTACAGTGTGAGGCATTGCATTCTCCCAGGTGAGTTGTGTGGAGTTTGTGTTAAGGGGGTGTGTGGGAGAAGCTGCTTGTAACTATGGTCAGAGCTCTCAGTCATCCTTCCCACCCAGCCAGATATCCCACCATGGAACGTGCTTCCATTGCAGGGAGTGCAATTTGGCTTTCAGGATGTCAGTCAGTGGTGTCCTGCTGTTGGTTGGTGCACAGTTCCCAGCAGGGCCTTGTGCTCCCCACAGCAGTCCCCAGTGTCCGCAATCTTGTCAGTTGTTTTCCACTCCCTGTGATGTGAGCATGGCTCAGAGTGGTGTTGATGGGCCAATTGTGAGGCTGACCAATATCTGTGACTACAACTCCCATCATGCTATTGCCCACACCCCCCTTCTCAGCATGCCCATACTTCCTTCCTTTTGAGTGGACTTCACTGTGTGTGAGTGTGACAGCAATGGCAAGATGGCTGACAGTGTGTTCCTGTTGTTTGTTGGTGGCCAGTTCCCAGCAGGGCCTTGTGCTCCCCACAGCAGTATCCAGTGTCAGCCATCTTGTCAGTCCTTTTCTACTCCCTGTGATGTGTGCATGGTTGAGAGTGGTGTTGATGGGCCAATTATGAGGCTGACCAATATCTGTGACTACAACTCCCATCATGCTATTGCCTACACCCCCCTTCCCAGCATGCCCATTCTTCCTTCCTTTTGAGTGGACTTCACTGTGTGTGTGTGGGACAGCAATGGCAAGATGGCTGACAGTGTGGTCCTGTTGTTTGTTGGTGCACAGTTCCCAGCATGGCTTTGGGCTCCCCACAGCTGAGGCCAGTGTCAGACATCTTTGAAGTGGCTTTTCACTCCCTGTGAAGTGTGCATGCTTCAGTGCTGGCTTGCTGGGCCATGTGGGTGGGGGATGTTGAGCTGTGACTACCACTCCCATCATGCTATTGCCTACACCCCCCTTCCCAGCATGCCCATACTTCCTTCCTTTTGACTCTGCTTCCCTGTGGGGTAGTGCCTGTGCTGGCAGGATGGCTGACAGTGTTGTCCTGGTGTTTGTTTGGCTACAAGTCCCAAAAGTGTCCCTGTGCTTCACACAGCATAACCCAGTGTGGTGGTTCTTTGTGGGATGTTAAATTACAGTGTGAGGCATTGCATTCTCCCAGGTGAGTTGTGTGGAGTTTGTGTTAAGGGGGTGTGTGGGAGAAGCTGCTTGTAACTATGGTCAGAGCTGTCAGTCATCCTTCCCACCCAGCCAGATATCCCACCATGGAACGTGCTTCCATTGCAGGGAGTGCAATTTGGCTTTCAGGATGTCAGTCAGTGGTGTCCTGCTGTTGGTTGGTGCACAGTTCCAAGCAGGGCCTTGTGCTCCCCACAGCAGTCCCCAGTGTCCGCCATCTTGTCAGTTGTTTTCCACTCCCTGTGATGTGAGCATGGCTCAGAGTGGTGTTGATGGGCCAATTGTGAGGCTGACCAATATCTGTGACTACAACTCCCATCATGCTATTGCCTACACCCCCCTTCTCAGCATGCCCATACTTCCTTCCTTTTGAGTGGACTTCACTGTGTGTGAGTGTGACAGCAATGGCAAGATGGCTGACAGTTTGTTCCTGTTGTTTGTTGGTGGCCAGTTCCCAGCAGGGCCTTGTGCTCCCCACAGCAGTATCCAGTGTCAGCCATCTTGTCAGTCCTTTTCTACTCCCTGTGATGTGTGCATGGTTGAGAGTGGTGTCGATGGGCCAATTATGAGGCTGACCAATATCTGTGACTACAACTCCCATCATGCTATTGCCTACACTGACTTCACCAGCATACCCAGAATTCCTTCCTTTCAGTGAGCTTCCCTGTGAGGTGGTGTTCTGGTGGTGGCCACATATGCGACTGTTTGTTTGTTATATTTGTGCCACTGGCTTGCTCTATTTATTGTTATGTTTGTACCTGTCATGACACTGTTATATATCACTATGAGATGGCATGTATTGTGTTTCTCTGACTAACATAGTCATCTTGGTATGATTATCTTCTGGTTGCTGTGGATTTGCTAAGGGTGCATGGTTTGACTATCCCCTTGACAGTGATGTGTGTGTATTGCCACACAATATTGTGTATATTAGTTGTGTACTCACCAGGCTCTGGGATGTTTGTTAGTCCATATACGCTCACTGGTGGTAGGATGGCCCGCACCTTCTCCTCCCAGGGCCTGAGGTATAGTGGTTTGGCAGGAGGGCCACTGCCGGTGCGCTGGCCCACGATGTAATCCTTCTTCAGTAGGTCCCTGACCCTCCTGCACACATCATACCACCTGTTCTGGATGTCTTCCTTTGTGCGCAAACATGCTGATTGTGCGTTGACCCTGTCGACGATCCTCTCCCACATCTTGGTTTTCTGCGACATGGGGGTCTGTTGGACCAATGTGCCAAACAAGTGTGGCTCTACCCTGAGGATCTCATCTACCAGGACTTCCAATTCACTGTCTAGGAACTTATGATTCTTCTTTGGGGGCATGGTGATGGGTGGTGGTGGTGATTGATGTGTGTGTGTGTGCAAGTGAGGGTGTGTGTGTGTAGGTTTTGCTGGGTGTATGTGAGGGTGCTATTTGTTGAGGTGCTAATGGTGTGTGGCTTGTGTGATGGATGAGCTGTGAGTGTGTCTGTGGTTGCTGTGTGATGGTGTTCTGTGCTGGCAGGTCAGTTGAATTTGCAAAGGATCATGGTAGGGATTTGTGGCCTTTATATAGGTGGAGTTGGGGGTGTGTCCTTGTTCCCTGTTTTTTTCCCCCTGTATTTATTGACTTTGCCATTGCTTGTTTGGCCCTTTTTTTTGTATTTTCCATTTGGTTTTTTTGTGCATGTAGGAGACGTTCTTCTGACCGAGTAGGAGGCTGCAGTTGTCTCGTGCCAGCTTCTCCGAGTCGTTCACGCTGTGTTTCTGCTATGTTTATTGTGCGGTGTACGCGTCGGTCGCAGTGTATTGGGTTGCTTCGGCTGGGTTTTGTATGCGTGTCGGTCGTGTGGCTTGGTCTCCGTGCGACTCAGTCTGGTTTTCCACGCATTGCATCGTACTACGCGGCTCGGAGTTCGCGTGTACGTTTCGTTCGGGTTCCTTCCTGGTGCGTGTCGGTCGGTTAGATTTGCGTGGTTTTCCGGCCGGATAGCTTGTTTCCGTCCTGTTCGGTCGGTACTACCCAGGTCGGGCAGCGCCGGTACGTGTCGGTCGGACTTTATTCCCGGACCGAGTCGGTCGGTACGTTTTCCGGCACGAATCGGAATCGGCCCCTTAGTCTTCTCCTTTCCAATGGTCATTATTATTCACACTTGGGACTTCAGACCTTCAATTCTCTCCTATATAGTCCTGGCTAAGGTTATACCCTCCTGACGGGGCTCTTACCCACGGCGGTGCTCTAGTGAGCCCAGATTCGCTGCTAAAGTTAAAAGTTTTTGTTTTCCTTTTCACTGATGTCTTTTTCTTTAGGAATTATCTCCTCCTGAGTCCGGTTGTCCTGCACGTGATTCCAGCAGTGCTCTTTTGTTTCTTTTCCCCTTTTCCCTCCCACATCCTTGACTAATCAGTCAATAACTTTTGCATTGGATATTCAATCTTTTTTCTTCCATATAACGCACTCATTCTTCTATTTTTAACCTTTATTTGTCAAAACTTCACAAAAGCACTGGTATATATCTAGGCATGGCTAACACTCATCCTCTGTGTGCCATAACATGGAATGTTCACGGTCTAACGCACTATATCAAAAGGAAAAAACTACTATCTTATTTACAAACAAAAAAGGTAGATGTTGCTTTACTCCAAGAAACACATCTTGATGCGTCAGAATCTAAAAAGTTACGCAGAGAATGGGTGGGTAAGGTATTTCACAGCAGTATACATGTAGAAAGGCCCTCAGACGCTGGTCCCGTTCGTAAATGTGGTGTGGCAATTCTTATACGTAAATCTCTACCAGTTACAATGTCAAAAGCTTGGGAAGACCCAGATGGAAGATATGTGTTTGCCAAACTGCGCATCGGAGAAACACATTTTTGTGTAGGATCAGTTTATGCTCCGACAGGTGCGAGAAAATCATTTCTTCTTCAGTTGAATCGTATTTTATCAGGGATAGGTGCTTCCCAATATCTCATTAGATGGAGACTGGAATCTAGTGAGAGGCCCAGTCTTGGATAAAACAGGTCCTTTTGATAAGAATAATGCAGCGGATAGAGCTCTTATGAGTGACATCATTGGGGATCATGGTTTGATAGACCATTGGCGCCTCTCCCATCCGACTAATACTGAATATTACATTCATATCCCCCACTCATGGAACTCTTTCTAGACTAGATTACTTCTTAATCTCTCAAAAAGTGGTACAGCTAGTCCAGGAGTCTCATATTTTAGAAGCGTCAATCTCTGATCATTCCCCAGTTCTATTATCCCTGCAAACAGGATTGACCACGCCGGGGTGCAATCCATGGCGGATGAATATTCAGCGTCATAAAACCCCTACGGGTAAGTTACAGCTACGAACTCATCTCCAAAATTATCTTTCCAATAATCAAGGATCCGTGAATTCAAGTAGAATTTTATGGGCTGCAGCCAAAGCTACCATTAGGGGTCAACTTATGAAGGATGCTGCACAGGCCAATAGGCAAAATGCTGCTCGGCAGAAAGAGCTGGAGAATGATATTGAGACAATTACTCTGACTTATATACTAAACAACCTATTTTACACCATCGCAAATCGCTGGAGCAAGCACGTATGGCGTTAAACAACCTTTTCACATCAAAAGCTGAATATGCTTTGCAAAAAATGAAAGGGAGACATTATGAACAGGGGGAAAAGGCAGGCAGGCTTCTAGCAGCTCAGCTGTGACAACAGAGAGATTGCAATGGCTATACCAGCTATAAGATCCGTCTGGGGAAATCATGTTGACTCATCCTCAAGATATTGTTAATGAAGTTTGCTTCTTATTACCAATCTTTATACACTCCAGGAACCCAGATAGATCACAGCAAGATGATCTCTTTCCTTTCAGAGGTAGAATCTACCCTGTCTTTCTGAGGCGGGCAGGACACTTTTTGAAGGAGAGATTAGTAAGGAAGAGATCTCAGAAGCTATAGCTAAACTCCCATATCATAAAGCTCCAGGGGAAGATGGTTTTCCAGCAGAATTCTACCGTTGGTCAGGTGAACAAATAGTAGACAGCTTGCATACCGCTTTTCAGGAAGCAGATAGCAAAGCTTCTTTAGGCTATATATCTAATAAAGCAATCATAGCAGTCCTGCCCAAACCAGGCAAAGATCCATTACTCTGTAGCAGCTATCGCCCCATATTACCTTCTCAATTGTGATGTTAAAATGTTAGCCAGTATCCTGGCCTCTCGTCTCCGTAAAGTCTTGCCCTCTCTAATTCACCACACCCAAGTGGGATTCATGGCTGTGCGCTCATCTAGAAATCATCTGCGTACTTTGGCACATGCACTCCACTCTGCCAAATCTCATTCAGGACGATGCGTTGGCATTGTCACTTGATGCCGAAAAGGCATTTGATCGAGTGGAGTGGCAAAATCTCTTCCACGTCTTGGAGCAATTTGGTTTGGGATCCCAATTTATAGGATAAAATAAAGTTACTATATCAACAACCAACTGCTCAAGTTAATTGTGGAGGTTTCATCTCAGATTCATTATCCAATTTGCTAGAGGAACCCGTCAGGGTTGTCCCCTTTCTCCACTCTTATTCCTCCTCACTTCTAGAACCACTAGCAGCAGCAATTTGCCAATCAGAGCAATATTGTAGGAATTCCTCTTCGGGTGGGGGACTCGAAACTTTATCTATATGCTGATGACATTTTACTCACTATCACTGATTTGCCTCGGTCCCTGCCATCATTGTTTAAAATCATAGAAGACTTCTCCTCTTTCTCCGGATACAAAATTAACTGGGATAAGAGTGAAGCACTTCCCATATCAGATGGCACCACCAAAGGCAGCTATTCAGGGTTTTCCCTTCCACTGGCAATGCTCACGTTTAAAATATCTGGGTGTTCTAGTGAATAAAGGAACGGAAGGGATGGTTGCAGACAATTTATGCCCTTTAATTTCCAGATGCAGCATGATTTTGATAAATGGAAGATATTGGGATTATCTATGTGGGTAAGTTCAAGCTGTGAAATGGTCACACTTCCACGTTTCCTTTACACACTTGGAATGCTCCCTCTTCAGATACCTTTATCCTCGCAGCGCCTTATAGATTCTAAGATTAAATCCTTTCATCTGGGGATCTGTCAAACCGCGTTTAGCTATGACATAAATTGAAAGCACATCACTCTAATGGAGGTCTGAGCCTTCCATCGATAGAACACTATACTCTGGCACTGTAGTTATCTCAAATCACATACATGTTGACAGATGATTCTCAACACACCACAATGGGTACATGTAGAACGCCATCTGTTTGTCCTCAGAACTTGGTCTTTCAGCCTTTTATGGAACAGGTACGAGCCGTCTGGATTCTACATAATCCACTATTAGCTGCAATGTGCAAAGCATGGCAGAGAGACTCACCGTCTTATTGGTTTTAATTCACGTATTCATGCCACAGCCCCAATCTGGAACAACACAGGCATACGAGTTAAAGGAAAGACTATCTCCTGGCCCCAATGGAAGCAGACAGGTATTTTTACTTTAGATCAACTTTTGCATGATGGTGATCTCAAACCCTTTCGCACAATTGACAGAAGAATTTGGTCTTCCATTCCATCAAGCAACAAATTATACACAACTCCATCACATGCCTTAACAAAGTTCTAGGACCACATCCATGGTTACTTCAAACTTCACCAATAGTATCCTACCTATATACTTGGGGGACAATAAAGGGAGTTATATCTGGTTTATACAAACTATTTACACTACAACTTATTCTCCCATCCCTTATCATGTGCTCTTCGTCTCAAATGGCAAACACGTTTATCAGTTACTTATGATGATGATGAAAGTATTGACCTTGCTGGAAAATCTAGATAGAGGGGCTAGAGAAGCACGACTGAAGTTTTGCTTGTTCAAGAATCTCCACGATTGGCATTGGTCTCCAGTAAAATTAAATAAAGCTGGACTCCTTCCTCATACCAATTGTTGGAGATGTGATGCTCCTGGTTGCGATATAGTCCACATTATATGTACCTGCCCAATTGTTCAATCCTATTGGTCCTACATAGGTCAGGTTTTACCAGCATACTTTATCTCATGGCTTTACCGCTAACATCAGCTACCATCCTTCTGCATGATTTACGAACATTCACCAGCATCTTTCCAAACCACAATGTCGTCTTTGCATACTGCACTAGCCACAGCTAAAATATGTATTCTAAGACAATGGAAATCTCCGACTCCACCATCTCAAGAGTCTTGGCTGGTGAGCCATGATTCAAACTGCCTCCTATGAAAGAGTCATGTATACTCTGCATGACCAGACAGACTTATTTAATCAAGTATGGAGCCCCTTTTACAAATGAATGACCGATTCTGTGATAGACAATGCTGGCTCGCCCTATAGTGGATATTACAGTACCATAATTAGTTTCTCCTTCTCTCTCTCATTTCTCTTTTTTCTTCTTTACTTGCTATTATCTTTATGCTTTCTTCCCTCTCTCAACTTTATTGTTACCGGCTTGGGTAATAACACTGAAGAGGTATGATGAACTCCCCCCATCTCATATCTTGTATCTTGTATCTCGTACTTGTCTACTTCTTTCATAGAGTGTATCATACTGTAGGTTCTGTTCTTTCATACTATATTATATTGATATTTTTCTTTTATTGTTATTGCAGTCCTATTTAATCATTTTAACTGTCTTTCTTAATCTATAATAGATTGTAATTTAATAATTTCTTTTATATCAAATTCATCTTCATCATTCCTTATTTGGAGTTTCTCTATCAGAATGTTTAGTGTTTTTTCTCACAATTAGATTTCTATTTTCCCCCTATATTTTATTATTGTATTATCTGTTTCTAGTAAGATAAATTTGATTTATTGACATATATATCTTTATGAATTAATATATTTAACTATTTATACTATTATTGTAATGTACTCCATGTTTTTGTATAGTATACGCTTGTATTGTATTATATTTATAAAATGCTAATAAACAATTTCAACACAAAAAATAAATACTAATAAATAAAAATTATTAATTACTTTATTATAATTAAATTACTTCCCACCCTATTCCCCTATAAACCCACAACCCGCTCCTAAATAAAAAGTAACACAATTAACTTAATTATCAATTAATTAATTAATAAAAATTAATAACCAATTAATAATTAATTAATGAAAAATATATATAAACACTAATAAATAAAAATTTATAATTAATTTATTATAATTAAATGACTTCCCACCCTATTGCCCTATAAACCCACAACCCGCTCCCAAAGAAAATAGCACAATTAACGTAATTATCAATTAATTAATTCAAAAAAATTAATAACCAATTAATAATTAATTAATTAAAACATTATATATAAATACTAATAAATAACAATTATTAACTACTTCATTATAATTAAATTACTTCCCACCCTATTCCCCTATAAACCACAACCCGCTACAGAACTAAAAAACACAAAATGTTATTAACATAAAATTATTAACTTCTAAAAATTTTACACATACATTAAAAAAAAAGCAATACTTAAACAAAACAATTAGATAACATACTTTTAAAATACATACTAAAATAAATAACACTAATATAAAAATCGATATTATTAACAATGATATTTTTACAAACGATATAACTGTCTTCGATATTTAAAAAAACGATATTTCTTACCTTACTGTCGATAATTCTGTACCACGATATTCTTGCAGTCGATATTCTTGTACTACGATATTTAAAACTCAATATTATGGTACTTCGAAAAAAACAACTCAATATTCTGTCTGTGCACCGAAGTGACTCTAAGGGTCAGCTCACTGACCTCTTGTTTTGAGCAACAGGGACACAGCAAGCTCCAGAGGACTCCCTGTAACTGACCAGCTGAACCTGATGCACTGGACCTGCCTGGACCTGCAGCTGGGCCTGGCTGAGCCCTGCTGGCCTCTCCTGGCCTCTGCTGGAGTGAGTTCCTGATCCCCAAGAGGTGCCTTCCAGGCACTGGACACTTGGTGTGGCATCAGTTAAGCTCCTCCTGGAAGAAAAGGAGAAATCCTGAAGTTTTGGGCTCTTCACAGCTGCGAATGTGCCTGATTGTTCCAAGATCTTACCCTTTGCAACCGCCAATGCGAAGCTCTGGTGAACCCGACTCTCCGGGCTACAGCGACCGCCAGCGATGACCCCAATGCAAAAGCTCCACTTCACGCTGCAGCATCGAGAGCATGCGGTGACCCACAACACAAATCTCCTGCAGCAACCACCCACAACGGCTGACTGGTCTCTACAGCGACAGCTGTCTGTGACACCCAGTCTGCTCCATGCGCTTCGGCAACATCGATCCGCTATGCTCTTGAAACCCGTTGCGGCCTCCTCCACCACGAAACGAACTCTTTACGCTGGACTTTTTTTTTTTAATATATATTTAATTTATTGATGGTCAGGCGCATAACAGAATTTACAATTCTCTTCACCTCTCAGACAGAGAATACATTGGTCTGTTATATCTTATCATTGATCCACAAAATGACACAATCACATTTGCAGGCCCCTTGAGTTGGTAAAATCATGCAGCCGTCCTTTATATCATATCAGTGCTAATAATGCAACATGGGTATCTCAAACACTGCATCTGGCCCAGGACCAGACCGTAGATATTGTACAAATGGATCCCAGAACTCCCTTGGACGGGAGGACCTTAGTAGTTCCTCTGCGTAAACTTCGAGCTGTTCCCTGCAGAATGTCATGTCTGCCAACCAATGTTTCATATGTGGTGCGTGTTTGCTTCCCCACCTCATGGCAACCCGCCTTTTGGCCAGCAATAAGGCTATGGCTAATAGTTTGCATCTGGAAGGTTGTTTTATTTTATGTAGGCCTAGAAGGCAGACTTGTGGGGTGTTGGGAATTGGCTCCGTTAGCATTGCTCCCATAGCATTTATCACTTCCTGCCAGTATCTTTGCACTTGTGGGCATGCCCAGGCTGCATGCAAGAAGTCTGCCTGTATGGCATTACAGCGCTAGCATCTATCAGTGTCGCGGAGACCATATTTATATAGTTGTACAGGTGTGTTGTATGTCTGTTGCAGGAATTTAAAATGGATCATCCGAAGGTTACAATTTGGTGTAAGTGCTTGCAAGAGTGCACAGCATTATTCCCAGTTTTCTTCGGATAGTGGAATGTCTAGAACATTGTTCCATTTTTCCAGAGCGCGCTCATTTTGCCTATGTTGCTCTTGTTGGGCTGCATTATAAAGCTTGGTAATGAGATGTTGGCGCATAACAGATGTGATCAGTACTTGCAGGGTATTATGCATAGGGGGCACGTGAGGGAATGTGGGGTAGATAACTTTTATTGCAGCCCGTAGTCTAAAATATGCAAATAACATTAGCGGTGTGCGGTTAGCATCCAACATTACGTCTGATTGAGTTGTGAATTGGTTGTTGGAAAACACATCACTCATTACGTGTATGCCCATTTCTCCCAGAAGTTTTTGTGTTTTTTGTTCTTGCATCACTGCTATCTGGGGATGGTGTCGTAGTGACATTGTGGGGGCGTAAGCCGGGAATCTGTCAGCCCGTCGCGTCAGTGTATGCCATGCTGTTATTGTAGTGGCCACTGGTTTTATTTCCCCACACGGGATGTACCGCTTCGGTTGCGACACAAGAGCAACTAAAGGTGTTGGATGAGCAATATCGGTCTCCACAGCTACATGTGGAATGTAGTCATGTGGATGTATCCAATAATGTGCGCATTGTGCTTGGGCGCAGAGGTAATAAAGTTGTAAATCTGGGGCCTGAACCTGCCTTGCGTGTAAGGTCGAGTGAGTTCCTTCCACCCCACTCTAGGTTGTTT
This sequence comes from Calotriton arnoldi, assembly GCA_963921515.1. Lineage (NCBI taxonomy): Eukaryota > Metazoa > Chordata > Amphibia > Caudata > Salamandridae > Calotriton > Calotriton arnoldi. Next base: position 1,826,011 of record CAWUFW010000384.1, on the reverse strand, counting down.
GCCCACCCATGTAAGTGTGGTCAGACAGGAGCGCAGTTTTGTGAAAAACTGTTGTGTGAGGACAATGGGTATGTTCGCGAAGAGATAGAGAAAGCGTGGTAGGACCACCATTTTTTGGATTGCAATTCTGTCAGTTAATGATAATGGCAGCCGGATCCACCTGGCCACCTGACTTTCCAATTTCATGAGGGCCGTGCCATAGTTTTCCCGTACTACCAATTCAGGGTCGCGATGTATCCAAATACCTAAGTATTTGACTGGCTCTGTTCGCCATTGTAGCAGGAAATCCAGTGGGATTTGCTTCGTAGCCGGTGTCAGTGGGATTACTACTGACTTAGCCCAGTTTATACTCAGTCTCGAGTAGTATTAGAATTGTGCATATTCTCGTATAAGTGAGTTTAGATTGTCTTCTGGGTAGCTGGTGTGAATACCATATCATCTGCATACAATGATATGTTGATGGGTCGCAAGCAGAACTGTGGTGCTGAATTTGCATGTTTTTGCCTAATCTTGCATGCCAGTGGTTCAAGTGCTAATGTGAACAGTAGGGGCGATAGTGGGCATCCCTGTCGTGTTCCTCTGTGTACGTGCAAGGGGGCGGCCGTAGTGCCGTTAATCCGGAGTCTTGCACATGGTTCTGTGTACAGCAGTTTAATCCAATGTAGGAACGGTTGTGGGAATCCTATTCTACGGAGAACAGAGAACATGAATGACCACTCTACTGAGTCAAATTCCTTCGCTGCGTCCAAGAGGGCTGCAGCTGCAGGCAAGTCTGGTTGTAGTTGGTGGAACAGTGCAAATATAGTGCGCAGGTTGTGCGTCGTTGACCGTGTTGGGATGAATCCCGATTGGTCTGGTAGTACTAAATTCTGCAATAGGGGTTGTAATCGTGCGGCTATTATTTTGGCTAGAATTTTAGCGCCTGAATTTATAAGGGATAAACGTTGATACGAATCGTAATGGGCCGGGTTTTTCTCTGGTTTTAGTAGTATGATTAATAGTGCTTCTCTTAGTGAAGGGGGGATAATCCCGTTTTCATATGCTTCTGAATACATAGCTAGGAGATGGGGGGTCAGCAGATCTCTAAATTCTTTATACATTTCACCTGGAAGACCATCTGTTCCCGGAGCTTTATTATTGGGAAGGGATATGATTGCCTCTTTTGTCTCGTCTTCGGTAATCGGCTGCATAAAGTATTCTCTGTGTGCATCTGAGAGCCAGGTTAGAGCTATGTCATCTAGGTATTCATTTATATCTTCGTCTGAAATGGATAGTTGTGTGGAGTGCAGTTGCGCATAATATCCTAAAAAGCTGTCTTTGATAGAAGGTGTGTCATAGTGTGTTGTGCCTCATGCATCCGTAATCTGTACTATGTGTGAGGAGGTGCGTGAGTTTTGTAACCTGCCCACAAGTGTGCGGCCCGGACGGCCTCCCTCCCCGTAGTTCCGTGCCGTATGTCTTCGTGAAAGGTATTTCACCTCGCTGTCAGCGAACTCCTGATATGTAGTCATTTTATTCCTGATCTCAGTGAGTAGTGTAGAGTTCAGGGTTCGCATGTACTGTTTTTCTAGTGACTGGATTTCCTTTTCTACTTTAGTTAGCTGCTGCTGTATGTCCCTTAAAACCCCTGTGTGCCTACCTATACAGAATCCCCGAATTGTCACTTTGAATGCCTCCCATAATGGTCGGGCACTAGTGACTGACCCCATATTGTACTCAAAGTAATCTGTTATAGCTTGTCTGAAGTCTGTTTTAAACACTTGGTCTAGCAGTGCAGTCGTCGGGAAACGTCACATGAATTGCCTGGGAGTATGTGTAGGGAGTGCCAGTACCAATCGGACAGTCGCATGATCTGATAGTGTCTTAGGCATGTGGTCTATTAAGCTTGTCCATGTGCTAGCTCCGCGCGTCGCTATCCAATAGTCTATTCGAGACCACGTATTATGTATAGTGGAAGTACAAGTTCCTTCTCTACGCCTTGGGTTTCGTAGTCACCATAGGACTACCATCCCCCATTCCTCCATTCCGTCTCTGAGTACCCTGGCTGCCTGATTACCATATTTGTCATTACTTGTTGACCTGTCTATTGCCGGGTCTAAGCATGTATTAAAATTTCTGCCCCAGACTATTTCTGCTGGCTCTAAAGTCTGTAGCTTCGCTCATATATGTTTGCAAAAAAAGCTGGGTCATCTATATTTGGTCCATACGTATTGACTGAGGTTAGCATTGTGCTGTCTAAATTTCCCTGAATTATAATGTATCAGCCTTGAGAGTCAGTAAGTGTGTGCAGTAAGGTAAACGGGATACCTCGCTTGACTAGTATAAGCACTCCGCGAGCGTACGTGGAGTAGGAGGACACAATTCGGAAGGATGCCCAATGGGCCCCCACCTTTAATTCGGAGGTGCTGGTGATGTGTGTTTCCTGGAGGCAAGCCACCTCCACACAGTGTCGGTCAAGGTAGGCTATTACCCGTCTTGTCTTCTGCTGGTTATTTAGTCCCCTAATATTCCATGTGAACTGTGTATGTCATATCGTAGCCCGGTTTCTGTGTTCAGGGTAGGTTTATACTTCAGCCATATTGTCTTCAGCATAGCAGTAACTGTGTCATTTGTGTCTGTGCCATTGACCACATTTTTCACTCTTCCCCCTGCCTCCCCCATCCACTCCGGTACCCCAATTGTATTGGAGACATTCCTGCATTTCTGCTTCCCCCACCCCCTCCCTCCTTAAACATTCCCCAATCAACTGAATTAACTTGATGTGGTGCACACATGTGAGCAGGAGCAGCCAGCTGGTATCCCCGTAGTTGGGAATCACGGGGTGGCCACGTATTTCTAGTATATACATGTGTCAGCATATTACTATTTATTAATCTAAGCCATTTTGCCTCTACATCGAGTGCAGTTCGCATCTGAGCCCTTTAAGTTATCTGCTGAGGGAGATGTGACTTAGTAATACTGTTTGTAAAGTTAGGCGACCCCAACAGCAATGGATATTAGTCGTAGATTGACTTATCTGATAAAGTCATAGTTCGATGTGTAGCAGGGACCTCAGGTGTCTTGTTATTCAGGGTCATCCAGTCCTGAGGCCTACCCCTGTTCATCAGCTCCACCTCTGGGTGATTTCCTTCGGGTGCTCGGTTGTTCTCGTTGTTTCAGGTACTGTTGCAGAGCTTTGGGGTTGCCAAAAATTTGGGACTTGCCATCTACTGTGATTTTTAGACTGGCCAGATACAGCATTGCATATGAGATGTTTAGGTCCTGAAGTTTCCTTTTCACCGGCATAAATTTCTTTCTCGCTTCCTGGACTTGGATTGTGAAATCCGGGTATATGGAGATCTCTGCACCGTTGTGTCTTAGAGTCTGTAGCTCCCTGGAGCGGTGCAGTGCAGCATCCCAATCTATGTAATTATAGTAATCTTACTATGATGGGCCGTGGTCTGGCTCCCGGGGGCAGAGGGGGCACCAGTGATAATAGATCAGTGAGGAGTTTAATAGTCTAATAGATCAGTGAGGAGTTTTTCCACGTATTTCTCCATATTTCCAGTATTTGTCAACTCTGCAACCCCCTTATTCTTAGATTGTTCCGCCGGGAGCATGCCTCTAGGTCTTCCGCCTTGGCCTGGAGCAGGGCTAGTGTCTTCTCCATTTTACCCTGACTTTCAACAGCTGTGTGTTGAGTGTCCTCAACATCTGACACTCTGCGTTGGACCGTATCTATGCATTCTGCATGTTTGTCTATTCTCTGGTCAAAGTGTAATTTAGACTGCAGTTTATCCGTCTTCTCCATGTCTAATGGAGGGGATGCCTGTCTGAGGTTCAGTGCGGGGGGAGTGTGGTCAGCGGTGCAGCGCCCAGAGAGTGCTCAGCCATGAGAGTGAGACTGTGTTCCGATTGCACCACAGCGGGGTTCGCTTACCCACACAGGTTGAAGCTGGAGGCCAAAGTGTGGGCCGTGCCACTCTCTGCTCTCTAGGTCGGTTTACTTGCATTCTGTTCGGTTTTTTGGGGTGTGAGGTAACGTGGTACTATCCGGGCCTTAGCTGGTATAGTAGAGTGCTCTGCCCGGTTCCCCACAGCATCAATCAGGATCTGCGCCCCCCTCTGGGCCTCCGCGTGTAAGTCCCACGCCTCACAGAGACCCACACGTCAATGCACCTGAGCACCAAGTGCACCCCTTGCTATGGTCCTATGCTTGCTTGGAGGATGTATCCCATCTGTCACATATGGAGGGACCAGCAGGGGGCTCTGGTATGCCTTATGTCCATTTGCATAGAGCGCTCTCGGATCTCAGCAGCAGCCCTCGGTGTGTATGGGTCGCGGCCTAACGCTGTTGTGTTTTGCGCTTATCGGCAGAGCCCCGGGCCCAGTCTCATCTGGTGTGGTGTTGAGCCAGACCGGTGTCGCTCTCTCGTGGGCTTTCCTCACCAGGTCTGCCCTTGACGACAGTAGCTGCTGGGTGCGGCCACCGGGCGCCGGACACGCATCCTCCGCTGCCGCGCCGTGGAACCACACCCATCCCCAACCTCTCGCATCACTCAGCACGGCCAGGCAGTATTAATTTAGGCCGGCGCTGCTCCCGCGGGTCTCACCGATCGCATCGTCTAACGGCGCCGGTAGCTTCTTTTGATTGTCGGGCGCCGGTCTCGTGTTCCCTCTTGCTGCCACAGTACAGCGTGCCCTGAGGACCACAGCGGCACCTTCAGACGCACATTCGTTTAATTATGCAGGGGCAAGTAGATGACGTTATTTTTGGGTCAGCCAGACACAGCATAATTAAGGATTATGATCGCGGCTGAAGGAACTCGCTCAAGGAGCGGCCATCTTCGGGCTTGCAAGCTCCGCCCCCTGCGCTGGACTTTAGAAGGCAACTTTTTCAGCAAGACTAACCTAGTCCCTGTATCCACCTGCACTCCAGTACCGTCGGCCTGAACTTGTGACTTTCACCCGGTCTTGGCAGACCAGATAACCATGATTAGCGCTTTGTGCTTTTAGGTGCTACACTTACCCTAAATCTTTGAAATTGCATACTTACGGTTCTATTGATTGGATTTTTGTCTTTTTGGTGTTAAATAATTTATTAAATTTTACTCTATTTTTCTAAATGGATTAGAATTTCTCTTGTGGTGTGGTTTCACTTTACTACTGTTTAAGTGCTGCATAAATAGTTTACTCACTGCATATAAGTTAAACCTGACTCCTTTTGTGACAAGCTACCAGAGGGTTAAGCATGGGATAATTTACTGACTTTTTGTGGTTCACCCTGACAAGGATTGTGGCTGTTGCTTGAGTAGGGTTTCGCCCCCCCAACCAACAACCCAATTTCTCACAAGTCCGCACTGGTCCCTAGGACCACTGCCTGCTCATAAAAAATGTTTTTGCTGGCATTCACAAAGGGGAAGGTGCCCCTTGGGGACCCCTTCACATTTGCAAATGCTTCACACCATTTTTGACTCTGTGGAAGAAATGTATGTTTGATGACCGGAATTTGGTTGCAAAACATTAATAAAGAAGCTAAAGAATCTGTATTTGGATGGGACGCCCTTTACGTGACAATTCCAAATACCAATATTTATGCCACAACTCAAACTGCGATTCGGTAACATGTTACCGAATCACAATTTGGGCTTTGTACGGTCGCAAAAGTGCAAATTTGACATTTTCACCCGTAATATTGCTTGGTACATCAAGCCCTTAAAGTGTTGAAAGGCTACTTGTCATTTTCATACCTTTAATGATCACATTATATTAGTTTACCTAAATTGCATGTTCTGAGCCCTTGACTATAGAGTGGTAATTCTGTCTCTGCATATTGTCAATGGGCGTTTACTGCAAATTTCTGGACTTCTTCACATGTAAGGACTATGCGTCATTCAGGTATCAGCTTACTGTAATGATGATTTCCTCAACTTTGACACATAGAGGATATTTGATAAATGCATTGGTCATCCTTATGTATGAGTACGTTCTGAACTTTCATACTTGTGAAATGCATGCATGCTTTAGAAAAGAGGAAGAAAAGGCTGTCCCTTTCAGTGGGAAAGCCACATCACGGACCCTTCTGTGCTGCTAAACTCTTGTCATGGGGAAGATGTTTCCATATAACAAAAACTTCAGCCACTTTTGTTGTTGTAAGGTGTAAAATTTTCATCCTACCACACAGGAATGGCATTTTGTTTGTTTTTCCTGTAGAAGAAATTTGCTGAGATGGATGGCTATGTAGAGCTGTTATGATTTCACTTAGACCAGGACATTGAGTTCCTTCTGTCGGTGGACATGTAGAACATTTTCCAATTAGAATTTGTGACATTGTTCTATGATCTATCGTTTTTTCAATCAGCTATATTTCCTAAGCATTCTGTAGTGTAAGGGTGATTTGAGGGCACTGTCCTGTAAGGAATTGAAGCCCATCTGGACAAAGTGTATTGACATTGAAAACTGAAGTAAGGTCACAGCATTTTTCAAAAGATGTCATCATGGGCAACCAATAGATGTTATGTCTGCACTGAGCCCCAGATCTCAAGATCATAGTGAGTGTTGTCAACCAACTTGGTTGGGGGGAATTTGATTTAGATTTTCAAATATCATGTCGGTTCTTTTCTTTGTGAAATATAAGATGGACTGGGCAATTATTTCCTCTAGATAGAATGCCAGCGAGATTCACTCTAAAAAATGTCAAACTATTTACTTTTCAACAGGGAGATTGCCCAGCAGGATGGGTTTTGTGAATGATCATTTTGATCGTCGGTTCCAGATCATCAGCTTCTGTTCTTTCTATCGCGTGTTGATTTTCAATCTGTCCACCTCAAAGTAATTCAATTGCTGCTAGCTTTCTGCATCTGTGCCAGTGAATGTCATTATCAGCATATACAAACAATGGGACTTTTAAATAATCTATTTGTAGAAAATAACGAAAGGCTTTATATATTCTAGTAGATATACTAATTTAACGAAATTGGGTCCAGAAGGCACTACTGCTTCACTCTGTGACTTGCTGAACATTTTTTGCTTCTTCGCCCATGTACACCTGTACAGCCTTGTACTGATGTTTGAAATATGTACTTCTTATGAGCTGAAGTAGTATTATCTAGCTTTGCCCATAGGCACTCCCTGTTTACAAGATGGTTGTATGTTCCAATTTGAAGCACAAAGATATTGTACTACCAAAATATCAGTGCCTAAATATCAACTGCAAAAATATTGCAAAGGTAAGTGAGTATAGATTTACTATTCTTAACATCTATGTATCTTGAAAGTGTACATATATTGTTAAGATACATTTATATGGAGCAAGGTAAAGCAAATCTATACTTAGTCATGTATATAAATATTCATGATATTTTGCTAGACGGTATTCTGGTTAAAATATTTTGTTAGTGTAGGAAATTGAGTTATTAGTTGTGCAGGATGTGGGCCTGCCAAGTAACAGGTTCACAATTTCCCCCTACTGAGAACCAAGCACCCTATTATAGCGCTTGACTCTCTCAGGATAGTGAAGCAGAGAAGTCCAAGTCCTACTCAGGGGAGGTGGTGTGGGCCAGTAATCACCATTTGCTGGCATGCGATAATAACACTCAGTATCTGATTGTACAGTCAGCGCTTTTTCTTTAGAAAGGGAAAAGTACTTTTATTACATACACTACTAAATACTATGCATCAATTTACAAATATATACATAAGCAGATTGCAAATTCCTTGGGTGACATTTTGCAATCAAATTGCTTCTAAAGGGTCATGACCCCCAAAATGACAGTATCCCCCCTACCTATGACAGATAGTCATCACAACATCGGGGTGGGCCACTTCAAATAAAACAAGCATATTGGCTTTATCAAAGGTGCACCGCATTACAAGGCAAACAAACCACATATTGAAATCATCAACATTCACTGTAGTCCTGGATAAAAGCAATCAATCATTCATATCAATAAACATTCACTGTCAACATAAAGGGTTAATAAAACAGTGAAAATAAACATATCATGTGTATATGTCTTTACTACAAACCTTCAGGACGCATAAAATGCAGCCATAGAAGTGGCCCCAGGAGGGCGCTTCACTCTCAGCTGCAGAGCAAATGCTCCAGTCTTGGAGTGCTTCAATATCGATGAAAATCCTGGGAGGGAGGAATCATAACTTTGGTAGCCCCAGAGACATAGGGCCAGTTCTTAAGAAGCACTCGGGCGGCTGCTGTGCCTGGGTGGCTGCTGTGCCTCTTCCCACCCCTGTGACATGGTTGGTGGTGCCACTGCCATTTTGGGGCCACCACAGGAACAAAAAGTATGCCATTTGAAGAAGCTCCACAGGGCATTATGTGGTGCTCCCTCGCAAGAGCATGAATATTTAACTAGTAGCTTCTGCAGTGGCGTTTCCGTGACTTATGATTTCTTGACGCGTTCCATAGGGGTTTCTGGAGGTGACCAACTTGGGACAAAACAAAGTAAGTTGTTTAGTTTATGGTGATTGGGCCAGCACAGGGAGCCGACTCCTGCACTGCCTGGGCAGCTACCCGTCTAGCTGACAGAGCTATGCCAGCATGGGAGTCGACATTCTTTCTTTCCCACCTGTGTGAAGTGTGGGTGAGTGTTGCAGCCCTCCGTCGCCCCCAGACATGGGTTCAGGAGCAGAGGGGGCCCACGACCAGCCCAGAGGGGGCAGTGGCACTCTCCAAGTCCATTCTCCTTGGCTCTGGGTCGAGAAGTTGGGGTCCCGTGGCCCTGGATTTCCTTTTCAGCCCACACTGGGCCCCAGTCAGTTTGTGTCAGCACCCAAGAGATGGTGGCCCACTGGAACAATGCCATAAGGGAGAGGGTGCCCCACACATACCCTATCTCCAAGGCAAGTTTCAACAAAAGTTGCGTCCCCCCTGGGGGGACTCTGGAGACTCATGGAAGACCCCCAAGCGTTCTGTTGCCCTGAAAAGGTCAAAGGTTGCCAACCTAAAAGAGGCCATAACTCTGGCCCCATCGGGCTGATTTGGATGATTTGGGTTCATTTTACTCCTGGCGAGGAGCTTTAGCCCTGCAGGCCTCTAAGGTGGATTAAGTTGCAGGGAGCTGGTTCAACTGTCTCCCTGCACCAGTTTTATCCTGTTCTTGGTTTCTGGTGCTCCTCTCCTCCATTTTGGGGTAAAGAAGTCCAGATCTTTCCCCAACTAGCCCTCAAGGGGTCTAAAGAGACCAGCCTCACTGGTTCTTGGAGAGACCCACTGGTCCTGGGGACAACTGTGGGCAGAGTCCTTAGTCTTTTACTGCATCAGGGGCTTGTCCTTCCAGTTGTCCATTGCTGTTGCCACCGTCCAGTTCCAGTAAAAAGCATTTGCTCTCCTTTGTGGAAAAGTTTTTTAATGGGGTGCAGAAGGTTCTAGAAGCTAAGCACACCTGGCCACATTTTCTTCTTCACCGCTTCTTCCTCAGGAGCTGAGCGAAGCACTGTCAATTACTCCTTATGTGTGAGGAGGCCTTTGTTCCCTCTGCTGGGCAGCAATGTAATAAACTTGGCCCAGCAAGATGACAAAATTCCTGGGCTCTAATCCTGAGCTGAGCCAGAGAAATAGAAGAATTCTGGAAGACTCATAAAGTGTACATGTATGATCTTGGGACCTGCGTATTTGAACTGGGCGCACACGTTTTAACCGAGTTTCATACCTAACAGTACTTTGAAGGCCAAAGGGAAGCGAAACTGCACTCTAAGGCAGATTTCCCCCATGTGTAAAATAAAGTGAACTTTTCAGACAAAACAGTAAACCATACTGAGGTTAGCTTTGAGTTCCCATTACTATTATAAGACCTACTCCAGGTCAATATCTAGCCCTTCAGAGTACCCTCTGCACTAGGCTACCTGTGCGCAGCTACTGTGCTGCCAATGACAGTAGCCTCACACGTGTAGTCTGCACACATGTGCACATGCATGTGCACACATGCTCATGTGTAACCAGCCAAGTGCCCCTTACCCTAGCTGTGTCGCAGTTAGCTTATCTTAAAAGGTGGACACTGGTGATAAACATGTGCAGTCCTTTAACCGTGTGAGTACCGTGGGTGACACACATGTAGTGAGACTCACCCACAGTAAAAAGTCCAAAGACAATAATACAGGCATGCTAAATGGGCAGAACCCATTTTACAACAGATAGCATGATATTAAAAGTGTGATATTGAGATAGCATACCTAGAAAAGATGGAGGTTTGGGTGTGGAGAGAAAATGCTGCTCAGATTTGGTGCCTTGGATTCAGGTGTTACTTTGCTTTCCTCAGCATTTAATATGTGTCAAAATGATTTTTGAAAATCTTTCTCATCAATCATTGGGCCTTATTAGTCATTTATGAGCTTGGTTTGGTCAGCTGTCCTTATTATACTTTGGAACTAATTAGTTACTTTCATTTTGACTCTGTGGAACTGAGTCACAAAACTGTGTGAACCTCTACCTGGGTATATTTATGTGAATCCATCTTTTCACCCATTTCATAAAAACCTTGAAACCTGTGAAAGGGAAATGTACACTAATCTTAACTTTCCTGGAATATACCTGTTTTCCCTATCTCTATGTGTGTGGGTATCTTCATAGTGCGAGGTCACACGGGCTATGTTAGGAAATGTGTGAAATTTCACAATGATTTCTTTATTTATTTGTAAATAAAGTGTGACAGAGGTTTGTGAAGTAAAAAATAAAATGTTTAAACAGCATGTAAGCAAGAATACTAAGGCATCAGTACTTCATTAGTATATTCGTAAGCAAAGAAATCAAATATCAAGATGCAAAAGATGAGTTTCAAACCATATCACAGTTAAATTATTGAAGTGCATAGAATTCCAGAATTTGCACAGGAACTGGAATTAAGGGGTATGTGGTAATCACTGCACCTTCTGTAATTTTCATCTGGAAAATTTCAGGAAGCCTAACCTGCTGAAATGTACCCTGGAAAACATGGTGGAAAGGTCAGATGCATGTGAAAATAAATGCAGTAAATTCCAATGTTTGCAAGTAATGCCCCATTGTTGGACTGGGCTCTCTCTGCAGGGTTACCCCAGATGTTTGCCATCCTCTGTCTTTGTTTGCTGAAGCTGTTTCTATTGTCTTTTAGGACTCTTCACCTTTTCACTGCTAAACAGTGGTAAAGTGTCTGTGCTTTGCCTTGCAAACATGGTAAAATTGTCCTACACATGATTGATACAATTAATTTACCTATAGGTCCCTAGTAAACAGTACTACATGTACCCAGGCCCTGTAAATTAAATGCTACTAGTGGGCAGCAGCACTCATTGTGCCACCCACTATAACAGCACTGTTAAACATGTCTCAAGCCTGACACTTCAGCCACTGCAGCCTGTCATTCAGTTTTTAACTGCCTTTTCAGCCTGTCAAAATAAACCTATTGCCTGGCCTAAACCTTCCTCTTTATTAGTCATAAGTCACCTCAAAGGTAGGCCCTAAAGGCTCACAGGGTGGGGTGCATAGCATTTAAAAAATAGGACATGTATGTTTAGGTTTTACATGCCCTGACAGTGAAAACTTCCCAAAGTCATTTTTCACTGTTTTAAGGCTATCTCTCCTATAAAATAACACTGGGTTACCCTATTACACTTAATAAGTGACAACTTCAGATTGGGACCAGATAGAAAATGCTTTTTCCACTAATATGAATTAAAATTTAAAATTCTCTTTAATGGTAAACTCGGATTTTGAGCTACAATTTTGAAAATGCAATTTTTAAAAAGTTGGCATTTTTCTGCCCAAACCAGCTGTGCCTTCTTGCCAGTGTCCTGGCTCACATGACTGTGAATGGCTCTCCTGTTGTGGGTTGTGTTGAGACAAAAGAGGCGTAGGGGTGAGGGGAGAAGGTCACCCTGCCAGGTTGACTGGGGACAAGTTTTGCCCTGCCTCTTTGCACTTCATAGAGCCATTCATGCAACAAAACCAAAGGAACCTGACACCAGGCCTTCCCTTGTCACCCGAGACAGTTTGGAGCCAGGACCAGGGAAAGGGAGAAAACTGAATAGAATCAGTTTTGGGGGTAGGTCAGGGAATTCTCCCACACAAAGGCTGGCACCAAGTATAAAAGTGGGACCTTCAGAAATTCTCATCATAACTCAGCTGGACATGTGGAAGAATCAGAGGAAGGACTGCCTGCTATCTGAAGAAGAAGGTTGGACCTGTTTCCTTGAACCCAGGCTCCCCAGAAGTGACTCCACGGATCAGTTGGCTGACCTCCTGTTTGAGCTACATGGACACAATTAGCTTCCAGCCTGCGCTGAAACTGCCCAGCTGAGAAGCACCAACTGACCTGCCTGGACCTGCCTGAGCCCTGCTGCCGGCCTCTGCTGGAGTGAGACCTGATCCTCGAGAGGTGTCCTGGACCCTTGACTGGCATCACAGTGCACTCCTGAAGAAAAGGTGACGATCCAGAAGGTTTTGGCTCCTTGCAACTGTAAAGAGACCTCTTTGTGCTGGGAAACAAACTCCTGTGACGACCGCCTACATGAAACTCCAGCAAGACCTGCTCTTTGTGCCAATAGTGCCTGTCCAAGTTGACCACTATCACGAAGTTCCAGTGATGATCTGCTCTTCCGCTACAGCAATGAATGTTCTTGATGCCCTACCTGCTCCTCGTGCTGACAACGACCTTGTGGCCCTCACCAACAAGAATGGCAGTTCTTTGTGTTCACTTGAGACAGTAACTCTTCAGCGGGATGAACCTGGTTCCTGTATCCAAACTGCACTCCATCTCAGTTGACCTGAACTTGTGACTTTTCTCCGGTTTAAAGCAAACATGTAACTGTGAGTGCCGCTTTGTGCTTTTTAGAGCTATTTTCACAATGAAAACTAAAAAAACGTATATTTCCGAATCTACTGATTAGATTTTGTCATTTTGAAGTCAGTTTATTTATTACATTTTACTCTGTGTTTCTAAAGTGGTTTGGGGATTTTCGTTTGTTGTGTTTTTCATGGTATTACTGTTAAAGTGTTGCAAAAATATTTTACACATTTTCTTGAAGTTAAGCCTGACTGCTTTGTGTCAAGCTACCACCAGGTTAAGCACAGGTTTATTTAGTGACTTTTGTGGTTCACCCTGACAAGGATCGTGTTTATTATTTGAGTGGGGCTTCCACCCCTCTCAAGTATTAACCCAATTTCTTACACCCATTTTCTGAAAGTCAACTAAGAAAATGAGTTAATTACTGAACTTGGTAAGTACCCCATGCAGTAAACACCATGCGCTGTTCAGAAACACACATAAGTCGTGCCTTAATGAACCGCCTGTAGTTTTAATGAGAGTGCTACGTTTTAAAACACAAAAGCTCTCCCTACCTCAGCCAGCATCGTATTTCCTATACAGAGTAACCCGGGGCGGAGCTTGCGGAGTGCAGCTACGTGGAGTTCCATGGAGTAGGGGGGAAACTCCGTGGAACTCCGCGTAGCTCCGCTCCGCCACCCACCTCCACCCCGCATAAATTAAAATAACGTACAACATCATTTGAAATGAATAAAAGTAATTTGCCTTATTGCGGCGTCCCCGGGCTGCCCTCCTCGCATACATCTTGCACATACTGCGCATTTCTCACAAAGAAAGGGTGGAGGCGGGGGCCCAATTTAGCGGGGGTGGCTAACTCCGCTCCGCTGCAGAGTCAGAGTTTTTTTCCCTACTCTGCGTTCTCAGCAGAGCGCGGAGTAGGGAAATCTCCGCAGACTCCGCTGGCGGAGCGGAGGTCTCCGCCCGTGCCTAATACAGAGTGCTCTTCATTTTCCGTAAGAAAGTCTTTGTTACACATGGAAATTGTTTTTCAGCTTAATCATAAATATTAACTTGCTGTGCTGGGACACAGGTTAACAGGGTTAAACAAAGGGCTAGATAACATACATTTCCATTAGATGTGGGCAATTTTTCACCAATCAACCTATAAAAAAAAGGAAATTTGCAGTAAACTGTGAAAAAAATGACAGATTTCTGATGTTCTTTTTGCAGTGGTTTATTGGTGCAAAGCTACTTGTCATCTGTGCAAATTTACAGAATCTGCCCCCCCCCCAAGAGCCCAAGAAAACAAACCGCTGATGGGGCTAGATGGTAGGAGATGAAAGCCATGGTCCTAGAACAGGAACGAAAGGACAGCAGGAGGCAAAAGTTCAGACTATCACATACATCGTATCAATAATAGTTTACTAGGAGCAACTCAAAACACATGCATTTCCTTAAAGTTGAACATTAAACGCGCAAAAAGTCCTTTAGAGCCTTAAAATAAACACATGGGGGCATATTATCAAGGGCTTTATCGCCGCTTTAGCGGCACTTTTGCCGCTAAAGCGGCGATATTTTTATCGCCCTATTAGCAAGCTGTCGCTAACAGGCGTTAGCGACAGCTTTTAGGCGTTAGCGGCCGGGATTCACATCGCCTTGCATGTCAGCGATAATTATCGCTAATGACATGCAAGGAAGGCGTTCCCTACTAAAAGCGACTGAAAATAGTCGCTAACACCACTACCCCCTATTAGCAAGGCAGGCGAAGCGATAAAATAATTCGCGCTAAGCGCGTTTATCGCTAGATTTTATCACCTGCTAGTGAGGATGACTTACCTGTTTAAAGTATAGGAGGTGGATTCTAATGCTGAATCCACCTTAGCGATAATGCGAGAATATCGCTGCTTTTCCAGCGATATTCTCACATTTTGCCGCTATCGCTGGAAATTTTATCGCTATGGAGATAAACCTTGTTAATAGGGTGTTATCTCAGCGATATTTTCCAGCGATAGGCGGCGTTAACCAAAGTCGCGCTAAGCGCGGTTAGCGATAAATATCGCTATTCCTTGATAATATGCCCCATGATCTTTATGATCAGTAATGTATAAAGCAAAGGAGAAGCATCACCTTTTTCTCTGAAATAATCCAGTATCAGTTTGAAATGATTCTTTTACCTAGCAAACATAAAAGTAAAGCACATTGTGAAGTTTGTCATCATTACTCTAAAAACAATCTGTCGAAATAGTGAGAATACCCATGCGAGGAATTGCCCATTCGGTTGTCTAACAATGTGATGTAATTTATTCAACGAGTGATCAGAATGTAACAAAGTCAGACCTCATATGATTACACTTAGAGGATTTGACTAAATTGTTTTCTTGGCAGCAGTGCAATTTTCTATGTTTTGTTTTCATAGCTACCCTCCTTTTATCATTATGGATCAAGTGTGAAAATTGACAGTGATAGAAACCAGTCCGCTGCATCAACAGATGTGATTTGCAAGGGCTGAGAAATACCTCTGACAGCAAGCCTAGATTGAATGCCAAGTGCATGTGATTGAGCTGGTACTTGTGCAACTCAATTCTGAATAAATATTGTGCACTGACTGGTAGAGATTATTGCTGTGCTTTAAATAAAAAGAAGGTCCATGGTAACATATTGCTTTCTTTTCTATATTCCAATATCTTCTACTGAAAATCACAAGCATGGAAAATAATGCTTTCAAAATAAACCTGACTTGAACACTCAAGGTCTGATTCACAAAAGGAAACATACATTATTGTGTAAGTTTACATTTTTTTTTGGCATTCACAAACTATGAGTTAATAGTGGGTTTACAACTGTGGAGACTCTACAGTCGGGGATGAGAACTCCACACATAATATAATAGGCCTGTCACAAACTTGTAGTTTTTGAATACCAAAAAAACCTAAAAATAAGCCTGTCACAAACTTGTAGTTTTTGAATACGAAAAAAAACGTAAACTTACACAAAAGTGTAAGTTTACCTTTGTGAATCAGGCCCTAACAGCCGGCCAGATTCACAAAGCTATTGTGCTTGTAGATTTGATTTACATGTGTGCTCAAATTGCTAGGTTTCTGGCTGTAAAGAATTCACCAAGGTGAGTTTGCAGTTGGAAATTTCTTCACGGGCACTTATTATTACCGCACAATGATGTAAGATGCAATTAGAGTAAACCAAGCAAGCGTGAGGTGTGGATGTGTCAAGGCATGGTTAGCTTTGAACGTTTATAAACACTCACAAACTTGAGTTTGTAGGTATTCACAAACTTCCCTCCAACCTGTTCCTACTAGGTAAATTGTAGGAGGTTTAGTTCTCAGAACTAAATCCATTTTCATGGGAAAGGCGGACGGGATTACACTGAAACATGATGGCCCTGTATGGGAAAAAGTTTCCCACTGTGAAAAATATGTTCCCTAAAAGAGAAAAAGTAACTCTGGCACTCCAGAGAAGCTATTTGTACAACATCTATAATTCTGCATTGGGAAATGGCAATACCAATGAGAAAAGCCATGCACAACACTTTTTCAGAATTAGACTTGCAGGATTGTAACCTTCATAGCTTTCCAGATGTAACCCCAAAAAGTTTTCTGAATACCTAAAATATGTAAACATATCTGGGGCCGTATTATGGAAGTGCCCAGGAGGCGCAACAGGCGTTTGCACCCGCTCTGTGCGCCCCAGGGCACTTTGGGTTTACAGAAGGGGCCACAGACGCTTGTGCATCCCCTTCTGTAAAACTGAAAGCGCTGGCGCACATACAGTGCCAGCGCTTCCTCAAGAGGGTGTACCCTCATTTGGGTGTGGCTCCATGGAAATGAGGGAATCCGTTTGCCTCTGCGCCCACGCCGTATTACAGACGTAGGCACAGAGCAAAGAAGCTCTCAGTGTGCCCCCTAATTGTAGCCCTCTGGTGGGGGGAAAGAAGATCCCACGGACCCCTCCAGACATTCCCTTGAAGGAAGGTGCAGTGACTCACTGTCCTAGTTTCTAAGCCCCTTTAAAAGGGCAGGCAGGTTGCCGCCTGCACTGTGAAAACACGGAGCGGCTTTAAAGCATCCGCTCCTTCTTTCACCTGAATGCGCTGCCCGCAGGGCAGCGCAAGTTCGCGGCTGCGCTGGTGGCAGCACATTCACTATAATGTGGTGCATTTTCCTGGTTAGTGCTGGGTGCACCTTTTGAAAGGTGCGCCCAGCGCTAACGAGGAAAATGCACTGCATACATAATACGGCCCCTGGGTTTCATTTCACACATTTGCTTGCAATTATGGCCCAATATTTTTTTGTACATTTAATTACAAAGTAATTGTGTGACTTGTGGGCTCATGTCTAGAATTTCAATAATGTTGCTATAATTTTGGAAATACAAAAAACAAATGATTGTGCATGTAAATATTTTCAAGTCCTCAAATACTCTAGATTTCATTGTGGGTTTTCATGTATAAATTCTGCTAGTTCTCTTTTACATTCAATGTGCTGCATCATAACCTTTTTCTTTCCCTCGAAAAGCATTTCTCAGATGAAGAAACCCCTTAATCTTCAATATGACATTCGTGAGTGCTCCATGCCATTTCCCATCCCCGCTCCCCGGTTCTCAGCAATTCTTTTTAGGCCGAACCCTGAGCCAGCGCCCAAGCGCTGCTCTGGGGTTGATCTGGGGTAGTTCAGTATGGGAGAGAAGCCCCACCCACTACCCCGCCCATAATTTTCATTGGCTTGTGTGTTTGTCCTTCTAAATGCTGTCTTCTGATTGATTATGAGGCTTGTTAGTCCCTCCTTAGTACGGCCCTGTCGTCATTTGATTCCTCCCATGGCTACTGGCCCATTTACTTGGTTGTTGCACCGGACCTGTTCTATTTTCTTTATTGAGTTTCTCCGAACGACGACGTGCTTCATTCAGCGGCCACGCCCACTTTCACTTTCGAGGCAGCGGGACAATGGCGGACGTATCCTTTCCGACCTCGCAACCGCAAGTTTTTTTTAACTCAGTTTGCCTGCGCATTTATGTAATCCTTCCACCGCTTTTGTCGGCTTGACAAACAGTTGGATTAACGGCCCCACATTGCTACAGCATTTAGCGAACAAAGGAACGACATGCATGTCTGTGAGGAATATATTTAAAGTTAAATTTCTGGTGAAGCGGCTGGTTTAGCACAGAACGCAAGAAGAGTAAGTTGCAGCATGGCACGCTTAGCGCATTGCTTCTCGGACTTTGTTTATCTGTGCGCTTGAGCATTCTCGCTGCCACTTCAGTTGGTTTCACAAGCGGTTTTAATTAACGGCACCACATTGCCTTTTCCTCAGGCATTGCGCGAGCATGCTGCCTGACCGGTGAGATTAGCGGTTTGAATCATGGCTTTACATTGCTATTGTCTGCATGCCATTGGAGTTTTGATGTCCGCTCCTTGGCCCCGTGCAAGGGTGCACTCTCGGTCACATTGGGACATCCTGAGCTGTCCCTCCAGGGGCTCTCCCTGTGGGTATACAGCCGGCCTGAGCACAGGATCACACCGCTCAGCTCCCTCCTGTCCTGCACGGTGTGACCTTGGTCCTGCTCTAGCACGGACACTTCAGCACTCTCTGCCGCATCGGATTGCAGCCCCTCCCTCGTCAGGCATTGTTCTGGGAGCACCAGTCGATTAAACCTTTCTAGAATGAATGCAGAGGGTGGCTTCTAGTTGCTACATTATTATCACCGAGGTTGAAACATCCTTTTTTCTCACTCGTTCCTTGTGTAGTTTCCTCTGCTCACACTGACTGACATCACTTCGTTCAGGGTTAAAGCTTAGCTTCTGCCAGGGATCGCAGGACCCCGCCTTGTAGAGTTTAGGTGCGGTGGAAGTTTGGTTGTAGCGCATAGAAGCCTTCCCTTTCTGCTGCATGTGTGAGATGTTTGATTGCCGAGCTTTGAGTTGGACCCTCGAGAGTTGCCTTTTCTCTCTGTTTCTCAGCTTGTGCTTGGGGAGTCCCCCAGACCCCCTGGTGGTCCTGGTGGCCAGAGCTCTGCCTGGCTTTGCAGGGGGTGAGGACTCTTGGACCCCCCCTTTCCTAGGGACCGTGGGGTTCTGTGCTGGACTCTTGCCATCGCCACCCCCCACCCCCTCTCCTGTCTAATCCTCTGGGGCCCGTCGCCCCATCTGGAAGACACCCCAGAACAGCCCGTCCCTCTCTGGTGCCCACGTCCATCCAGCAGACCAGGATCACTGGTTGGTCTGCAGAAAAGGACAGCTGGGTAATGCGAAGTGTGAACAGACAAGGCCTTGATGGGAGATGGATTAACAACGTACAGGACATTTCAAAATGGCACATCACCGAGGGAGGTTGCGACACTCGTGCCTTGAGGCCCAGTTCCGCAGTAATGCCATGTGGTGTGATCTTGTGCAACCCCCTTCCTTCCTCAAGCCGTCTATAAAGAACACTTTCTCTGTTGGAGTAACGTTTGGGAGGAAGACCCGCTGCCCTCTGGCACCCCGGGCCCGCTGGTACCGTGTGCGCAGATCTGAAAGTACATTCACTCAGTGCCAGGGGTAGTGTGACATCACACGCCCTTTGACCTTCATGCCCTTGCAGGAGGTGATAGCAGATGGCCTTTCACCCTGAATCTTCCCAGAAAGTGATGTCACCTGACCTTCGTCCTGATGATTTTACAATAGTTGACATCACTGAAGTTCCATTATAGCTGCATCGTTAAGACCACATAACACAGACAAACATCTATTTTAAATACCACTGCTTGTTAGGGTGCTCGTGGTATGCCAGGGGAACATTGTGTGTTTCTCCCTGTATTACATGAAAAATGTCTTCGAAAGAGAATATTGTGCCACAAAACACAGAGCAGAAATTATTTGTATCACACACTGCTTTAGGAGTCCCTCTAGTGTAGACCTCAGTGAGAAATACATTGATAAATCGTAGAGGAGGAAGAAAGATACAACATATTAGTTATATAGATGAGTACTAATTGATACAGATAATATACTGAATATGAACTGTTACTGACCTAAATTATTTCTTATTGTTAATACACTTTGGTTTATGTATATATATATCTCTCAGAGGACAGTGCATTGCACTACTGAATGTATGTATTTTACAAAACCCCAAGTGTAATGCCCGGGTTGCAGAGTGTGTGTGTGTGGGGGGGGGGTGTTACAGGAAGTGAAGCGTACTCCCCAAGACACTATTTACCTTTGGCGGTGGCTGTCTTTGAAAGCGGTGGGGTGTAATACCTGCCTTGAATTTTAGCTGGCGAAGCTAGTGAGCCTGGCCGCTTCTAGGAGTGTGGGGGATGGGCTTCTCTCCTTACCCCCCCAGAAAATGTTTAAAATCTGGGGTTGCATTGTGCACTCTAAAGCAGTTTTTGCATACATTTGCCAAAAAGCCATAAGCTGTGAAAGGGCACTCGCCTTTCAAATCCTTTCTGCTAAGCCAGTGAAGCCTAATGTTACCCAGGAGTCCAGAAGTTACCTCCATTTTTGTCATAAAGTGCAGGGGGAGCCCCTGTATGGCTTTTTCCCCCCTTTTAAACTACCTTCATTGTGCCAGGGCCACCTTTTGTCACTGGTGACCCCTTAGACCAGAAATGGCATACAATATGGCAGTGCCAGGATGTTACCATTAGTGGCATCCATTACCATGGATGATCCTTATTTCAATAAAGACCCCTAGTAGTGTAGGGCCATTAGTTAGTCATGGTATCCTCCCTTATGCCACGAAGTTCATCCAGTATGCCAGCGTTTGGCCACGGGTGCCCCATACCACGGACTTGCTCCAGTATGGCAGCACCAGCATTTTCCACAGATGCCAAGTATTACCCCTAGTATGCCAGTGTGTTCCGGGTCCAGTGACCGACTTGCAAGGATTACACGACGTTCTCACTCACTTACGTTAACTCACTCATTCATATTTACTTGAGCTTATGTATTCATTATGATTCACAATCACTTTTACGTGCACTCACTTATTGTCTCTCTGACTCAGTCTTATTCTGACGCAGTCATACTTTCCAACTCATGTTCACTCACTACCTCTCACTCTCATGCTAAGTCTCAATCTCATTCACTCTGACTCACTCATTGGCACTCATTTATTCGCACTCACTTATATTTACTCTTAGTCTAACTCCCCTATACTTTCTCACACAGTGACTTGCATTCGCTGTTAAACTCACTCGTTCTCACTTATTCACAACTCATACATTGTCACTCCGTTACGCTCACTGTCACACACTCTATCTCAGCCACACTACCTTGCACTCTGTAACACTCCCTCGCAATCATTCTTATGCCTACTCACACGCTTTCAGTCGCTCTTTCACTCTTATTCATTGACGAAAGTAGTGGCAAAACTGCGATGCTGGCACCGGCTACCTCTTAGCATATATGGGAGATGTAATGTTGTTAAAATGAACGTTCTCCCGAAGTTTTTGTATCTTTTTCGTACAATTCCATTAAAAGTACCATTGACTTTTTTTAAACATCTTGATAGTGCCGTTGGCAGTTTTATTTGGGGATACCAGCGGGCCAGAAGAGCTATCCGATATTTAAAGCTATCATATAAGCAGGGTGGATTCAAACTTCCAGATTTTAAATTGTATTTTTGGCCTGCATTCACTGGGCGAATACAGAGCTTACTCAGAGAAACTGAAACTAATACTAGCTGGCTTTCATACCAGCTGGCTTGTGGACCTAGTACTGGGTTTCTATTGTACAAAACATCTTATCCTAACTACTACAAGCGGGTACGGTTCAAGGTAGTCAGGGATATTACTAATATATGGCACGAAATTTGTAAGGCATAGGCATTACCCGACCTACATCTTTATACTGCACTATGGGGGAACCCCTTATTGCCTAATATATTCCATGATCATGTCGGGAAGGAATGGCAATCTAAGGGTGCGATGCGGGTGGGTCATCTATATGATGGACAGGGATTCCGAACTTTTTCATCTTTGAAAGAAGAATTTGATTTGTCACAAACTCATTTTTTCAAGTACTGACAAGTTAGGGATTATTTTATTCGGGGTCGGTGATTGTTAGAGTTGATTAGTTCTCCCGAGATTGTGTTTGTATTTTTTGGTACTACTGGACGAGG
Organism: Calotriton arnoldi; assembly: GCA_963921515.1. Taxonomy (NCBI): domain Eukaryota; kingdom Metazoa; phylum Chordata; class Amphibia; order Caudata; family Salamandridae; genus Calotriton; species Calotriton arnoldi. Next base: position 1,804,164 of record CAWUFW010000384.1, on the reverse strand, counting down.
AACTATAGGCAAAACCTACCAGAAACTTATAGAGGTGGTTAGTGATGATGGCATACAAATTGCGGCTAAACTAAGCCGGATCTTTAACTGTTATATAACTAAAGAGGAAATACAGGAATCCCTTGAAACTATAGATTCAGCAGTAACATCCGTTAATCTGAAACTTCAGCAATATAGAATTATTTTTATGCTCTACTATACTCCAGAGCGAATTTCCAAATGGGCTAATAATCTAACTGCCACGAAATCATATTGCCCGAAATGTCAAGAATATGCTGCAGATCTAAACCACATGTTCATTACATGTCCAATGTTGAAGGAATTTTGGTCCAATATAACTCTCGCTCTTGCAACCTGGGTTGGCTATGACAACCCGGTCTCTGGGAAAGAGTTGGTATTGGGAATCTTTTCAGAGCTTGGTTGTCTTACCAAACCTTTTGCTTCTATTATTTCGGCCTGTGCTCGTCTATGTATTGCCCGTTCTTGGATCCAAAGTACGAGTCCAAGCATTAACGAATTTTGGGTCTTGTTAAGGGAGATCTATGAAATGGAGATGGCATTAGCAAAAGTCAGAGGCCCTCGGTCTTGGTTAAAATTCCGAAGGATATGGTCTAGTCTCCAATGGGATTAAGGATTTAATGTATTTTCTTTATTATTCTTCCTATATAACTAACCGCTGTTTTCTATTTCTATTTCGGTGTTTGTAATCAGATATATCCATAATGTGGTTGTTCTTCTTTTCTTTAATGCTCCTATGTGCTTTGCAAACAAGTATTGATATGTTATTACTAAAATCTTTTTTGAGATGATGTTTTTATGTTTGTGGCAATAAAATCAAATAAAAATTAAAAAATGTAAAAAAAATGAAGTAAGTCTCAATTTGTGACCTAACTAATGAATATTAACTAGGTAGGTCAGATTCCGACTCACTCTGAATTCTTTTTTCACACATCTACCTATTAGTACATAGGTTGGTTCACAAAATAAGGTTCTGGTCTCAAAAAGACTGATTGCAAACTGTGACCGCTTTTTGCAACTAGAACCTTACATCTGGCCCATGTTTCTCTAAACAGTCCTTTGCCAAGGTAATAAGAATTTGTTCAGCAGTGCAAACAGTAGTCGTATTTGCTTCATCTGTACCAGTCAGATCCCTCCTTGTGAGTGTTCAATCAGGCATAAGTTTTTAAAAAGTGAACTCAGTCTGAGATCAGTGACAATCTTTAAACAAATCAACGTAGAATTCTAGCCTTTATTCTATCTCAGTTTCTATTTCAGATGGGCACTTTACTGTAATTGCTAGCTTACCAATAGTCCTTTACACTGGGACAGTTATAAATGTCAGCACCCCTATTTGCCTTCTGCTGCTCTCCATATCTCCCAAAACTCTGTCCCAAGCCAGCCCAGTCTTGCTTTCCATAAACGTCACAGCTGCCGTCCATTCTGTGCTGTGAAGGGAGGGCTGTTGCATGGTTGTGAGAACTAGTCTATATAAACACACAAAAAAAATGTCATAGCTTCCTTTCACAGGGAGATAGGTCCTGGGTGTAGGGGTGCTCTATCCTACTGTCATTGTACTGCAAGCCTTTGTATCCAGGAATAAAGTCAGCTCTAAGGGCATAAGGTGTGAAACGGGGCAATTAGGTCCGAGTCATGTGGGGTTGAAATGGGGGAGGGTGTTAGCTCCTTGTTAAAACTGTTTCCTAGAAATTGCAAAATGACAACTTGTGAAACACTGGCAAGGATACACCCAATGCACCCATCGAGTTTATCACACGTATTTATCAAGTTGCTGTCAATTCGATATTTGCTGCATTTTCGTAATGAAGTTAGAAAAAACAGGGTTAAAGCCAAAATGTTGTTGAATGTGCCATTCTGAACACAAACAGATGCCATTCCTTTTACACACAGTCCTGTAGTCTGAGGCACTATATTTGTACTTTGAAGCACGTTATGCTTCTTTTAGTCGCAAGTGGGGAAAATAGCTCTTTCAAGCTTGCATCGCAAAATGTTAGTTTGCACAGTTGTGCTAACCTCATGCACACATTTAGGGGTGAGTGACGTTCTAACATGAACTGGGAATCTAAACACAAGACATTTTTTATTTAGTCCACATTCAAGTGGAGGCTGTTTAGCAGGCTCCAGCCACTTAAGAGTCCAAATACCAGAATTCCAGGGTCCAAATAAAAAAAGAAAAGGAGGAAACACATTAAAAGATGTATTTCCTACTGCATGACATGTTCTTTGTGTTTTGTTAACACAGCGGCGTCCTTTGTAAGAGGCCAAGCCCTTTTCATCTATTTCAAAAGAAGTCTACTACATGACTTTGCCATGGAAGAGTAAACCTTGACTGGGCACAATGTCAAACTTAATCTCTATGAACGAAATTATATTTTTGCACATATCAAGGATAGGCCTGTGTAATCAAGTGACTACTGCCCATTATGTAGTACTTGTGATCCATGAATAGGTCTTGAATGTACAGTTTGCAGGTGCTACAAAGCTCATGGGTGCACCCTTTAGACATAGTACTGTTTACTATTATTAGTCACTCTTGCTACCTCTTTCCACCTTCCCTTATTTATGTCTGCCTGTTGATGCTGAGTAAGCCCTTATATGAATTCATTGTACTGCTTATTCATTGCCATGGCATAGACACAGTAACATGAGCACAGTAACGTGCATGAATTTCACATTAAGCTCAATGACCTATACACATTTGCTGTTCAATTAGTGTAGGCATACATTTCAGTGACACATTATCAATGTACACTTTTTCATAAATGAATGTGCCACACTATTTTCTCAATGCCATAAGCATGTATGGCTCAGTCTGCCCAATACTGTAAAAACACAGCGGAATATACATGTGCAGATCTCTGTACACATGCTTCTGCCTACACTTGGGCCGAAATCTCCACCTGGATGCAATTTACATGTTCGGGCAGATTTTCCACTCAGTAGCAGAAGAATGTTTATCTATCCCCTTACATGAGGAGGTGGAGACAAGTATGACTGAACTTATGACCATAAGGCTGAGAGAAGCTGGCTTAGTATATGGTGCTCACTTATGTAAGTGTAGCACCCTGCACTAATCCAGACAACCCTTGTGGTGAATTTAGTGGTCTTAGACAACCTTAGAAAGCTCTCTAAGAGGTAACCGTGGAGAGCAGCCTTCTGGCTTAGTCCAGAAGGAGTGTAAAGCAGCTTGTTTTACCAGAACGCAATCTTATTGGTATAGATTAAGTGAAAAAGAACCACACAGTGTATTTATAAAAATATGTATTTATTATAAGACACTCACTAACACATACAAATATCTCCTACCCGGAGATATATGAAATGCACACAATACTTTGCAAAGAAAACAGTTAAGAAGAACCTATTGCACAATGGTCACCAGGGAGGAACAAAACCATATACTAAAATAGAGGGATGCGAACTCCGACTCAAGTGAAGACTGCACCCAGAGGACGTAGAAGTGCCGGGGACCCAAGGAACCACCCGAGGTAAGTAACCATGAACCCCACGGAGGCTGCGTGCAGAGTGGGAACACGACCGCGGGCTCAATTCAAGTCAATGGGTAAGTCCCGGTTGCAATTTTAAAGAAGATGGATCCTTCCCAATGGACCCTGAAGAAACCCAGTGAGAGACAGAAGGTTGGAGGGCCACCCCACCGGTGGATACCCTAGGAACCAGGTTACCTACACCAGGGAAGCCGGGTGCATAGGTATGAAGTGGCGTCGGAAACCGCCATCAAATTCAAAGGAGGACTTCAGGAAGATGCTGCTGGCGAAGAAGTGGAAAGTGTCCGGTGGAATCCGAAGGTGGATTCAAGATGAGAAGTACCTGCAAGCAGCGGGGACAGAGTCTATGCCACTTGGGTGTGACCAGGGGGCACGGAAGTCGAATGCCCACCAATGTAGGGTGTTGCAGGAGAGTTGACAGTGACCTTGGAGCTGCAGCTGTGCAGACCAGGTGATGCTGTGGAAGACCAGGAGATGTTCACGAGCTGTCCCATGTTGGATGTCGAGAGTTGAGGGGTCGGTGTCCGTCGGGAACACCAACAAGCCTTGGCAACTGCAACCAATGTGGAAAGCACATAAGGTGCAGTGTCAGGACCAGCAAGGCCCAGGTGACTCGCCACAAGCAGGGGAGTCACAGCAGGCCCCGAGCAATTAGGGGAGCCCACTGAAATCAAAGAAGACCCTCAAATGGACCCACAGGCCGGAGGAACTGGAGTCGTGAGAGGACCTCGAGCAGCTCAGCAAAGATGCAGGTCCACGGTGCAAGAGATGTGGTGAGGACGAAGATCTTGGTCACAGGAGATGCTTGAGGTGGAGGCTACTTGGAGCCTGAAGATCTCTGAGGAAGAGAGCCAACAAGCCTTTACAACGGCAAGTCGATGCCGTGCACAGGGGTTCAGTTCCTGTGGCTCTGACGAGGGATACTGCCCTCAAACTCGGTGAGAGGACAGGGATGTGAAGAACCACCACCTGTGTTGCTGAGCCTTTCAGAGTCCGTGGGAGCCCAGGATCAGCAGCCCAGTCAGCTTCGTTGCGGTGCCTGCAGATGCCATTCCAAGGGAGATTCCTTCAGGTGTCTTGGATGCCCACAGGTCTTGGAAGGTTCCTGTATGGAGCACAGGCACAGACGTTGCAGCAGACGAGCAGGGTGATGAGACCAGGAGCAGCAGCAGTCTTCCCAGTTGCAGTCTCGATACCCAGAGCGAAGTACAGAGTGCCCAGACGGTCGAAGATGAAGTGGTGTCTTGATATGAATCTTGTCCCACAACGAATCTAGGGACCCACCCACAGGTATGCCCTTAAATACCGTAAGGAAAGGGTTGGGACGATTCAGTGTTCCCTCCCAGGGGAGGGGTTTGGACAGTGGGAAGGATACTCCCATGTCCTTTGTCCAGTTTCGTGCCAGAGCGGGAGTCAAAGGTTCCCTGAGCTGGTTTGAACTGGACTATGCAAGGAGGGCACCAAATGGGCCCCTCAAGCAGACTGAGTGGCACTGGCAAGCGCTCCCACACTATCCCAATACACTAAACCCTGTTTGGGAGGTGGTAACACCTCCCTGTGACAGGATGCCTATTGTCCTGCCTTCCCCTGCTCAAGCTTGGCTCAGCAGTAGGAGGGCAGAATCGTGTCTCTGGTCGGCAGCAGCTATCTTGTGCTGTCTGGGTCTAGAAGACTGGTACTGAGAGCACTGAGGGCCTCCTGGAGGAGCTTTACAGTACATGGAATCATACCTCTCACACTGTTTACGGGGTGGGGATATGATTCCAACATGTTTGATACCAAACACGTCAAGGTTCGTTACAGCCAGTTTAGAGATGGTCATCGCTTAATGACACATGGCCACTCTATGTATCATAATGGCTGATGCACTTACAACCTGGGAAAATTGATTCTGAAGGTTGTAGGGATGTTCTGCTCATGCAGAGGCACCCTCACACTCAGAATTGAGCACCCTGCCTTCAGGATTGAAAGGCCTGCCTTAGGGGTGACTTATAGGTTTTAAGTGCAGTGACCTCAGATATAGGGAAACCTATATCTGTCGTAAGTGGTGCTAGCACAAGCTTACACAGGCTGCAATGACAGGCCCATAGTCACAATCTGAGTGGTCTCTCATGGGTGGCATAATACATGCTGCAGGCTATGGGAGACCCCTGGTGTACCTATGCCCTGGGTGCCTCAGTACCATATACTAGGGACTTGTAAAGGTACACCAGTAGCCAATATGGGATGTACCTAAGTACTCACCATAGTCAATTTAAGGGAGAAAGCAAAGAGACGGGGGTCCTGATTAGCAGGATCCCAGTCAGACTAGTCAGAAACCATAACCATAACAACACCAGGCAAAAGGTGAGGGTAACCATGCAGAAGGATCCTACCTTCCTACAAAGGCTACTACGAGTAACATTACATGTGTATTTTAGAGACATGTCTGTAAGCCTAGTTCTATGTAGCATGCACAGAGATCTCATCTATGGTAGAACTACAAATTAAAAATAATGAGAAAATAACATTCAACTGAAGGAAACCACACACCTGACAAACATGTACCCTTGAAGTCCATACATTTACCCCAAACCCTGGGCTCTGTACCCTTCCCCTTGTGCTGCCTCGTATTGTGGACATGAGAGACCTCCTATAGACTTCAGGATGCAGCCATCCCCACTAGATGGAAATCAGCTTCCCTGAGGTGGAGTCAAAACTTGTAATTTACTTCATAGTGGATCTGTACAAGGAAACACAGGGACTGCCTCAACACACTTTCAGTGAGGCAAAGAAGGTGGTTATGTGGCAGGAGTTCACTAACAGGATGAATTAATTGCCGGATGAGAGGTGAAGGGGTTGAAGGAGAATATACATGGGTTAACATTTTTCATCAAAGACTCTTCAAGGAAGTGGACTTGGATCCTGTCTCTATCTCATCTCTTATTCCATCCTTCCTCCGAGGGGCAGCTCAGGTGTTCTCTCTATCTTCTCAGAAAGGAAAAAAACCTTCTCCCGCTTGAACAATTTCCAGTCCACAAACTCACAGGTTTCAGCCCTCAACATGCAGTACAAACAGCTGGCTCTATCAGACACCTGTGGATGCAAGGGCTTTGCATGGGCAAATGCTGCCTTCTGAGAGAATCAGTATTTGTAACAACAATCCTCTGTATATGAAACATTGCCAAAATAAATTCAGAATAAATTCCGGAGACAAAGGGACACCTTTAGTCAATTTTATTTGTAGATCCCTCCTTAGAGAAAATTTAGAGCTCCCTTGACTATCGAAGTTGAACCAGTCCAGATAGAAAAGGTATCTGGGTGAGGACTCGGATGCCCCTCTAGGCAAGGAAGGGAGATTATCAACATTGTTTTAAGTGAGTTCTGTCTTTCTCTGATTACTTGCATCAACAATTTTGACCAGGATTTTGGCTGTTCGCGAGGGTTGAGAGGGAAAGCCAATGTTGGGGATCCACCAGACAGAGGTCCAAAAAGAGGTATCTCTACCAAATAGGACAACCTTGGTTTTCACACCATTTAGCTTTAGGCAATTACAGCTCAACCAGTCAGGAGAACCACAGACATATAGCACATAAAAGTAGTCAAGGTAATTGCTGTATCTTCAGAGAGAGAGAGAAAGGATCAGATGAGTATCATCACAGAAGAGATAATATTAAAACTGAAAGATCTAACGATAGATGCCAGTGGTGTCATATAAACATTAAACAATGTGGGGCTCAGGGAAAATGACTTAAGCTTGCTACAAAAAGATTGGAAGCTTCAGAATGAAATGGCGGGAGACATAGCGATGGGGTCCAGTGAGAGAGGAAATAACTAAGCCAATGAAAAGCAGAATGACAAATATCTGCATTGAAAAGGTGCCTGAGTGGAATAACATGTGATACCCTTTCAAACACTGTGGAATGATCTAAAAGGAGAAGAGTAGAAGTAGCATCCTTATTAAGGATAAAGGGTATGCTGTCCGTGGCAGCAATGAGTGCAGTTTGTGTTTTACGATTGGCTCTAAAGCCAGATTGTGAGGTATCGAAATGATGTTGAGACTCATGGTGGCTGGTGAGTTACTGGTTGACTAAATTTTCCAGAACTTTGCCTGGGTAAGGAAGAAGTGAGATAGGTCTTTAACTGGACAAGGCCATAGGATAAGCAGAAGGCTTTTTACTCAATGGCAATACCATGGCATGTTTCCATTCAATGAGGTAAATAGCATTAAACAGCAAAAGGTTAAAAAGTGTGGTAAGTGTGGGGCCAATGAGGTCATCACTGAGAAAAGGATGTAGTGCAGACAGGGGTCAATGAGGAAGCCAAATTTAATTGAATGCATGATCCCCGTGACCTCTCCCATCTTAAGCGAAGTCAGGCCCCTGAAAATGTCGAGGAGGACATACTAATGAAGTACAAAGAGTTTAGGGAAGTATGGAGGGAGAAATTAAGATAAATCTGTTTGATCTTATCATATCTGTTTTCAAAGAAGTAGCTGCAAGTTCAGACCAAAAGCCCTGAGACGGATGCACTGGCAGCCCTTATTTAAGCTGTGGGTTCCCACTCAAGCCCACAAAGCACACACTTAATGAGCATGGATATCGATGCAGTGTATGTAGCTATTTGCCTGTCGTTGAAACTCTTTTTTTTTTTTTTAAGTTTCAAGAATAGGTTTATTGGATAAAGCTAATTAAATAACAAACAATGCTTCGTACAAATAAACATTAAATGTTGCATAGGTAAAAAAAGAAGAAATAAAAGATAATGATGTTACATATTCTATTTGGAAACAATAAAGGAAATGCAATAAGGAATATACATACATTAAGGATATAAAATCTGGTTCATAAAAGTCTTACTACAATAAGAAGTGAGAAGAAAAACTTAGTACGATTAAAATATGCAATCATATAAATAGTACTGAATTAATATATTAAACAATGTCATTTTCAATAAAAGGAAGTCAAGGAGGCTTAGTAAATTCCTGTAGCAAGGGGGTGGGAGCAAAGGATTTTTTTGCGCTATCATCTAAAACTTTTGTGATAGAAGACCATATTTGTAGTCGTTTTTAGCGAGAGAGATATAAGGTATACAAGGGTCGTGTCCGGTCTATGGTTATGACAAACAGCATACCACCAAGCTAAATATGATAGTTTAGATGTATCCTTCCAATGTTTTGTTATCTGCTGAAAGGCAACTGCCAGTAGCAAATCTATGATTTGTAATTGCGACAGTAAGCACTTTCATGAGAACATGTCCAGCAGGTGCTAGGAATTACATTGTGTATCTTATGTAAGTGTGCGGGTGTAAAAAGGAGTCTATTATAAATGAAAAAAATAGTTTGTGTAGTGCTCGCCGCTCTAGACGATTTCCCGACTTTTGTCCATATTCTGTTCCATAGGGGAATGGGCCAATCTATGCCCAGATCAGTCTCCCAAGAAAGTTTTATTTTGGTTTTATCCCTATTTATGGAAGGTTGTGTTAAACGAGAATAAATAGTAAAAGCTTTAGGATTTATGCATAGGAAATTATACCACGTAGAAACGGTCTGGGAAGATGAAGGAGGCACAGACTGAAACTGAGTGCAGGCTTCAAGTATTGCAGTTCGTAGAACTGAAAATTTGTGTTGAAAGGAGATAGGTAGATGAAAAAGGATGCGCATCTTTGAAAAATGTAAGAAGTGTGCCTTGTTCAAATAGCCTCCATATTTTCCAGTATATAGGTTTATTGTTTATTGTTGACAAGTATACATTTGTTATGCCAAATTGTGGATGTGAGGAAGGTGTCAAAGTCCTGGGGAACCGGGTGAAGGAGAGCATCTAATATCTTACAGGAATGTTTGAGTACTGGTGTGGAATTTTTTTGTGGTTTACGAGTGAATGAGAAATATTCCTGAAATGAAAAGGGTGCTATAAACGAGGTTTCAAGATCAACCCATAATGGGAGATTTGTTGATTGATCAGATATCCACTTCGATAGTTGCATCAGTTGAAAAGCTCTATGGTATTCAGAGAAATGGTGAAATTTATACCACCTTCTGATTTTGGCCGTGTCAATTTCTGTGGCGACATTCTTGGTTTTTTATTATTCCATAAAAATGATAAAAGGATAGAATTAACCTTATGAAAAGATTTAGCTAGAATGGATATTGGTATATTAGATATCATATAAAGTATAATAGGGGTGAGCATCATTTTAATGGTGTCCAGGAGGCCCCACCTAGAAAGATAGAGAGGGTGACATTTTGCTGTGAGTGTTTTTAATTTATCTCGGCACTTATCAAAATTTAGAGAAATGCATGTCTTTATAGAAGGAGAAAACCATAATACAAGGTATTTTATGTATTGAGAGTTCCATACAAAATTAGAGATCCCAAAATCCTCTTTAAAGGTATATTTGGTTAAGGGTAATATTTCACATTTCTCATTATTCAATTTGTAACCAGTTACCAATCCATAGGCTTCAACCTCTCCCAAGAATGCTGTAAATGAAATCTGTGGTTGAGAAAGGAACATTAATATGTCATATGCATATGCTGCTAGTTTTATCTGTTGAGAATTAGATAAGAAACCTGTGATGGAGTGATTTTGATGGATTCTAGATAAAAAAGGTTCCAATTCTAAGTTAAAAAGAAAAGGGGATAAGGGGCAACCATAACGCACTTCTCTCTTTCGGGTAAAATAGGAGGACACAAGGCCATTAGTGAAAATAGCAGCTTTGGGCTCAGAATATAGTAGAGCAATTAAGGAAATAAATTTTGGACCAAATCCAAACCATTTAAGGGTGTGAAAGAGAAACGGACAGTAGACTCTGTCAAAGGCCTTTTCCGCATACAGGGCAATTTCTGCTAGTGGATCTGAATAATGTGTTGTTCTAGATAAGATGTCAAAAAATAGTTGTGTATTATCCGTAATATTAAGTCCTTTGACAAAACCTGATTATTCTTTACCGAGCAACAAAGGAAGGTGCGATTCTAATCGTAGGGCCAGTGCTTTTGAAAATATTTTGTAGTTCACATTAACTAGGGATATGGGCCTATAATTTTTACAATATCGCAGATCCTTACCATCTTTCGGAATGAGGCATATTAAGGCCTCTAAAAAGGAACCCGAGGAGTTACAAGATGCACGGAAAGAGGAAATAAGAGTGTGTAGGTGTGGGAAAAGAATTTGGGCAAAGTGTAAATAAAATTCAACTGTAAGGACCTGGAGCTTTATCTTTTTGGAGAGTCTTAAATGCATTTAGCATTTCCATCTGCGTAATATCAGCTTCCAAAAGGTCCAAATTCATTGAGGGGTTGGCACGTTTCTGAATTGTAGAAAGATACTGGATAATGTCTGCTTCTGAAGGCATATTTTCTGGTGTGTAAAGAGATTTGTAAAATTGTACAAATTCTTGAAGAATTTCGGAGTCTTTAAGTTTTGGTACTTGGTTTTCATCAATAATGGATTCAATTTGAAGCCTATTTTGCTTGATCTTGAGATAATTAGCTAATAGTTTGCCTGATTTGTTTTGGCCACCGTAGAACTTCGCACTGGTTTTTAGTAAATATAGGGAGGCATTTTCAGTAGAGGTCTTATTGAAAGCTATTTTTGCATTTATAAGATCTGTTAGACAGTTCTTTGACTTAGAGGTATATAAGAAATGCTCTAGCTTTTTAATCTTACTAAGAAGTTCACTGTTTAGTGTTCGGGAAAGTTTACGCTTGTTGGATACATATCTGATAATAAAATCACGAGAGGTGGCTATAAAAGGATCCCAAATTGTATGGAAGGAAATGTTATCCGTTTGATTAATTCGAAAATATTCATGAAAAAAGGAAACAAAAGAAGCATTGAAATTGGGATCTAGAAGTAAAGAATTATTAAAACGCCATCTTTTGGGTGGCACAGATTTGTGTAATATATCCAATTGAATCGAAACAGGAGCATGGTCAGAGATGAGTATGGGACCTATGTCCGCCGAACGTAAGAATTGGGAAACATTGTGTGAAATAAAAATATGGTCTAATCTGGACTGCGTTTGGTGGGGTGGAGAGAAAAAAGTATATTCTCTCGAAGTGGGGTTGCAGAGTCTCCAAGTGTACAGTACATTCCTTTGTTTTATAGTTTGTAAAAAGGCTTTATGTGTTTTGTTTAAAGTAAAAAAAAGTCTTGGAGTTTTGGTCAGTAAAGGGATCAGTCACTTGATTGCAATCCCCTGCGAAAGCAAAATTCTCTGAAGGATTCCTTATAAGTAGTTGAGAAATTCGGGACCAAAAAGAAGCATTGCCATTAGTAGGGGCATATATATTAAACAAAGATACAGGAGTTTTCCCTATCATTAAGTTAGTAAATAGCCATCTACCTTCACTGTCTGATTCTTGAGAGATAAGTTTAGCATTTAATGCTTTATGACATAATGTTATGACACCATTCCTTTTCCCATTCCCCGGTGAGAAAAAAATTTCACCCACCCAGTTCTTTTTAAGTTTTAATGACTCACTCTCCGTAAGATGTGACTCTTGTAATAATGCTATATTAACATCCAATTTAGATAAGTATGACAAAACTCATTGTCTCTTAATGGGGGAATTTAAGCCTCTGACATTCCAAGTGACAATTTTTAGAAACATAGATGAAACATACAAAATGAGTAATAAACTGAACCAGTAATAATCTGCATGTTATCAAATATGAAACTCGCAATAAGTACGAAGACAAGATCCATGAAAACCATTTGACGAAAGGATAAAGAGAGAAGAAACCAAAAGAAGAAAAGTTGATAAAGTGAAATATTATAAGGAATGAGGTTGAGGAAAGAAGACAAAAGAGTCACAGAAAAGAGAGAGATTGCTGTTGAAGAAAAAAGACTGTACATATATAAGATCCAAAACATATAAAGGGTGGGGGGAGATGAGGCCACATGGAACGATGACACGTCCAGACTCCATGAGGTGAGGCGGGGAAGACTCCAGGACAAACGACATACAAGACGGATAAGTCAAACAATACGAAGATGGAACCTGTAAAAAGAAAAATTGGTTAGAGCCATTAAAACATGTTATTAAATTAGGATATTTTTCGTAACCTTAAATCAAACAATGCGGAAATGCAACCTGAAAGAGAAAACCCAGGTAGAGCAAACAAACCATTTTACTAAACTGGTACTCATTCTATATCCTTACAAGTAAGTCCTCATATCGAATGTAGAGAGCTTAAACTCTTAAATAGAACAGAAAGGATTATTTGAAGCGCGTACTAGAGGTGTCCATGCTTTCTGGACAATGCAAGTTGAGGAAACCTTTTTGCTTGACTGGATTCTCATAGGTAATGGTATTGTTATTGAAAGTCACTTTGGATAAACAGGGATGGAATAAACCAAACTGTGCTCCAATAAAGCTTAGGGCTGGTCTCATGGTGAGGAACTCTTTGCGTCTGTCCGCCGTAGACTTTTCATAGTCTTGTGAAAAGAAGAGTTGGTTTCCTGATGATGAGATTCGTTTCGCAGACCTGACTGCTGATAATACCTTGAGAAGGTCCGTATATTCAAGAAAGTACAATATAACTCCCCTTGGTTTCCTCGTGCTGGAAGACGCCGAGTGAGGAGGGCCCAGTTTATGAGCACGTTGAATGTTTAGAATAGTTCCCTCGGGTAGGTTGAGCACTGTCGGCAGGAACGTTTTGAAGAAAGTGATAGGGTCAGAGCCTTCCGAGCCTTCCAATAGGCCATATATGCGGAGATTATTCCACCTATTCCTGTTTTCAAGATTTTCAATCTGTTTCTGTAGAGGTGTGACCTGGGATTGAAGAGCCTAAACTTTAACACAGTATGACCCTAGAGATTCAATGCTATGCTCAACCTTGGTGATTCTTTCCTCCATCTTTACCCATCCATCCGTTAGGACTTGTAGTTTGGAATTTGTCTCTTCTACAAATGGGCGCAGAGTACGAATCTCCTCCAAAAGAAGAACCATAGAGACTGACGAGGTTTGCTTTGGCGGAGAAGGAGAATTTTTTTTCAACCGCTTGGTTGATGCTTTGTTAACTGTAGAAGAAGCATTAATATTAGATGAAGAAACACTTTTAAGTGGTGTATTCAAAGAGTCATCCATTGGAGCAAGATGGGCGCGGAAGTTTGAACGAACAATAAATGTGCGATTTGTGGGAACCAGCAGCAGTCTTACTTTTTTCAATCTGCCCATGCAAGGGACGGTCCGGCCAAATACTCAGGGGAATGAGGCGTTAAAGTCCGTGTATTCCTGCAAAATGTCAAATAAATGAGTAAACTCGTTAAAATTGGTGATTGTTTTTCGCCTCAGCCTCAATTGGAAATGTGCCAGTTAGAAAGCGTGGTGTGATATACTGATGAACTCAGAGATGTAGAGTAGGAATTCCAGATAATAGTCACATATGTTTTATGTAAGTTGTGGTGTATTATTACGTCAACCACAAGGTTATTTACAGCTTCAACAAATGAGTATCACTGGGTCAGATAATTGACAGCAAATGTTCATCAAGACCACTTAGTTGGTATAGTGCTCGCATTCAGGCTGCATATGAAAATTCTGTATATTCCCCCAAGGTAACCATAAAACGACCAAACTCACTATAATTGGTTGTTGCACATCACCACAGCCCCAAATGGGGAGTATGCACACCAGAGAGCGAAGTAAAGCACACTAACGTATTCCAAGTCAGTGCTGCATAGCAGGAAGTTCATATATATATATATATACCTCGTGAAATGGAGGGATTTATTACCTCAGCATCAAAGTGGCAGACAAACTCAGGGAATGAGGAGTAGTAAATCAGCTCTTTAAAGCATATCTTCTTTGGGATTGTTCAATGACTGTATCATTCTCACTCAGGCTGCCTTTGAGAAAGAAAAACCTTGCAGGTTGTAAGATTCATTGAAGAGGAGCCTCGCGGGGAAAGCGGTTCTTTTCAAGCCGCGGATGCTTCTAAAATGGTGCGCGTCGTGCCATTCAGAAGAGGATCAAAGAACGGATGACAGGGAGCGCCTCGCAAGCAATAAAACTGGTTCCTCCATCTACCTTTAAGGCTCCGACGGCCGTAGGTCCATTCTAGCGTTTCCTTGGCACAAAACACGCCGTAAAATCCCTCGGCTTCACTGCCGTCTCCGAGCGAGTCACGGGAGCGCCGCCATCTTCCTTGGGCGCTAGCCACGCCCCCCCCCTCTACCCCTCCTGTTGTTGGAACTCTGAACCAGGGCATTCTTCGAATAATTGGTTAGGGGTAAAACCAATTGCGGCATAATTATAGCTCAAACACACAGAAGCATTCTAACTCATTGTTCTTGTGCCCACCATGCCACCTCAGTTTGGACCCATACTTATAAGTTACTTCTAAGGTAGACCCTAAAAGCTCATAGGGCTGGGTGCATCATATTTAAAAAGTGGGGCATGTCTACTTAATTTTCACATATCCTAGCAGTGACCCTGCCTCCAAAGTATTTTTTCACTGTAGCAAGGCTAGCTCTCCCATAGACTGACACTGGGTAACCACAGTACGCTTAATAAGTGATAATGTCAGTTTGGCAGCAGATAGAGAAATATCTCTTCCACTCATGTGAACTGTAACGTAAAATCATCTTTAATGGTAAAGTCAGATTTTAAATTGCTGCTCTGACAATGCCACTTTTAGAAAGTAGGCATTTTGCTGCCTAACCCAAATGTTCCTTTCTGTCAGTGGTGAGGGTCATATGGCTGTTAATGGCTCCCCTGTGGTGTAATGTGCATTCCCTCCAGAAAAGAGGCAAAAGGGGTTCTTCGGTGTGGGGAATGGTGTTCCTCTCCTGAGCAGGATGGTCTGGGGAGTTTACTCAGCCCTTCCTGAAGTTTAAAGGGTAGCCTGAGGGTTGTACCCATCCCTTTCTTACTTCTGAAACTGCCTATCCTGTCACTAGCCAATGCATCTCTTACATGAGCCTACCTGCCCTTGGTTACCCTAGACAGCTTGGAGCCAAACCCAGGGAACATGGAAAAGCTGACCAAAACCAGTTAGGGTTAGACAAAGGGAGTGGCCCTACACACAGGATGGTGCTGGGTATAAGAGTGACACCCTCAGAACCTCGCCTCATAACACTTCTGAACAGTGGAGACTCAGAAGAAGGACTGCCCTGCTTTCCTTCAAACTAGGATCCCAGAAGTGACTCCCAAGGGCAGTTGACTGATGTTCTATTTGAGTTACAGGGACACAACAAGCTTCCAAATACTTATCTCCAACTGCCAAGCTGACCAGCAACAACTGGACCTGTCTGGACACTGTTGCTGGCCTCAGCTGGAGTAAGTCGTAACAAGATGTGCCACACCAGGTCCTGGACTGCTGGCAGGTGACAGAATGTACTGCTCCAACTGACAAACTGCAAGAACGGACTTCAAGTGACAATCCAGAGGTTCTGGGCTCTTCATGTCAAAAAAGAATTGTCCCTGGTCTCCTTGCGAACCCGAGTGGACTTCACCGAGGCCAACACAGGACCTTCATCCAACTGACAGAATGACCTTCCCGCTACAGACTCTGGACTTCACCCAGACAGTACTCTTTGCATCAGCCATGACTGCCTTGTGTTTCCCTCCAATGCCACGCTATGACCAGTGACCAGCTCTTCGTGCCAACAATGATCTCCTTGCGGACAAGCTCCGACCGGCGTTCAGCTCTTCACATCAACAACGATCTACTTACTGTTCCTCACCAACATGAAGCTCCAAATAAGGCTGCTCGCATGGAACTGGACTGAGTTAGAAGACAAACTTCCCACTGGGATGAACCTACTCACTATATCAAACCTGCGCTCCATTAAGGTCGGCCTGAACTTTTGTTTTTGCCTGGGTCCAGTGCGACCAGATAAACATAAGCAGTGCTTTGCTCTTCATAACTCCGGTTCTACTTATTGGATTTTTGTTGTTTTGGTGTCATTTTATTTATTAAAATATCTTCTTTTTTCTAAATTGGTCTGGGATTCTTCTTGTGTTTTTACTTCATTGCTGTTTGAGTGCTGCTTAAATACTTAACACACTGGCTCTAAGTTAAGCCTGACTGCTTTTGTGCCAAACCTACAAGAGGGTTAAGCACAGGTTTACTTAGCGACTTTTGTGGCTCACACTGAAAAGGATTGTGTTTACTACTTGAGTGTGACTCTCACTCCTTTCAGATAATAACCCAATTTCTTACATCTAGTTATATTACTATTTTGACACAGCTAAAAAGAACCCCCAATACTTTAAAACATGCATAGGTTTTTTATAAAACAAAACTATAGACATTCATCAGATCCTATTCAGATGTTTTCACCAACAATGTCTGCTATTATCGTGCATAGGAGAGGAATCCAATGTTATTTAAAATATCCATTCTACCTCTGAGAATGAAATACTTTATTTCAAATATATCTATTGTTGTATTCATCAGAAAACATTCCTACTTTTACACAATCTTCAAATGAAAGGTGTGACTCTTTTTTTGTTGCAGAAAGAGCTATGTTTTAAAATACACTATTGAGGCTTGATTTTATCTAGTTTTCACACTCTAGAGGAAATTGTTTCAAATAAGACACAGCCGTGCAGAACACTATAATGCATTTGATATTTAAAGTTAATTTGCCTCATCAAAAGACATTTTAATATTTAAAACATCAAACATCGTTTAGTGAAATTTACATCAGCTAAGCAAAATTGTCACCCTTTTAAATGCCCGATTACAGAAATTGTCAGCTCCAGGGCAGACAGGTAAGACTTGTGTGAGGCAAGGTATTGTACCCAGTGTACAGTGTTTTTAAAAAATGTTGATCAGTTTGACCTTGAAACTCCTTTTGCTGACATCTGCAAATTATGGAGCAGCTAATACATTATATTGAAAATTCAGGAAATCCACATTTAAACAGAAAACATGGCAGTGACAGAATGCCATAATTTCAGTGATCATGACATTGTGCAAATGCTTGAAATAGTGATTCTGGGGTTCTGATTGTTGTTCCTTCTGAACTTGTGAATTAGAATATGTCATATCAACCACAAACTGTAGTTGAGTTTGATGGACCCAATGTTGGAGCAAGAGGATGTGCACGTGGATCGTTAGACATCAAGGCAATTCAGTAGAAGATTGTTCTCCATCAGAGTTCCAGCTGTAGAAGCTCATTTACCCCTCCAATAAATCCAGCCCTACAACGCAATACTGCCCTGTACCTTATAAATGTAACCCTCACATTGAACTGCATTTTATTATTGAGTGTGAGCCACCACCATATACTGTATTGGTGTCGGTACTTGTTGTAGACCATGTTGTGTCCTGTGTTTATCTGCATGAAGACTCTAGTGGTCCTCGGCAGACACCTTGCAAGTATTAAGTAATCTGATGAGTGTGGCTGGGTGTGGTTAATAAAGTTTATGATGCAGTGCGTTCAGTTAACGATTGCATGTCGAAGAATAAAGACGTACAAACCAGAGCTCTGTGTGTGGCGTGGTCTGTTACATGTTCCACGCTGGGGTAGATGCTACAACTGACGAGATAGGGGAAACATGCCTCCCAACGATACAAGACTGCTCTTTCTGAGAGTTTGCTGTGGTCCAGCAAACTCCTTGAGTGTGCCGTGGGTGCCTCAAAAAGTGGTCTACATTTAAAATATGTGGAGTCAAAGCACAACTCCAGCATTTGAGAGGCCGTCAGAGAAGGTGAAGGCCCAACAGAGGAGCACAGTCAGTAAGCCTGACAAAATATCTACTGGTAAGGCCGAAAGAAGAGATACTACGCCTTAGCATAACACAGAGCCAGCATTGATATGAAGCAGAAACGCTAATGACAGTGACAACTAGGTATGAAGAAGTGCTAAAGGCAGCGGCAACCAGGTATAATTCATAAAGTCGAGAGCGTGAAGATCAAATGCAAGAAGTGAAATCATTTGTCATCATGAAGAAGTAAGATCAGGTGCGACGATCGAAGCACAAGTGAGCAGGTTGATGCTTGCTGAGCTACCACCGGCCCAAGTGACACTGAAGATCAAACGCTGACTGAACAGCACATACTCTCAACGTCAGTAGGAAGCAGCACAGAATACGATGCCGCTGTGTTTCCTGAAACCACCACCTCCATTCGATACCGCCTAAAAACAGAGTATTGGCAACTGATGGACTGCCTGGATTAAAACGTTCGATGACTTCATAGATGTTATAGAAGAAGCAGGTGACAAAAAGATCATCAAATACTTAAAAAACCTTACCTTGCAGGTAATAGAGTAAAGGAGGTGATAAAGAAGATATCACAAGCTGGTGAAATATGCCATCAAATCAAGAAGAATTTGGAGACCAAGTTCAATCCAATGCCAAATGTTGACTATGAAGGGTACACTTTCAACCAAGACAGGCAGCAACCTGGTGAGATGATGCATGAGTTTGTTGAGAGACTTGATACACTAATAAAGCACTGAAAGTTCAATGAATTCAATGATGAAGAAGCAATGCATCTTAGAGTTATTAATGGTTTCCTTTCCAACTTTTTCCAATGACGCATGCTGAGAGAAACAGTTTGGAAAAAGTGCTCATGGCTGCAAGAGCGGAGAAATGTGCCGATCGTCAAGCTGCTGATATGAAAGCTGGAACAACCCAAAATAATTCTGCATTGAGCATGAAAATTAAACAGAAACACAAGTCAAAGGCCCACAAAATGATATTTCAGAAGAAAAAGAAATTGTGTTTCCACTGTGGATTCTCGTTTCCACATGAAGGTAGATGTCCTGCTATTGGACAAATATGCAAAGGCCATTTCATAACGGTTTGCAAAGCAAAAGATAAACTAAGGGGTAAATTTACTAAGTTTTAGTGTGGTGTTTGTGTCACAAAAGTGACGCAAATCGATGCTAAAACTTTTTTCACTAATTTACTTTCCAGCGCTAAACTTGTATGTGTTCTGCACAGTACAGCACACATACAAAGTGGGAAAAGGTTTCGAGTTAGTCTAAGCATGGTATTTTGTACTGGAAGGGTTGACTCCCAGTACAAAACCTATGCTAGGCTAACAGAGACACCCTTGCACTATGGTGCAAAGGTGTGTCTGTGGTGCACGGCAGCATATTTCTGCACCAGCGCTAGGGAGAGGGGAGGAGAATGCCATGTTTCTGAAAATATGGCGCTCTCCGGCTCTCTCCTTCTCATGCAGCGCATCATTTGCGGCCGCTGCACTGCGCTCCATGAGAGTCTAGTAGATTTGTACCCTACTGCATCACGAAGAGACAAGAAGATGGATGCCAGAAAGTTCCAGACGCACTCTAGCCACTCCTACAAGGTCAAACTGCAACATTGACTAAGGCAAGTAGAAATGAAACGAGGTTGATCGTTACCAAATTCATCATCCAACGGTTCATTGATGTCATCATCGAGTGACGATGAAGAAAATGGACTTGCAAGAAAAGACACAAATCTGAAAAGAATCACCACATGAAGTAACAAAGTTCCTTTGGACATTGTCCTAAAATCATACTTAAGGTGAATGGGTTCCCTAAAACTTTCATTATAGACAGTGGTGAGTCGATAAACATCATACCGGCAGAAAAGTACAAAGAACTGTCTCTGATACTATCACACTGTCAATAACCAAGGTGTATACCTGGGCAGCTTCTACACCTCTGCAGAGTAAAGGATCCTTTGTGGTGACCATGCAGCACACAAAAATGACAGTGCAAGCGCCCATTCATGTACACCCAGGTACTTCGTCGAGTTAAGTTTCAACACTGCTGCTGACATGTGACTGATATCTATTAACTACAACTTGAATGCCCATTCTGAAATAGTGAATCAATTCCCGACATTGGTTCATGGACTTGGGAAACTTAAGACAAAAAAATACAGCTTCACACGAATGAAGATATTTGCCCCTTTGTACAGTGACACCATCAAATTGCTTTTCCCTTACAGGAAGCCGTTGAGAAAGAACTAGAAACACTGTTAAAGCATGACATCATCAAGCGCTCTACTGGTCCGATACCGTGGGTTTCAACCATTGTGGTGGTGCCAAAAAGAATAATGGAGGGTCCAGTGCATATTTGTGCTGCAATGCGACAGGCCAACAAAGCAATTGAATTGAAAGACATAGACTCTGCCAGGTCCACACATTGCGGACATGAACACACAGCTGAATGGCACCAAAGTCTTATCCCACCTTGATCTCAACAAAGGTTTCCATCAACTTGACCTGGAAGAAAACTGCAGATACATTACTACTTTTCAATGCATATTGTTTTGTTCAGATATAAAAGACTCAGTTTTGGTGTGTTGTCAGCTGCATAAAATCTTTCAAGATGTCATTCGGCGAGTGATTCAGCCTGTCACACATGCTTTTAACTACAGTGATGACATACTGGTGTTTGGGGCTATGCGAAAGGAACATGACAAAGTACTCACACAAGTATGCCGGCTGCTTGCTGATGCAGGTCTCACAGTAAATGCTGAGAAGTGTGAAATTCACAAAAACAGACTTAAATTCTTTGGGCATATTTTCTCTGAAAAGGGGATGACTCCTGAGCCCGAAAAGGTACAAGCATTGTCATCTATGTGCCCTCCAGAATATGTGACCATGTTGCGATCCTTCTTAGGCACAGCCAGCTACTGCTCCAGGTACATTTGTGACTTTGCCACTCTGAGATCCCCTCTAAGAGAACTAACAAAGCAAGATTTCCATTTGAATGGTCATCTGAATGTGACTGAAGTTTCAAGAAAATAAAACACGCAATTGAAAATGGAACTGAGATGGCTTACTTTCATTCGAAATTGCATACCAAGAATGTGGTGGATGCTATCCCGGTGAGGTTGGGACCAATCTTGGCCAACATAATGGACACCCCAATGCTCAGAGACACATTGTGGCCTATTCTAGCTGGAGTCTATCTCAAACTGAACGTGCTTAATCTCAAACAGGAAAAGAAAGCTTGGCTGTAGCATGGGTGTGTGAACACTACTTTGTGTTTCTGTACAGAAAGCATTTCACCCTTGCTACAGATCATTAAGCATTGCTCACCATTTTCAGAAATCCAAAAGCCAAGAAGGCCCCTCACATTGAGAGGTGGGAGTTGCAGCTGCAGATGTATGATTACACTATTGTGAACAAACCGGGGTAAGATCAAAACTCTGCAGACTACTTATCACGAGTGCCACACCAGCGTCATAGCACAATGTCCAAAGCGTCTGAGGCATACATCAATTTCATAGTAAAGTCAAGTGTGCCTGCAGCTCTTTCTGTTGAAGAGATACTGGCAGCTACTAATACTGACAAAGACATGCTTAAGCTCAAGGAAATAATTACAAAACAATCATGAGGAAGCAAACTCAACCTCTTACAGATGACATTGAGTACCAGAAATTCAAAAACGTTTGTGAAGAACTTTCTTTTACTCATGATGGTGTCAAACTAAGAGGGGCAAGAATAGGTATCCCTGAAAGTCTGAGGCAACAAGTTATTGAACTGGCACTTAAAGGACATTGTGGCATTGCTGCAAACAAAAAAGCCCTCAGGGATCGAGTGTGGTTTCCACGTCTTGACGAATGAGTTGGAAGGGAGCTTAAAGCTTGTCATCTCTGCAACTGCCTGTCTCCCAAAACAACTCAACACACATTTAAAATGTCTGATCTACCTAAGCAAACTTGGGAGAGGATTGCTGTTGATTTCTTTGGACCTCTCAACAATGGACATTATCTCATGATAGTTGTCGATGAGTACTCATGTTTTCCTCTGGTGGAAGACTTATCATCAACCACACCTGACTGAGTCATCAAAAGGCTGGATAGCATTTTCACAATATGGGGTGTTCCCCTCACTCTCAAATCCAATGAAGGGTCACCCTTCAACAGCAGAGAGTTCAAAAACGTTCTTAATGGTTTGAACGTCAAACATCAGAAAAGTACACCTCTCTGGCCACAGGCAAATGGCATTGTGGAATGATTTATAAGTACTTTGAAAAGAGTGGTTCAATGTGCTGCACTGGGGGGCTTCAACCTCAAATTTGCTCTGCGCCCAGTCCTTCATGCCAACCATTTCACTCCTCATTCCACGACAGGAGAAAGTTCTGTCACCTTGCTGTTCGGGGGAGCTCTTGGAACAAAGATACCTCAATGGACCACCAGCCGGTCAATAGACCCTGACGAGATGCTTGTCACTGACACCTCTCGCAAATGCAAAATGAAGGCTGGTGCAGCGCAAAGTTGCCTAGATCATAACAGAAAACGTAACCAGATACCTGATTTAAATGTGCACTTTGCAGATGTGTCTTACGTGACATAATGATGAATGACAATACACTCGACATTGCTACGAGTGCTTTATTTTAGAACGTGTAAATTTACTCATATAGTGTTTACCCATGTTAATTGAAAATTTAATTTAGAAACTGGTCTTAATCAATAGACATGCATTTAATATGAATGGTGTAGCAATAATAACTTGATGAAATGAAAAGAATTGTTTTCTTCACGTTATTGCACCTCATGATTAACACATGGTATATGAATTCTAAACGTGTGTAAAATTGTCTGTGTAACCTTTAGTTTCATAATTATTAGTTCCTAGCCATTGTCACATGTGTAACTTGTGATTTTAATAAAAACAATATTAATAATGCAATGTATGCATTTATGTTACATGTAGGTACTTTCAAATGTAGTTCTCAGTCATACTTACTATTGTGAAAGGTGATTATTCATTGTGTGCTAATGCCATATGAACTAAAATACTAAAGAAAGCATGATTATTTATGATTAATTGTGCACACATATATTAAATGTGCAATTCTTGATTTAATAGTTAAAATTGTCATGATTCTGTAGGCCTGTACATGCTGCATATTAAAAGTTCACTGTCTGCTGTTTCTGCTAATATAACAAATTTTTGTAGGTGTTCTCATGCATTGCTAGTATAGAATATATATATTCTTGTATCAGCGATAGATACATACTCTGGGAAAAGGACCTTGACGGAGAACACAAGGGGTGGGGGTGGGGGGCTGTAATGTTGATGAATCCACAATGGGTCCTAAACCTGGAGATGAGAAGGAGACGCTGTCTAGTATGGGACGTTCGACAACTGTTGCAGCCTGCAACATGGGGACCCCTTAGACAATTGATTCCTCAGAATGTTGCACCTAAAGGGGTGTTGCTTGCAGTTTTACCGACTATAACCTACCATTAGCCCGGAAGTATGGGTGCACACTTACTTTACTCTGAAGGATATAAGAACTCTTGTCTTGGACACTTGTGGACTTCCTTGCCGATCCCCTTCTGCAGATCTGATGCAGATTTCCCCTTGAACCCCTTTTGCTGACCCTTTCCATGATTTCCCACTGCCCCTTGAATGGACTTTGATAGGTTTAGACCTCAATGACTCCTATAGACTCTACTTTAAGTGTGGCTTAGGCCTACACTTACTTGATCCCCTGAAGACTCTTGACAGAGCTTATACAATGCAAATGCTTGTCTCTTCATATTTGCTATGCCATGCTTTTCTTTCCCTTATGGAACTCTTTGACTACTGAGACACTTTAAACAATTGAACCATTTTTCCTTTAAGGACTGCGCTTGGGATATTTAGATTTCTAAAATTTAGTTCAAATACCTTTGGATTGTTTTCTGAACATCAGGTATTAGTGCTGTTATTCTGCATACCAGCTGTTGAGCTTCTTGTTTGTTTAATTCTGATTCGCCTTAATTTCTTCAGGGGACTTGGTCTACCTGTTGCTATATTGTACCTATATAGCATGAAGTTGAGAGTTATTTATCTGAACTTAATTTCTTATTTGTAATAAATCCTGTTTAAACTTGGCTACCAATTCCTGGTCCTCATTGTGTAGGCAAATGGTTGCACCACTAACTTTCTTTCCACCCAGCACGCACATACAAGATCTATTGGAGGACCAAGAGTAAGAGTAAGTTGTATAAAAGTGTGGGCCGAGAAAATGCTGGATCAAGGCCTACACCAACAAGGGTCGACACGTTGGAGACACAGTTTTCGGGTAAGGAGACCGAGTTCTTGTTAAGCAAAAGTGGACATGCAAGACTGACACTATATTTGATGTTGAATCGCTAAAAGCTGTGACAAGTAAACGACATATGGTAACTGCCCAACGACCTGGAAAATCCATAACCAGAGACTTGTCACACTTTAAGCCTTTGCCTTTATCTTCGTCAGCTCCAAACCTCGCAAGCAAGGCATGTCCACCTGAGTGCCCAAGTCAAGCATCCCACTCTTCTCCAGAGATGCCAGATGAAGGAGCCCCTCCTCTATCTGGTACAACTAGATCTGAAGGCTAGTGCAAGCACCTCAACGACTCATCGAGGAGTTGTAATGTGTATATGTATATATATTTGTTTTTATTTAACAATGGGGGAGATGTTGTCTGCTGTGTTTATGTGCATGAAGACTCTAGTGGCCCTTGGCAGACTCCTTACAAGTATTACATAATCTGATGGGTGTGGCTGTGTGTGGTTAATAAAGTTTGTGATACAGGGAGTTTGGTTAACGGTTTGCATGCCGAAGAATAAAGATGTGCAAAACAGAGCTCCTTGTGTGGCGTGGCCTCTTAAATGTTCCCGGGCTGGGGAGGACGCTACGGACAGTAGGGCTTTGCTGTCTCCCAGTAGTTCATTTTTTCATAAATAAATCATGAGCCAGAGGCTTTTGCAGGGCTAAGGTTGTGTGTGATTTAATGAACGCTGTACATAGTTTTTTGTGAAATGGTGCTGTTTGTTGGGACTCTTTCCTCCATATGCTAATGTAATGCTGATGGTTTGTGGGAGGGCAAAGTCGAGTGCTAACGAAGGACACTGCAATGCAGGTAGGAATCATTTTAATGGGGCTATCCGCCAAGCAAATGGACTAGGACACCTGCATCCATCCTGGATCACACCTGCCCTTTGGCCATTTATTTGACTTCTGCATCAGAGTCACATGAGGGTGATCCTGGCAGGAGGTAAAACAAACAAAATACTAATTTCGCCACATAGGGGAGCAAAGAAGGTTTTGTTAACATAGTCAGCTCGTGTATTAATATTTACCTGCCACACAGACACCATGGGACCTGAAATGTTAAAACTTAGCATAAAAGCTTCTAAGGTAGAAGATCCACGTTATCAGGCAAAAATGTTTTTTTGCCATTTACCTTTTGTCTAGTGCAAACATCTGTTATATGCCTGGCTATACAAAAACTTCCCTTTTCAAAAAAAATCTCGCTAATTTATATCTTTACATTTCTGCAATGGAAGTTCCTTCGCGAGGAATCATGCAAATGTGCATGTTGCACGTTTGGCTGATAAGAAAAGAAAGCAGATTGCTGTCTTCAAAGCACCTTGATAGACCAGAAGGTTGTTCATTCAATGACATCCATTGCATTCATTGAATTTCAAATACATACCTAGAATTGCATCTGATAAACACGGGTATTTAGTTCCAGTTACACAAAAAACTGAAAATAAATACAGATACGTCGGTAAAAAAAAGAAAGATCCCAAGATTTGGATTATTGTACTCTAAAATTTATTGGAGAATTCTACTAAGTAGAAAAAAACCTGCATGGCTTGCAAGCATTTAAGAGATCTCCTTGCACGCTTTAGCATGTCAATGATAATTTCAGTGGGAATCTCTGATGAGACGGCGGCAGGTCGCTGTTAAAGGCAGTGATTAAAAAGAACACAAGCTCCTAATAAATTTAGCCCAGCAGGTTCAAAGGTCACAGGCAAGGATAGCGGCGATTGGGCACCTTGCACAAAGTGCACGATCGTCGCAGGAGCCGCTGACATATTTGATTTTTCCCACACGCAGACTGTTGGCACAGGATGCAATCTGTTGAGCTAAAGGGCAGAGGGCAGGATGATTGGGGGCAGCCGCTCCCAGGAGACATTGCGCTGCTGAGCTCTGCTGCTCTAATAATAATGGTTACGTTACTTGGCCCTAGGCAAGGAAGGACTCAGGCAACAAAGAGACTCACAGATGGAAATGGACAAGCTAAACCTGCGGTGATTATGCGTAAGTATTTTTGCAGGATAGGATGACAATTATGTAAAAGTATCTAGCCAGAGGTAAACCATAACTTTCTTGCTCACTGTGCACCAATTAACATATCTGTGCGTATTATTTTTTTTTCTAAGGAACACGTGTGTGGGCCGGTTTTCTAGCATTTTATGGGCCTATTTTATGGTCTGGTAAGGCAGTTTTTTTACTATTGAATTTCCTGATATCACCACAAACATTTCCTGCCTATCCATGCAGTCTCACAAACCGTGGAAATCACTTTGTGCCCGGGCCTATTTTTGATCCCAGTCTGACTCTGACATACATGCCAACAGACCCGCTTCAGGTGGGAGACTCCCGATTTTTAAGCCAATATTGGCTTTATTTTAGTGGTGTCTCGTCTAAATTTGCCTCTGCAACAATATAAGGTAATGGGGAAAATACCTTCTCCCGATTTTCAATTCAAAATCTCCCACTTCCCAGTTGTAAAATGTTGGCATGTCTACCCTGAGTGGGAATAGTAAATTTGACCCCTCTAAATTCAAACACTTTCCCTATTATTGCTTACCTTTGAGAGGGAATAGTAAATCTGCCCCTCCAAAATCCAACACTTTCAGTACTGTAGCTCAGGTTGGAGTGGAAATTAAACATGACACCTCCAAAGTCCAGCACTTTCCGACTGTTTGTGAAGTTGTTGTGGGAATAGTAAATCTGAGAATATGTACGTTTATTACGCATGCTTTACATCGCATGCTATTACAACACGGTTGTTACAACGACCGCGTTGTTACAACGCAAACCAATACATCGCAAGTCATTTCAACGACTTGCTGTAGGGGGCGCGCTGGACATAGGAATAGTATAATTTACTATTCCTACTCCAGTTTGTGCAACAGCAGGGAAGGTGTTGGATTGTAAATCCAACACCTTCTGCCCCCTACAGCAAGTCGTTGTAACGACTTGCGATGTAATGGTTCGCATTGTAACAACGCGGTCCTTGTAACGACCGCGTTGTAATAGCATGCGTTGTAAAGCATGCAATGTAAAGGCTGTTTCCCTAAATCTGACCACTCTAAAATCCAATACTTTCCCTACCGTTGCTCACGTTGGAGTGGGAATAGTAAATATAGCCCCTCCAAAGTTCAATACTTTCCCTATTGCTGAGCAGGTGGGAGTGGGAATAGTGAATCTGAATCTTGCAAACTTCAACAATTTCCCTTGCTAAGTTTGGAGTGGTCATAGTGAATCTGACCCTTCCAAAGTCTAGATATCTTTTTTGCTTGAATTTCTGTTTGTTTGTTTTTTAGCATATTTTGGCAATCTAATCTAAAAAGTTATTTTAGTATCAATTTTATTATTTGTTGTATATTGTTATTTTTGGAGTAATATTGTTTTTTAAAATTATTTTTAACATTTTATTAATGGTATTGCATATGTTTATTGTTTTATACATGTTTAATATATTGTGTATTTAAAATATTCTTAATTATTGTTAGTATTCATTTTACTGTTCATGTCTGTTTAATAATTAAATTTGCTTCCACATTATGTTTATCATTTTGCTTACATTGATTTTAAAGCATATATTTTATTGTATGTTTTTACGTAATAAAAGGTATTCATTTATTTTTAAATATGTTAATATAGTTTTTATTTTATTATTACTTTAATTATTTTAATAAAAAGTAATATATTTTTTGTTAATTTGTTAAATAATTAAAATTCAACAAACATACCTATGTAATGGCAATATTGTGGTTGCTTCTATGACAAAATATCGATGAAAACAATATTTAAATACACAAATATTGCTATAAAATATCATATGCAAAAATATCACAATCCTGCACTTGAACAAGAAATATAAAAATATCAACTACAAAAATAGAATCCTCAAACATATCTAAAATACTTAGAAAGTGAATTCA
Organism: Calotriton arnoldi; assembly: GCA_963921515.1. Taxonomy (NCBI): domain Eukaryota; kingdom Metazoa; phylum Chordata; class Amphibia; order Caudata; family Salamandridae; genus Calotriton; species Calotriton arnoldi. The sequence goes on along the minus strand of CAWUFW010000384.1, from coordinate 1,775,754 downwards.
AAAATAAAGATGCACAAAATATCATTACCATGTTAAACATATAGAAAGCAGTACAAATATTGAAAACTAAGGGCCTGATTACGAATTTGAAGGTCTGACCGCCGTAGCGGTGGTCTTTAGAAGACCGCTGCGCCATTTTACAAGGCATGCAGCCTGAAACACCGACCGCTCCAACGGCATTGTTCCTGCCTGGACTGCGGCAGTCTGCAATGTTGGCGATGCGTACTCCATCGCTGTCAGGCTGGGGCTTCCAGCTGATCCTATTATGACAAAACAGTTGTACTGGCGGTCCCCTAGTGGCGGTTCCCCAACCACAGTAGACTGCAGCGGTACGCTCGCAGGAAAGCACTACAACAGTGCCCATTGGATGGATTCAAAAACTACACAACTGATGTCCATTGGCTAAGTGTACACACCTGCAAACACACTATAAAACACACCCCATCCCTGACCATGATCCTTTGCTTCTCAACTGCAGCACTGTAAGACAGCAACCACCGTTTTGTATTTTTGAGATAAGGCAGCTTTTTCATCCCATTTGACACTCTTCACAGCCTTTTTTGTTCTTACTTTTTATCTCTAATATCCCTTGTTTTTTTTTCATTGTCACTTACTTTAATATGTTGTTCTGCCTTGCCCCAAAAATCCACATTTTACAGAGGCTGAGTTGTCAGTCATGGTGGATGATATCATAAGAGTAGAGCTACAATTGTTTGGAGTCCAAGTTCAACATACTCCTCTCAGTAGGAAAATAGAAATGTGGGACAGGATAGTAGACAAAGTGAATGCTGTTGCTACCAAATTGCGCACACAGCAGGAAATTAGGAAGAGGTGGAGCAACCTGAGAGCGAAGGTGCGTTCCCTGGCCTCTAAGCAACACCTGGAGGCCCAGAGGACTGGCGGTGGTCCTCCCAGCGCCCCATTACAACTCTTTCCCTGGGAGGAGAAGGTCATGGCCTTCCTGCATTCTGAGGGCTTGACAGGAATAGCTGGGGGAGTAGAGTCTGGTAAGTTACACTTCACTAACTGCCACAATACCTCAATGTCCTGTTAGCTCTCAACTCTGCTTTTGCTATTGTGTTATCTATCTACTTTCCTAAAATGCAATCATCAAAGTATCTGAGATGTTGTTTTGTCAGTGTTAATGTGTATTGTTGCATATAAGATCACATGTATGAATCTCCATTACATGCCAAATGTTGGAATGGTGTCTGAAAGTGTATTACTATAAAAATATAATCCCAGGACCCATGATAAGTGCTACTATGCAAATGTATAGTCCATCCCAAATTCATGTGGCCAACAGGTGTGCTGCATTTACCATTTTCAAGTTTTGGGGAGTCGAGATTGAAATGACTACAGCTACCAGGAGGCACTGTTTCTGTAGCAGAAAACAAGATGCAATAGTGATCTTGCCCATTCTCACTTGTCTGACATGTTACAACTGATGTCCACTTATCATGCAGGTTACTATTTGTCATGTTTTGGGGAGTAGAGGTTGAAATGGCTACAACTACCATGAGGCCCTGTTTCTGTAACAGAAAACAAGAAGCAATATTGATCTTGCCCATTCTCATTTGTCTCCCATGTTTCAACTGATGTTCAGCTCTCTTGGACAGTGCAATGTACATACAATGCTCTACTCAGAGACATGTCTGACTACTCTGCTTGATGTTGTCCTGTTCTCCTCAACTGAAACAATTGATGGCATGAGTGACACCATACCAAGTGTGCACCTCAAATATATGTAAGGCTTGAAGGTAACTCAGCTGATTAGAAGTGGCAGGTAACCCATTGACTCTGCACTGCTCACATGATGACTAATGCTAAATATACAACCAGGTTGTGTGTTCACCTGTATTCTACACAACTAGGGCTTGGAATGGTCAAATACACATGTTACTTCTACACTGTGTTGGCTTAAATGTTTGGGAGAAATCATGTTCATTTCTTATTCGAAAATTCAACATAACAATACATCTAATGAGCTGTTCCATTCTACAACATGTAATGAATGTCTCCAAATGTCATGTAAACAAGTTTAATACCATGTAAATAGATCACATAAGTAATCCTTACCTATTTTGTGTATTCCTAGGTGTCTACGTACTGTGACACACATGATGTGGATGTAGATACCACTCTCCCACCAATAACAATGTTCTCTATTTCTCAATAGGTCTATCTGGCAGAGCACCTGGCCAGAGTTTGGCCACTGAACAGACTCCCACTCCACCCCAGGATCAAGCCCTCAGTGATGACAATGCTCCTGGAGATCTGAACGTAGATGACTTTCTTGGCACATCTGGTCAGATGGCAACATGGCGGTCTCAACGTGCCCACAACAACACCTCCCACTCCAATTGAAACATCACAGCCAACCCCTGCCCCCTCAACCTGTGTACCTAGCATGGCCAGTAACATCTTATGCCTCCAGTCCTGGATTCTGGGGTGGCAATCGCCAACCCAGTCAAAGAGGAACCAGGAACGAGTGGGAGGGTACAGCCTGGGCCAAGGGCACAGGTCCATGGGGGTAGGGTTTGTGGGACGGTAAATGTGGGCCCACTGAGTGAGCCCACTGGGGCCTCCCACACCCAGGCCACCATCGACCATGTCTTGGGAGCCTATCAGGACTCTCAAGGCGTGATGGGCCAGGTACTAACGGAAATCTGGGAGATGAAGCAGCGGCAGAGAGACATATACCAGTAGGTGGCCGGCATCAACACCAACATTGGCTCCCTCGTTGGGATGCTGCAGAACATTAACACAACCATGTGCAGGGCTTTTCCACCACCATCTACCCCTTCCTGTGGTCCAACTATATCCGGGCCATCAACACCTGTTACAGCCACAGAAAAGAAGGCCCTTTCAGAGGAAGACACCCCTGCAAACACCCCTGTCTCTGCATCAGTGAATCCCACCCACGTTCATAAGTGGGGACGTCCATGCAAAAATCCAGGACGTGCGGACGGCAAGACACCCACCACCGACAATAAGAAACCTCACACCTAATTTCCTCCATTGTGTGCAACACATTCATTTTGTGGACTATTTCTGATGGGCGTAGTATTTTGGACTTTGGACTTCATACAGTTTGGCATCTACAGCTATGGTTTCATTCACCATGATTGACTTCTTCACTTTTGGCTTTTTTCTGTTTGTTTTAGCACATTATTAATGTTCTCCTTGCTTACTGCAATAAATACACTAATCACAAACTCATTGCCTCCTGTACTATCTCTCACATCTAGCAATGTATATATACTTCCATGTGAACTTTACAATGCCAAAACAAGGTACTTGTGTAAGCATGGATATGGTGAATGTAAACAATATTTAACTCGGGATCACAACATTGTCACACCAACACATACATACAAGTTTTTGATCCTATAACATCTTTATTACATTGTTCCAACCATAGGCTAACATGTCAAAAACATAGCAAATCATACATAACTAATATTCTCTGTCAGTGATCACATTTTCAGGTGCAAACCTTAACTAGATGGAAGGAGGGGGCACATCAGACAGTTTCCTATAGAATAGGTAACATAAAAATAGGTCTACCTTATCAGCTGGAGCCATATCGCCTACCTCACCAAAGGAATCCCACATCATTTAAACCAATAAACAGACACATGGAAGTACAGCAGTTTCTGATCATAGGGTCATTCCAATTCAGTGTTGCTGCATCTGGTGGAATGTCACAAACAAATGTCAATGATGTGCTACTAGCACTTTGCACTACAATGAGGAGACACATCAACAGCTACATACAGTTCATACACAATGTAGCCAATGTGACGGCAGAAAAGAATGATTTGGGCCCAACACAACATTATGTTGGAGCACATGATGGCACACATTTTGCATTAGGACCACCACACCCCAAGGAACAAGTCCAATGGAACCCTCTTAACCTCCATCCTATCTCTGTGCAAGCTGTCATGACACAGTTTTGTACACCCAAAGTCTGTGACAGACATTCCCAGGAACAATCCATGTCCACTTTGTACACCAAAACAGCATCATATACCTGCTAATGTCACAACTCTGAAATGTCCAAATGAAGATACCATGGTGAAGGTATCTAAAACAGAAAAAAACAAAGAGATTAGCTATGACACTATACATATGACAAAATTCTAAGCTAAACAAAGCAACACTAACAAAACAAACACCTTTCTCCGGATTTTGTCAGAACTTTATCTTCCTAATCTTTTCTGTAAACATACTCCTCAGATCATCACAAGAGTTGCTTTAATAGTCAACTCATGACATCTCGTAACATGCTTACACTCATGAGAAGAAGTTGTCAATGAGATTTTGATGCAGGTCATCTCCCTCCTCTTCACCACTATCAGCATCATTTGGCATTTCAGGACCCTCACCCGGTGGCTCATCATGGTCTCCATCCTCTGCGATATAAGGGATGTTCTATCGCAGGGCAATGTTGTGGAGCATGCAGCAGACCACAGTGATTTGACACACCTTCCCAGGTGAGTGGAGGAAGGCTCCCCCAGTCTTGTCCAGACATCTGAATCTGGCCTTCAGGAGCCCAAAAGCCCACTCCACTGGCCGCTGTGTTCTTCATTGGGCCTCACTGAAGCTGACTTCCCCTGGCGAAGTTGGATTCCTTTCTTCCATGGTCTGAATGTCTGGAAATGGGTGGTACACTGGAAGCTGTCGTCTCCTCCCTCTCCCAGGGTACGTATGTGAGGAGTCAAAACAATTCTGAACATTGGCCAGTGAACAGTGTAACATTTATGAAGAGTAAGCCAAAAGCCATGTGTCAAAAGATAACTGCTTCATAAAGCATTACACATAATTCACATAATCATTATTTACTGTTCAGCATCCACCAATAATCCTCATTGTGGCCTTCACATGTCTGTAGCAGAAATGTGCACATCATCCATTCAAAAATGTAAAATGTGCACAATAATGATGATTTCATGAGATTTTAGGTCAAAAACAGTCAACCGCGGTGTACAGTGCACTGCGCACATTTTGCCTTTATGCACAGTAATGCAGTACACAGATGATTTTTGCACTGGAAATTACATGGGAATGGAGTTTTTCAAATGTAAACATGTTACTCTTCATTTATAGTTGTGGTGACATACTTAACGGTCATCAAAACTGTAGTTCCAACCGCTAAATTGGCAGATGCCTCACCTCGCATAAAGGACATTTGGAACTACCGCCGGCGGCGGCAGTGAACCATGCAGTGGGCGGTTGCTTCCATGGAAGACACGGCCATAGGCTAATGTTGGTGATTGTGATGGTCGCGGTCCAATGGTTGTTCGCGTCTACTCTGATGACCGCGTACGTAGTGTACACATACTCCGCGGTTTGAAAAATAACTCACTTGCCTCCTGACACTTCTACTTTCAACACCTCCTCCCTTTTAGCTGCTGTATGTCACCTTTGGGAGCAATCATGCCAGGCTAGGCAGATGAGACGGCCCCTGCCTTCTCTCCAGAGGAGCTGGAGAAACTTGTAGAAGAGGTTCCTTCCCCTGTATGGCCAGCTCTATGGCTCACCAGAGGAGCAGGTAACTAACTCACACACATATGTTACTTTGTTCAACTCCATTCTTTGCATTCCCACAGGCTACAATGTGCCTCTGAATCCCAGAGTGAATTATGATTACTGTCGTAAATATGTTTGATTCCTACATAGGACAATCATGTCATGCATTGTGTATCTACTGTACTTTGTGTGTACTTAACATCTCCATTGGGATGTGTGTTGTGTGTAAAGCCCTAGATTCTACTGGTGGTGCATTCACATATCTATGCATGTGTACTTTTCATGGTACCCATGATTGATTTTCTACTCAGATCATAGTAAATGTGCATCCAAATGTATAGGGTTTACTGCATGAGCTGTGTATGTATACTGTAAGAAGCAGATGAGGATGATTTTAGTTAGCTGTACAGTCCCACAATTCACTCACCCCATATCAGGGCTCGCCAAACTTGCCTGGGAGCTAACGATACCTCACAGACCTGTTCAGAGAGGCACACTACCTTGAGGTGACTTATTGGATGGCCACAAGATGTACATTTCGATTATGAAGTGTTTGAATTGTGAGGTTCATGTGAGATCAGTATGCACAACCTGCAGAGAGCAAGGCCTGACAATGAGTTGTGCCCAGTCTGGGCCATGGGCCATGCTGTGCCAGAGTTACTGTGGCAATACAACTGATGCCCAGAGTAATCTCCCTGTAGACATGCAGATCCTTTGATGTTCCCAAAGTGAGTTTTCTGAAACACTACTAGCTCTGATTAGTTTTACATGGACTACATTTGGAATGTTGACTGAGTTAACCCCTTGACCTGATACTTCTTTCCATTGACCCACATTGTCCATGTGTGTCATTTACTTCTCACAGGCCCTTTACTCCCAAGGTCTGATGTCACTTTTCCATAAGTAATGCTTGCATTGTAGAGGCCTTTTGCACAGGTGACACATTAACAGTGCAGGGAGATGGTTACTTCTGAAGAGTGTTTGATATGTGATTCACCAGCTTTGTTACAATCAATGAATCTAATAAGACATACAATGGTATGTTGAATGTCATCCCTGTAATAGTGCCACATATGGCAAAAGGTGTGCCCCGCGATGGCAGTATATACCACACAAACTCAATTAGACACAGTAACATGTTCACACATCCCCAGAGAGGTGCTCTCAATGACACACAAGCCAGCCCGTTCTTTGTGACCTAAGTCTTAGGATGTAGTCTATACTATGGTACCAGCCTGTATGGACCTTATGCATCAAGTCATTGGGCCTGGCTGTAAAGGTGCCTGTACAATCATGCAAAAGTAATTTGCCCTTCAGAAGCTCACAATGATGTGTTTGGTTTCCTAGTATCTCACATCACAGTACATGTAGGATGGCCCTGGGCTGCATGATGTTAGTGGGCTGGCTTCATCAGTGTAAGTCTTGACCAGGGTTGATGGTAGTCAGCAGATAAGTACAAAAGTGTTTATTCATATCTTTGTAGTGCTTAGCATGTGAGACTGACACACGTAGTGTGTTAGCTATTGATTAATGCTTGTGCTCGGTGTATACAAAATGTGTGTCGGCCAAACAGATATCCTAAGACTTGCAGTTATCTATTGTATCTATACAGGTCAACGCCCACCAGAAGCAGTCCATTTGGAAAGCCATTGCCCAGAAGGTGCGGACATTTGGGGTATTTTGCCAGTGCAGGGTCCATTGTCGTAAGATGTTGGAGGACCTGAGGCCCTGGAGCAGGAAGATCACAGAGGTCGAGCTGGGGCAGTCCTCCCAATGAGGACAAGTTGCGCACCGGACCCTGACCCCCCCAATGGCCCGCATACTGGCGGTGGCCTACCCAAAGTTTGATTGACAGTTGAGGGCCCAACAGCAGCGACAAGGGGGTGAGTCCTGGCCAGAGTCATACATGTTACATTGCCATCTTTTGTGTGTTCCAGGCAGGCATTTCCCATTAATTATTGTGGGTGGCCCATGTGAGCTACACAAAAAGAGTTACTGTTTGTGTAGGTCTTGTAGTGGGTGGGGTGCACGCTGATCTGCTGTGCCTATTGTCTTTATGACCAGGATGTTGTGGGTGACAATTGGACTAAACAGGCCACTTGTCTTCCTTATGTAAGGTGTGATGTTCCCTCATTACTGTCTCTCATGTGATGGTGGCCCTATTACATGTGACATGGCATACAGTGCACTCTTTATGCAGTGAACGGACAACACTTCCGATTGGTAAATTGGGATTCAACCAGTGGCGGTTTCTGCGGGAGGGCGTCGGGGCTCCGCCCCCATTACATTCACAATGAGGCTGCTGCTCATATTGTTTTAAACAGTTTTAAAAAGCTTTAAAGAAAAATCCCCCCTTTATTTTTTTATTTTAGACAGGCACTGTCTGCCCCACTCACCAAAACCGGGTGGACAACGTGAAGCTGATGTTGACTTGTGGACACTTTCTCCAGTATCACGTGACGTGACTCTCCAATGCTTGCTGCTCCCCGGGCAGGCCCAAGAAGCCTAAGTGTTTTGCCGGGCTGACAACCTCACAGCCCTGAAGCCTGTGAGGTCATCAGCTCGGCAAAGACCTAGCTTCAGGGCCCAGTCTCCACCCCCTGATAGCGTGGAGGCAAAGTTAGCCCCAGGCGTTTGAAATACAAGCCCGGTGTCGCTAAGCCTCCACGTCAATCAGAGTGTGGAGAGCCATGGCACCCCACCCTTTCCCAACTCATTACAGGGCGTGGGTGGGACCCCAGCCTGTGATGAGTTAGGAAAGGATGTGGCAGACGGGAAGCAGGAATCGAGTCTGCGCAGACTTGACCTGAGGCTGCTTCCCGCGCAAGTCTCTTCTCTGCAGTGGTAATCAGACGTTGAAGGCAGCGCCGCCATTTAAAGAAATTCTGACTGTGTGCGTGTTTATCGCCGGAGGCAGTCCAAGTCGTCTTCTGCAGTGCAGTGCCTGCCGGTAGCAGCTAGCACTGATGGGTTGCTGTTGTGTTATGTCGGGACTCGGGAGAGTAGGAGCCGGAGCGGAAGACTCTGTGAACTCGGGAGCAGTTCACCAGCACCAGGTCAGGCCCAGTCAAAGAGAGGTCATTTTTATTTAATAAAGAAGAATTTTCACCAAATGCATCCACAAATGTAAACTAAAGAAGGGTTTTATATCGCTGAGATACCAGTCCAGCAGACAAAGAAGTGTTATTACTGTAAGATATTCTCCTCGAAATGCTTTCTTCAGCATGGTGTATTGTAATAAGTGTCCGCTGAATTGACGATTTTCAATCAATTCCTGGAGAAATTTAAGGCTTGTTGGGCGTACCTTCCTATTGTAACTGGTGTGCAAAGCAAGCCTTTAGAGACGGTTCACCTGTCACATCAGTGCACACCCCAAATCTACTTCACAAAATTGCTTATCACATGTACTATGATGCACACTGTTACACACAGAATCAATGATGATGTCATGCACATTTTCCCATACATGATAGTGTGTTGCCATGATAGTTTGTGTAACAGAACAGTTTGTGTCAGTGTGCATGACAGTGCGACGCAGCGCAATGTGCGTGTTTAAATCTGTGTGGGTGCGTGCCTGTGAGCGCGTGTGTGTAAGATCCTGTTACCACCTATGTTGCAGTCATAAATTAAGTAGCCCCGGTTTATTCTTGGTGGAAGCCTGTTGTTCAGTAATTCGTCCATTAATTGTCCTTTCTCAAAAACTGGATCCTGTCAGACCTGATTTCGCCAGCTGCATGGCTTCCATCCGTTTCGAAATCCACTGCACTTGCGGTGCTGGAGCCTTCAGTTCAACCCACTCGCTTAGTCAGCCTTCGTCTTTGGGCAATTTCAGGTTTAGCCTGAACTCTGCTCTGCGTATCTGGTAACAGACCTGCCTTACTTTTGTGACCATCCAGGCCTGTGCTTAAGAGTACTGGGGGCCGTGGCATGGTTTTGTGGATGGCCTCAAACTGTGAGGTTCATAGAGTTTCTGATGCTTTTTATTCTCTTAAGGGGGTCTTAAACAAGAACAATAACGGGTCCCTTGTAGAGACGAGCTCTAGTTATACCATCAGCAATGCCCACTTCTTTCTCTGTTAGTTGAAAGCACTCCTCCCTCTCGTAAACAGCCTAGTGTGGGGATTCCTGGGGAGAGTGAAGAAAAGCTGCTGGTTTGGCATTATTGCTGACAAAGCATTCTGTGTTTGTTACTATATGGGCTTCAGTTATTGTCAGCAGTGAGTTCTAAGGCCCAGTCCACACCACCGGCACTCTACACTCTATCAGTGTGTGGCGGGGTACCCCATCTGGCACTCCTAGCGGCGAGGTTTTGGATAGAACAGTTTTAAATCAGATCAACACGTCTTTACCACATTACAGGATTATGGTGTTCGCCTTTCCCAAATTCACTTCACATTCACGAGCCTCAGTTGAGAAGGAGAGCTAGGGCCCGGAGTGAAAGACGATGGGAGAGTGCGATGGGTGCAGTTCACACTTCTCTACCTGCAGTCCCTGCTGTGTCTTCAGCCAAAGTACCTATTTCTTCACATGGTGACCACTGATGTACTGGGCCACACTGCACAGACACTGAAGGTAAAGGCGGGCTGTGATGAAGCGCCAGGCCCCACCGTGAAGGTGCAATAATGAGTAATGGGTGTTAGGGTCCGATGAGACATTAAGATATGGATGTTGAGGCCTTGTTTGAACTGGAATAGAAGGTGATTGATGGAGATGGGACTAGTGTGAAGGTGGATTGGATGTGATGGTCTGTTAATGCGAGTACATCACCAAGCAGATGCATTGCAGAGACAGCAGTGCGTGCAGGTAAGATGATTAAAAACTGTACTTGTTGCAATTTGCACACTTAAATAACTGTAGAGCATATTTAATGCACTAAGATATGGGGTGATGTTTCTTTTTAAATATTTCAAGCCTTCACATTCCGAATTGCTCTCTATACTTTGTTCTTTTCTCTCAAAGTTCTTCATTAAAATTAGTTCTATAAGGCTCCATTTGCTGCTATGTTTTTTCAAAATGTTCTCAGGGTTAAGAGACCACCTTGAATTTCATTATGTTACTCAGACTCGCTCGCTTGCTACATAAAAGTGATCCCCAAATTTTACGCCTCACCACTTTGAAATGACACCAGCTGCCACTGGATTCAACAGTGACATGAGCGTGCAAACATCACTGGTGCCATCAGTATTAGTGGCTGCATGCTGCCCAGTGCACATTTCCCGGTTGTTACTTCATCTGCAACGGTGTCTGAAGATTCATTCACTGACTGGTTACATGCATCATGGAGTGAGTTGTAGAAATGAAGAGATCTTATCAATCAATCAATCAGGGGTTTGTATAGCGCGCTACTCACCCGTGAGAGTCTCAAGGCGCTGGGGGAGGGGGGGACGGCGGCTCCGGGTCAGTCGAAGAGCCAGGTTTTGAGGTCCTCCCTGAAGTGTGCAGGGTGGGAGAGCGTCTGATGTCCACAGGGAGGTCGTTCCAGGCTTTCGCTGCGATGTAGGAGAAAGCTCTCCCGCCGGTTCTCTTTCTGTGGATGCGGGGGACCTCGGCCAGGGCGAGGTCGGCAGAGCGGAGGTTCCTCTTGGGTACGTGGAAGGATAGTCTCTCGTTGAGGTAGTCGGGTCCGATGTTGTTGAGGGATTTGTAGGCGTGGGTGAGGAGTTTGAAGGTGACCCTCTTCTCGACGGGGATCTTATGTGAGTGTCTACCCTCAGTCTTACAAGGCAATTTGTGTTTGCTATACCAAATGGTGCTGTGATGTGCAATTCCATTAGAACTATAATGCTCCCACCTATTCATGTCATTGATATTCACTGACACCCAACAACCTTCAAAGGTGTATTGGCTTGTAGAATTGCAATTTATGATTGGTGTTATCACCTGTACCAAGCAGGATTGGGGATGTTCATATGGCTATACGAAGTCTTGTGCTGTGTGATTTTGGGGTATCTGTCTCCCAAAACTTTGGCCCTCAATGTTTCAAGGCAACTTTTCTATGCTACATGTGATACAAAGCTAAACTATGTCAGTACAGCTTTCATTAGACTTTTCAGGTAGTGGACATATGATGAAGTTTGAACTCAAAAGTGCCATCAGTATGCAATGAGCATTTGCATGTGACATGATTTCTGCCACAGCACATATTAATGCTACATTGTTATTTAACTTGACCTACATGACATCATGATGTGTTATAAGGAAAATTACAATTTGTTGTAATCTGGGCCTTGTGTGAACATTGTGTAAAAGTAAAAATGTATATCCATCCTATTTGGTAACATTATATTACTATGGTATACTACAAGCGCCAAAGTATGCAAGGTGATCATCTATCCTAGTATGGGCATAAGGATGAAGTGTATACAAGTCCAACAATGCATTTGGAGTTGTCTGGGGTTATGACATTAGTGGAAGCAACTGCTTGCAGGTTATGTAGCATGCATGCATGCATGTGCTCATGCTAATTTTGAAGCCTATATAGTGAACCATGAAGCTGGTGTGATATGTGTGGTTAATAAATGTTTTCTGTTGATATGTGATGGTCAGGTGTGGAAACGCAGTTGCAATAAACCTATTTTACATGTCATTTCAAATGCATCCAGGGCAAGCAAATGAGATGGGGGCAACGTAGTTGGGGATACAGCTGTTCACAGTGGTTCCGGATATGACAGTACCGACACGGAAGGACCCAGTGACCAGGATGGTGTGGGGAGTTCCACAGAGGACACAAGCTCAAGTTCATCATCCTCTGGTGAACACTCCCGAGTGGTGGCAGACCCCACTGGGTTAGTTCAACCTCCATCCTTGTCCACCACCCCCAGTTCTATTGCCACCCTTCCTGTTGTCCCTCAACCAGTTGGCCAGGCCCGCTCTCCTAAGAAAGGAGCCATCCCCTTTGCTGCAGGCATCTCAGCCCCCACACCTGTTGCCCCCGCTGCCCTGAGGGAGGAGGCTATTGAACTCCTGAGGAACATCTCTGTGGGTCAGACTGCACTACTGAATGCCATCCAGATGTAAGACAGCCAGCTGACAAAGATGGTGGGCTACCTGGAAGGCATCCACTCTGCTATGTCTGGCCTACAGAGGTATTCTCAGGATCTGGCCTCCTCCCTCACAGCAGCCTTCCACCCATCCTAATCCTCCACCCCACCTCCTGCCCCTACCCCATCCAAATTGCCTATTCCCACACCTGTCCCAAGCACATGCACACATCTGTATGCACAACACCATCCCACACATACCCATAGAACCAACACCCACAGACCCCTCCATAACCACCAGCATTCCCACAGACACCACATCAACACCCACAGACCCCTCCACAACAACCAGAATTTCCACAGACTCCACAGCAACACACACAGACCCCTACACAACACCCACCCTTCCCACAGACCCCTCTATAACACCCGGAAAGTCCAACATCGCACACACCAAAAAAACAGAAATGCTCACAGTCACCCACACAACATACACCTACAGAACACACAGTAGATACAGCACACACACCTCTCACTTCCACTCCCTCTACCTCACAAACCCAATTCCCTCCTGAACATCCTCTCCATTTTTCCTGTCAAAGTTTGCCCTTGCCCTTAACCCTGTGAAATCTGACACCACCCCAAAGTGCAAAAAAACCTCTCCCAAAGTCCAAACCATCCCTTCCACATCCCAATCCACCCCTGAAAGACCAGATCCCCATCCCACTAACCCAAGCATTACCCCTAAGAAAACCAAGAAAACACCTCCCAAAGCCCATCCCATTCCTTTCGCATCCCAATCCACCCCTGAAAATCCAGATCTCCACCCCACTAAACCCAGCCATAACCTTAAAAAAGCCAAGAAAACCCCTCCCATATCCAAGCCCACCCCTCCCTAAACTGTCCTCCTTCCCAAGTACCATCTTCAAGGTACCTGATATGCCCAATGGATGCCCCTTTGTAAGGAGGTTCCTTGGCAGTGTCAGTAAGGGCAAGTTTGGTGGCACAGTATAGTGCTGTGGCACAGATTTCTGGAATGGAATGTTTTGCCTGATGTTTTTCATCCATTCATTAAAAATGTTCATTGTTTGAAAGATGCTATTGTATAGGTAGTGATGTGTGACTACAGTTGTGTTTGTTTCATCCCTGATTGCTGATCCAGTTGAAGTGGTTAGTATAATCTGACCTTGGACCCAGTGCCGGAGTTACACAGGACTAGGGGAAATGTTGAATGGATGCCTATGTAGGATGAAATCCAATTGGGGCTGATGTTGCATTGAGTGTTATATTATATGGTAAGTATTTCAGCTTGGGCTGGCCAATGTCAACATCACCTAGGTTGCACTTCTCCCTATAATGTAGGTTGGATATGTGTGTGATGTGTTCAAGTTAGATATTTGTTAATCCACACATAGAGGGAGTTATATTATCATACCTTTGTGGACATTTTTATGGACATGTGTCCATTTTCCTGTGTGCACCTTACACCTACTTTAGCTAAATGTGTGACAAATGCTGTTAGTGCTGTTTTTGCTTTCTTGCACTTACACATTACCTACACATGCATGGCACTAGGTTATGCTATTGGTTGTTCCTGATATACTTCAATCCACAGGTCCTGTGCACATAGAGGTTTTGAAGGCATGCGCAAAATGGACTGTGATCTAGGGCCCCAGCCTTTCAGGGTTCCCCCTGGGAAAGGCATATCTATTCTCAGAGAGTGTTTACATTGTGTCCTTTGAATGCTTCAAACACTGGTTATTTGTATTTCCATTTACTGACATTACCTTTTAATGTGGGTGATGTGTGAGAGTCCAATACAGAGTTGTAGCACAGAAGTTGTGTTTGAGCTTCATGACACATCCATACAAATGTATCTTTGATCTCACAACGGGACCTAGGATGTGTGCAATGTGAGGGTGTCGCAGAGATTGATAGGTGTGATGCTGATGAGGAGGTGCTGACACAATTTAATGTACACATCACTATCATTGGTTATGAGATGTTAACACATCTATTTGTGTAGAGTGTGTCTGTGCAGTGTCAGGGACCTGGCCAAAGTGGGCATCATAGAGATGTATTTGGGTTATATATTAAAAACAATACCGAACAGAGTCCCACAAAATATGTTTGGCCCAGGGACCCAAACCCCCTTGTCAGGTCCATGGTGAGGCATCGATTTGCTGAGGAGTCTATGGAAACAGGTAAGAGCATAACTAACCAGCGGTTGCGTCCGCAATGGTGTTGGTTTTGGATGTCATCAAGCAGGTACAGCAGTAGCAGGGCGTGTAGGATCGGCTCCATGGTAGCACAGGCCATGTGGAGGTGAGTACAGGTGAGTTTTGGCCTTATATCCCTCCCTTTCTGTCAGCTCAGATGTGGTGGTTGGACCGCCACATTCACGCTGGCTGTAAGGCACCTCATATTTGAGCCAGCGGTAACACTGGCGGTCCGCCCTCCGACAGAAGCATTGGCCTATCCCGCCACGGTCAGGATTCCCTGGCGGTGGCGGCCGGACCGTGGCAGTCTTTCGTCTATGTAACCACATGCCTCATAATACAGGAGTCGGACCACCAGCGGTGCAGCAGTTAATCCGCCGTCGCCACAGCGGTCCCAAGACCACCAAACTTGTAATCCGACCCTAAGTTACATTTAAAATAAAAATATAAATTAACTTACAATGCTATTTAAATTTAAAATATTTTTACTATTGTTTTTTAATTAAATAAACTATGTTTACTTTTCCTATACCACAGGGAGACCTCAGAGTCTGGGAGCAGATATCTTTAAGGTAAAGTATAGGGAACATTTAAAAAAGTTTATTAAAATGTATAATAAATTAATAAAACATTACTTAACTGTAAATAATAAAAACCTAACCAAAAATTATTCACAAATCTACAAAAATTAAATATTTGAATGATGGCTAAAAAATATATGTATATATTTTTAAATCAACCATTATAAAAGAAAGACAAACAAATGTATATCTTTTAAAATTCTAGAAAAATTAGCACTACATTAAATTTGTCACATCCTTATATAAAAATGGCAATACATTTTTATGAAATTATTAATGATTATAAAATCACAGTGCAAATAATTTCTTTAATAAACATAAGTAAAAACATTATAATTAAATCCAGAAAAATAGATAATAAATAAAAATGGATCAAAATCATGTACAAAATTCAGAATGTGCACTAAATTTAATTTACAGCTATTTTATTCTTAAATGTAAAATATATTTTTAAGGAAAAATGTAAGTATGAAATAATATAATTGTAAATAAATCAACGTTTCCAAGCAAAAATCATTTTGTAAAAAAACTACAAAATACAAACAAATAACCTTTTAAGTATTATATATAATAACAAGTATCCTTAACATTTAAATAAAATAAAATAATAAGAAAAAAAACTACATTCTGCTTTATAATATAAAGCAAATGATATTACATTTACTCATAAATAAAAGATCTAGTACAAAAAGTATATCAATATAAATCCATTCTTTATTAAAAAATAAAAAACAAAAATGTAAATAATGTGAAAACTTTTTCATCATGTTCAATTTCCTGATTTGTGCATAGTTAAACCTTTTTTCCCTTGTGCGTGGATTCAGAGATGATGTCAGCATCGCTGAGTGTAAGCATATGCATTGTCTTCTAAAAGTGGATAAGTTATTGTAGGAAAATCCTTTTTTTTGAGTGATCACCTCATTTTGTTGCTGACCAGTATGGCTGTTTTCTGAACATTGCACACTGAGAGACTGCTCTCCAGTCACCAGTCTATGTGCCTTGAATTTGTACAGTTGTATAATCCCCAATTGGAATATTTAAATTTCCACTAAAGCCATACTAAATTGTGCAGGAAATACACCTATGGCATGGAAAGTTAAAGGTCACCGGTGGACTGCAGCACATGTTGTGCCATTTACAAGGCTTACAAAGGAAACATGGCTTCAGGCCCACCTGTCTAGCCTTACTGCTGTAGTGTTTAACCCTGCAGCCAAGTCTTTCAAAGTCACCCTTTTTTCGGCAGGACCCTATTTTAATCTCACAAAGTGTGATGCCTAGTATTTAATAGTGGTACATGCATTAATTTAGTGTTGGTAGGTTCATTCAGTGACTAACCCCAGAAAGGTATTTTCATTATACAGGTGCTCCTATGAAGAAAACCAAACTTCAAATAAAATTATTATTCTGCTGTATGTGGTTGGGATATGCTATAGAGGGGATTCAACTACTATTTTTTAAGTTTATTGAAAATCCAAACCACTGGTGAAGTCACATTTTCAAAAAACATATAGGAAAAGTAACTTTTAAAAAGTTATTCTTTTTCTGGCAGAACCTGCAGTAAGCTAATAAGCTGGGCCCTCTCAGATCTTCTCCTAAATGAGGTGTGAAAACTGCTCACATAGCAGAAACTGTAGCTTAGGCCTTTTGGTAGGAATTCCTTAATGTGACTTCTCTCAATTGAGAAAGGACAGGGGTGAAGCCTTCCTCATTTGTAGTTAAGTTTAAAGGAAGACCTGAGGAAGAGCAGGCGTGGATATCTGGGCCATCTATAGGCAGCTTTGCACCTGTCAGATGAAAGGGGAGCTTGTGCCAGAACGATATTAGTGAAGTTGAGGAGCAGGGGACTGATAATTTCCTTGAACACACCCCTTTCTTGCTCAACAGAAGTCTCCCGGGGCAGAAGGGTGCAGCCATATTGAATTTGCCTCCGAACAGTCACTTTGGGATAGATTGCAGTAAGTCAAGGAGAATTTGCTCCCAAAGTGGGAAGGGTGGCCCCTGGGAACTTTTTTCTCATTGGTTAGGGAGTGTCCAAGAGTTACACCACCCACTGACTAGTGATTCCTACAAAAGCGACACATCAACCACAACTCATCAGAACACTTTCTGCTGCTGGAGAAGAACAGAAGAAGTCTGTATCTGCTCAGTGTGACCTGAGTGGAGACCTGAAGTGCTGTACATGCTTCCATTTGCATGCAGGACTGAGAACTAACCACAAGCAGTTAGTTGGCTGACCTACTCTGTGGCTGCAGGGACAGAACAAACGGCAAGAGGTCATTTTCCTGGAGTGGCCGCTAAACAGTAGCAACTGTACCTGTGATGGACCTTGATGGTGGTCCCTGCAGGATTAAGTCCCAGCCAGTAAGTGCTATCCCTGAGGTCCTGGGCGCCATAGGAATGTCCAAGAGGAGCTGCTCGAGAAACTCTGAAAAATTGTGGACTTCCAAGACCTCAAGGGCTTCAGAGAAACCTTGTGGCAAAAGTGTTTGATTTTGAGAGCACTTCATGAGCTATTGCTTGAGATTTAGCCCGCTGGAGGATTTTGAGCTCTATGAAAAAAAAAAACTCTCAAGGTAGAAATCTTGACTGGGCCAAGGCATAAAATGTATCGACAAGAGGATTTCAGTGGTGCACGATTTGAATTTAACGCTCAGAGTTTTTTTTGCCAAAACCATCATCTTCAATGGGATCTCGTCCAGTGGCTGTCTGATTTCAAGATTACTTCATCAGATACATCCTGCAGCCTTGCTCTACTGGATGATTTTGACTTCTACTTCAGGCCTTAAATCAGAAGGTAAAATCTTTGACTGGAATGATCCTCTTGGTGCATCCGACCTCCACCTCAATGCGTTTGACATAAAATTGTGCCACGGTCCTAGTCAACTGCGAACAGTTATTTATGATTGGTGCTTTACATTTTATTGCCATATTTAGTCCTAGAACTTCAAAAATTTGTAACTCCAGTTCCAGTTATTAGATATAACTTGATTTGGTGTCATTTTCTTTAAATCCTTCTCTTTTTTAGAATTTGGTTGTTTTTTTAATTGTGTTTTGTTTTGATGTTTTAATTGTGTTGGTACTGCTAAATACATTGCACACTTCCTTAAGTTAAGCCTGCCTCCTTTGTGCCATAGCTACCAGGGTTTGGACCTGACAAGATTTTGAACTTATTACTTTGGATGGACTTTCATCATCCTTAACTAATAACCCATTTTCTTACAATTATTTGAACACTTCACTGTAAAAGGTTTACTTAATTCTTTTCATAAGATGTTGTAGTAAGTTATCAAGCAGACTCCCTTACTTGCTAGCTGGTCAAACTCTGCACAGTGATGAAACATTTATGAGTTGTGTGTGCTTCCTTGAGAACATACCTCTAAATCTGTAATAATACACGTGGTTTTCCACATCTCGTGTGGCCTGATTACAAGTTGGGCGGAGTCTAATTCCCATGTGGAATTACATTTTGCCCAATCACAAATGGCCTGGTATTTCTGCATATGGTTTTACCGAGGGCGGGAACACTGGACACAATATTATTGGCTGGAAATTCCAACTGATAAAATCACTAAAGTTTTCAGTTGCAACAAGAGGGCAAACCTCTACCCCCATTCCTGACCATCCATTTTCTTTAGCAAGGGGAGCATGCAATTGTGGAAGATTGTTTTCATACTTAGCCCCACAATACTGGAATCAACTTCCCATACAGCTTTGTGTCTGCACCGATCATAGACACTTCGAAAAAGCTTTAAAAACTTGGATGTTCTAATCTGTCACAGTGCCACTGTTAATATCCTCTGGAAATCTTGCATCAGCGCCATGAGACCCTTTCAGTGTGATTTGTTGCGCTTAATAAGATCCAATTAATAATAATAATAATAATAATAATACCCCTGATGTGACTCTTATTCCTTTTACCTCACCTACTCTCTTAACCCTCCTCTCTCCTCTTGAATTAGATCAGGCCCTTCCTACACATTTATCACTTGCACAGGTGGTAAATGTGTGCATTAAACCTCTCAGAATAACGCATTTCATGTGTAATTCTGCATGACAATTCCATATCTGCACAGTTATTCCTTATTCCAAAGGTTTAATTCATAATTGCATAGCATTGGTGGGGTGTTACTGCCAGGTAAAAGCAAGTACGTGTACAGAGTTTGCACCCAAGAGTACAGTGCAGCTCATAACGAGGGCTCTGATGTTTAGTGAGCACAGAATTTTCCTGTTTATGTATAAATATAAACTCCCAGTGGGAGTCTTAAAGGGACATGGATGCCCTTAAAATATCCGATTTCATTTTTAAATTGTGCTATGGCATAAAGTTGGACTTTTGTATGATCAATTCACCATGTGTCTTTGGGAAAATGCTATGTGTATTTATTTGTGGCAATATTGCATCAAGAAACTTTCATAAAGCCCTCCACAAAGCACCCTGAAGTCCCACCTGCAACAGCTACAACTCCCTGGCAGCTTTCTATTACTACTAAGGCCCTGATTATGATGTCGGTCGGAGTTGCCTCCGACTGACATCATCGCGGATTCGGGACCGACCGCCATCCGGTCGGCTGTCCCGACCACAATATTACACTGCGACCGCACATTGTGCAGTCGTATACTCCCATTTCTCTATGGGAGCTGGTGCTGCAGCCATCAACCGGCCATAGCACAAGCTCCCATACAGAAATGGGAGATTCTGGTAATCCCTGCACTGCGTGGCAGGCACGGTGCAGGGATTAACAGGGGGGCACCGTAGATGCTCCCTATGCCCCCAACCAGAGGCCGCAGGAAAAAGGGGGCCATGCTAGGAGCCCCAAAAGTCGCTTTCTGACAGGCTTTCCATGTTTGAAAGCCCGACAAGGAGAGCCTGCCGGAAACCAACATCATAGTCCCGATGGCGGAAAAGACATTGTATAGGGATTACGTGCTGAGATTGAGCCCGTCAGAAGGCAGCCAGAATGACTGGCCGGTTTCAATTCCGACTGCCTAGATTGAAATTAGGCAGTCGGAATTGTAACCACTAAGGTCGGAGGCTTTCCGTCCAACATCAAAACCTGGCCCTAAATGTGAATTACACTGAACTTGAATAGGTGTCAGTTTAGATTCTCTGAATTGGGTGTGCCTGCTTAGTATGGGTTCAAGTTCATCTATAAGGTGAAGTTTAACTGACTACTGAATATATTGAATACATTTCTTCCTCTTTTCAGTCAAATAGTGTTACAGTTTATCTGAATATCTTCTCCCTTCTGCTCCTTCTCTTCTGTATTACTAGTATACCCATCCTTTTTGCTACTGCATACAGTGCTGTCATTGTGAAAGTTTGCATTGCATTTGGGGCCTCCTTTTTCACTGATTACCATTAATTGTAATTTGCAATTTAAATTTGGTGTTTTGGCGACTACTACTTGAGGAAGCGCACCTGTTATAGCACAAGCACTCTCAGACCAATGTTTTCATCTAGGTTGAAATGTCCACCTAGGAGTAGAAGTAATGTATGTGTCTAACTACCTATATAAAACTGTAACTTGCAATCTGGCATGGATTTCCTCAATATTCAGTTGTTCATGATTTTCTGTTTAAAACTCCTCTTGGAACATTTTCAGGCAAAAAGCAATATTTCTGTTTAGGCTCATTGGTAGCACTAGTGGTAGTATCAATTGCTGTTTGATTTGCACCCCAGAAGGAAGTGTTAGATGCTTCCCCTGGGGAGAGGGTATATTGAGCACAACTACTCTCCCCCATTTGCCAGAGGGGTACAAACATTTGCTCTACCCATATCACTTGCAGAAAGCCAAAATGCGGTGGGGAACTCAATTCACCAGAGCTCCTTGTGTTGACTTCGCTCCAAACATATTGTTTGAGTCAAGCTAAAAGGGTGCTGCCAGCCCCATGCCTGTCTTCCTTAATGTTTTATTGCTGTATACATTAATCACACAGTCTGCCTCAGGGTGGGCTAAGGAGTGTTTAATTGTATGGATTAAAGTGAATTTAGCCTGTTCTACAGATATAATAGATACTTATTCATCTAACCCCTTTTACCTTTGGGACTTGGTTTTAATCATTGCAATAATATTGCTTTAGTTAACTTTTATAACCATTTTTATAATACATTCTTCCATTATCTTGATAAGCTGAACAATTTCTTGTCTGAAATAGTGGCTGATGAATTTGACACAAACCTCAGCAGAGTTCAAAGGTTCAAAGATTTATGTAATTAATATTTTGATTCATTTAGTGAGCTCAAAGATTACAGACACATTCAACTTGGCACCTGTTATGTAATCCTTTATGATGGATTAATAATAGAATGTTACACTTACTGTGCTAGAGTTGTAGCCTTCACTATTGATTATGATTTTATTCCACATTACCTTGTTGATTCTAAAGTTGGTGTATGTGTCTTGAGTTGTCATAACCCATTGATTATATTGTTCAAATCACTTCTTCTCTCTAGCCATCCTAGAACTATAATTCCATAGAACAAAATGTTGTCTCACAAGCGCAAAGACTAAAATTGTTAACAGATTAACCCTTATTTGATTATGCAGAAGTTGGTTGCTCAATATTTTGATAGCATTATGACTTCTGTAGACATTAGTGTCAGTGGTGCCAAACTTCTTTCTGCAATCTGGTTCAAACTGTGGTGGGTGTTATTAGGCCCCCTTTAATAGAATGTCTAACTTCTCTTCCCTAATTGGTTTCAAAAGAACTGTGATGGTCCTGGTCAAGCTCTGTATTGTGCTTTGAAATTTTCCTTGAGGGTTTAGAGATGGAACTTTGGACCAGACGACAATATAAGAAATGTCTCTTTATCAAGAAGAGGAAATTACAAGAAGAAACTTAGAATAATTTAATTGAGGCCTTGTGGCTTAAGTGTCAAATCTGTCTGTCAATACTTAAGATAATTTTCCCAGAATGTTAACTTAATATTTCACATATCTCAAAATAAGGGTTCAGATTGATTGACTTGGTGGAAGCTGACCCAGCAGGAGCGATGCAAGACCTCCTCGTCCCAACTATGCCTACAAGAGCGAACAAGTACTCACACACGCTCTAGGTTTGCTTTTAAGGGGAAAGGGAATGTGGAGAGAAAGAAAAAAAGAGATTCAACATTGATTCCATAACAGCCGTCTTCTTCTTTCCTTAATATTAAGTTTCTTATCTTGTCATGAAATAGCGTCTTATTTATTACGCTTAAAGGAAAAATCACATTTAGGTGCTGATTACGAGTTTGCTGGTCCCAAGACCCCTGTACTTCCTTGGGTTGTTGGGTTGCTGTTGGAAAGACTGCCGGAAGACCGCTGACACCGCCAGTCATTCGCAGACTGCCGCAGTAGCGGTTGGGGGAACAGCAGCTGCCACAGGGCAGTACCGAGAAGTTCTCTGCTGTCCGTATTACAAGTAGGCTTTCCGACAAGCCGACTGTGGCGGTGGGACCGCCTACTTAGAGTCGGCAGAATTGCAGGATTTACGGTGCATACTCACCCATTTCCTTTTCTTCTCTTCAGGCTCCGACATGGATTCCTTTCTCCAGGTCTCCCCTTCACAGCCGCATCTTGACTCTGAAGAGGACGACTCTGCTTGTGCTGAAATCCCGGTAAGTCTGTTTTATACCATATACCCATTGACTGAACTGGCCACATATGGTCCAGACCCCAGCAATGGGTAGTAGGTATTTTTCACATGTGTCATGCATATGTGTATATTCGACACATGCAGTCAAAATATAAACACAGGCATCAATAAATATGAAAAACTATTCACTGCCATCCGGGAGATCGCCGCCGGCCCATCAGAAACCTTGTAACGCTGCAGGCAGAAGACTGGTGCTGCAGTGCTCTTCTTCGGTCTGCGGCCACGGCAGTTGGGCGTTTGGACCGCCAAACTCGTAATCAGCCCCTGTTAGACTTGGCTTTTTCAGCGGGTTTACCCCCAGACATTTTGTTTCTTGGCCTCCTGTTTTTGCCCCTGTTTTTGTTGGTTTTAAAGCTCTGGGCACTTTACCACTGCTATTCAGTGCTAAAGTGCATATGCTCTCCAGGTAAATTATGTTTATGGATTGGTGTTTCCATGATTGCATATTTGATTCGCTGGTAAGTTCTTCGTAAAGTGCACAGAGAGCGCCCAGGGCCTGTAAATCTAATGCTGCTAGTGGGCCTGCAGCACTGATTGTGCCACCCACACAAGCAACCTTTCAAAAGGTTCTCAGACCTGCCACTGCAGTGTCTGCGTGCAGTTTTTACTGCCATGTCGACCTGGCAAGTGCACCCACTTGCCAGGCCCTAACCTTCCCTTTTCTTACATGTAAGTCACCCCTAATGTAGGCCCAAGGTACCCCTGTGGCCAGGGTGCAGTGTATTCAAAGGGTAGGACATGTACTTGTGGTGTAACATGTCCTGATATACAGTGTATTTCGTGTTTCACTATTGAAAGGCTATCTGTCCCATGGGATAGAATGGGAGGTACTTTGTAACATCTTACAAGTATAACTTCCCATTGGGACGAGATAGAGAAATGGAGTTTAGTATGCCTGAATCTAAACTGCATCTTTAAGGAAAGATGATTTTTATGTTGTGTGTTTGAAAATAACACTTTTAGAAAGTGGGTATTCTCTTGCTTAGCCATCCTGTGTGCCTCTGCTGGGTTGTGGATTGACTGTCTGGCTTTGGAGTGACAGGGGCTGTGGATGTGCATTCACTGTAGACCGCCACTAGGGGGTCAAGGTGTGTCCTGCCTTTCCTGGATAGGCCTGGTCTACATTTAGAGTGGTGGGAGGAGATTTCCCTTGCACCTGAATAGGCCTTGTCTCCCTTGCACAATGCTGTCTCCACCTCCTGCCGGGAAGCTGGGCCAGAGAGGAAAGAACTGGTTTGGACTGAGCTGAGAGACTTTCGTCACAAGAGAACAAAGGACAATGTGGTATAAATATTGGGGCCCAGACCCCAGAACTTTAGATTACTGTTGAACTAAGGAACCTGCAAGGAGGAAGAGTTGGAAAAGCTGTCAGGGGGAACAGCCACTTTGCTGTGTGCTCTGCTGTGTTGGCCTGCTGCTTGCTGCTTCTGTCTTGGGCAGAGAAAGGACTGGACTGTACTTTCATCATCCTACTGTTAGAGTTTTCTCCAAGGGTTTGAAGTAGAGCTTGCCTCCTGTTGGAAGTCTCAGGAAGACAACAGACTCCAGAGAACTCACTTGGATGAAGGAACCTGCCCAGAAGAAGAGCTGGAAGAACTGCCAGGAGGAGTGCTGCCCCTTTGCTGCATTGTTGCTTTGCAGGGTTGGCCTGGAGTTGCTGCTTCTGCCTTGGGCAGTGAAAGGACTGGACTGAACTTTCTTCACTTGTTGCTGAGTATCTCCAAGGGCTTGAAATAGAGCTTGCCTCCTGTTCACGAAGTCTCAGGGACAGCAAAGACTTCACTTACCTCTGGGTACTGCCTCTGGATCCGTGGGTTTCAGTTGCCACAGAGGGGGGAAGCAGCCAACACCGTCACTGACACCGCTGCTGGCTCCGTGTCCTGAAGGCACCACAGAAGGCACCACCACACTTCGCAACACAACCCTGGTCTCACCGACGACGACTACCCCCACCACCACCTAGCTGCTGCTTGCACCGCGACCTGGGGGCACCGCACTCCGCACTGCCTCGCTTCACTCCGTCGCCCTGGTCTCACCGACAATGTCACTGCATGCTGACGTCGACATCCATGATTGCACCATGGATTGGGGGCACCGCTCGTAAGTCACACGATGCACCGCCCTGTCCCACACCGCAGTCTGGGCCGACCAATGCCAGCTCCCATCAACCGACACTGCTGCTTGCACCATGACCTGTCAGCACCACAATGAGCACTGCCTCACTCCGCACCACAGCCCTGGTCTCACCAATCCACTGGACAACTGTCACCTAGCCATTGTCTGCACTGCAACTTGAGGACACTGCACGCCGCCCCACTACGCTTCACATCGCAACCGCAATGGTTGCCACAACTGTCCCGCACAGACGCAGTCTGCCGGAACCCAAGGTACTATTTACGAGTCTGCTGACACTAACGCCGGTCTGCACTGCCGTGGTCGGCCGGTAAAGTTGGATTCTGTTGTTTTCAGCACTGCGGTAGCCCCAGACGGAGCTACCGGCTTTAAGTAACTGCATTTTAAAGCCATTCTTGCAAAGTGCATATTTTTGATTTCTGTATGTTGGCCTTTTGTCATTTTGGTCTTGTTTGGACAGATAAACATTGATTATTTTTCTAAAACTGGTGTGGTGTCCTTTTGTAGTGTTTTCACTGTATTACTGTTGGTTATGTGCAAATGCTTTACACACTGCCTCTGAGATAAACCTGATTGCTTGTGCCAATCTACCAAGGGGGTGAGCAGGGGTTATTGCAGAAGTGTATCCCCCTTATCCTGACTAGGAAGAAGGGTCCCTACTTGGACAGGGTAACAACCTGCCAACTAGAGACCACCATTTCTAACAGCCCCTAAGTGTGCAATACCACACGAGCTCTAGGAAGAGTATAGCTCTCAAGTTTTACGCTGTCATATTCAAACTTTCTTGCTTCTCTCCCATACGTTTTGCAGAAAAGAATTGCTTTACTTAATTAACAGCTTGGACGAAGTACATTGTCTTTTCTTGTGCCCATGATGCTTCGTTAGTGGGTTTCTTTTAAATGAGCTTCCGAATCTTCTAGTTACTCCAACATGCCTGTTTTAAACACCAATTTGCTTTTTATTACAGATTCATTGTATGCACTTGCTTTGTTAATCCCTAACAAGCTCCTCTGATAAAATGTCTCAGAGTTAAACCTGTTTTTTCTTACTTACCTAGAATGCTTTCTTAATCCTTTCTATTCATCTTTTCGGAATTGCAATTCCAAAATGCCCAAACATTCTACGACAATACAATGTTCTGAGCAGTCTTGAATTCTGAATTTCTATGATTAGTCTTCCCAGAGACAATACTTACTAAAATAATACATCACATCTTGTGTCTTTTTCTTCTTTTCGGGTTATCTTATGCGTGACCAGGCAAGAGGCAACTGAGGAATCGCACTTCGGGTTTCCTTCAGGTAAGCGCAAGCATTGCTTCTCTCCAAACCACATTTGCCTAGCAAGGCATGGCACTCCTGGGTGGGGTAACTATACTCTTGTGACCCACAGTGGCCATCAAGATTTGCAAATCACGCACAACTGCTTTGAGAAAGTTCAGACATAGAGAACAATGGGTGCCATATTTCATGAGCACTTTCCAACCTTGCTGACACAACATTATAACTGGTAACATTAATGCCTTGTGGGTGGACAGTATTGGGGACATTACGGGTTTCTTGAGCGTGACCACAAAAGGTTTTTACCTTATAGGCGACCATGACAGTTCCCCCTTTAACAACAACCGTCTCAGTGGGGATTTCCCAGGATTTTGTGCATAGTGTCTATGTAACTTTCATAAGTGTTGAGAAGCATTAAGATGTGTGATCAATTCCCTTTCCGGTCTGTTAGAGAATAAACATGGCCTTGAACAGTCATCGGGCCCGATTCACAGAACTAACTTAAGACAAAATCCTAAACCTACTACCATTTTGGTATTCACAGAAGGCACTTACTCATTTTGGTATTCACAGAAGGCACTTACTTGCTCATTTTGAGTAACTTACTCATTTTGTGTAACTTACTCATTTTGTGTAACTTACTCATTTTGGTATTCACAGAAGGCACTTACTCATGAGTAAGTGCCTTCTGTGAATACCAAAATGAGTAAGTTACACAAAATGAGTAAGTTACACAAAATGAGTAAGTTACTCAAAATGAGCAAGTAAGTGCCTTCTGTGAATACCAAAATGAGTAAGTGCCTTCTGTGAATACCAAAATGGTAGTAGGTTTAGGATTTTGTCTTAAGTTAGTTCTGTGAATCGGGCCCTTAGAGTCTAGGATCTCCTGGATTTCATACTCTTTTTTCCGATCCACCTCAATTGGTATAGGTGGTGTTTTGAGGCATGTCTTTGGGTGCACAATTTAATTAAGGACACATGGGACCCTGGGTGAATTTGTAACATCTCAGGGAGTTCCAATGTCACAGTTACCAGAATCACAATTGCGCTTATTGGATATTCTCCAATAAATTGTAATTTTACCAAAATTAGAAACTCTTTTTTCTTGTTTATCAAGGCTCACTCAGTCTTGATTTCTACTTTTTCCTTTAAGATCAGAAGTGGAATTTGGTTAAGTTTTTTGATGCCATTGTCTGTTAGGGTCAAGATCATAGACGAGGCATCTGTCCTTCCATTCTAAGGGTCTGGGCAATAGATGATAGCATAACCAAAATCAGAGAATAATAACAACCACGTCAATTGACATAGTGCTAGGGCACGGGCTGATTTCAGAAACTGAAGATTTTGATGATCAGTGTTAATTTGCACTGGGTGAATTTAACCCATTTCCGGATTTCTCAGAGATAGTACTCCATCCATGGCATAGTAGGAGATGACTGCCTCCTGCCAAAGGGTAAATTCACATCTGTATGTCTTAGTATTGGTCCATGGGTGAACTGTTCTGTTAATTTACTAAAATCTGTTTCAGCTTCCTCAGTCCAATCCAATGAGGTTTCTTTACTCAGCAGACAAGGTATAGGCTGAACTATGGCTGAAAATATGTGAATAAACGGACTATAGACATTTGCCAAGCCTAGAAACTTTTGCAGCGCTTTTACATTGCATGGTAAGGACATGGAGTAACTGCTAAAACTTTCTGATTATCCACCTGGACTTCATTGTGATCTACAATATACCCTAATAATTCTATATGCTTGTGTGAAATAGACATTTTTGCAATCAAATGCTACTCCCTCAGTTGTTTGAGGACAGTTTTTGCATGACTTGTGTGTTCTTCTTCTGTATCTGAATAAATCAGAATGTTGCATATATAAACAATGCAAAAGTGATGGCATTACCCTTGCAACACATCACCCATGAAGTATTAAAACACTGCTGGGGCGTAGTTGAGTTAAAAAAGCATAGCCTTATGTTCAAAAAGACCAAACTTGGTCCTGAATGCGGTTTTGCATTTCACCAACCTGTCGGACTCTGACAAAATGGTGCACACCCTGAAAATCTAATTTTGTAAATATACCGATCCCCTTTACTTGGTATAACAGTATGGGGTTTAATGGTAGTGGGTATTTATTACAGGAGTGATCGTCCTTTAGTCTATAAGGAAACAAGACTCTCCTCCCTATTTTCACAGGCAAAAAAGAGAGGAGAGCATGTGGCTGTCTGCAAAGGCCTTATAGATATGGAAACCAGGCTTTCTTTAAATATTCCTTCAGATGTTGGGTTTCAGGCTCAGTTAGAGCATACATTCTGCTACATGGGATGGGTGCTGAAGGTTGCACATTTATGCAGCAATCATACTCCTGGTGTGGCCAAAGCTGGTTTGCCTTTTTTTTAATCATTTTTGACATTTTTGGTAGCACTCTGCCAAGGTTTTGATACAGCAGACATCTGGCTCTATGCCCTCATAAATTTAAATTCTAGCCTG
The DNA here is from genome assembly GCA_963921515.1 of Calotriton arnoldi. NCBI lineage: Eukaryota > Metazoa > Chordata > Amphibia > Caudata > Salamandridae > Calotriton > Calotriton arnoldi. The sequence goes on along the minus strand of CAWUFW010000384.1, from coordinate 1,746,906 downwards.
GTTTTCCAAGAAATTGGCTATTATAGATTGATGATGACAATTATTCAAGCAGAACTCAGACTTCAACTGGATGGAACAAGTCATCCATGAAATGGTTGCATCATGTACTGTTGACCATGGCATTCCTAGTATCAATTTATATTGGCGGGCATCATTAAGTCAAATGTTATTTTTTCAATTTGCTCTTTCCCCACCTATATGATTACAGAAATGGTACAGATCAAGCAGTCTCTGACATTAGCACTGTACCTGGTCCTGCGTTTTCTGTCTTCATTAGGGTATTTTTAGTCTTCTGGCATAGTCTTGATCTATAATGTTTCCAGTAGCTCCTGAGTCTTGTGGGTTTGCTACTTCTCTCTTTTCTCCTTAGGGCAACTTTAATACCACTAAAACATTTAAATGAGCCACTGAACACTGCTGCGTCTTAGCAATGGTTGTTGAGACGTCTAGCAGATCTTTTTCCGAGAAATGATTCTTACTCTTTCTTGAGAGTGTCAGCTTTCTGATTCTGCTCTATTGTCAGTGCCAGTTGTCATCATAGCTCAAGTTCTGCCACGTGTTTATAGACCATTATAAATTCCCACTCTGACCACAGTACATACAAAGCATTAATTTTCTTCTCTCTTCACATTCCTCTGGTATCAGTGACCCGTAACTTGCAAGGTTCCACTTTATCATTGTTTTTTTACTTCCATCTTCTGTAGATGATTTAGTTGGTAGGACCATTATTACTTTAGATTTATCGTGCTTCCTCTCAAGTAGCATATGATCCCACTGGACAGTCAACTCCATTAATTATTTGCAGGTGTCAGAAATATTTACTACTTGGGCTAATACATCTTTTAATTCACTTCCCAATCTTTCGTTAAAAAGGGATGCCCTCAGTGCATTCTGCTTTAATAACTATCTGATTAAAAGTAGTTATGCATATTAGTAAGTCATGTGACCCTTGTTTCATAGTAAAAAACTCATAATCTAATGAAAATGCACATTTTAAACAATATCTAAATTTGCAGCTCTGTGGGAAGGTTTTTAAAAGCCGCTGTTAGATTGCGTGACTGTATGCTCTTTTAATTAGGAGGTAATTTATGTATTAGTCCTATTTATTGTTTTCTAGTTTATCTCTACCATGTTGTTCTTTTATGATGATTTTTAATATTTGAATATTTGAATAAAGATAGAATTGACTTGAGTCTTCCTATCAAAGAGCTTTTTGATTTCCACAAAAAACTTTCCAAATTTATATAGTATGGGATCATCTCTTTCTATCCTTGGAACTGACCAACTAGGGGTATTTCTTCCTAAATAAGGCAACACAAAAGCTGTGTTGGTTTGTTCATGTGGAAAGGCAGTCGGTTTACATAGAGAATGTGATTTACAATGCTTTAAAAACACTGCAAACATCTTTGGGTCTCCATCGAACTGTTTGCAGGGGATGTAAAGGTATTTGTATTGGTTGAATATCCTAAATGTGAGAGGTTAGATTACCAGATTGAGGAAACGGAGACTGAACTTCAACACCAGATGGTCCCGAAGCTGGGGATGAGGTATTGATCTGCATTGCAGACACCCCAGTTCCTAGCACAGGAGGTGGTAAAGTCCAAAGCTTAAGCCCTGTCCAACATATCCTAGCCCCAGAAACAGTAGCTTGCGAGGGTTCACTCTGCATCGTTCCTAACTCTTTTGTCAAACTCTAATTTTCTGATCATGAGACTTAAACCTTCTGCACTAAAGATGTGAGGATTTCTAGGGGTGGGCGAAGAATTCTGCTCCTCTGGCAGACTTTGAGGAGTTCTGCCCGCTCCACGCTCTGCACGGAGTTCCACAAAATTCCATGAAGTGATACGGAGCTGAGTTTTTTCACGCCACTGTTAAGTTGGTAAGTGCGAGCGACAAAAATTGCACGCTAGACCTCCTCCCCGCAAATTTTCTCAATGCAGGCGGTTGCAGCAGGTTGCGTCCGCTTGTGTTGAGAAATCTGCCGCTCGCAATGAGGAAGCTGCCGCTCAAGTAGAATATCTACTCGAGCGGCAGAAAGGAGCAGTGTCCTCTGGCGTGACAGATAGTGCAGTTGGTGGAGATTTTACAGTATGGGACAAACTTCTGGTGCCAAAAATCAGTGTGAGGAGCGTGTCTTACCACACTCCTGCAGAGTTTTTGTTGCCCCTTCACGGAGTTCCGCAGAGCAGAACTCCACCCAGACGTAATGATTTCTACAATGATTGTAAAAACCTTGCTGCCATACATCACTCAGGCCGGGTAAATTACGTGGGCTAAGCAATCTGTCAAACCTATCTGTCAATACCTAGCATCTTTTGCCACAGGGTTTTAACTTAATATTTACATATCTCAAAACAAGAGTTCAGATTGACACTCTCCTGGTGGTAGCTGACCCAGCCGGAGTGAAGCAAAGACAAAGTTGTAGACTCAGGGTTAATGAACTGTGAGTACCAGATAGAAAGAAGTAGAACTAATAAAAAAAAAACACGAAGGTTCATATATGTAGGGAGATTGGTGAGAAACAACTTTTGATTGAGTTTGTCAAATACCAGAATTTCGAGAAGCACCACACTGTGAGCACCACCATCTTCTAGAATGTACAAGATGGCATATGAAGCTGCTACAGGTGAAGTTGCATGCTGCAGTTAAGCTCTGAATTTATATTGTTACGGTCTCAACAGGCTGTGCATTGAGATGTGTATCTAAATTTGATTATGGTTGATTGGCTGAAAAGAAAACGTAATTTGGAAACAGGGCGATGCTGCAATGCTGTTCAAACTAAACGGGGATAAGGTTCTGTTATTTAATTGTTTCTGGAAAAGGGAGTTCTTTAATTTTGCAGATCCCAGCAAAGTATATTTTGTAGGCCTGGGCGGTAAACTCCGCTCTGCTTGTGGAGTTTGCGGTATTCGGGTACTCCACGATGAATTCCGCCTTCCCGGGCGCGAAGCAGAGTTGTTTTCTGTCCGTGCACTCAAGATTTGTTTCGGCGCTCGCGTGCACCATGATAATCTCGGCCCGCTCGTGCAATACTTTGCGCTCGTTGCACATCTTTGGCCACAACGGCGCCAATGTAGTGCCGATCGTGAACGCACTACTCGAGCTGCTTTTGTGCTCGGGAAGCAGCTGAGAGGCTTTTCGTGTAGATTTTCTTTTCTAATAGGCCGTTGAAGTTATTTTTTTGTGCGAGAAGTTTTTTTAAAACTTTTTTTTTCATTTGGAAGGAAGTGTCCCAGAGACTCCAACTTGCTGTTCCTGTCCACCAGGCTCCTCCCAGTGGTTTGTCCATCTCCTGGTCACTTTTCATTTGGATTTGGAGATGGAAGTATCACTCTCCTTGTCTGCTCCATATATACCATTGGATTAAAAAACTTTGAATTTGAGATTTCACAAGTACTGGTGTATAAGGGTGTTGTTTGTTTGATTGGGGGCATGCACCAGTATTTATTGGTACTTTTATTCAATTTTTCAAATGTATTGTGGTGAGTGACCTGCAATCTCAGTAGGGGCCTAGTTATATATTTTTCCATGTTCTTTTTCTTGTTTTGTAAAGGAAAAATGTTGCACAGTTTAGTATATTTTCTCAATTTAAAAAAAATAAATTTGGAATATTTATTTAATTCACTATGTGGCCTAGTCTGCCAATGGGCCTTCCAGCAGTAGGCCCAGTACTAGTCATGGGTGCATAAAACAACTGTTTCTGTGGTGTCTGCTGAATTGAAACATCATTGAGGCCATGGATGGTATTGGATTAAATTACAAAATGTAGGGGCAGATTTACGAGGAAGTTCCGCAGCGCGGCAACGCAAGCCCCTTGGCTGTGCCACGCTGCGGCACTTCCAAAGCACAGGAATGCGACATATTTACAATAATATGTCGCATTTTTGTGCTCTCCCCTGCGCTGGCGCACAAACAGCTGCCATGCGCCGGCACAGGCACCCTTGCACCATGGTGCAAGTATGCCTGCGTCATGGGGAGATTGTTTTTATGCAGGAAGGGGCACCTTCCTGCACAAAAACAATTACTACAGGCATTTTCCTCTTTCAATGCCTGCTGTAGAATGCAGCACGCATTGAAAGCGGAAAAAACGAGGAGAAATGAATACATTTCTCCTCATTGTGCCTCACTACGCCACCCCTAGGGTGGCGTAACATTCAGACGCATTTCCAGATTTACGATTCCTCGTAAATCTGGAAATATGTCTTGTTCCATGGGTGTTGCGTGGGAACACCCACAGCAACACCCATGGAATGCCCCTTTCACGCAAAGTGCTGAGTGTAAAGGGGCCATATTTACAAGGACAGGAAAATCCACGCAGGGTGGCTTTTCCTGTCCTTGTAAATATGGGGCAGAGAAATACGCCACCAGTACATCACAAAAAGTGACGTACTGGTGGCGCAGGGGGCTTGTAAATCTGCCCCGTAGTTTTTTGGGGTATTTCATGTTTTTTTCTGCAAACAGTGTATAGATGGGGTTACACATTTGATGCCTTTGGAGGATGTGTGTTGTTGTAACATTTTTTAGCCCAGTTAATTTTTGTTTTTGGCAGTGCTGAATTAATGCTGTTTACCCCTGTGTTACCATGCCTCATTTGTCTGGCCATTGTGTGAGTGTGTTTGCCATTGGCCACCATTTGTCTTTGTTCCCCATGCCATGTAGCCAGGTGCCATTTTTTTGTATAGTCAGTGTCCATAGGCCTGTATGTGTTCTTTGTTTCCATACCTCCTGCTTGTCGTTTGACCATGTGGCTGGTGGCCATTTTGTCTTGGCAGCCTGTGTACTTTTGCCACAGGCCTGCATGTGTTCTTTGTTTTTCATGCCTCTTGCTTCTTGTTGTCACCATGTGGCTGGCAGCCATTTTGTGTAGGCAGCCAGTGTGCTTTTGCCATAGGTCTGCATGTGTTCTTTGTTGTGGCCATGCCTCCTTGCTGTTTGTTGTGACGATGTGGCTGGTGGCCATTTTGTGTAGACTGTCAGTGTGCTTTCTCCATAAACCTGCAAGTGTTCTTTGTTGTGGCCATGCCTCCTTGCTGGTTGTTGTTGTTGTGACCATGTGGCTGGCGGTCATTTTGTATAGGCAGCCAGTGTGCTTTTGCCATAGGCCTGCATTTCTTCTTTGTTGTGGCCATGCCTCCTTGCTGGTTGTTGTGACCATGCGGCTGGTGGCCATTTTGTCTAGGCAGCCAATGTGCTTTCACCATCGGCCTGCATGTGTTCTTTGTTGTGGCTGTGCCTCCTTGATGGTTGTTGTCACCATGTGGCTGCTGGAGATTTTGTGTAAAGCAAACACAAGGAGATGATAGACGGAGCATTGAAACTTTTCAGACACTCACCCCTAGTCACAGATCTGGGTTGAATCCATCATCATTCTTTAGCTCACTTCGCTATCCCAGTTCAGACACAGCTATAAGCAAATCAGTCTTGACCCTGTGCCTCATGGGAACAGTCCAGCCCGAACTGCCAAGGCATGTATTCCATGGACCAGAAACAAGCATCCTGGGAACGGTTTCGGGCTAACAGCCCTCATCAGCCAGGAAGCTTGAATCCAATGGGAAAGTGAGCAAGGGACCCACGTCTGGACATACCCTGGTCAAGACTGATTTGCATATAGCTGTGTCTGAACTGGGGTGGCGAAGTGAGCTAAAGAACGATGATGATTCAACCCAGATCTGTGACTGGGGGTGAGTGTCTGAAAAGTTTCAGCGCTCCGTCCATCATCTCCTTGTGTTTGGAGATTTTGTGTAGGCAGCCAGTGTGCTTTCGCCATAGGCCTGCATGTGTTCTTTGTTGTGGCCATGCCTCCTTGCTGGTTGTTGTTGTTGTGACCATGTGGCTGGCGGCCATTTTGTGTAGGCAGCCAGTGTGCTTTCACCACGGGCCTGCATGTGTTCTTTGTTGTGGCCATGCCTCTTTGCTGGTTGTTGTTGTTGTGACCTTGTGGCTGGCGGCCATTTCTTATAGCCAGCCAGTGTGCCTTTGCAATAGGCCTGCATATGTTCTTTGTTGCGGCCATGCCCCTTTGCTGGTTGTTGTTGTTTTGACCATGTGGCACTAGCTGGCAGCCATTTTGTGCATCCAGCCAGTGTGCCTTTGCCATAGGCTTGCATGGATGGATGAGATATCAGTTTGATAATATGCTTGAGGATCATTTTAGTATGTATATTAATAATATGATTGTGATGAACAGTGCTTATATATATATTACATGCATTTTTTTAATTTTGCACCTCCAATAGGTTTCTTCTCATGCTCCCATATAATATTTTATTATGAATTTTATATTATCTTTTTAATTTTTTATTGATTTTTTAAATTTTAATTTTATTTTAATTTACTCATTTTTTTACATTTACATTTTTTTCTATTTTATTTACATTTTAATTTTTTTAATTTTAATTATTTTTTTCATTTTGCCTCGGTTGATCCATCATCCATCCATCCACCATAGGTGCAGAGCCACCCCGCAGCATTCAGTTTTTTAGATATATAATTCCATTTCCTCCTGGACAACCTGACTGCGGTGCACTTTACACACATCAGCTTCATCCATTTGTGTAATGATGATTATTCCATTTCCCCTTGGACCACATTGCCTACCATAGGCGCACACTAACCTCCATTTTAAAAACAAATCACTATTCCATTTACCCATGTAGTTCCCTGGGTGCCACAGGTGTTTTCTTTAGAATATATGGACATAAAGGAAGGAGCTCTATCATTCTGTATATTTTGTGTGTTATTCTGATGGGGAATCACATTTTATGGTATGGTGGTGTGGTTTGACTTTAAAGTTGTTACTATTTATTACCTAAGTAAACAACCACACTAATATTGCCTTTGTCTGTGCGAATTCAAACTGCTAACAATGCCACTTGATGTTTCACACTTAGGGCCCGATTCCGATGCGGGCAGGAAGGGCTCTGACCCTCGGTTGGAGCCCTCCTGCCCTCATCGTGCACTGCTGTTCGGATTCCTTTCTGACCAAGCCATTCCAATGGGCTCGGTCGGAAAGGAATCCAACTCGGTTATCCGGATGGCTTCCGATAGGCTCGGAGAGCACGTCCGCCATCCGGAAACCCTTCAGTACTCACCCGGCCGGCTCTTTCTGGCCGAGGGAGTACAATGGCAGTTTTCCACTGCCTTTCTCTGCCGGCCTTTCCGACACAGAAAAGCAGTGGGAAAGTGTCTTTGGGGGCCACCAGCGGGGGCCCCATGGGTGCGAGTACGCCGAATGGCAGCCTAGGGGGCACCAATGGTGCCTCCCGTTGATCCCTGCACCCGGTGGCAGACACTTTGGGGTGCCTGCCACGGGGTGCAGGGATGAACTGCACCTCTGCACTTAATGATGCGAGCATGCATTCCGTGCAAAATGCATGCTCCCATTGTTAAGTATAGGATTGAACTTGCAGGTCTGGAACTGACGACAAGAGGTCGTACGGTTCCAGTTCCTGACCGATGTCGGACGGACTCCGGTCCGTCCGACATTGGAATCGACCCCTAAATGTTTTTCTTGCTTGTGCGCAAGAGAAGAGACATCACCTGCAGAACAGCCAAACAGAAAGCCTATGCAGTCACACATCAGTCCTCCAATCTCTCCACTTGTGCAGCTTAGTGCAACTGCCAACTGAGAGCTTTAAGATGGCCCCTAAGAAAGATGTTTCCAAGAAAGTGGTCAGTGAGAAGAAGCAGCCTCCCACCAGTGGCATGTCGCCGCAAACCTTTTTTGGAGCACCACATCGTGTGCCTGCTGCACCCTCCTCCTGGGAGCAAGCAGAGAGCAGCACTCCTGAATCAACAGCAGCACCCCAACCTAAGCCCAAGACCATGTCTGTCAGTGAGGCGGCCACTGCAATCATGGTGACGCAGATGAGCAGTGTCCCTGAATTAGATTTGTCCCTTTCACAAAGTAGTACCCAATTGTTTCAGGAAATAGAGCACAGTGGACATCAGCTGCAGCCAGCAACAGTACATTTTCTTGATGTTGGAGCAGAACAGGACATTGAGCTTCCGTCTGAGCCAGAACCTCCTCTTTTAGAATCATTGGCTCTCAGATCTCTAGCAAGGAAAGGAAGGGCACTTCTCCACCATCTTCTCAAAGCACCACTTCTGATGATGATGATGATAGGGACATGGAGTGGACCCCGGCAGAGTCCAGGAGACAACAGGAGAGGCAAGAGAAAAAAAAGTTCCTAAAAGCCTTAGACTTATGGAAGGGGAGGATGAAGAGGATGATGATGATGAGGCAGTCATTGTGGAAGGTGACACAGGGGACTCCGACATTGCTATTCAACCTGCTCTCAGGGATGTGGAACAGGTAACTCTGCCAGCTCCCATAATTGCAAAGCCCCAGCTGAGACCAACCCCTACCTCAGGAGAAGTATTCATTGCAGAGAGGCAATTGACGACATTCCCACCTACCTCCAGTTCTTCTGCAGGCATCGGCAGTGGCACAGTAAAAAAGTACTTCCCCCCAGTTTGGGACTTTTTATGGTTAGCACACAGGAGGAGCACATTGCAGTATGCAGCATTTGCAACACGCATGTTAGTCGAGGTAAGCCTGGTTCACATTATTGTACTGGAGGCCAAATATCCCATATAAAAAAATATCACGCAATTCGGTTGGAGGAGCGCTTTAAAACAATTGCTGAACTAAGTGGGTGAGCACCATGCCCCTATCCATGAGAAGAGCTGCCTTGCTCATTCATCCAAGCAATCCAAATATTCATTCATCCTTTCATTCTAATTCACCTTTAGCCACCATGATTAAGCTTTATTTTCTCTCATCCAGTCTTTCACCAAAATTTCCTATCCATTATCCATCCATTCAATATCCACCCTTTCTTCCGTCCATCCTTTTGCCCATCCATCCCTTTACCGACCCAGCCACCCTTTCACCCACTCACCCTTTCACTCATATACCATTTTCCTTTTTTTTAACCTTCGGTTCTTTCACGTTTCCCTCAAGCCATCAACGTTCATTATGTGAGCTTTTGGTGAGTTGCAGATAGAAGAGGCCATAAAAACTCAACCACCACTGCAGGTGGTAAAGCTGGGGTGTTCACAGTCACAAGTTGACAACACCCTGGTACTAGCTAATAAGTATAATAGTAATTGTCAATAAGCAAGCAATTATGTGATTTACCAGTCCCCGTCCCTGCCGCCGCTTCTCCCCCTCCAACTGACTCTCCTCCTGCAGCGGCAATACTTGAGCCGGCATCACTAGTGGTGTATGTGGCTAGAATAAAACATTATACATGTTTTAGATGCCAAAATACAACCGCAATACAGCAATACAGTTCGGTTAGCACTGCAGTATCTTCTAACAAAAATATTACTCAGGACATTTGGTTGGTTGACAATGTTAGACAAGCCAGGCAGTAAAGCCAACCAAAAAAACTTTTTGTAATAGAGGGGCAGAGCTATAACCTATGATGATCATTAATCCTGATGACTCAGTCATTGAAGCACAATGAGGGGGTGGAATAATGGTCAATGAAAGACATATGGTGTCATGGAAACTGCTGGTATACTGTATAAATGAATTTCACAGCACACAACATTGGGAGTGGGGGTCCATGACCATGGCCGCTCTCTTATGAACTCAGCTGTTAGAGCATGAACAGGAAAAAGAAAGCATTATCAACAATCATACATGGTGAATATTATTTATAATACTAGCTTACTTGGGCCTGGAATCTTCACGGTCGACAGCAGAGTACCAAAAATGTCTTCTTAATCTTACTTTTACAGTATCACAAGATATAAAGGAGAGAGGGCAAGATTACCAACCAAGCAAAAGATAAGTGAACTAGAGACTGGAAAAAGTTAGCTCCCAAAAAAGAAAACCATGTAATATAAGGGGAAAAAAAGCTAATGCAGGAATAAAAGGAATGAAATAAAAATTGAATAAGGGAGTTGGAAAAAAAGGAGACACTATTAAAGAACAAACAAGGTAAAATGTAAAAATAGCATAGTGGGCAGAAGAAAAAGAGCGAATCCATTGAGTTTTGCACAAGTGGGTTTGTATCTCGTCCTCGTCACCACGTTAAAGGAAGATAGGAGGTAAGGGTGTCAGAGCAACTTTATTTCTCACCAGCAACACAAGCTTCCAGGCAGCAACTCCCATTATGGAACCAGCACAAACATTTCAATACCCCAAGATTGTACCCTAAGCCCACAACAATCATAAAACCCAACATTAGGGAAATAATAATGATAAATAATAGGACTTAATGGGGTTAGCAGAGCCCTCAGCAGCTGCGCTAGTGGCCGGCACCTCCTGCTGACCAGCTACTCCCAGACTGTCTGAAAAGTCCCTCTTATTGCCCTTGAGTGCTGATGTAAGAAATTAAGAAGATAAAAAAATAGATTATTTATTCAGTTAATCTCCACAAAATTATTATGACAGGCAAATGCAGTCACATTATTGTACTTCTCTAAAACAGATCACCTATAGTACTAGTTTTGAGTCTATCGACTATTGTCGAGTTGCCCATACTAATCCTAAAATCCCTATTCCAAATTTCCCTAACAAAAACTACATTTGGAACTAATGCTTTGCAGTGAATGATCTTTGATTCTATTCTCATTTCTCAACCCCCTTGATGGATCAACTCAGTGTCCCTTTTTTGCAATGCATAGATGCATACTACACATCACTGTGAAATAGCTTGGGACTGGATGAACTACATAAACAAAGTCAGAGAGCGAATGCTAGCTCACTGCAATCACTGATTCACTATGGTGGCAGGAGGACAGTTTGCAATGGCTTCTTAAATAATGAGCCAAAGCGAGCGCCAATGATGAGCATGTAGGTAGCGCTGAGCACCAGCCTAGTAGAAAATAGAAACTGGATCACATAATAATAATATTCTTAATGTAAACTAAATGTAACTCACCTCTAAGTGTGAGCTGCTATTAATTTTTTTTTTAGCATTGTAGAAACACAACTAATATTAATACTTACAGAGCCCCGGAATCTCGACACTGAGCAGGTCGAGCAGGTTCTGCTCCTGGTCAAGAATATTCGCCCAGTGGTACTTCAGCTGCTGGACAGTGCGCCAAACCTGGCTGGTGCACCGCACGCACTGGCGCACTCTCCCACAGCACAGCCAAAGTTCCCACCGGAGGTATCCACTGCTGGGCCTGCTGCCAGCATGGAGGAGAGGTGGCGCTGCACGAAAAGAAATAGTGCTGCCACCTCCTCCTCGCTGAAGATTGCCCGGGGCTGCACACCTGGGCACCGGCGCCGCCCATAAGGTAGACGACCCTCTGCCATGGCACTGAGTGGGGTAAAGAAAGATTAGAAAAGGAAGGAAAGGAAAGAAGAAATAAGGAAGTAAGGGAAAAAATAAGCAAAATACAAACAGTCACGAAAAACAACAAAAAAATTACAAAAAAATGTAAAATACACAAACACACTCAACACATACTAGTATAATAAATAAAAATGAGGGGTAGATACGTTTGATAGGGGACGGATCATAGAGATTAAAGAGGGATTGAAAATTAGGCCCAGCACCATAAACAGAGTAGAAAAACAAGATGGCCGCGCCCATGTGGACCACATGGTGCCGTTCGCGAGTGATTTGGAACTCGAGGACACACTCCGCATTGTGTTTCGCAACGTGAACAGGCACGCTGGCAAACTCCACCCAACCACAGAATTCTGCGTAGTGCAGCAGTTTTTTAGCCACTCCGTGGAGTACCGCGTAACGCAGCTCAGCGAACTCCACCCATGCGACTGGAGAGGTTGTAGGAGAAATGAAGATTATTACGGTCTGTGGCACATTGCAAGTTCAACTGGAAAGCTCTAATGATGTGTTTGTATTCTGAGGTCATATGTTGATTAGCCTCCTATTTGAACTACATATTATGCCAAAAAGGTGTCCAACATTCATTTCACCCCCTCTACTTCGTCTGACAATATTTCAAAAGAATTTTTTCTTCATCTGCATTATTGAATTTTAGCATCACTTTGCTGAATGCATCAGAAACAGAACTTGTATGATAAGGTTAATTGAGCATTAGGATTAACAAATTACTAAATCATTTACAAATGCTTTATGTTACTGTACAGTTGCTTAATTTCAGGCTAGATTTGGATTTAGTACAGTGCAATTATTTGAAAAATTATTTAAATAAACCTAATTTGGGATTAGATTAAAGGCCTTATTATGAGATTGGCGGTCAGAGTGCCGAAGACCACGACCGCACCCACCAGTAGCTCACAGCGCTGGCGTTCTTTAGACCGCGTTATTACGAGTTGACCGTGGGTCCCGTGGTGTAGCTGCAGCAGTCTTGCAGCAGTGGGAAATGACTTTCCGTATGTATCGATGCCTGTGTGTACATTTCAAATGCAAATGTGTCGAATGTACACACGTGCATGATTCATGTGGTAAAATACCACCTACCCATTGTCCGAGTAGGGCCCATATGTGGCCCGTCCAGGCAATGGGTGTATGGCACAAAAAGGACTTACCTGTATGAAAGTGGGACCTGGAGAAAGGGATCCACACTGAACTTTGCCCGGAAGAACAGGAGAGGGGTGAGTATGCACCCCAAAACCGTTACTACCGCTGACTCAAAGCTTACAGTCAGACTGCTGCGGTCGGCTCGTCAGAAAGCCAATTCATAATATGGACAGCGGTGAAGCTCCTCAGTACCGCCCTATGGCCGTTGCCTTTCCCTGACCACGAACCCAGCGGGCGGCGGTGTGCTGGCGGTGTTGGCGGTTCAGCCGGGGTCTTCAGAAACGCAATCCGCCCAACTCGTAATACCGCGTTCGGACCGCAGAGCTCACCACATTCGGACTGCCACCGCCAGTACAGCGATCCACGGACCACAAAACTCGTATTAAGGCCATTAGAGTTAGTGTTATAATATTCTTACTTATTAGTTTAAATATATTTACATTTCAGTCCTTTCCCATCCTGATTATTTTTTTCAACTCCACCAACTAATTAGATTTTGAACGATTTGCAGTCATTCTCATGTTTTTGCTCATCAATCAATCAATCAGGGAATTGTAAGCATGCTACTCACCCATGAAGGTCTCAAGGTGCGGGGGGTCAGCAGAGCTGTTTAGCCGAAGAGCCATGCCTTGAGAGTCTTCCTGAAGGTGTTCAGGGAGGGGGCACGTCTGATGTCTGCAGGGAGTTCGCTCCAGGTCTTGGCCGCGATGTAGGAGAAGGATCTCCCGCCTGCTTTGGCTCTGTGGATGCGAGGGGTTTCGGCCAGTGCGAGGTTGGCTGATCGGAGGTTTCTTTTGGGTACGTGCAGGGTAATTCGGTCGTTGAGGTATTTGGGTCCGGTGTTGGGTAAGCCTTTGTAGGCATGGGTGAGGATTTTGAAAGTGACTCTTTTCTCCACGGGGAGCCAATGGAGCTTTTGTAGGTGTTGACTGATGTGCTCGTGTCGAGGGATGCCGAGGGCGAGTCTGGCGGCAGTGTTCTGTATCGTCTGAAGTTTGCGGAGTAGGGACTTGTTTATGCCGGCGTAGAGTGTGTTTCCATAGTCTAGTCTGCTGGTGATGAATGCGTGGGTGACTGTCTTTCTTGACTCGGGGGGGATCCATTTGAACGCCTTACCGAGGATGCAGAGTGTGTTGAAGCAGCTGGAGGAGACGGCGTTGACCTGTCGGTTCATGGTGAGGGATGAGTCGAGTACGATGCCGAGGTTTCTGGCATGGTCTGTGGGGGTCAGTGGGCTGCCGAGGGCGGCGGGCCACCAGGTGTTGTCCCATGCTGAAGGGGTTTTCCGAGGACTAGGACTTCTGTCTTCTCGGCGTTGAGCTTTAGTCAGCTGTTGGCCATCCAGGCTGCAATGTCCTGCATTCCTTTCTGGAAGTTGAGTCTGGCGGTGGTGGGGTCTTTGGTGAGGGAGAGGAGGAGCTGGGTGTCGTCGGCATAGGATACGATGTTGAGGCCATGTTGTCGGACGATGGCGGCGAGAGGGGCCATGTAGAAGTAGAAGAGGATCGGGCTGAGTGATGACCCCTGTGGGACTCCGCAGGTGATTTCTGTGGGATCGGAGAGGAAGGGTGGCAGTCTAATCCTTTGGCTTCTTCCGGTGAGGAATGAACGGATCCAGTCTAGGGCGGTTTCTTGTATGCCGGCGTCGTGTAGTCTGGCGACGAGCGCACGATGGGAGACAGTGTTGAAAGCTGCTGACAGGTCAAGTAGGATCAGGGCTGCGGAGTGGCCTTGGTCAAGGATGGTGCGGATGTCGTCTGTGGCGGCGAGTAGGGCGGTCTCGGTGCTGTGGTTGCTTCGGAATCATAGTGTTTGGCCATTGCATAATTTAATCCTTGTTTTTAATTGTCCTTATCTGTAAATAATCCATACCTTGATGAGGAAGGTCGTTTTTCCAATATATTGTATTCCATATGGACATTCCAGAACATAAGCTGTGTATTTACTAACAAAGGAGAAGAATTTTCAAATTTCTTGTTTATTACCATTTTTCCATTTGAATGGTTTTGTTACCATGATATTGTTGGAAGCTTTCCATTAGTTACATTGTCTAAATCCAGTGCTCTTTAGCTATGTTGTCAACATTTTTTGGGAGAAGTGACTAATTTAATACATCTTTCAAGCATACTGCATTTCTTTATGTGATGGTAGAATTTTGAATTAATTTTTGCATGAGGTCAGGATAATATTTGATTAGGTTCCAATGTTTCCCAAGATTATTTAATTGTTCTTGATTTTTAACTTTAGTAAAAGTCGTGATCATTCTGACATTTTAGCCAATTTTTGTTTCATTGAAATTCCGTTTACTAGTTAGTAGTTCCTCTGTCTTTTGTTGCCTTTGGAATGCTCCATTCAATTCCATTTTTAGGGTATTCTCATTGTTGGAATCTGTATTTCATGGTCAGACTGTTTGTGAACTCACATGCAATTTTTTTTTAATCTCAGGAATTTCTTGTATGGGATGCTGTACTTCAATCTTTCTTGGGATTGGGGCCCGGCATGTAATGTGCTGTTGGTCGCAGTATTTTTTCGATGATGCTTAGTCTCAATTTTTTGGTTTGAGAGGTAATTTCAATATCCAAAAATGTTACTCATGTTTCGCAATTTTCATATGCAAATCTGTGAGTGAATGGGTTGTTAAGTACATTTTAATGTCTTATGTAGATTGCTTTACCGGACTCAGTAGAAATTTTAATGCAACATAATGGTCCTGTGAAAGAACGTTTAAATAATGCTCAGACTGTGTGAAATCTTGCCAAGGCAATTTTTTTGTTCAACTGTCTGCTAAGCGTTGAAAAGCCTAAATCCTGCAAACCACAAATTACTTTAATTGCAGTACAATTAGGCCCTGTATGGTAATATAAATTGCCTTTCTGTAGTTGTCGAGCTAATCTCATGTGCACATTTTAAGTAAATTTCTTCATGCCTACACACATTTTCTAGAATGCTGGAAATTCACATGATCATGCTATTTAATCTGATGGATGATATTTCAGACATTTTAATGTATTAGGCAACAAAATAAATGATTGATAGACCACTCAAAATGATCTGTAAGTAGGCAAAATAGACAATTGCAGCGAGCTAAAACAGCTGCGTTTTGTTCAAGTGATATTTGGTGAGGCGCACAATAGGCTACAGATAAAACTGGTGGGTCCTCCAGGGACAAATTGTACACAGGGTATATGTGTGTGTTTTATATAGATATATAGACTCTCACATGCAAAGGCATATCTAAACATATTTAGAATCAGATATTGCCTCAATCCCAGCTTTGCAGTGAAAGGTATATGGGCATTTTAAAATGTGGTAAGATGTAGTGCCTCTTCTTTTCTGTGATGCCTTCCAGCATGTGGCATTCAACAGCTTTGGTGATGGGACCCAGAGGTGGGCCAGGATACTTGTAGCTGGGGCACAAGGCACATCTGCGCCCCTACAGATGCAAGTGTAGTGGAATATAAAGTAGGAACTTTATAGTGACAAATATATCAGATTCTAAAGTCTTGAGTATAGCATATAAACCAATGTACATGAAATTTCTTAAAGGTTTGTTGTGCCTAATAATTTTACCATGTTAGTCAAATATGATTGCACGTCTACTACTTACAATTGGAATAAAATATATACCCGCATTTTTTGTTTTACTTCTCTACCGTACTATGAAAAATATATCCTCATCTGACGTCACTGCTCATGGGTTTTGCCCATAGTGTGACTGCTAGTGTAATATTAGCATGCTTCCATGATTAGAAACAGCTATGCATAATTTATTTCGATTTATGTGTGACATGAAGTAGGCCTATCCTTGAAGAAACTGACTTGCATTAGTCCTTACAGCCTCAACACAGTCCTTATGGTTCTATTTCCTTATTTTTGTTTTAGGACCCCTGCCACCTCCTGAGACCTTAAAGATTTAGAGTTCTATTTAGGTTTTGTCTTTACTGCTTTTTACAGCACATTGGTCTGCTGCATCATCATTTTACACATTCTCATTATTTTTAAACCTAGTAAAATGTTTATGATAGTTGTAAAATTTCCACACTTTTAAACTTTGTGTGCAATTTTCAGACAGCTTGATAGGTCAATAATGACTTGCAGTCACATGAGCATGGCATTATGGGCCTTTCAACAATTTATGACTTTCACAATTAAATAGTTGCAAATTATAGGCACCATTTACACTGTGTGCAGCAGTGGTACATTACAGCCATAGCTGCATCTTTATAAGTCAGAGGAAAGAAATAAAACATCAATTTCTTATAAATAGTGTCACATCAAGTTGATCAAGTAGAAGTGGGTGTCCAGAAGGAGCAGATCTGAATCACTAACAGAATATTGAGGACAAAAATATTGCGTTTACAGAATTTGATGTCAAAAATATTGAGGATCAAAATATCGAGAAGGTAAGTGCAAATAGGTTATATAGATAGATTTACTATTCTTAACTCCACATGTACATTCCTTGAAGATATATATATTGTCAAAGTACATACATGTGTACGTAAGTAGAGTAAAACGTTCCATACCCGTAAAAACGTACCTTGACAATAGTCTTGTTCATGATATTCTTGTCACAGTATTTTGTCCACATGATATTTTGGACTCTCTGTTTTATCCAAACACCAGCAGATCTACATCCCATTTGCATTCATCATATTTAATTATAGCTTAATTACAACTGATACAAGCGTTTCCCATGGCCTATACATTACCTATATATTATATTTAGCTTATGTAAATTATTCATAACTATCTTCTATTCATAAATGACAATTACAATTTAAAGCACTTGCTAACTGTTTTAATAACAGGGAACAATATAGTGGTATGTTGCCCTTTGCTGTCCTCCACGCACAAGCACAGGTTAGTCATAATGCAAGTTTACGTGTGAAAACGGAATTTCATAAAA
This sequence comes from Calotriton arnoldi, assembly GCA_963921515.1. Taxonomy (NCBI): domain Eukaryota; kingdom Metazoa; phylum Chordata; class Amphibia; order Caudata; family Salamandridae; genus Calotriton; species Calotriton arnoldi. The sequence goes on along the minus strand of CAWUFW010000384.1, from coordinate 1,729,524 downwards.
ATTCTAGATTTTTAATAAATATTGATTGTTAAAAGGTAAACTACAAGCAAGGCCTGTTATTGCCCAGCCTTTTGACAAGACACAACTGAAACACTATTACTTTGGTATAAGAAGAACTAGGTAGTACAAATAAAATGAAGAACTGTCATACATATGTAAAACTCAAACGTATAGTATTATGATTAGATTAAACGTAAATCCAGTTTGCTTCAAAACTGTTCCCCATTATATTATGTGCCTGACTTCATGATAGGGTTAATTTTTTGAATTTTTTAATCGTTCTCTGGTTCAGTGCTCTCTCTTCTTTTGGGGTGGAAGAAGTTTTGGTTTTCGGAGTTCCAAATAGTCCCCTGCATCGATTCTGAACTACTTAAAAAACTGTTGGTGCTTGAATCAGAGGTAAAGACAATTATGCAGGTAATTCCCACGTCAAAGGCGCAGTAGCGGTCGGTGGTGGGAGTGCCGCCGGGCGCTGACGTGGGGCGGGGGAGGGGCAGGGTGGGGGGTAGTAAATTACGGATTACGGGCGATTACAGGTAAGTACACATATAAATAAATAAAACGAATTTCGTTTCTCGCGCTGCATCACATTTGGCGATGCAGCGCGAAGCTGAAATTCGTTTATTTATTTATATGTGTACTTACCTGTAATCGCTCCGTAATCCGTAGTTACTACCCGCCATCCTGCCCCTCCCCCGCCCCACGTCAGCGCCCGGCAGCACTCCCACCACCGACCGCTACTGCAAAGGAGCCAACTTCCAAATATCCCAGATTGGGCTGAATTGTAAGACCCAAACTGATATTACCAAAGCAGCGCTATGTTTACTCCTCTCAAAGACACTAGAGAGATACAAAAGATTGGTTGTAGATAAGACATTTTGACAAAGTTATCACAACACCAAATCCCATCTATTCACCCTCAAAAGCAACATTCTCACTACATTTTCTGGGTGAAATAAATTGAGTCACTTTTAGTGCAGGAAAGAACACCCAGCACATGACATTGAAGTCAAACAAACATTTTAGATATAAAAACAATGGGGCAGATTTACAAGCCCCTTGCGCCACTTTTGCGTCACTTTTCCCATGTTAAAAGTGACGCAAAAGTGGCGCAAGGGGCTTGTAAATCTGCCCCAATGTATTTCTTATGTAACGCTTCTTAACACACTTTCGTTGCATCAGGCATGGGATTTAACAGGTATTTTTTTTTTTAAATGCATTGAACTCAAAAGAATGAAAGATTTGAAGCTGTGTCTTTAAGATTTCAGTAGATGTGAGTCAGTGGCAAGCGATTAACTTGTGGAGCAATCTTGTGCAATAAACCTAATCACATTTGGAAAGAAAGTCACAACACAGGTAGGAATATTAACATTTTTTAAGCAGGTGTGGGGTTCTGTGTATAACACTCACTCTAAATGGAATTCTTCTCTGTGAATCAAATATTGTAGCTGAGGGCATTGAAGCACATTGAATTAAATGGGCTACTCAAGTTCACTTAGGATCAAACCATTTGCACTAGCAGGGAAATATGTTTTTCAGAAGCCTTACACTACAGCCAATAAAAGATATGAATAAGATCAAAATAGGTATTATAAAACTGAGACAGCACCTCTGAGGGCTATTTTCAGTACATTACAGAGAATTGTCGAGTGGAGGTTGGCAGCAGTCTCAAGTGACATTTTGCCCAAGACACTTTTTGACTTAGAATTTGCAGTGCTAATGCAGGCTGCTTTGTGTCCAGGATAAGTTATGAAAGTCCTCAGAAAAATGTCAGGGCATCATAATAATAGTTACTGCCTAAATATAGGAACACAGACTATAATTTTACCACCTCCACTAATGAAATAGTATCAGGAGCAGCCGCGGCCCATGCAGGTAAGAGCGGTGGTGCCGGGTGGGGGGGCATTTCGACTGACGGCAAGGGAAAATTAAATAAATAATTGATTTTCCCTTGTCGTTGTCTGTCGAAATCTCTCCACCCGGCCCTAACGCCCCACCGCTCTTACCTGCAATGGCTGCGGCTGATCAGGAGTCAGGCCATTTAAAGCTATTTGATAGTTACTCACACTTGGAATGAGTCAAATTGAGATTTCTATAGTACCCTCATGTCACTACTCCCTCTAACTTACTTTTTTGTGGTATGGGCATGTACGCCCTTGGAACATTGAATAAATATTGTTTAAAGCAAAAACTTCTTGATCTATACTACAGAGAAAAAAGTTTGTTTTTGTTCATCTTAATGTCTTTAGTTTTGCTTTTCCCATTATCAAATGCACAACTACAAGTGCTATAATGCAAAGTAAAAAAATAAAACAAAACCGTGATCTTCAGGAAGGGGACAACTAACGATTTGCTTATTCATTAACCGTTTTTGATGTGTTTGCAAATCGTGTACTTTTGAATTCCCAGTAGAAACCACAACACCAGGTTTATAATACCTGCACTTCTTAAAATAATACATAATTCCTCTGGGATTCAAAGTCTGCCAAAATGAATGGAACCTTCTTATACTGACATTCCTGCTTGATGTGTTTGGCTCTATGTCTTAGGGCTTGATTTAGAATTTAGCTGGCAGGGTACTCCACCACAAATGCTGCAGGGTAAACTGTCTGCCAAATCGATGATCCACCCGCCCTAGAGTTGAATGGACTATCCTGTTTTCGAGAGCGGTACCCCCACTGACTCCTCTCTCAGTAACTCTACACCAATGACCGGATGAAGTTAGTACTATTGGTTTAGGTACATCAGACGATCTGCCCTAATTTGAGTAGGTGGCCTGATGTACTTCTTTTCTGTTTGAGACCACCAGGAAAACCCTGGCATTCCCAAACTGAAAACAATACAAATATGACCTCCACACTCTGGGAGAAAACACCCAGGGTGTCACGGGTCACTTATTTTTTGTGTTTAAAAAAATCCTCCCAGTTTGGGACTTTGTTTATGGAAAAGAAAAAGATTTTGTGAGCAGTCATGTGAAACATGGAGGATGCTCACCAAACTTTCAGTGTATTCAGAGGAGCCGCCATGACCGTGAGCATGTTTTTCCATCTGTGCCCATCTTGAAATGAGTTTTCTTTAATAAAAAAGCTGCTGCAAGATAACCAGCTATGGTTATGTGTGTGCATGTCTTGAATGATGTACGCATATGCAATTGGCAACAAGTATTGGCACAGCCAACAGCTCAGGCTTTGCTTGTTTCATCTGATCTGCTGCCTAGAATGAGCAAAGCCTTACTCCTTCTTTATGTATTTTTTTATTACCAGCCTAAGTAATTTCCATACTGGATTATGCCAACATATTCTTGGACTTTCCTTCCCTAAACCCCTCCTTAAACCAGGCGCATTCCCCTCCCTAATCCCCTCCAATTTAGTAGTAAGCTTTCTCCATTTTCCAGCCACTTCCCCCATCCTTCCTAGACTTACTACTAAAACGTAGGCATACTTGTGTGGACATTTCTGCGATTGTGGCTGAGATCTCTGCATAGAAAAGATAGGAGAGGCGAAGGACTTCATATGTAGATTTGTGGCATTTTTTAGTACATGAGTAGTACTACTGTGGTACAACTAAAAGCGCTACACAATACAGTTTGTGAAAAGACCTCATATTCTAACAGATATGTTAATCAAGCCATATCTTGTTATATTAAACTCATACACTATCCAGAAAGGTCAACAGGCAGATTATTAGTTGTATATTGTCTCCAGGGCCAATTTCCCTCTACAAATCCCTGTAATACAAAGCATGTGTGTATGTTCCATCAATATAAGGAGACAAATGCATGTTAGCTCAGTCAATGTGTCCCTGCTTTGTACAGACACGTGGTAACTCTAGATATTGGTCTAATGGCATTTCTTGACCATTTCTTTTGAAATTCAGCAATCTGAGGCAATAGTAATTTGAAGGGTAAATAAATAGATCTTATTTTTCACTTCAGTATCTGAGTAAATTAAATTTGGGTATTAAGTACTTTCAAAGAGCTAATGAGAGCTCATCTTATTCTGTAAAAAGTAAATCAAAGTCATCTGCGCCTGCAGTTTCTGTTTGATAGATGCAAAAGAGGGATTCCTTTGCCACTTGCTGTGGTCACATGTAAAGCTCTAGTCAATGGTCTTGCCCAATGGAAGATCCTACCCATGACTATTAAATGATTCCAGGCATAATAATAATTTTAGTGAGTCTTCCTTAACTTTTCTCTTGTCTTTGTGACTTCTGCATGACATTTTCTTCGTCATATCTATATTCACAGGACTCATGTCGCCGGTTCCTGAGTAGTCCCTACTCGTGTTTACGGTAGATTCCCTTAAAAGGCCATGGGGACAGACACTTTCTTGCCCTCTTTGTAATATGTTTACCTGCTGAATCTGAATTGAAGAAAGGGTTAAATGATGAGGGAAACATGTTGCATACTCCTGTATTTCTGTTTGAGTTTGGGCCTTGTGAGCGAATAGGAACATCTTGGTTTAAAGTAGTTAAAGGGGAAGCCCTCCCAAGATGTTAAAGGGCAAATCTTGGCTCTCAATAATTCCAGAGCCGCCTGCTCAAAGAATCCTTCACTCTGTGCCTCATCCATGCCTGCTGATGGCGAGCCCCAGTGGTCTGATCCTGCAATAGCCAAAGTATGAGAGCATTATTGACCTCCTGATGGACGAGGACATAGTTTCAGGTTTTCGTTACTTTAGCAAGTTCTGAAAACTGAGGGGGATATGTACAAGGAAGTGGCGGAGCGTGTCGTTAGCCTCCTTGGCTTAACGACATGCTCCGCCACTTCTGAAACTCAAGGCTGCACCATATTTACAAGAATGTGGTGCTGCCTTGCGTTTCCCCCTGCGATGGTGCTAGGTTTAGCCAACTTAGCGCCAACGCAGGCACCCTTGCACCAGAGTGCAAGGGTGTCTGCGTGCAGGGGAGGATTGTTTATGTGTAGGAAGGTGTCCCTTCCTGCACATAAACAATCCTAAAATGCCATTCTGTCACTTTCATGTGTGCTGCTTCATGCAGCACACATGTAAGTGACAAAATGGCATTTTATTTAAAGGTTTGTTTATGTACAGGAAGGGACACCTTCCTGTACATAAACAAACCATGGCATTTTGCTTTTTCCATGTGTGCTGTACAAGGCAGCACACATGGAAAAAGCAAAACGAGGAGAAATAATGCATTTCTCCTGTTTTCGCCACCTTAAGACCAGGGTTTTCCTCGTCTTAATTTTGGCGCTGCCTCCTATGTACGCCACCCTTGTACATAGGTGGCAGCGTCAAATATAATAGGTGTTGCGGTGGAACGCCCACCACAACACCCACTGAACGCCCCTTTCACGCTAAGCATAGCGTGAAAGGGGGCCTTATGTACAAGGTAGGGTTAAGCCACGTTAAGTGGCTTAACGCTGCCTTGTACATAAGGCGCAGCCCCTATCACCACCACAACGTCGATAAAAGTGACGTTGTGGTGGCGATAGGGGCTTGTACATATGCCCCTGAGTTTTCATCTTGTTATTCACTGTACATATTTCCGGCCATCAGCACGCCAGGACCGCCAAGAAACCCAAAGACGTATACACACACTTTAAAAGAGGTAACACATAGCCTGTAAATTACAGGCAATTATAGATGATAGAATTTATAAGAAATGCACACAGTCAGATATAGCTAGAGTGAGGAATCTGAGCATCTGACTAAAACAGTCTGTGAATACACCGTGAATTAGGCGCTATGCACTATGTTGCTTCTAGATGCAACGTGCATAAAATTGCACAATCCTGGTAAATAGAGATGTGTCTTTTCTTCAGTGATGGCTTACGTTTGATTAACGCCTTTCTGCCGGATTCCATATGCCGGTCGCCGTGGAGGGAACTCAAAAAGACTGACTTGACAGCCTCGCTCGGGTCATAGTCATAATGAGGTGTTGCGGTTCATAAAGTCCACCCTTTGCTAATCCACTCAGTGTTCTGTTATTTTAACCTCCTAACGCGACACATAGTTCCATAAACATTAATGTGTGCTTACAAGCGTGCTTACAAGCAGGGCTCACATTTGTGAAATGTCTAACACTTGAAAATGCCTGGTTAAAAGTTCAAAAGCATCAACAAGTCTGATGTTAGATTGGTGTTAATGTTTCCGATAATTATAGTTTAGGTTCCCAGGAGGTACATTCCCTTTTTACCCGAAGACAGATCCGAGTGACCTAGGTCAGACTGAGACATAAACCTGGCAATTTAGGCATTCACTGGAGAAGGATTTGAACACAATAAGTTCCTTTTTATCAAAAATTGTTTGATAGTGTCGCTAGTAAAATGTTTTTTACTACGAATGGCAGATTATAGCAAATCCATTTTGGGCTTGTGAATAGAATTTTGTTCTTCTTTCATTCTTTGTTTTGCCAGCTTCCTGTTGCCAAATTCTTAGCATGTGCTTGCAAATGTTTAATCGCTTGATCTTATCTACTTGCACAAAGCATGTTGTGACTGATTTTACTAGGACCCTTCTTTCTTCCACATGCCAGAAAGCATGTATTCATTGAAAAAAAAAACGTAGGCGAGGTCGTTCGCGTCGACTCGAGGCGTAGCTATGAAATGTGCAACAGGTGAAGTGGTACCGGGTCCAGAAGCCTGAGGGGCCCACTCAACCTTGATTAGTGCTGCGTTTTACTGCCCCTACAGCAGTCAGGGAGGCAGTTTTCCTTGCTTGCACTAGGGCCGATGCCACTATTGGTATGCACTGTGAACTACCTCCTAACTAAGGAGGCAACCAGTCTATTGGGAGATGTCATCAGTGATGTCATATAGAATGTCATTTAACATGAGATGAGTGATGTAATAAGTGAGGTCATAAAAAGTGCATGGTGGGTGCAAGTTATTCTTAGCTCAGTACACTATAACTGGTGAATTTTTATTTTTTATTTTTAAACTTTAAGTTGTATATTGTCACGAGGCCTAACTATAACCTCACTTTCATTTTTGTTTTTATCAGTTAAATTATAGGTTTCTTACTATAAAGTAAAATCTCAGTACATTAGACAACTAGACCAACACTTTAAACTGTGTTTTTTCAGTGAATTTGTGAGGTTTGTTTAACATACAGTAAGATATTATCACCATGCCTAACTATAGGGGTCATTAGGATGGTGGGCGGACTTTAGTCCGCCCGCCATCCTAGTGGTAACGGGACCGGCCGCCTGCCATGCAGCGGTCCCGCCCCCCTGATTAGGATGCGACCGCCACCCTGGCGGCCGCATTCCGCAGTTTAACATTGCGTCGGGTGCTGCTTACAGCAGCACCTGCCGCAATGTCAAATTGCCATGTTGTGCATTTCCATGCACAACACACCTTGTGCATGGAAATGGAGGGAGGTACCATGGGTACCCCCCAAGTGCACCCCCCACACCCCCGGGGGCCCGCAACAGGCCCCTAAAGCAATTCCCCGCCAGCCTTTCCATGGCGGCATCGCCACCATGGAAAGGTCTTAAACCGCACGTGTTAGATTTGGGGGTCTCTAGTTGGCAGAGGTATGTACCCTTGTCCAAATAGGGACCCTTGCGTCTAGTCAGGGAGAGTAGGTACACTCTCGAAATAACCCCTGCTCACCCTCTTGGTAGCTTGGCACGAGCAGACAGGCTTAGTTCAGAGGCAGTGTGTAAAGCATTTGTGAACACATACAGTAATCAAGTGACAACACTACAAATGGACACCACACAGGTTATATATTTATAAAAATAGGTATACTTTATATAGATTTATCACAAGACCATAAACGACAAAAATAATCCACAATACTGTTAAGAATACTTAGTTCTGATCAAAAAGGCTTAATTCAAGGTTCTGTGCGAGTCGGTAGCCTCCTCCGGCTACGGCGATGTCGAGAACAAACAGAGTCTAACAAATCCAGCTGACCGCGTCGAGACGGGCCAACACAGCGTAGACAGACTCGGTCACAGTACCTTTTACTTGAAGCGGCAGGCACGGGCGTGCGAGCCGGATGGCTGTTCGTCGCGGTCGCGATGCAAAAATGGAAGCGTTGCAGGACGCGTTGTCCCTCGATGCGGTGCAGGCAGCGGCTCGTTGACGTCGTCGAGACGGAGTCGGTGAGACCAGGGCCGTGCGTTGCAGGGCGAGACGGTGCTTCGATGCGGTGCTGGCAGGTTGCGGTGCGGCGACGGAGCCGGATTCAGGAGCTGGCGTCGATCAGTCCGGACAGCGGTGCGAGTCGGGCGGTGCGTCGCAAAGCGTGCGGCGGTGCCCAACTCCGGTGCGGTCACAGGACTCGAACTCAGCAGCAGTGACCGTGTCGGTCGGACCAGTTCGATTCGGCGTAGCGAGCGTTGCAGGACGCGTTGTCCCTCGATGCGGTGCAGGCAGCGGCTCGTTGACGGAGTCGGTGAGACCAGGGCCGTGCGTTGCAGGGCGAGACGGTGCTTCGATGCGGTGCTTGCAGGACACCGAGTCGGTCGTGAGAGTCGGTCACAGCTCCCTACCTCTGTAGCCACTGAAACAGGTTTCCAGCAGCAATTCACAAAGGGGGTGAAGTCCAATGGTCCTGGGACTTCGGTCAGGGGGCAAGCTCTCTTCCAAGCCCTTGGAGATCCTTCACAAGTTGATGAAAGTCACAGCAAAGCAAAAGTTCCTTTCTCCTCTCTTTGGCAGTCAGGCAAACCACTGCAGGCCAATCCCCCAAGCAGCACTTCAGGCTTAGGGATAGTTTCTCCTCAGTTTCTTCTTGGTTCCGCTCCTCAGTAAAGGTTTCTTCTTGTTCCCAAAAGTGATCTAATCTTCCTGGGGTCTGGGTGCCCCTCTTATACCCTGATTCTCTTTGTTCTCTGGAGGCAGAGAGGCCTCTGCCTAGTCCAAAACCAGTTCTGGTCAGTCCTGGAGCACTTTGTTTTTCTGACTCCTTCTTTCCTTTCAGAATGTGGGGCAGAGTGCTCAGCCGCCCGGCAGGAGGTGGAGCCAGCATTGTGGAAGGCAGGCACAGCCCTATTCAGACCTGCGCTGACTCACCCTGTCTCCTGTAGCCACCCCCAGCCCCTGTCACTCAATCTCCAGACAAGGAATACACAACCTAGCAGAGGCAGGCTTGGATAGTTAGGCAAGAAAATACCCACTTTCTAAAAGTGGTATTTTCGAACACAGAATGTTAAAACCAACTTCACTAAAAGATGTATTTTATCATCCTGAGTTCAGGCATACTAAATTCGTTTTTCTACCAGGTTCCCTGGGTCAGTTCTGACTATAAGGTGTAATAGTCAGTCTGCCCATTCTGGCCTATGGGGAGCAGGTAGCCTTGCAATAGTGAAAAACGAAAATGGCTGTAATTCACTATTAGGACATGCCACACACACCAGGGCATGTCCTACCTTATACTTACAATGCACCCTGCCCTAGGGCCTACTTTAGGGGTGACCAACATGCAGTAAAGGGAAGGTTTAGGGACTGGTAAGTGGGTGTACTCACCAAGTCGACATGGCAGCCCGAGGCTGCACACAGGCTCTGCGATGGCAGGCCCGAGACATATTTTACAGGCCGCTTCTGTGGGTGGCACAACCAGTGCTGCGAGCCCACCAGCGGCATTGGATTTACAAGCCCTGGGCACACTGAGTGCACTGTACTAGGGACTGACAAGTAAACCAATCATCCAATCATGGAGTCACTAATACATGTATCAATTAACGATAGGGAGCACTTGCACTTTGGCACTGATTAGCAGCGGCAAAGTGCCCATGAACATCTAGTCCAGCAAAAACATATCGGCAACCGTGGAGGCATTATGAAAAAATGGAAGGGAGACCCACGCCAAGGATGCCAGGTCTAACACGTGTCCCCTCCAGCTGAAATGTGGGGAGAACTATCCTACCCCTAGGGAGTTCTCATCGCTAAGGCGGAAAAATCTGGACAGTCCATCAGCATTGGCGTGTTCTGTACCAGGGCGGTGTTCCACCGTAAAGTCCATCCCCTGTAGGGAAATGGACCACCTCAACAGCTTTGGATTCTCACCCCTCATCTGCATCAACCATCTGAGGGGCCTGTGGTCTGTCTGAACCCGGAAGTGAGTCCCAAACAGGTATGGTCTCAGCTTCTTCAGGGCCCAGACCACAGCAAATGCCTCACGCTCAATAGCACTCCATCTCTGTTCCCGGGGAAGTAACCTCCTACTGATGAAGGCTACAGGTTGGTCTAGGCCCTCCTCATTGATCTGTGATAGAACAGCCCCTACACCATGCTCTGAAGCGTCGGTCTGAACAATGAACTCATTGGAGAAGTTGGGTGCCTGGAGCACAGGCGCCGTGCACATGGCAGTCTTCAAGGTGTCAAAAGCTTTTTGACAGGCGTCAGTCCAAATCACTTTCCTGGGCTGCTTCTTGGAAGTCAGCTCGGTCAAGGGGGCAACAATGCTGCCATACCCCTTGACGAATCTCCGGTAATACCCGGTGAGTCCTAGGAAGGCTCTCACCTCTGTCTGGGTCTTGGGGGCTCCCAAGCCAGAATGGTATCAATTTTCGGTTGGAGGGGCGCCACCTGGCCGCTCCCAACCTGGTGTCCCAAGTACACCACAGAACCCTGCCCAATCTGGCACTTACTCGCCTTGATTGTGAGGCCTGCCCTCCGCAGCGCCATCAACACTTCCCAGAGGTGGCGCAGATGCTCTTCCCAACGGGCACTGAACACTGCGATGTCATCCAGGTAGGCGGCACTGAAATCCTCCAGTCCAACCAACACCTGGTTGACCAACCTCTGAAAGGTGGCAGGGGCATTCTTCATCCCAAAGGGCATCACCCGGAACTGGTAGTGCCCATCTGGTGTGGAGAATGCTGACCTCTCTTTGCCCCATCAGTCAAGGCGATCTGCCAGTATCCAGACGTTAAGTCAAACGTGCTGAGGTACCGCGCAGCCCCTAACCGATCTATGAGCTCATCAGCTCTGGGGATGGGGTGGGCGTCAGTCCTGGTGACGGAATTGAGTCCCCTGTAGTCCACACAGAACCGGAGTTCTGGTGTGGCACCAGGCGCGGCAGCTTTTGGAACCAAGACCACGGGGCTGGCCCAAGGGCTGTTAGAGGACTCAATCACCCCTAGCGCAAACATCTTGGAGACCTCCTCCTTGATGCAGGCTCTGACCCTGTCAGTCACCCTGTAAGCCTTGTGCTTCACAGGAAGACTGTCCCCAGTGTCCACATCATGGACGCACCAATGGGTGACACTGGGAACCAGGGAGAACAGGTCAGGGAACTGTCCCAACAGTTGGCGACAGTCACCCTGCTGCTCAGGTGTCAGGGAGGTAGAGAGGTTTACTCCCTCCACTGATCCATCTTGCTCTCGGGCTGACAGGAGGTCAGGAAGAGGCTCGGTCTCCTCCTCCATTCCATCATCTGTAGCTAAGAGCATGCCCACTTGGGACCTCTCCAAGTGGGGCTTCAGGCGGTTCACATGCAGGACCCGCAAGGGGTTCCTGGGAGACTGCAAGTCCACCAAATAGGTAACTGGACTCTTGCGCTCCACCACCGTAAAAGGGCCGGTCCACCTGTCCTGGAGCGCACAGGGCTCCACAGGGGCCATGACCCACACTTTCTGACCAGGCTGAAGCTCTACCAGAGTGGCATTCTGGTCGTACCACCGCTTCATCTCCTCCTGGCTGGCTTCCAGATTTGCCTCAGCAAGCTCTCTGAAACGCCTAGTCTGGTTCCTGAAGGCCAGCATGTAACTGTATACATCCTGGGGAGGTTTCCTGGGAGATTGCTCCCAGCCTTCCTTGACCAAACTCAGAGGTCCTCGCACCGGGTGTCCATAGAGGAGCTCAAAGGGACTGAACCCTAGAGACTTCTGTGGCACCTCCCGGTATGCAAACAACAGGCATGGTAAGAGGACGTCCCATTTACGCCTCATGGGTTCTTCCAGACCCATAATCATGCCCTTGAGGGTCCGGTTGAATCTCTCAACCAGACCATTTCCTTGAGGGTGGTAAGGAGTGGTGAACTTGTAAGTTACACCGCACTCCTGCCACAGGGACTTCATGTACTTGGACACGAAGTTGGTACCTCTGTCAGACACCACCTCTTGAGGGAATCCCACACGTGAGAAAATTCCCATCAGTGCCCGTCCCACCACGGGGGCCGTCACTGTCCTCAGAGGGATGGCTTCAGGGTACCGGGTGGCATGGTCCACCAAGACCAGGATAAACCTGTTGCCCATGGCTGTCTTGGGGTCCAGTGGCCCCACAATGTCAATACCCACCCGTTCAAAGGGGGTGCTGACCACAGGGAATGGCTGGAGAGGAGCCTTGTGCTTCCTCCCACTTTTCCACTTGCCTGGCAAGTCTGGCATGTCCTGCAGTGAGTGGCGGCACTCCTGCGCATCTGGGGCCAATAGAAATGGGTAACAAGCCTGTCAAAGGTCTTGTCCTGCCCCAGATGTCCCGCTAACGGTACATCATGAGCCAACCCCAGTAGGAAGGCTCTGAAGCGCTGGGGTACCACCAGCACACGGGCTGACCCAGGCTCAGCAACCTTAGGCTCTGAATACAGGAGACCATTCTCCCAGTAAACCCAATGTGATCCAGACTGATCACCTGCTGCCTGGTCTGTGGCCTGTTGCCTCAGACCCACGAGAGAAGGGCATGTGTTCTGCTCCTTGCAGAACTCTTCCCTGGAGGGTCCTCCTTCTTGCTGCCAATGGGTCAGCTCAGGTAGGTCCCCCAGTTCAGCTACCTGTTCCCCTGTAGGTTCCAGGGCATCCCCCTCAGGGTCTGCCTCCTCCTGGACCGTGGGAACCTCGGGGGCCGGTTTCCCGCGCCCCCTGCCTCCTCTCTCTCCGGCAGGCACCTGGGCCTCCCTCTCAGGCTCCAGGTCCTCTTGAACACCTTTAGCTGCCATTGACCGGGTGGTCACACATGCCCAATCAGGCAAGCCCAACATTTCTAAATGCGCACTCCGCTCCACCTTAGCCCAAGGTGAGCTCTCCAAATCGTTCCCTAACAAACAGTCAACAGGCATGGCTGGCCTCACAGCTACTTGAAGAGTACCCGAGACCCCCCACTCAAAGGGAACCTGAGCCACCTTGCAGTGACTCTCTGTGTTGTCAGCGGCAACAACCGGATAGAATGCATCAGGGATAACCTGCTCTTTAGACACCAGGTGACACTTGACAGCTGTCACACTGGCTCCTGTGTCTCTCAGAGCCTCCACCCTATGGCCATTGATGGTCACCCACTGCCTGTATTTCTTAGTGTTCTCAGGCAGCGGGGTCCTAGGGACCATCTCAGAGTCTCCTAATGAGACAAGGGAAAACACTGTGGGATCCCCCCACCTTGGGCACCCAACTCCTCCCCCAGGGCTACACTAGCCAACTGCCGGGGGACTGCACTGGTGGGTGCTGGTTTTCCATGCAAAGGGCAACGAGGATCGTTTGCCTTGTGGCCAGGGGCGCCACACTTGTAACATACCAGTGGTCCCTGGTGAACAGGGGGCCTGTCAGGGCCACTGGCTTCTTCTCAGGGGAGGCTGGGAACCTTTCCCTTGGTTCCCTTGGGGTCTACTTTGGGGCCCTTTATGGAACTCCTTCTGTTTACCCTTGTCCCCCCACTCTTCTGCTGGGGACCCTGCCCACCCTTGGCGGAGTCTCCCACGTGACCCTTGTGGACCCGGGTACTCACCCAGCGGTCCGCCTCCTCAGCAAGCTGCCTAGGGTTAGTCAGCTTACTATCAATCAGGTGCTGGCGTAGCTCAGGAAAACAATTACCGGACAAGTGCTCCCAGGCAATCAAATCAAAGAGCGCCTGAAAATCAGTCGCTTTGCTACCCTTTACCCAACCATCCAAGGCTCTGCAAAAGAAGGTCACATATTCAACCCAGGTACTGCTTTCAATCTTACTACAGTTCCTGAACCTTTGCCTATAAAGCTCAGGGGTCAAACCATATCTAGTCATTAAGGCATCCTTCATGTGGCTGTACGAATTATAGACTTCAGAGGGCAAATCCAACAAGGTATCCCGCCCTTCACTGAGGAACCGTCCCCACAACCCCGCTCCCCAATCCTTCTCAGGGACCCGGTGGGAAGACATGGCTACCTCATAGGCTTTGAACCACTGCCCTATGTCGTCATTTTTAAAAAACTCCTTCACCACATCTTTGGGAATATACACCCTAGCTTCAACAGGCACAGGCGGTACACTGCCACCAGAGGGAGTAATCTCTAAGCTCTTGGCCTTCAATTCCAACTCCCTCAAAACTTTCTCATGTTCAAACTGCATTTTCTTTTCCTCTAGGGCTAATTTCCTTGTTTGCATTTCGAATTCTAACTGCTTATTCAGCTTGAGTTTGGTCAGCTCTATTTCGTGCATCCTACTCTCTTTCCTGTCCTCCAACTCCTCTGGAGACAGTCCTCTGGCAGAAACACTGCTACCTACTGGGGAAGGTGGTCTTCTAGCCCCTAGACCCAATAGCCCCTCCAGCTGCCCTTCTGCATTCTCAGCCCCCTCCACAGGGGCACTCCTTGATTCGACCCAGGCCCTCAGCGCCTTTTGGAGGTCCTCCTTCCTGGAGATCCCGGTCATGGACACTTTAAACTTTTTGCAGAATTGCTTGAGCTGCTTAAGGGTGTAGCATTCTAGCCTCTCTTCTTCCCAATCACATTCAACAGAGGCTACTGATGCTGGTTTCTCCATAGTGACTGAACTTGGCATTTGCAAAAATAGGAAATCCCAGAAAAAATGCTATTAAAGTATGTGGTTGCGTTTTGGTCTGCACTCACTAAGTAGTGTTCACCAATCACTGTACATGAGTCACAAATGCAAGTCCAGAATCCTCACCGCTGACCACCAATGTTAGATTTGGGGGTCTCTAGTTGGCAGAGGTATGTACCCTTGTCCAAATAGGGACCCTTGCGTCTAGTCAGGGAGAGTAGGTACACTCTCGAAATAACCCCTGCTCACCCTCTTGGTAGCTTGGCACGAGCAGACAGGCTTAGTTCAGAGGCAGTGTGTAAAGCATTTGTGAACACATACAGTAATCAAGTGACAACACTACAAATGGACACCACACAGGTTATATATTTATAAAAATAGGTATACTTTATATAGATTTATCACAAGACCATAAACGACAAAAATAATCCACAATACTGTTAAGAATACTTAGTTCTGATCAAAAAGGCTTAATTCAAGGTTCTGTGCGAGTCGGTAGCCTCCTCCGGCTACGGCGATGTCGAGAACAAACAGAGTCTAACAAATCCAGCTGACCGCGTCGAGAGCGGGCCAACACAGCGTAGACAGACTCGGTCACAGTACCTTTACTTGAAGCGGCAGGCACGGGCGTGCGAGCCGGATGGCTGTTCGTCGCGGTCGCGATGCAAAAATGGAAGCGTTGCAGGACGCGTTGTCCCTCGATGCGGTGCAGGCAGCGGCTCGTTGACGTCGTCGAGACGGAGTCGGTGAGACCAGGGCCGTGCGTTGCAGGGCGAGACGGTGCTTCGATGCGGTGCTGGCAGGTTGCGGTGCGGCGACGGAGCCGGATTCAGGAGCTGGCGTCGATCAGTCCGGACAGCGGTGCGAGTCGGGCGGTGCGTCGCAAAGCGTGCGGCGGTGCCCAACTCCGGTGCGGTCACAGGACTCGAACTCAGCAGCAGTGACCGTGTCGGTCGGACCAGTTCGATTCGGCGTAGCGAGCGTTGCAGGACGCGTTGTCCCTCGATGCGGTGCAGGCAGCGGCTCGTTGACGGAGTCGGTGAGACCAGGGCCGTGCGTTGCAGGGCGAGACGGTGCTTCGATGCGGTGCTTGCAGGACACCGAGTCGGTCGTGAGAGTCGGTCACAGCTCCCTACCTCTGTAGCCACTGAAACAGGTTTCCAGCAGCAATTCACAAAGGGGGTGAAGTCCAATGGTCCTGGGACTTCGGTCAGGGGGCAAGCTCTCTTCCAAGCCCTTGGAGATCCTTCACAAGTTGATGAAAGTCACAGCAAAGCAAAAGTTCCTTTCTCCTCTCTTTGGCAGTCAGGCAAACCACTGCAGGCCAATCCCCCAAGCAGCACTTCAGGCTTAGGGATAGTTTCTCCTCAGTTTCTTCTTGGTTCCGCTCCTCAGTAAAGGTTTCTTCTTGTTCCCAAAAGTGATCTAATCTTCCTGGGGTCTGGGTGCCCCTCTTATACCCTGATTCTCTTTGTTCTCTGGAGGCAGAGAGGCCTCTGCCTAGTCCAAAACCAGTTCTGGTCAGTCCTGGAGCACTTTGTTTTTCTGACTCCTTCTTTCCTTTCAGAATGTGGGGCAGAGTGCTCAGCCGCCCGGCAGGAGGTGGAGCCAGCATTGTGGAAGGCAGGCACAGCCCTATTCAGACCTGCGCTGACTCACCCTGTCTCCTGTAGCCACCCCCAGCCCCTGTCACTCAATCTCCAGACAAGGAATACACAACCTAGCAGAGGCAGGCTTGGATAGTTAGGCAAGAAAATACCCACTTTCTAAAAGTGGTATTTTCGAACACAGAATGTTAAAACCAACTTCACTAAAAGATGTATTTTATCATCCTGAGTTCAGGCATACTAAATTCGTTTTTCTACCAGGTTCCCTGGGTCAGTTCTGACTATAAGGTGTAATAGTCAGTCTGCCCATTCTGGCCTATGGGGAGCAGGTAGCCTTGCAATAGTGAAAAACGAAAATGGCTGTAATTCACTATTAGGACATGCCACACACACCAGGGCATGTCCTACCTTATACCTACAATGCACCCTGCCCTAGGGCCTACTTTAGGGGTGACCAACATGCAGTAAAGGGAAGGTTTAGGGACTGGTAAGTGGGTGTACTCACCAAGTCGACATGGCAGCCCGAGGCTGCACACAGGCTCTGCGATGGCAGGCCCGAGACATATTTTACAGGCCGCTTCTGTGGGTGGCACAACCAGTGCTGCGAGCCCACCAGCGGCATTGGATTTACAAGCCCTGGGCACACTGAGTGCACTGTACTAGGGACTGACAAGTAAACCAATCATCCAATCATGGAGTCACTAATACATGTATCAATTAACGATAGGGAGCACTTGCACTTTGGCACTGATTAGCAGCGGCAAAGTGCCCATGAGCATCTAGTCCAGCAAAAACATATCGGCAACCGTGGAGGCATTATGAAAAAATGGAAGGGAGACCCACGCCAAGGATGCCAGGTCTAACAGCACGCATCATAATATGGATGGCGGTGCCTGCTAGGCACCGCCACCATATTAGAGGCACAAGTCAGCCCGCCAGGAAAGGCGGCGGACGCACTTTGCGTCCACCGCGATACCCCCGCCATTATAATATGGCGGGGGTATTACTCGTTAAGATGGCGTAACGGTCGCCACCGCCGGCTCGGCGGTGGCGAACGTTACGCCATCCTAATGACCCCCTATGTCACTTTAATCTTTGTTTTTTCCTGTGGATTTTTAGGTAATTTTTTAACATAAAATGTGATCTTATTACCCTGCCTAACTATAATGTCACTTTAACCTTTGGTTTTATCAGTGAATGTCTATAGATTTTTAATCATATTCATCCAACTCCCTCACGAAGCATCGCTTTTGAACTGCATAGTAGAGAACTGAATGCAGGCTCTGTGCCGAGCAAATCACGGGCCGACCAACCGGGTCGTGGAGCCAACCCCTGTGGGTGGACAACCCCCTGCTGCACATGGTCTTCACCCGTGCATGGTGTGACGTTGACTACAGGGCCTGGCCTACTGCCAGACCTTGTGCCCACCCCTCACGCAGGCAGCCAATGCCCATTTCCTGGCCAGTCTCCCACAGTTGGGCAACCCTCCACAGAAACATTTTCCTCCTTTTTTCCTGTACTGTCGCACAAGAGGTACCGTGGTGCAGTGCAAGATTCACTTTTTAATTCTTGCATGGTCTCGCAGTACCCTGTGGTACTCCTGTAGGACCAAATGGGAGGGCCACGCCTGGTCCTGCAGGAGTCCCGCAGGACCTCACAGGAGGCCTTGCTGAGTCCTGTTGGAGTACTGTGGAACACATGGCATAATTTATTTTTTATTTTGACCCCACTACAAGGGCCAAGGAGTCTGGGTACCCCATCCCGATGTACCAAAAATTACTAAACTGATGTACATCAAGCAACAGAAACTACATTTTCTGAGTAAATATCTACCTTTCCGCCAAATTTGGTGTGATTCTGTTTAGCTGTTTTTTTCTGTGTCACTTTTCAGAAATTCCTATGGACAATAGATGTGAAAATATGTTTTGCGACCCCTCCCTCTGACCAAACTATAACTACACAATGGCAGTATATATATATATACATATATATATATATATATAAATATATATATATATATCTCAATATGGCACAGTATAAGCGACTGCTGAACAATAGCAAGCTTTCCCTTCCAAGTGCTTAGTTCGGGGCATAAATGTGACAGGGAACCACTTTCTCTATGCAAGCAGCAAACTTAGCAAAACCAAGAAACATGAAAGACCATCTGGAATTCAGGAAGGTAGCCAAAACTTGGCTCACAAGATTCTTTTTAGGTCTTTAGGGATTTTTCTTTTACATTTGGCAAGTTCTGTGCTACCTTTAGGAGGACCTAACATGTTTTGGGCTTATTTATAAGGACTGAATCTATTACAGCTCACCTAGTGAAAACATGTTCTTTGTGAGCAGCGTCTTACTGTGTATGAGGTCGGAATGCTGCAATGAGAAGGCAAGGAGAGGAGGAGGCTGCAGCAGAAAAGAAGGGTCTGGACAGGTTACAAGGGTCGCACAACCACAAGGGTGAGCCACGATGTTAAATACTAGTGGTGGAAGGTTTAATACTAGCAGTGCGCAGAAGCGAATGGCCTAGGTGACAGTGTGACTTGCGCCCACAGAACTCCCCCACTCCTTCATTCCACGCTGTACCCCACCCTGCATGCCTTGTCTCCCCCCTCCCCTAGGAAATCCCGTCCCTCCATTGGAGTGGAGCAGTTACACATTGGAGGTTAAGGTCAAGGAGGAGCACTTCGAGACCCTTATTGCAGTGAAAGGAGGGCAGCGGCTGGAGGTGAGGTTCATCGTCTGCTTTACCCGCTGTGACAAGTTGCTGGATCCGGTCCTGGCTGGTGACACAACAGTTGTTGCTAGATCATTGAAGTAGCTAGGAGTGCTCGTGCTCCACTGATCCTCCTTCCCATTGGCCTTACTGCCTTGTTTTTCCGACCTCTGCCCTTATGCTTAGTACTCTTCTGATGGCGTAGGCTACTGATGAGTTTGGTGTGGCGGTGCTAGGGGATAAGTGGTGTGCTGTTATGGGAAGGTGGTTTCTAGTGTGAAGGTGGCCCCTGGTGTGGCTAGTAGTCTTGTGTGGCCCACTACAGGGGTTAAACTGGAGCTACCTGATCTGGACAGGACGGACAGGTTTGGTTTTCCGTAGGGCCTTTCTCAGGGCCAGCCTTTGAATATTCCATTGATGGTTCCATATTGGAAAAAATAGGATAATTGTACATTATGATCTCTCCTCAACTGCTCAACTCTGGGACCCTTTATTTAGACCTCGTAGCACTGTGGGCACTTGAACTGGTGAATTGGTGACAAGTGAAGAGAGTTGGGCATATGAGGCTATGCGTGGCATAAAGAGTGGAGGCCACAATGTGGTGATGGTAGATGAGGAAGGCAAAAAGTGAATGCATGCCTTTCGTGAAGAGAGACTTTTGGAAGGCTCACAACTTATGAGTTAGACCTCTTTGCGAAGTGAGACGACTCAGAGGATTCATAGGATCCTAAAGCTCATATATTTTATTTGTATCTACGCATGGTATTAGGCCTTGTGGAAGTCCACTGGGGAGGGTTTAGTGGGCATATTATACATTGGAGGATAGGGGTTTGGAGCTAAAGAAAAGATCTAAAGCCTGAGTTGACTAACTCAGTATGGAATACAGGAATGACCCTTTATATGAAAGAGCTCCACCATCATATAATTACATATCAAACCCCCTATATGGAGATGCAGGTTACTAATGTAGCATCTCATATAGTATCTTCACCAAGGATCATTTTAACCCCCAGAAAGAGGACTATTCCTTTCTTTTTTCCTCACTTGAGAGTATGAACTGTAAGAAAAAAGGGGATCATTTTATTGTATCAGATTTAGTGGGAGAAAATATGACAGTTCCTGACTTAAAATCCTCATTGCCAGTAACTTTGGGGGCAGAGGAATTGTTGGATGATCCACTCTTTAAATCTATAACCTTGAATAAGATCATGAAGTTAGAGGCCATGCCCTTTTTTAATAACATTATTGACTCTAATGATCTCATTCTGTCTGAGGCAAAACATGATAACACTGATCTACTACTGGAAGACTCGCTCTCCTCAGATCATAATTAAGTATGTATCAATGTTGGAACGAAGAGACTCATTCTCCCAATCCAGAGACAATGTGCCACAACCTCAAATCATAGAGCTGCCAATTTTTAGCATACTGTCCTCTTTTCATCCTGTGTTATCATCATTATTTAAAATTGACTAATAAGCAATTTATGGTTGAGGAACTCTCTTTGCAACTCACATTAATAGTGAAAGCACCAACCAATAATTCTCAGGTAGAGGTCCGATGTAAACCTAAACCTAATCCTACAGATTCTTTGGTCACAAGCTCTATAAATTACTCCACGCAATCTAATATTTGAGTAGTACAGGGCTTACCGTCCTCTCGTAGATCAAGATTTACTTCTTTGAATAATGAATCATTGATAATTGAGATTTCGATAACAGTTGCATTGGAGTGTTATGACAATGGACACAGAAGTGAATAAATCACTTGGTTAGGATAATTAAGCCTGATCTGAGTAATAGGGTAGACCCATCATTTCAGGATGGCACAGGAAAGAATTTGACTGTTAGAGTTTTCAAAGATGAAAATACTAGTTCAGCTGCTGGTGTTAAATAATGTGCTAAATTATGCAGAATAAGAAGAAACCATTGAGAAAGATCAGGTTTATGAACCTGTCTCAATCAGTTACTTTAACTGAATGGAAGAGCTCTATTCAAGAGAAGGCTGCCGTCCATAATCTCCCATAAGTTGATGAAATATTATTAGAGCATTGGAATGTTGGGAGCTCCATTGAAAACAATGGAGTGCTCCAGGCTTCCAATGGCGGTAGAAGCCCAAAGCTCCGACATTCCAAAGTTGGCGTTCACAGCTGTTGCTGTGCGCAAAGGCCTCACTGAGCCAGAGGGGCCTTTGTTTTATTTGTTAGAACATTCTGCCCTCTAGCGGTGGAATGTTCTAATAGCCTTATAGCCATAGTTGGGCTATACCGGCATTAAAGTCCCGCTCCCTTGTTAAAGGCCCTCGCAGACACTGGAGCGGGCCTTTAATGGCCGGTACGGCGGGCTATAAGGCTATAGTGGTAGTAGATAAAAGAGAGAATAATTCACCTATTTATTCTGATAAATTGTCTCGGAACTGTTGTATTAAGTGTAACACTGAAGTTAGAGATATAGAAAAAGAGAAAAAATCCATCCTAAAAGCAAATGCTCGCACTTTTCTCCCTAAAATTGATTCCTGGATGAGGAAGCCATGTGTCCATAGGAGCTTTTTCCTATATCAAATAAGTATTCATTTTTGAAATGTGAAGCTACATTGAATATATTTTTAAATGTTTATAATCTAAGACCCTATCTCTCTGAATCTTTACTCAAAATCAATTTTTCTCTCATTTTGGTACATAGTTATTTTTTTTTATAAAATGGGTATATATGTTCTCTCAATCCCCATAAATGAAGTGCCTACAATGTCTTCAATTACATATAATTCTTCCAGGCCTTCATTACAGTGTTAATTGCCAGGGAACTTAAAGTCTTTAGCAGCAGGTTTCACAATTATCAACCAGAATGGCCATAGACAAGTTAAGGAAAGAGCGATGAAGGGAGAATGTAGGGATGAATTTGCATTGGAAGATAAAACTTGGTCCCTGTTCCCCAGCGCACCTGCAAATGCTTGTTCTTCCCAGTACCGTGTGGAAGCTCTATAGCTTGACTGTGGCCAGGTTGCAAGGTCTGTTCGCATCTAAGAGTTTCTGTGCTAATCTTGATGATGCATTAGTTATTAGTGTGCAAGAAACCTGGTTAATTAAGGATTTTGATTTTGGTCAATACTCAGTATTTTGTTGTCTTACAATTCCATCAGTTAGAGTCCGACGTATAGGGGGGGTGGTAATCTCTTCTATTAGGATCGTCTTTTAAATGGAAGGCTATGCAGTTGGTCACCGTTTTACAATATGCTATGGTTGTTTATTGTTTTTATTTAGTATCGAATGATATACTGTATGAAGTATTACTTTGTAATGTTGACTTTGCTCCTACCACTAATTTTGTGCTCTCTATATCTAACCTTAGGTTTATGTCGAAATTCTGATCTAATTATTGCAGGAAACTTTAATATGTGTGTTACATCCTCCTCTTGTAGAAAAGGTGATTTTCTAGAATTAGACTTCATTTGGGGTCTCATGTCACCTTGCCTCCCAAATAAGAAGTGTGATAATCAATCTGTGTACTTTTTTAACTTGGGCATTGGAGTTAACCCCTTCGATGCTCATGACGAGCTGGACTCGTCATGGCACACAGTGCTCGTGTGCTCATGACGAGTCCAGCTCGTCATGGGACCCAGCACAGGAAATCCCTCTGGTGCGGGCACCAGAGGGATTCCCTTTTCTCCCTAAAGCCTCGGGAGCTGGGGAAGAGCTTCCCCAGCTCCCGAGGCTCGGTTTCCCTGAAATGACGATCGGCGCGCACGTCGCGCTGATGTCATTTCAGTGAAACTGAAGCTGAAATGAGCCAAGAGGCTCGTTTCAGTTTCAGTTTCTACGTGCTCAGGGGCTATCTCAGCCCCCTGAGCACGTAGAGCTCAGGAGAGGTATCGTTGGAAAGGGGAGAATCTAGTGGATCACTGCTTGGGGATCGCCCCAGGAGGCGATCCCAAGCAGAGATCCACCCACTAGGCACCAGGGAGGGGGAGCGGCCCCTTGGGCAAGGGCCTTTGCTCCCCCATAAAATATTTGGCATGATTAGTCTTTCTGCCCCCCGGGGCAGAAAGCCCACTAGACACCAGGGAATTAAATGGGAGGTTTATTAGGGGTGGGGGCTGCCCAAAGCGGGCATCCCGATGCCCCCCCGGCCACAAAATTAGTCTTTCTGCCCCCCTGGGGCGAAGATGGGGCAGTAGCCCCCAATCTGCCCCCCCGGGGGGGCAGAAAGCCCACTAGATACCAGGGATTTTTTTTTAAATTATAGTTAGGGGTGGGGGCTGCCCAATATGGGCATGTCAATGCCCCCACCCCAAAAAAAATGCTACAGTCTTTCTGCCCCCCCCCTGGGAGGCAGACGGGGCAATAGCACCTTATCTGCCCCCCCGGGGGGGCAAAAAGCCCACTAGCCACCAGGGATTTTTTTTTTTACAAAGTTCGGGATGGAGGCTGCCAAGAATGGACATGCCAATGCCCCCACCCACCCCAAAAAAGATGTCACTGTCTTTCTGCCCCTCCCAGGAGGCAGATGGGGGCAGTAGCCCCTGATCTGCCCCCGGGGGCAGAAAGCCACTATGTGCCAGCGATCATGCTGGCTTTTTATACGCAGGGGTGGGGGCTGACCAGAATAGGCATCCCAATGCCCCTGACCCCCAAAAGAATAGCCACAGTCTTTCTGCCCCCTCGGGGGCATATCGGGGCAATAGCCCCTGATTTCCCCCCTCCCCCTCCCCAGGGCGGCAGAAAGCCCACTAGGCACTGACTTTTTTTCGAATGTGCCTACCTGTTGAATTTGGTTCCTAGCTCTGCCGGCACCCAGGGAAACCTAGCAAACCTATACATTTTTAAAACTAGACACCCAGGGGAATCCAGGATGGGCTGACTTGACTGGCTCTCACCAGCTTCTGTTACCCAGAATCCCTTGCAAACCTAAAAATTTGTCCCAAAAAACACATTTTCCTCACATTTCTGTGGTGGAAAGTTCTGGAATCTGCGTGGATCCACAAAATTCCACCCACCCCGCGTTCCCCAAAGTCTTTCGAGAAAAATGGTACCTCACTTGTGTGGGTAGGACTAGTGGCCGCGACAGGAAACGGCCCAAAACGCAACATGGACACACCACATTTTCACAGTGAAAACGGACCCTTTTTTTGCAAAGTGCCTAGCTGTAGATTTTGAACCCTAACTCTGCCGGCACCTAGGGAAACCTAGCAAACCTATACATTTTTGAAAACTAGATACCCAGGGGAATCCAGGATTGGGTGACTTGACTGGCTCTCACCAGGTTCTGTTACCCAGAATCCCTTGCAAACCTAAACAATTGGCAAAAAAAACACATTTTCCTCACATTTCTGTGATGGAAAGTTCTGGAATCTGCGTGGATCCACAAATTTCCACCCATCCCGCGTTCCCCAAAGTCTTCCGAGAAAAATGGCACCTCACATGTGTGGGTAGGCCTAGTGCCCGTGACAGGAAACGGCCCAAACGCAACGTGGACACACCACATTTTCACAGTGAAAACGGACCCTTTTTTGCAAAGTGCCTAGCTGTAGATTTTGAACCCTAACACTACCAGCACCTAGGGAAACCTAGCAAACCTATACATTTTTGAAAACTAGACACCCAGGGGAATCCAGGATGGGGTGACTTGACTGGCTCTCACCAGGATCTGTTACCCAGAATCCCTTGCAAACCTAAAAATATGTCCAAAAAAACACATTTTCCTCACATTTCTGTGGTGGAAAGTTATGGAATCTGCGTGGATTTACAAAATTCCACCCACCCCGCGTCCCCCAAAGTCTTCAGTGAAAAATGGTACCTCACTTGTGTGGATGGGTCAAGTACCCGCGACAGGCAAGGGCCCAAAACCTATTGAGGCGACATCAAAATTACCTATCACAAACCAACCTGGTTTTGCAAGGGGGGGGTCCCATGAGTTTTTGGCCCCGGGCTCAATGGCCATCTAGGAAACCTACCCAACCCACACATTTCTGAAAACTAGACACCCGGAGGAGTCCAGCGAGGTATGGCTTGCGTGGGTCCTCCAAAATGTTCTTACCCAGAATACCCTGCAAACCTCAAATTTAGCTGAAAAAATCACGTTTTTCTCCAATTTCTGTGTGGGAAAGTTCTGGAATCTCGTGGATCCACAAATTTCCTACCACCCAGCTTTCCCCCAGGTCTCCCGATAAAAATGATACCTCACTCGCGTGGGTGGGTCAAGTACCCGCGACAGGCAAGGGCCCAGAACGTATTGAGGAGACATCAAAATTACCTATCACAAAACAACCTGGTTTTGCAGAGTGGGGTCACCTGGGTTTTTGGCCCCGGGCTCAGCGGCCATCTTGGGAACCTACCAAACCCACACATTTCTGAAAACTAGACACCTGGGGGAGTCCAGTGAGGTATGGCTTGCATGGGTCCCCAAACGTTATCCTACCCAGAATGCCCTGCAAACCTCAAATTTAGCAGAAAAAAATCACTTTTTACTCAAATTTCTGTGTGGGAAAGTTCTGGAATCTGCGTGGATCCACAAATTTCCTACCACCCTGCATTCCCCCAGTGCTCCCGATAAAAATGGTACCTCACTTGTGTGGGTAGGCATAGTGGCTGAAACAGGAAATGGCCCAAATCGTATTGTGGAGACTTCAAAACTACCTATAACAAAACTACCTGGTTTTGGGGGGGGGCACCTGGCTTTTTGGCCCCGGGCTCGCCGCCATCTAGGGAAACCTACCAATCCCACACGTTTCTGAAAACTAGACACCCTGGGGAGTCCAATGAGGTATGGCTTGCGTGGATCCCCCAACGTTTCCCTACCCAGAATCCCCTGCAACCCTCAAATTTAGCTGAGAAAACCATATTTTCCACATATTTTTGCGTGGAATCACCGTGCTGGCACAAATGTCCTACCACCCAGCGTTGCCCTTGTTCCCCCGAGTAAAATGATACCTCACTTGTGTGGGTGTCCAAAGCAGAACTGGCTAAAAATGTATTTTTGAAAAAATATAGCGCTTAGAATTCTCGGTGCTATACCCTAAATCCCTATGTTTTGGGCTCTTCCCAGTCACAGGCCTTTGGCCCACCCACACAAGTGAGGTATCATTTTACTCGGGAGAACAAGGGAATGCTGGGTGGTAGGATATTTGTGCCGGCTGCGATGATCCCATGCAAAAATGTATGGAAAAAGTGATTTTTCAGCTAAATTTGAGGTTTGCAGTGGATTCTGGGTAGGAAAACGTTGTGGGACCCATGCAAGCCATACCTCGCTGGACTCCCCCGGGTGTCTAGCTTTCAGAAATTTTTGGGTTTGGTTGTTTCCCAAGATGGCCGCCGAGCCCGGGGACAAAAACCCAGGTGACCCCTCTTGCAAAACCAGGTTGTTTTGTGAGAGGTAATTTTGATGTCACCTCAATAGGTTTTGGGCCCTTTTCTGTCGCGGGTACTTGACCCACCCACGCGAGTGAGGTATCATTTTATCAGGAGACCTGGGAGACGCTGGGTGGGAGGAAATTTGTGGATCCACGTAGATTCCAGAACTTCCACACAGAAAGTTGAGAAAAGTGATTTTTCAGCTAAATTTGAGGTTTGCAGAGATTCTGGGTAGGAAAAAGTTAGGGGACCCATGCAGAGCCATACCTCGCTGGACTCCCCAGGTGTCTAGTTTTCAGAAATGTGTGGAGTTTGTAGGATTCCTAGATGGCCACCGAGCCCAGGGCCAAAACTCATGGGACCCCCTTGCAAAACCAGGTTGTTTTGTGATAGGTATTTTGATAGTACGCCTCAATAGGTTTTGGGCCCTTTCCTGTCAGCGGTGCTTGACCCACCCATGCAGTGAGTATCATTTTTATCGGGAGATATGGAGGAACACTATGTGGTAGGAGATTTGTGGATCCACGTAGATTCCAGAACTTCCCACACAGAAATTTGAGAAAAAGTGATTTTTTCAGCTAAATTTGAGGTTTGCAGGTATTCTGGGTAGGAAAACGTTGGGGGATCCACGCAAGCCATACCTTGCTGGACTCCCAGTGTCTAGTTTTCAGAAATGTGTGGGTTTGGTAGGATTTCCCAAGATAACGCCGAGCTCGGGGCCAAAAACAGGTGACTCCCTTGCAAAACCAGCTGTTTTGTGATAGATCATTTTGATGTCTCCTCAATACGTTTTGGGCCCTTGCCTGTTGCGTGGTACTGAACCACCCACACCAGTGAGGTTTTAGCCCTGGGCTCGGCGGCCATCTTAGGAAACCTACCAAACCCACACATTTCTGAAAAGTAGACACCCGGGAATTCCAGGGAGGTATGGCTTGCGTGGATCCCCCAACGTTTTCTTACCCAGAATCCCCTGCAAACCTGATATTTTGCTGAAAAAATCACTTTTCGCACATTTTTGTGTGATAAAGTTGTGGAATCATGGGGCTGACACAAATTTCCTACCACCCAGCATTTCCCCAGGTCTCCCGATAAAAATGGTGCCTCACTCGGGTGGGAGCCCTAAGTACCCGCGACAGGCAAGGGCCCACAACGTATAGAGGCGACCTCAAAATGGCCTATCACAAAATGACCTGGTTTTGCAAGGGGGGTCCCATGACGTTTTGGCCCGGGGCTCGGCGGCCACCTAGGGAAACCTACCAAACCCACACATTTCTGAAAAGTAGACACCTGGGGGATTCCAGGGAGGTATGGCTTGCGTGGATCCCCCAACGTTTTCTTACCCAGAATCCCCTGCAAACCTGACATTTTGCTGAAAAAATCACTTTTTTCACACATTTTTGTGTGGTAAAGTTGTGGCATCACGGGGCTGACACAAATTTCCTACCACCCAGCGTTCCCCCAGGTCTCCCGATAAAAATGGTGCCTCACTCGGGTGGGAGGCCCAAGTACCCGCGACAGGCAAGGGCCCACAACGTATTGAGGCGACCTCAAAATGGCCTATCACAAAGCGACCTGGTTTTGCAAGGGGGTCCCATGACGTTTTGGCCCGGGGCTCGGCGGCCACCTAGGGAAACCTACCAAACCCACACATTTCTGAAAAGTAGACACCCGGGGATTCCAGGGAGGTATGGCTTGCGTGGATCCCCCAACGATTTCTTACCCAGAATCCCCTGCAAACCTGATATTTTGCTGAAAAAATCACTTTTTTCACACATTTTTGTGTGGTAAAGTTGTGGCGTCACAGGGCTGACACAAATTTCCTACCACCCAGCGTTCCCCCAGGTCTCCCGATAAAAATGGTGCCTCTCTCGGGTGGGAGGCCCAAGTACCCGCGACAGGCAAGGGCCCAAAACATTTTGTGATAGGCAATTTTGATGTCGCCTCAATACGTTGTGGGCCCTTGCCTGTCGCGGGTACTTGGGCCTCCCACCCGAGTGAGGCACCATTTTTATCGGGAGACCTGGGGGAACACTGGGTGGTAGGAAATTTGTGTCAGCCCGTGATGCCACAACTTACCACACAAAATGTGTGAAAAAGGGATTTTTCACCAAATGTCAGGTTTGCAGGGATTCTGGGTAAGAAACGTTGGGGGATCCACGCAAGCTATACCTCCCGGAATCCCCGGTGTCTACTTTCAGAAATGTGTGGGTTTGGTAGGTTTCCCTAGGTGGCACGCCCCAGGCCAAACGTCATGGGACCCCTTGCAAAACCAGGTTGTTTTGTGATAGGCCATTTTGAGTCGCCTCAATACGTTGTGGGCCCTTGCCTGTCGCAGACTGACCTCCCGCCAGTGAGCACCATTTTATCGGGAGACCTGAGAAGCTGGGTGGTAGAGAATTTGTGTCATCCCGTGATGCCACAACTACACACAAAATGTGTGAAAAAGGATTTTTCAGCAAAATGTCAGGTTTGCAGGGATTCTGGGTAAAAAACGTTGGGATCACGCAAGCCATACCTCCCAGGAATCCCGGGTGTCTACTTTCAGAAAATGTGGGTTTGGTAGGTTTCCTAGGTGGCCACCGAGCCCGGGCCAAAACGTCATGGGACCCCCTTGCAAGAACCAGGTGCGTTTTGTGATAGGCCATCTTGAGGTCGCCTCAATACGTTGTGGGCCCTTGCCTGTCGCAGGTACTTGGGCCTCCCACCCGAGTGAGGCACCATTTTTCAGAAGACCTTGGGGAACGCGGGGTGGGTGGAATTTTGTGGATCCACGCAGATTCCAGAACTTTCCACCACAGAAAAGTGAGGAAAATTTGTTTTTTTGCCAATTTTTAGGTTTGCAAGGGATTCTGGGTAACAGAAACCTGGTGAGAGCCAGTCAAGTCACCCCATCCTGGATTCCCCTGGGTGTCTACTTTTCAAAAATGTATAGGTTTGCTAGGTTTCCTAAGTGCCAGCAGAGCTAGGGTTAAAAAACTACAGCTAGGCACTTTGCAAAAAAGGGTCATTTTTCACTGTGAAAATGTGGTGCGTCCACGTTGCGTTGTGCGCTGCTTCCTGTCGCGGGCACTAGGCCTCCCCACACAAGTGAGGTACCATTTTTCGGAAGACCTTGGGGAACGCGGGGTGGAATTTTGTGGATCCACGCAGATTCCAGAACTTTCCACCACAGAAAAGTGAGGAAAATGTGTTTTATGCCAATTTTTAGGTTTGCAAGGGATTCTGGGTAACAGAACCAGGTGAGACCAGTCAAATCACCCCATCCTGGATTCCCTGGGTGTCTACTTTTCAAAAATGTATAGTTTTGCTAGGTTTCCCTAAGTGCCGGCAGAGCTAGGGTTAAAAAACTACAGCTAGGCACTTTGCAAAAAAAGGGTCATTTTTCACAGTGAAAATGTGGTGCGTCCACGTTGCGTTTTGCGCTGCTTCCTGTCACTGGCACTAGGCCTACCCACACAAGTGAGGTACCATTTTCTTTCGGAAGACCTTGGGGAACGCATGGTGGGTGGAATTTTGTGGATCCACGTGGATTCCAGAACCTTCCATCACAGAAAAGAGATGAAAATGTTTTTTTTTTGCCAAGTATTTAGGTTTGCAAGGGATTCTGGGTAACAGAACCTGGTGAGAGCCAGTCAAGTCACCCCATCCTGGATTCCCCTGGGTGTCTACTTTTCAAAAATGTATAGGTTTGCTAGGTTTCCCTAAGTGCCGGCAGAGCTAGGGTTCAAAAACTACAGCTAGGCACTTTGCAAAAAAGGGTCATTTTTCACTGTGAAAATGTGGTGCGTCCACGTTGCGCTTTGCGCTGCTTCCTGTCGTGGGCACTAGGCCGACCCACACAAGTGAGGTACCATTTTTCGGAAGACCTTGGGGAGCAGCGGGGTGCATGGAATTTTGTGGATCCACGCAGATTCCAGAACTTTCCACCACAGAAAAGTGAGGAAAATGTGTTTTTTGCCAATTTTTAGGTTTGCAAGGGATTCTGGGTAACAGAACCTGGTGAGAGCCAGTCAAGTCACCCCATCCTTGATTCCCCTGGGTGTCTACTTTTCAAAAATGTATAGGTTTGCTAGGTTTCCTTAAGTGCCGGCAGAGCTAGGGTTCAAAAACTACAGCTAGGCACTTTGCAAAAAAAGCGTCATTTTTCACTGTGAAAATGTGGTGCGTCCACGTTGCGCTTTGCGCTGCTTCCTGTCGCGGGCACTAGACATACCCACACAAGTGAGGTACCATTTTTTTCGGAAGACCTTGGGTAACGCGGGGTGGGTGGAATTTTGTGGATCCATGCAGATTCCAGAACTTTCCACCACAGAAAAGTGAGGAAAATGTGGTTTTTTTGCCAATTATTTAGGTTTGCAAGGGATTCTGGGTAACAGAACCTGGTGAGAGCCAGTCAAGTCACCCCATCCTGGATTCCCCTGGGTGTCTACTTTTCAAAAATGTATAGGTTTGCTAGGTTTCCCTCAGTGCCGGCAGAGCTAGGGTTAAAAAACTACAGCTAGGCACTTTGCAAAAAAAGGGTCATTTTTCACTGTGAAAATGTGGTGCGTCCACGTTGCGCTTTGCGCTGCTTCCTGACGCGGGCACTAGGCTGACCCACACAAGTGAGGTACCATTGTTTTCGGAAGACCTTGGGGAACGCGGGGTGTGTGAAATTTTGTGGATCCACGCAGATTCCAGAACTTTCCACCACAGAAAAGTGAGGAAAATGTGTTTTTTTTGCCAATTTTTAGGTTTGCAAGGGATTCTGGGTAACAGAACCTGGTGAGAGCCAGTCAAGTCACCCCATCCTGGATTCCCCTGGGTATCTACTTTTCAAAAATGTATAGGTTTGCTAGGTTTCCCTAAGTGCCGGCAGAGCTAGGATTCAAAAACTACAGCTAGGCACTTTGCAAAAAAAGGGTCATTTTTCACTGTGAAAATGTGGTGCATCCATGTGGCGCTTTGCGCTGCTTCCTGTCGCGGGCACTAGGCCTACCCACACAAGTGAGGTACCATTGTTTTCGGAAGACCTTGGGGAACGCGGGGTGGGTGAAATTTTGTGGATCCACGCAGATTCCAGAACTTTCCACCACAGAAAAGTGAGGAAAATGTGTTTTTTTTGCCAATTTTTTAGGTTTGCAAGGGATTCTGGATAACAGAACCTGGTGAGAGCCAGTCAAGTCACCCCATCCTGAATTCCCCTGGGTGTCTAGCTTTCAAAAATGTATAGGTTTGCTAGGTTTTCCTAAGTGCCCGCAGAGCTAGGGTTCAAAAACTACAGCTAGGCACTTTGCAAAAAAAGGGTAATTTTTCATTGTGAAAATGTGGTACGTCCACGTTGCATTTTGAGCCATTTTCTGTTGTGGGCACAAGGCCTACCCACACAAGTGAGGTACCATTTTTATCGGGAGACTTAGGGTAACACAGAATTGTAGAGCAACTGTTATTACCTATTGACTTTCGATGCATTTCTGCCTTGCAAATGAAAGACAATGTGTAAAAAATAAGTCCTTTTGAAAAATGACCTATAATTCTCATGCTAGTATGGGTACTCCCAATTTCGGAAATGTGCAAATATCTACTGTTTCTAAAATCTACATTTTGTTCCCATTTCAGAAATACATAGGTGTCTTTCATAACAATTTTTCCATGTATACATTTTCCCAAAATAATTGCTATATACCCGGTACATAATAAAAAACCATTGCAAGATGCTGCTCAGTTATTGGCTCTGGGTTCGTCGGGTTCTTTGTGAACCTACAAGTCCTATATATCCCCACAACCAGAAAGGTCCAGCAGATATAACGGTATATTGTCTTCAAATAGCTGTCATAATTAGTAGAAGTTACAGGTGAAAACGTTGACACAAATGGCTGTTTTTTCAACTAATTTTCAATTTTCCTTTATTTAACTGTTAGTTTCTATAAGGAAAACTTTAAGGATCTACACAAATGACCCCTTGCTGAATTCAGAATTTTTCCTACTTTTCAGAAATGTATGGCTTTCCAGGATCCATTATTGGTTTCATACCCATTTCTACCATTAACTGGAAGGAGGTTGAAAGCACAAAAAATAGCAAAAATAGGCTATGTCCCAGAAAAATGCCAAAACTGTGTAAAAAAAGTTGGTTTTCTGACAAAAGTCTGCTTGTCCCTGAAAGCTGGGAAGATGGTGATTTCAGCACCACAACCCCTTTTTGATGCCATTTGCAGGGAAAAAACAAGACGCTTTCATCTGTAGCCCTTTTTCGCATTTTTCCCCAAAAAACCAAAATGTAGTTGTATTTTGGCTAATTTCTGGGTCCCCTCCAGGGGAATCCACAAAGCCTGGGTACCTTTACAATCCCCATGATGTTAGAAAAAAAGGACGCAAATTTGGCATGGATACCTTATGTGGTCAAAAAGTTACAGGGGCCTAAGCGCGCACTACCCCAAATAGCCAAAAAAAGGCTTAGCACAGGGGGGGGAAAAGGCCTAGCAGCGAAGGGGTTAAACCTGGCCCTAATTTATGGAAAATGTGGTAATTTGGAATCTGATAATTTTACTTGGCAAAGAGGTACACAACTATCATTGATAGATTATATTTTGTTCAATATTATGGTATCAAATTTGTCACTAATTTTCAAATTAGGCCTAAATCCCTAAGTGAGCACTCTCAAGTTTATGTCACTCTTAAGTTAAATGAAGCTGAGCTATGGGACACTACCGGATACCCTTTTATATTAAGATGTCACTCGGAATGTATATACATTGGAAGGATAATTCAGGTGATAACATGAAGGCAGCAAATCTTAGAGGTTTCCCATATTAGTGTAAACATTACTTTAATTTTTTTTTTTATAGAGGGCCAGATGTACCACCCGTTTTTGCATGCGCAAACGGGTTTGCGAACCCGTTTGCGCATGCAAAAACATCATGGGGCATGTACAGAGCCTATTTAGCGAGTCCCAATTTATTTGCGACTCGTTAAATAGGTGTTGCGACTCGCTATTTGGAAGGGGCGTTCCCTTCCAAATAGCGAGTCTCAAAACCATGTACTAATGTTTTGCAACCGCAATTGCGGTCGCAAAACACTCGCAATTACCACCTACTTCAAGTAGGTGGTAATGCATTCGCAAATGGGAATGGGTCCCCAGGGGACCCCTTCCCCTTGCAAATGCATGCGAAAATATTTTTTAAGGGCAGGCAGTGGTCCCAAGGACCACTGCCTGCCCTTAAAAAATGAAACGAAAACGTTTCATTCTTTTCTTTTTAAATGCATCCTGTTTTCCTTTAAGGAAAACGGGCTGCATTTAAAAAAAAAGGACTGCTTTATTTAAAAGCAGTCCCAGAAACGGTGGTCTGCTGAGCCCAGCAGGTCACCATCCCTGGGAGGGCCTGTCATTCCCAATGGGCTCTCAAATTGCGAGAGGCTCATTAATATTAATGAGCCTCGCAATTTGCGACCCCATTGGGAATCGCAAACAGTGTTAAACACACTGTTG
This sequence comes from Calotriton arnoldi, assembly GCA_963921515.1. Lineage (NCBI taxonomy): Eukaryota > Metazoa > Chordata > Amphibia > Caudata > Salamandridae > Calotriton > Calotriton arnoldi. Next base: position 1,695,732 of record CAWUFW010000384.1, on the reverse strand, counting down.
TACATTTTATTTTGTGCCTCGCAATTTGCGACTCGCAATTAGTCGCAAATTGCGAGGCGCAAAATAAAATGGTCGTACACCTGGCCCAGAGTTCTTCAAGAGAGGTTTTCTCGGTTAGATCAAATTTGTTAAATGTTAAGACATCAAATATAATTTCATCCTACAGGGTTAATAAATACATTAAGTCCCAAAGGAAATTAATTAAAAACAAGAGGATGGCAAAGTTCTGGTTTTCACTTCAGTCAGCAGTAACTCAAGGAAATGTGTAAATGTTGGTATCTGATAGCAAAAAGCCTAGGTAAGGAAAGTACAAAAAATATCCTGATCAAAAAAGGCAACTGGCACTCCTATTTCAAAATGTCATATGCCACAACTGATATAAGTCCTCCTGATAGAAGGCAATTATCTCCTTCTCATAGTTCAACTGAAATAGAGTTTACTCATCAAGAGTTTTTGAATTTAATCATTTAAGAGCTTAAGGGCATGATGGCATTCCTGCTTGTATGGTGAAAGCAAACCCCTTATTGTGCGCCAAAATCCTTAAACCTTTATTTGACTACTGTGTCTGATGATTCCTCAGGCCTGGGAGGGTAGTAAAATCATCCCTCTTTATAAAAAATGTGACCATAACCTACCAAAAAGGTATCATCCAATTGCAATCTTAGACGTTACTGCGAAGATTTTTTCCAAAAGTTTATTAAATAATTTAACTGCTTGGTCTAATGCATCACTGCTTTTACCAGTCGAACAATCTGGATTTCGTAAGGCTTGCTCTAGGATAGAGAATATTGTATCTTTGACTATGGTTAGTGAGAAATATGTAAAGTATCAGAAAATGAAGATTTATGTGGCATATGTAGATTTTTGTAACGCTTTTGACTCTGTAGACAGAGCAAGTTTATGGCAGAAACCAGAAACCTATTAAATTAGGTATTCTGATTAAGTCACTGCATCCGTTGATGAACCTTCATTCTGAAATTTGGTAAAAAGGACTACTGGATAATAGAAATGAGCATTCTGATAAAATTAGGCCAAATAAAGACTTAAAACTAGGCTGTATATTCGCCTCATTGTTATTTTCTTTATGCTTGTCTGACTTTCCTGCATCAAAAAGAAAAGTCATCACTTATCCTCCAAAATTAGGGATGAAGGAAATATCAACTCTGTTGTATGCTAACAAGTTGGTATTAATGTCCCTTACTCCGATAGGTTTATACAAACAAACCGATATCTAGTAGGTAGTAAAAGATTATACAAATCTGGGAGTCAATTTTGCAAACAATCTCTCATGGGTACCTAATGATAAACTTCAGTTCTCAAGAATGAAGTCTATTGGGTTTCATTTATTGCAATTTTGTAATGCACAAGGCAAAAGATATGTAAAATTTCTTTGAAAGTGTATATTGCAAAAATACCTCTGGTGGTACTATATGCTATTGAGGTAAGGCTGATGTCTTCTCTTAATTATGTGCCCGTATTGAATATTAACTTTAAAAATGCTATATTGGCATTAGTAATTCAAGCTCAATTGAAATGATATGTCATTCCAGATGACATCAGTGAAGTCATAAATGAAGTCATAGAACATGTGATGAGTGATGTAATATGTGATGTCATAAGCAGTGCATGTTGCATGTCTGGGGCTCAAGTTATAATTAGCTCTGCTAACTATAATTGGTGAATTTCTGTGTTTTTTTAGTTTAAAACATTAATGTTGTCACGGACATATTCACCTAATTATAGCGTTACTTTAACCTTTGGGTTTTTCTAGGAGTGGGGGGTAAACTCCGCTCTGCCGGCGGAGTTCACAGAGTTTTTGTCACTGCGCATTCCACTTGGAGGGAAGAGTTTGGCAAAAACTCTGCCTACGCTACGTAGCGGAGTTTATAAGCAGTGGCATCCACCCTAGTCCTCACTGCAGGCCTGGATCTGCCCCCAGCAGCATCAGTCACGCCCTCTGCTGCCGGGCATCACCCGGCGTCTTCGTGCCTCCCGTTGCATGCATTATCTCTTGTGCCACGCATTCTATGTTTCACTTCACGTCTGCTGCTCCCCGCCTGGGCCTAGTCTCCATTCAGTGCCATCGGTGTGGGTTGCACTCTCTGTGCGCATGGTTCAAGCCAGTTGCCTGGAAGGTACCTCTCCGACCACCTCACCGTGTCTGCCCTGCGTCTATGAGTGCGGTGAGTGAGAACATCTTCTGGCCGGAGGCTCGGTCCGCTTTTGCTTAGGTCCGTGACAGAGCTAGCTCCCAGGGTTTGCAAACACCGCCCATCAGGACAGGACAGGTCTGAAGTTGGCTTAGTGTAAAATTAAACTGAATTCATTTCTTCCTGCCCCGCCTTATGTATGATAATCGTCCTGTGGCTCATTTGTTTGGTTATTCAAGCTGTGTTTCATGCTCTTTGTCATTTATGACAATATCTTTTGCATCAGTACCATCATATACTTGTGTATCAGTATAATGGATTCTGAGTTTTTAAAACTTTGAAATGTATATGGGTCACCTCTGCTTTGCCGCAGAAATCTACGACAAAGCCCGCATATGCCATGTTGTGAGCACCTGAAGGGCACGGTTTTAGCATTTGTGTGGCACGGTCGTCTGTATGATCTCACATTTCCAAACGGTTCTTGGGTTTTCGTTGACTTGTTATGTTTGTTTGTGTTAGATTAGTGAAGACTGGTGTATTACTCAACAATGGCTGGTATTAGTTAATGTGAAATAAAACATGTCAGATTCTCCCAGCGATCTCCTGCATGTGTGGATGAGTGTACCCCGTGTGCCGAAACAGGCACCCTGGGTGACTGAGTTGTTTATGTTAGTAACAGCTCCGTCTTCTTTGCTCTTAGCTGTAGAAATAGGTAATTGGTTCTTTAGCATGGATCAACGTGCAGTTTTTCTGGTGGTGACACACTAGCGCTACACAAAGGTTCTTGGCCGAACTGGGAACTGCAGACTGAACAGGCCTGGTAGTGAGGCACTAGGCAGTCAGTTTAGAATGGAAGTGATGGGTGGCAGCCTCCACGGAGTGCGGGACGGAGGATACTGTTTCATATCACACCTACACGCCTCATCACTGTGGAAGCACCAACCTGTGCAAGGCTGTCACTCAGCCACGGGGGCTGCCTGCAAAGAAAGCGCACCACAAGCCTGTTGCCATGAGTGTCATTAAACTGAAGATGGCCTTTTTGTTGTCTCTCCCTCTTTTCTAGCACGGCTATCATGTAAAGGGTGAGTGGATCAAGCAACTCCACCCAATCGTGGAACTCCATGGAATTCCACTGAGCTTTTATGCACCTCTGCGAAATTCCTCATAGTGAGACTCTACAAGCTTCACCCACCCCTAGTTTTCTCAGGTTACAGGGGCGTTATAATTAGGCTCAGATTTTACTTGTGCAAAACCACAGAATGTATGGGTGTGTGAGTGGGTGTGTGAGTACTTGTATGGGTCTGTGAGTAGTTTTGTGGGTGTGTAAGGGGGCGTGTGAGTATATGGTCTGTAAGTGGGTTTGTGAGTGGTTCTATAGGTGTGTGAGTGGGTGTGAAAGTGGTTGTATGGATCTGTGCGTGGGTGTGTGAGTGGTTGTGTGAGTGGTTGTGTGAGTGGTTCTGTGGATGATGTCTTCAGTGATGTCATCAGTGATATCATTTGAGACGTCAACAATGATATCACTGACCACGTCATGAGTGATGTAATATGGGAGGTCAGAAGCAGTGCATTGCCGGAGTGTAAGTTATGGTTAGCTCAGGTAACTATAACTGCTGAACAGGTAACTATAATTGCTGAATTTCACTGGTTTTGTACGAGTGAAATCTAAACCTAACTATAATGTCCCTGTAACCTTTGTTTTTTTCAGTGCCTTGCTAAGGTTTTTTTAATTATATTTCCTAACTATAACATTCTCATAACCTTTATTTTTTTATTGAATTTCTATGTTTTTTTAAATGTTATTTCCTAACTATAACATCCTTGCAACCTTAGTTTTTCTATGTGAATTTCTAGTTTTTTTTTAATGTTCTTTCCTAACCATACCGTCCCTGTAACCTTTGTTTTTTTTTAGTGAATTTCTAAGTTTTTAAAATTTTATTTAATAACTGTAACCTGCAACCTTTGAGAGTGGGTGTTTGAGTGGCTGTATAGGTCGGTGAGTGTGTGTGAGTGGCTTTGTGGGTTTGTGAGTGGATGTGAGAGTGGTAGAATGGGTGTGTGAGTGGGTGTCTCAGTGTCTGGTTGAGTGCTTCTCTGGGTCTCTGAGTGGATCTATCAGTGGCTGTAAAGGTGTGTGAGTATCTGTATGGGTCTGTGAGTAACTGTATGGGTGTGTGAGTGGCTGTGTGGGTCTGTGAGTGTATGTTAGAGTAGCCGAATGGCTGTGTGAGTGGTTGTCTGAGTCTCTGTGTGGGTGTGTCAGTAGCTGTGTGAGTAACTGTGCCAGAACGGAACCTCACCTGCCCCTTTATCCAACAAGAGTCCACAGTTTTGCACAAAATGTCTACCCAACTGGAGTACTTTCTACTAGTTAATTAGTAAGTGCTACCTTGTTGGGTAATAACTAGTGCATATTCTACATTACAGCTGCATAATGGACCACAAGGATATGTCTCCACTGACCTTGTGTGCATGTAATTTCAGCAATGTAATTGTTCCTCAAGTGTCTTGATCCACAAATTTGTAATAAAATGTATCCTCATCTAGAGAACAGGACGAGACTACAAAAAGGTGAATCTTCACCAAACAAGGGTACTTCCACCTACCTTTATTGAAGTAAGTGCTTGTTTGTTTGGTGGAAATTTCATTGCATTCCTTTACATCAAGAACGTGTCACCAAAATCTGTGGGAAATGCGCTAGGGGGCCTTCTGGTACACTGTCCATCAACGTGAGAAAAGGCGGGAAGACCTTTGCATACAACTAAGGAAAATAGGGTGTGGCCAAACGGGTGGAGCTTGCAGATGATTTTGGGCATTTGCATCCTCAAGGTAATTAAAAGGGAGAACCATCCACTCTGCTTTATAATTTATACAAGGGGAGGGCTGATTTCGGCCCAGGGGACCCTTTTCCCGTGGCCCGGCCAAAACGTAATTGGGTGAGGGGATGGGCCACCCCCCTTCCCGGGTCGATTTGAGCCCCCGGGACCCAATCCCGGGTCCGGGCTCTTCATGCTGGGTACCCTGGAACCCACCCAGGGCACCCAGTGTGCAATGATGGGGACCACGGGGAGCCTCAGTGCCCCCGCGGTCCCTGCTGTCTCCCAGCAAGCATTGCTCCCACACGTAGGGAGCAGCCAAAAATGCTGCTCCCTACATGTGGGAGCAATACCTTCATCTGTTTTCCTGCCCGCTTGACAGTGGGCATGAAAACAGATGAAAAGTCTGCTCCAAGCGAGCAGGAGCAATTTTTCTGCTCCCGCCCACTGGGAGCAGACTTTCAGTTTGCTCTCGCTTTGTGGTAGCTGCACAGCTCCTGCCAAGCAAGAGCAAAGTGCTTTCTCCTGAGGTTGGGCACCTCAGGAGATAGGGAGCCGGCCCTGGGGGGACGACCCTAAGTCCATTAATGACTCCTGTGGAGGGGCCATGTGGCCACCCTCCTTTCGATTGCACAGGGCCAGCCCCAGGGAGGTGGTGGTCCCCGGGGATTAAAACAGCCCGGCATGGGGTCCACGCAGCCCCTCCCTCTTTAATATAAACCATGCGCCGGGGAGGTGGTGGTCCCCAGGGCCAATTATGGCCCGGGAGGGGGACTGTGACATTGGGGGGTCTGCACACCCCCCCTCCTTTTAGATTTACATGCCTCAAAGAGGTGGTGGTCCCCGGGTGACTTTGAAGGTCACAGGAGGGTAAACACGTGGCCCCACTCCCATAATGTTTTTAAATAAAACCCAGGGAGGTGGTGGTCCCCAGGGCCTAAAATGGCCTTGGAGAGGGGGCCGTATGTCCCTCCCTCCCCTGTCCTGGCCCACCTGGGGCTAATCTTTAAGCAAGCGCGGGAGACTGTGCTTGTTTTTTTAAAACATTTTCACGGGGATTCGTGAAGATTCGTGAATCTTCATGATTTTCCCCACAAAATTGTTTAAAAAATGCTTTTTGGCCATTGCGGGGTCCCTGAGGGGAACCCGCCACCAGGCGTAGGGCATCAGAGTATTCCTACCCTGCCCTCTTCTCTTTCTTTTTATGTTTTTCTTTGGGTCTCGGCTGAGTCTGGGTCCCAAGACGGCTGCCAACCCTTCCTGGTTGAAGTGCTGATAGCCAATTAGATCTCTGCACGAGATTGTTAGAATTTCTGGAGGGTTTGTGTCCATCGATATACAAATGTATTTTTTCTTTACAATCTCAAGAACTACTGAATGGATATAACCCACATAACAAAAAAAGCCCGCTTTCCGGACCAAAAGCTACTTTTCTGCCAAATTTGGTGTAATTCCGTCCAACGGTTCGGGCTGCAGTTGTGTTCAAAATCCCTATGGGAAATTGCATGGAGAAAACACGTTTTGGGACAGCCCCCATTTGGTTGCTGTGCTTTTAGTGGACATTCCTGATTATGGATGTGCACTTATGTCCTTTGCTCAGACTATCAATCTGAGTAAACAATATTTTTCCCATCCTTGGAGGAGCAAGCTTTCTTTTTTTCATAAAATGTTTGCTTTATAGATGCTTCTCTGCCAAAAACTATTCTTCTAAACATGATTATTGGTAGAAATTCTAATGTTAGCATAAAGTTGCCTCTTTGAGCCATGGAGGCCTGATAAAACAATCAAAATCTTGTTCCTCAGTTTCTAATTAGACTTGCCACGATAGTGTGCCTCATGATTTTACATCTGGGAATACTGTGCTTCCCATTGACAAAGATCACCATAATCTTCATTTTTGGGAAACATTTCTATGCAAATTGTAATTTTAAAATGGAACATTTTCAGATGCACTCGTGTCCATTAATATTTCAGTTCTAACATTCATTTTACATAAATAATGTTCTTCAAGGGGGAAAGTGCCATAATCCATCAACGCAGAAACTAGATTTATCAGATGTACATAAGGATCTTAGAACAGACAGGAATATCGGCGAATGTGAGTCCAAATGGTATATTAGTCCATACATATGTTGCTCTATTTCCAGTTCGTGAAAGATGAGGCTATAAAATGAGAATCTACATTTTTGAGTTATTTCCTTTGCACTGGTGCTTGTTAACTCTCCCACCAACATTTGGACGGAGCAATTTGTGCAAAGCGTGATTTTTGCACCGTTACGTTCAAAGGCTGGTTGGTGCAAATGCACTACTCCCACAAGCAATATATTCTACAAATGCACTACTCCCACAAGCAATATATTCTATGTCCAGGGTGTTCAGCATAGGTCCAGAAGGGCTGGATCCATACAGGACTTTCAGAATATGTGAATGGGGTTCACCAATATTGAGATTCTGCCGCAGTGGCGGCTCCTCCGCTATGGCGGAGGAGCTTCGCCCCACTGCTTTCAAGCAGTGTAAGAAGCAAAAACATAAAATGAAAATAACTTTCAGTTATTATCATTTTATGTGTTTTGTGCTGCTTTGCGGACAGGCGGGTGGGTGGGCGGTGCTGCTCTGCGAGCAGGGCAGTGGAGGAGTAGTTTGCCCTCTCCTAAGTGCGCAATGCCTATTTGGTCAGCCCTCTCGGGCTGCCCAAATCAGTCATGCGCACTTTCCCCTTCTCCATGCAGGCTGCATTACAGCCTGCATGGAGAACATGCCCACTCCTCCAGCCCCTGGCAGCGCTCACTTGTTTCTCTGGAAGGGTTAGGAGGGCAAGTGAGGCACTATAGCTAGTCAGACTTGGGCTCATAGACACTGAGGTGGTATGGTGACTCAGTCCCTACATGCTGATGTTCTATGGTCCTAAGCATATTTCTGTTCCTGAGCAGAATCCCTGCAACATGGTACCAACGTTTTGCTCAAGTACTTATCTGCGGGAACCCTGAGTAGTGCTTGTGCTTGTCCACAACACCCTCGTACCTTCCTCCAGAGATATCGGTGGTGTTAGGGGTTAATCCTCCACAGTTTTTATTTAGGGATCACCTACTTGTGTTTCTTATTCAAGCTTGAATATTAAAAGGTTACAACCCAGTTTGTGTTACAGTTTGAATCCATTTTTAATTGCTCATGGTGCAACCTGTTGCTATTGCGGCCAACTGCCGACCGGCAGTGTATGCACATTTGACGCAACATGGAGTCCCTAATGCGGGCACTCTTGTAATATTTGTTTTAGAAGTAGACGCTGCTTTCCACTTTGTAGTTTTTTATTCTTGGGTCACATTTCCAGCTGTGGATGCTAACATTAACACTTTTCATGAATACATTACATGCCCGGCACCGGCTGCATACAGACCTTATGTACTTATTGGAATTCCTCTTATCGTCTGGGCACATCAGACTTGTTGTAATGGCGCCCTTCCCCATGTGCCTGGGACAGTTCGAATGGGCCCTCGCAGTAATGAGGGGGCTACTTGGCCAGCGTTACCTGGGTATACACCATATCCAGATTTAGGCAATTTGAATCTCATATAAACCTGTGGTTTGTACAGTGTTCTAGTCATTTTATACAGACGTATACCTTAATTTATTTTATGTACATTGTTAGCTGGTGCAGCTAGACTTGGCCGACAAGCACAAACCCAGTTGCCTGCAGTGCCTGTATAAGTCCTGTAATTGTTCATTCAGTTAGGGGCAAATGTCCTACTAATCGTGAGGAAATTCCATTTTGGATTGTCCAAAAAATAGATCAACTTGAAGCAGCGTTTTCCCTTATGGGACCACAAGACAAGCACAGAATTTTACCAATGTGCTTACCCACTGGACTGGTTCCCACTCTTGCAGACTGCACTTGCAGACTGCAACATCTGGGGGACTATTTTTGCCACAGTCTATACTCTCTGTCATGGCACTCCCTTGATGGCCGTTGTACTGAATGTCCTCAAACAGATACAGAATGAACATGGGCCAGGTCCTGCCCTAGATTTGGGGCTGAAGCTATGGGTAATTTTCAAGTAGTCTCTGAATTGATTCTTTCTAATGTTAAAGGTGAAGCAGCATCTCTGGCTATATGCCAGCGACTTACCACGGTGGTGGTTGCCGACCACGAAAGTGAGTTGCCTATAATTCTTGCTAATGTATATACATTGCTAGGACATAATAATTTGGAAACCAGACTTTCAGTACCATCACTTGGCAAGCCTAGCACTGACAAGAATGCCATACCAGCCTGTAGGTAATATCCATAGGATAAATCTAAACAGCAACAGAAAGGTAAACCTCATGGAGGTTCTCCATCCTAGGAGTCCTCTGAGAGACGGTACGATTTGTGTGATCGCACAAAAATCAAGACTCCAGACAGGTATCAGATTCCTGATACACATCCTCCCCATTCTTTTCAGGAATCATCTGACCAGATGTACGATAGAGGAGGGCGTTCTGACCACAGACAAGAAGAGCACAAGAACCAAAGAGGGAGACACAACGTTCATCTGAAGTGAAGATGAAAAAGGAGGACAAGCCTCCTCAATACAAAGTCCCATTTCAGAAAAAGAAAGTAGCAGATTTGACTGCTAAATATGCCACAGACGGTGAGAACCCTCCTCCTGAACAGGAGTCGGTGGTGTCTCTCCTCGACAGCGTGCAGAAGTCCCCATAGTATGCCGGAGTTTCTGGCAGTGAAAGCAACTGAAACATTTGTTATAGCTGAAACCGCTGATACACGCATAGCTCCTCCTGACAGAATATATCACTTAGATATTCAAATTGAAGGTGACGTTAAACGCACCATTAAAGCAATATTCTGGGACAATTGACTACGTCTTATGACATCCTCTTGGTGGAGGTTGATTGGCCCCCACCATTTGTACTTGCATTCCCCCAAGGGGAGGATGTGATTCTTTCTTCATTTTCTCACCTTGACCCTGACAAAGTGAAACAAGCTTATGCATCCAAATGAGCCCTTGCATTGGCCCCTGCCATTTACCACAATCATGTTGGTTGGGATAAGGACTCCCCTTATCATGTTATTCCTAAATGCTCCACCCCACAGGTACAACCACAAAATCCTATTAAACGGACGCTAAAGCGCCCGTTAAAGAAATTCTCTCCCAATTGGAGTACCAGGGAGTAATTGAACCCTGTGTCTCTCAAATAAATAATACTCTTTTTCCTGTTTTAAAACCCGATCATTGTCTTAGATTATAGACATTTAAATTGTCATACACGCACATTTGCGGTGGAAGACACCCACAATAGGTCACTCATTAACAATGTAGTCTGTAAACAATATAAAACCACATTGAATATTTCAAATGTTTTTTAGTCGCAAATTGGCTGCTGAGAGCCAAGACTGATCCGCTTTTAACACCCTGGGGGGCATATGTACAAACCCCTATCGCCACGGGAAAGTCACTTTTTGTGACGTTCCCGTGGCGATTAGGGCCTTGTCTTGTGCACAAGGCAATGTTAAGCCACTTAACGTGGCTTAACGCTGCCTTGTACATAAGGCACCCTTTCACGCTATGTTTAGCGTGAAGAGGCGCGCAGTGGGTGTTGTGGTGGGCATTCCACCGCAGCACCCATTGTGATTTGACGCTGCCCCCTATGTACAAGGGTGGCGTACATAGGAGGCAGCGCCAAAATTAAGACCAGGAAAACCCTGGTCTTAAGGTGGAAACGAGGAGAAATGCATTATTTCTCCTCGTTTTTGCTTTTCCATATGTGCTGCCTTGTGCAGCACACATGGAAAAAGCAAAATGCCATGGTTTGTTTATGTACAGGAAGGTGTCCCTTCCTGTACATAAACAAACCTTTTTAAAAAATACCATTTCGTAACTTTCATGTGTGCTGCATGAAGCAGCACACATGAAAGTTACAAAATGGCATTTTAGGATTGTTTATGTGCAGGAAGGGACACCTTCCTACACATAACCAATCCTCCCCTGCACACAGACACCCTTGCACTCTGGTGCAAGGGTGCCTGCGTTGGCGCTAAGTTGTTAAACTTAGCGCCATCGCAGGGGGAAACGCAAGGCTGCACCACACTCTTGTAAATATGGTGCAGACTTGCGTTTCCGAAGTGGCGGAGCGTGTGGTTAAGCCCAGGAGGCTAACGACACGCTCCGCCACTTCTATTGTACATATCCCCCTGGGTTTTCAATGCGCTATGCACAACTTCCTATGGGCTATAAGAACAGTCCAGGAGTTTTTGCAGCACGAATTGTGCCAATTCTTCATGACTGACGCTCTGTCCTATGTAGACGATATCTACTTGATGGACGATGAACTAAATCCCCACTTAGCGAGAGTAGATTGCATAATATTGGGATTTGATGAACTTGGCTACAAGTTCAACTTTAAAAAGTCTTATATAGCTTTTGTAGGTGTCCTTTTACTAGGATATGAACTTACGAATGAGGGGAAAATTCTTGCCCCTCACTTTTTGGAGAAATGTGTACAATTGCAACCTCCAAACACACTTAAAAAATTACAGTCCCTGCTAGGATTTTTGAATTTTGGCAGAACGTACATACCTGAATATGCACAGCGCACAAAATCTCTTTATGCATTAATACACCCTGATTTTCACACTTCATGTTGAACATCAGAACACACAGATAAACTTAATCTGACTTGCTTGAAACACGCCTCTTGCATACCCGTGTCAATACCACAAACCTGGTCTTTCATATCTTATCAGGTGCAATTGGATTTACATATATTACCTTTAACAAAGGTGGAACAATGGCTATAGCATATAAATCACATTTATATTCCACAGTGGAAATGCATTTTGATTCCACTGAAAAACAACTGGCTGCCGTGCAGATGGCCATCCTTAAAGAAAGGCCACTTGCACAAGGGAAATGCATCTTTGACATTACTCCTGTGTCAGCGTTAGAGGCTGTCACTAAAGCTAGCGTTCCTAACGCGAAAGCCCTCCATGCCAGATGGATACAATGGGCTACAGCCTTGACAGCTGTTGATGTAGACTTCGTCTTCAAACATTCTTTGCAAGCACAAAAATGTCCACAGTATTAGCATTTTTATCCTTTGCCATCTACTGTTCTGCCTCTTGCTCAGTATAAATATATTATTTACACTGATGTTTCAGCTCAACCTGCTATAGGTTCTGAGCAGCAATATACAGCTGCATGTGCCATCGTTATTGGTATTATGTTAGATGGTGTTTTGCACTCTCAAACAACTCGCACACCGTCTCGAGGAGACTGCACTGCGCATTTGGTTGAACTGAAGGCTTTGGTTCTTGCACTTGAACATACGGATCCTGAATTCCCCAAGCTTATGGTGTATGATTCATATTACTGTGTACATTCCTTTAATGATAATTTACATTATATGCAACAAAATGGATTTAAGGATAACATAATCAAGCAAAAACTACTTCAGCTGAAAGTGGCAGATATTAAAGATAAGTTGCCACAAACTAATTTAATACATACACTGAGTCATCAACATGTGAGAGCACACACTGAAGGGAATTCTCTGGCTGATGAAGCAGCCAAATCTGTAGTGGCCACAGCTAAAGTAGCAGCAGTTACACGCTCTAAAACCCATATTGATAACGATATCTTGGCTGCCGTGAGTGCATTAAAAAACGGCACCTCTTTACTAAAGGGTTTTCCTTCTAAATACTCTTATCATTTAAATGACCGAAATGTTCATTTTGTAACTATTCCTGGGGTTGGCGATTCCTTGATTCCCAACCAAGACTGCAGACACGCCGTAATTGTAGCAGCACATGAAGGTGCTGCTTCTGCGCATGCAGGAATGGCAGCCACAATTTTGCTGCTACAGCAACGCTATCAGTGGCAGGGCTTATATCAACAGGCCCAAAAATATGTCCTGTGTTGTGACATTTGTCAACAAATTAAAAGCTCCACTGTGGCTCGTCCTCCGCAGACACACCTCTTGATTTCCAATAGGTCTTTTGGCTGCATTTACCTGGATCATTGTGGTCCACTGATTTCAGATACTGCATTCAAGTTTATTTTAGTTGCAGTTGATTCTTGCTCTAGATTCCTTTGGGTTTAGCTGCAGTGCTCGGTTAATCATCGAACTGTTATTAAAGACTTGCAAGTCTTTGTCGGTACTTATGCGTGCTGTGCATGCCATTCGGACCAGGGTCCTGCTTTCGCTTTTAAAGAGTACCGTTATTTGATGGCGTCCCTGGAGGTACAGGTGTATTATTTCTCCATATAGGCCTGAGGGCAATTCTGTTGTCGAAAGAATGAACCATGACTTAAAGCAGTCCTTAACAGTGAGAGTATTAGGTACTGGGAGTGCTTGGAGGAACCATCTCTATGGGGTTTCACAAGCTCTTAATAACCTCCCTAAAAGATCTCTGAGTGGGCGGATCCTGTACAAAGCTCTTTTCAGCATCAAGATGTATGTTCCAGACCTTGATGGTCCAGACATTTTGGCGGCTGCCTTAACCTTTGACGTAGATAACCATTGTGGTGTCTTACAGGACCTACAAAAGTTCTGTGATGCTCAATCAAGCAAATAATTTCCCATCTCTCCCTCTTCAAGTGCAGATGTACAGACTACAGTTTATGGCTGGCTTCATAAAATTGGAGATCTGGTTTGAGAGAAGGTGGCGATTAAAAAACAATTTGGTCCAACCTATGGTGCTCCTGTCCCGGTCCTTGGCTTACAGGATACAAGAACTGTGATCTTGAAACCGCTTCCTGGTTCTAAATACAAACACTTTATCTCCATCGAACATGTCAAATTACACCATGTGGCTGATTCGACATAGTATGCCATGAGATGTTCGTGCTCTTACACAAGGCATTTCTTTTCAGCCCGTGAGTACCACCAATGCTGCTTCTCCCCAGCTGGAGATTGTTTCTACTACTGTGTCTTCTGCGGCTGATGTCAGTTATACTATTCCCTGAGAGTGGATCACTCTCTGTTGGATTTTTCGAGTCCTACTTTTGAATCCTATCCTCCAGTTTTTCTACTAAGTACCTCTGGGTACTAAAAGGATCAGAATGATTTTTCTTCAGACAGTTCTTCTGTTTTGCATCTACTTCCAGCGCGGATCTGTGTTTTTATTTCATGGATGAGAAGCACTTATCTAGTCCCTCCTTAGATATATGTCTGGATCATGTTCTCCTTGGTTTTTCAATTCATGTGGATTGGATTTGTGACAGTTTACTTCCTATTGAATTTTGAATCAGAGGACCCACATCTTAATTCTGCTAACTATGCTGACATGTTTTGATATCACTATTAAAGGACATCACTTCCTACACAGAGCCAGTAGACAACATCCACATTTTAATTAAACTCAATGGGAACATTGCCCAACTCCCCCACTAGGGAGTTCCAAAACGCATAAAAAACGAGTTCACGTATTTTACAGCATATGACACTTCAGACCCCATGTCATATTATTTCAAATTAATTCCTACCCCACCCAAAAAATATATGCTCACACAGACCAAGCTCATATATACAGCTTCGTTTGTCAACCAGTTAGCCCTTAAAGGCAATGATTACTGGAACTACACATATTGATTTGAAATCAAAATGGGGAACAAAATCTTGGCAGGTTCAGGGAACGGAAACCCTCTTTCGAGCCTGCTTAATTCCCACACAAATGATTTTCTTGAATGATACCATCAAACAGCCTGCATGTCTAGGCTTGGCAAAAATTAAAGAAATGAATGCCCCAACAATACCCTCTATTGCCCTCTTTGATAATTGGCAAAGTTTGACAAACTACACCAAAGAACAACTAAACAGCATGGTACAAAATGGTACATTCAATTCCACATTTTCAGGTCCTAACAGGTGGTTATTGTGGCCAGTAGACACTAATGGTTGTCATGCTAGCTTTCTCAATTATACACCTGGGTTCAAATCAAGCAGACTTGATCCCCGATACTCTCAATCACAACATTCTGGTATTGTTACCACCTCTTCGGTGGGAAAATTGTGTCAACAATGGTTGTAACATTCCACACTGTCTGCAGTGAAACAACATCTTTCTCTCCTGTCTGAAGACATTAATTTATCAGATTTTCTTTTGGGTCCCAAATCTCCACATTCTAAAAGATGTATTTATGCTACCTATAATTAAATTTGGACATTATCTCAGATGTAAGCTGCTGCACGTTTAAGACAAATTGACCAAGATAATTTGGATTAAGGTCTTGCTGTTGTTAACAATAATATTAATACGTTGTCTTCTCATATTTACAATTTAAATAACATTGTGTCATCTGTTATTGATAATATGCAAAGTGACTTGTCAACATTGTATAATGGGCCAAGTCAGCTTAGATCTATTATGCAATTTAGCTGGATGCTTCAAACACTTAAAAATGGGCTCGTACCATGGCACTACTTGAATTGCAGTAATTTGCTTCTGCCCTTTAATTTAACATGAAAACAACAACTAAAGGCGATGAAAGACACAACTTACACAATGCTACATTTAGAGAAATTAGGACAACTTCCATTCACCATAGCTGAAACACCTTCGGCTGTGTGGTTGATACAAGGCATTATTTCTTTACCTATCTCATCTAAACATTTCAGTTCACAGCTTGCATGAAACATTTTCCTGTTGGTAGATATGTACCCCTTGGGAGCAGCTTCATTCATGAATTATGGTCGCTCCCCTTCACATATCATTGTGAACGTGCCAGTAAGGAAGTTTTCCTCACTGGAGAAAAATGCCCCTCTTCGGTTGGACATTCACTCCTTTGCAAACACATTAAAATCCACAGCGCATGTAATACTTCAGCGACAAATTTGGCCAGTTGTTTAAAATGATTTCCACTCCCCGCAATCCTTTCCCTTATTCAGTTCTTTCAAATGAGAGATATTTAATGCTTAGCTATCAAGATTGCTGCACAATGCGAGCAGGAGTCCCCTATATTTTGTCAGTTTTCCAGCTCATCACTTTTTGCACTAAAGTCTTGTTTCCCCCTCCACATGGGATCATAGCTACCTCGTTGTGGCCTTCCATTCCAACTTTGAAGGCAGACTTCAACAAGCTAAGCCAACTCAAAGCATTATTGTTTCAACATGAGGAAGCTCTCATATCTGCTCGCAAAACCTTCGAATTGCAGGTGGCTTGAACTTCTAGTGAAATATAGTCATTGTTAAATACAAACTTTTCCCTGCATTTCGGCGAAATAGTGCATCAAATTTTTAATACCTCTAATACAGCCGGCCATGCAAACTTTTTTAAAGTTGTCTACCCCGGCCTCGTCAGTTCGTTCCAAATTATCTTTGGAATAATACCAGCTTTTATACATTCCATTTTTTCCAGTGTAATCTGACGATTTCCGTTGCTGTTATTCCTCATTTGCGGCATTCTCATCCTATTTCTACTCCTCCGTAATGGATGTTCCTTTTGCAGGCCCTCTGGAACTACAACTGCTCCAACACTATCATGAGCGTATGATTCAGATTTTTGGAATATTTCTACTACAAGAGCAGGTTCTTGACTGGTCCTTAACATTCCAGCCTGCCTGTTTTACCTGCGTACAACCAGTGTTCCACTGCCTCTTGTGCCGCTTTCAATGGGCACTGGATATTTGCCTGGCTTCGCAGGCATTTGTTGCCTTGGACATTGAACTGCTGATAAATCCCTTAGCAACCCATTTTCAGGACTGTCCCTTGGGTTTGTGACTTCTTCACAATGTGAGGTTTGAGTTACTCACTTTCAAAGAAATATGTGCATCGGCACACAGATCACGGAATACAGGCTCCACTGACACGGATGCAAGTTACCCGGTAATTATTCAAGCATCGACTGGGACCAAGGATCATGTCTGTTCTTTGGAACTTGTGACTTGGCTGTTGATCAGTCATCTTGTGCTGAATCAGACTTTTTTATGGAGTCCCTGGCCTTTGAATTGGCTAGTGACACAATAGGTTCCTCTGAAGTACCATTATTTTAATTATTTTTTCAAATCGACAATTCCTCTCTTAAAAATGTTTAGAATATGACTTTTACAAGCTATGCTTTGAGTTTATCTTTGAATTACATTCATACTATTTAGTGCTTTTTATCGTGCTATTATCCTGACCTAAGGGAGGGTGTTGTGTGTTTCTTGCATGGCCCATTGTCATTTTCCCTATGTTAGCCTAACTGTGCACATTGTAGGCCACTTTTATTTTGCACGTTACTACATAACACGCTTGCCTTTGTGCCACATTGTATTTTCACACAGAACCTGCACATGTTTATGTATTTTGTTCTTATCCTGGGATTTGGTCTGAATACACTAGACAAGGCCAAACAACAATGTCCCTTGTTATTCTCTCTTGCCAGACACTAGCACTTAGACATAACAAGAGAATGCAGTTGCTGTTTTTTGAGCACACATATCTTGTCATATAACTGTGGACAGGGTTCTGAAAAACACACACACTAAGCGAAGGTCCTGAAGCAAGAGTGCTGCGTCAGCTGAGAGGTTGAACATCTCAGGTACGGGGTCCGTCACTAATCCCAGAGATCTTTAATATATAATCATTTAGCTTCAGTAGAAGGGGGGTTTAGGCTAATCTGTCTTATAATATGACAGGGCTTTTTATGATATATGGTTTGTTAACCTTGCTAATGATATTTTTGGTATGCATTTGTTGTCTAATTGTGGCACAAATACTACATCTTAGAGCACATAGTTTAAATAAATATTATAAACTTCTTTTGTGTCTCTTGTTTATCTTATTGTGGGCAAGTACGAGTGAGAGAGCCCTGTTCCCATGATCCCTGAGAGAGTCGAGAGTGTTTTGTTCTGGGGTGACAACTCACTTGTTTCTCTGGAAAGATTAGGAGGGCAAGTGAGGCACTATAGCTAGTCGGACTCAGGCTCATAGATACTGAGGAGGTATGGTGTCTCAGTACCTACATGCTGATGTTCTGTGGTCCCAAGAATAGTTCTGTTCCTGATCAGAATCCCTGCAACAAACTGGCATGTAATTGTCCAAGCAGTCAAACAAATTGTAATTTTTTTTGTTGCAGACAAGTCTCTGGGCTAATTGTACATTTCAGTTTCACAGCCCGACAAAAGGGAAACTCATACAGAAGCTAGCTCAAGGAACTGGTTGAAGAACACGGATACCAGTCTCATTTCACTGGAAAACTCAGAGTGCTGCTTCTAGCATCTATTTCTGGGAGTGAGGGAAAACTCGGGAAAAGAAACACACTTTGAAAGATGGGACTCCAAATTAATACACAAGCTTTTACTGCTTCAAATATTTACTGAATAAACAGTAGCAAGTATATATTTTTCAAATATGACTATAAAAAAATATAATTATTTCTAGAAGCTAATTAAACAGGATTACAACAACTCTGGAGGAACTCTGATGGTTTGCCCAGTTTGTCCACATTATCATCAGGACATTCTGCATCAGTCATAAACACATCACACAAAGAACCCCTCTTATTTGACCTCCAAGATCAGAATCTCCTCCAGCATCTGCAGCACCTAAAGCAGCTACATAGCATGATTGGAAACCAAGAGGTACAAGGAGGAGAAACTAGACAGTAAGCCTTCTGCGCATATACCCTAAGAATCTAGAGAAAAATGTATATTTTTTATATTGGTATTTGTAAAAAGCATCGACCACCCAAAGGTACCTTTGTGCTAAAGGTTCAGGGACAGGAGACCAACTTAAAGCATGCTGGATATAAGATCTTTCAGACTACGGGGAAGGAAAATTTAGGTTTTCAAGAGTTTCCAGAAGTCAGGAAGGTGCGATTCTTTCCATAGTTTCAGAAGCATCTTATTCCAGAGCCACCTGATACACCTCCCAATGGTACCCGCCAGAACTTCGGAATATTGAGTAAGAATAGCTTTCCTGATCTTAATGACCGTCCTGGTTTGTAAGAAGAGCATCTGCCAAACAGGAGACTGGGGTGAGTATCACAGAGGGACTTATGTAAGAGGCATTAAGAGTTTGGGTCAATGATAGCAATGCAGTTTGGTCAGAATCGGTTATATTAAATCAAATTTTCTTATATTCATTAACATTCTGGCAGCAGCGTTTTGTGCCAATTGGACCTTGTTTATGGTCTTTGGTGGTCATTCTAGTTAGAGGGCCTTACAATAGTCAAGTTTTGCAGAAAAACACACATTCGTGATCTGTATTCTCCGTTGAGTGATTAGAAGACAGATTTTACGCAATTATTATTATAAGCAGGACTTTGCTACTAAATCTACCTGTTCCTTCATGGTCAGTTATTAATCACATTTGACACCCTGAATTTTAACAAGAGGCGCTGGTTTGGGCTTCTGACCGAGTGAAGGCGGACAGAAGTGTAAATTCCAAACAGTAGCCTGATGAAAACAGTCTTGATTTGCGTTGGATAGTAAATCCCACCCTGAAAACTTTGCGCTGGGTTTGCGTAATTCTGGGCCTCCATGTCTACGAACATCACCTCATGTTTCAGCTACTTCTGTTACAGGGGAAATGTCCTATGTGTAGCTCTTCCCTGGTTTTTACTGGGTTTTGTAGGTAGGCCTCTGCTGTGACACAAACCTTAAGATCTAAAACCAAAGCCACTCTTGACGCGCACAAAGGCATCATTAACAAGTTTGTATATGTTATTCATCGCTTCATTAGGCTGCACGTTCTTTACAAGTGACCTTCTGGGAGGGGCTCCTCCCACACCGCCTTTGTAAATAGCTGCTAAAAAAGGCATGCATCTCAATTATGCATTTCAACAAGCCTTAAAGCTGATTCTTAATGGCCTGTGAAGGGGCTGCTTTTAATACACGTCTGGTCTTTCTCCCTCTACCCCGCTTTCCTGCCTAATCAAGAACACATCCCATGGCCTTTGTCGAAGTGAAATGGGGCATGTCTTTGGATGTTCATGCATGGGGCAGCTAAAGCCAGATGTCAACATGCTGCTTTCAGTGTCACCTCCTGCATTGTGCTCAGGAACCATTGTTAGACCAGGCATGAAGAATGATGCATAGGAATCGGCACGGTTCTCAGCTGCGGATAATGATGGGAGAAGTAACCTGGTTTCGTAAATGGCCACATTTTATAAGGAAGCCTGTGAGTCCGAGCAAAGCAAACACATCTGTTTTAGGGTCTGAGCGCATGTTGTAATTATAATTCTGACAGCAAACACAAGGTTATTTCTGCGCGCTCAGGCCTCTTTGTTGCCTGAGGGCAGGGGATCGTGTTTCTAAAGTTCCTTGCACTACAGCTTGAGAGGTTACTATTCATGTATAATGGCCTAAATGATTTTCTTCACATTTCCACTTTGTTTTCTTAAAAGGCAACACTTAGGATTTCAAAGAGAGAAAAGCACTCTCGGCTTTCAAACTTTCTTGGGAAAATACAAGCTTTGATTCGAATCACGCATGGATGTGGCTGGATGGCCATGGGAAAGGTAAAGAGAGCTCTGGAGGAAGGGGATCCATCCTGGAAGAGATTGCCAGGACTCAAGACAATCTGGAACTAGTTTCTGAAAGGGAAAAGTGTAGAGAGTTATTGACTAGCCAATAGGATGGGTTATATGGATTGCTCGACTGCTGCT
Organism: Calotriton arnoldi; assembly: GCA_963921515.1. Lineage (NCBI taxonomy): Eukaryota > Metazoa > Chordata > Amphibia > Caudata > Salamandridae > Calotriton > Calotriton arnoldi. The sequence continues at coordinate 1,675,183 of CAWUFW010000384.1, read as the reverse complement.
GCAATTTCACCCACATTTCTGCACATCTCTAGATCACATACACTGCACTTCTGCTGGTGCCAATGTGCACCACTATTTCCAGATTATAAATATTGCTAGTGCAGTTTTGCACCAATTTCTCTGGATTACTTAGATTGCACAGGTGCTGTGACACGTCTGCACCAAACTTTGCAACAACATTTGGACTGACTAACAGGTGCAAATATTTTGTTTTTGTGTGCGTCATCTTTGCATCAGTCACATAATGAAAAGGTTAATGCAAAAGCAACAGCGTAGTCTATATAATGTGAAAAGGCCTGTTTTGTACTGTCCACTGAAGTCTATTCAATCCGCATTTTGTACTCGCAAAGTTTGGATGATGAATCTTGACAAGTCGAAAAAAATAATATATTAATTAATTGCCCAATTTACTAAAAATGTTGCGCTGACTTACTTGCAAGATCTGAGAAGTCAAAAGAAAAATAATTTTAGTTCAATTTGTACATGTATTCAAACAATCAGTAATATGAGGGATAAACCCATTGAGGAGTTTCCACAATTGTTCAGGAACGACCAGTAGTGCAGGATAAAACGCACAAAACACGGATTCTAATGTATGTGGCAAAACACGTTCAAACAGCATGGGGCCTTATGTACAAAGCCCTTTTGCAATCGCAAACCTTGCATTCGCACACTCACAATGTTTGTAACTGCAAAAGGCCTTTACTTAGGTACAAAGGCCCTGTTATCAGTCGGAAAATTCTTTCTGAGTAGTAAAACATATAAGTTATCGTTTTTTCAGACACTGAAGTGTTTTGAAGTGGCGAACATATACTTCAATGCTGTATTGAAGTTAATTCAGTAAATTCAAAATTGTAAATGGGATGCATGGAAATAGCAGCACTACCTTTTTTGCAGACCACTATGCAATCAAAATTATATCAGCGTGGTGGATGCAACAATATTTGGTTCACAGAACAGATGTAATTCCAATAAGCCTAAATTCTTAATCACAAATCTTAAGTATTCAAAATGCCAGATTGACAAATTCCCCCCCAAAAATATTAGATCCAATTTCGCTTTAGTTTGTCTTCATCTCTGTCACAAGTTCACCTGCCCTATTATCTCTCCCAGAATTGCATTACTATACTATTTCAGCCAAGCAAAAGCATCTAATTTAATAGGCTGGACTGCCATCTCCTTACTTTACGCAAAACCAGGTGTACAACAATGTATTTGCCTTTTTCACCTCCTTGAAGATTGGATGTATTATTGATCCATGAGGCCGCTACATATCCTGTGTTTAAAACTACCTTCTGTGGAATGCTTAGGGGCTCATTATGATGGCGGGCGGACATCAGTCCGCCCACCACCATAACGGTGATGGGACCGACCCCCAGACGTGCGGCGGTCCCACCGGCCAAATTAGGATGTGCCCGCCATGCTGGTGGGCGCATCCTGCCCTTTTACCATTGCGGACGGTGCTGCTGGCTGCAGCACCGTCCGCAATGGTTAAAGGGCATGCACAGCATTTCCCTGCACCACGTGGCAGGCACCACGTGGTGCCTGCCACCTGGTGCAGGGAACTGCAGGGGGGTACCCATGGTACCCCCCAAGTGCACCCCACCTCCCCCCAACACAAGGGGGGCCCGCAACGGGCCCCCATACCAAAACTCTGCATGCCTTTCCATGGCGGCATCGCCGCCATGGAAAGGCCGCTTTTTACATATATCCTAATCTGGTGGATGGTGCCTGCTAGGCACCGCCACCATTTTAGGCACCCTGCACCGTCCACCAGGCAATCGGAACGATTGCTGGCGGCGGAAGGTCTTTGCGTCCGCTGGGGACGCAGTCAGGTTCCCACCGCCATCCTAATCTGGCGGTGGGAAAAATCAGTTTGATGGTGGAAGGACCGCCACCGCAGGGCCGGCGGTTGCCACCGCCGGCCCTGCGGTGGTGGTCCTTTCGCCATCCTAATCACCCCCTTAGTTCTTATGGCCGAAAGTTTGGGTTAGATTTAGTGAAGATTTAAAGAAGGCATACAGTAGACTATTTGGTCCTTGGGTCACATCAGACCATGTACACTTGATCACCTTGCAGTGGCTGTTCACTATAAGTAGGTGCGCTGAGTTCATCTAAATTGCTTTCACGCTCATGACTCATTATGGTGAATTAAAGTACATCTTTTGGGGATATTGATTCCTCTGTGTCAAGATGATTAGATCTTACAGTTTGCATGGGAGTCTGGTGTGCTGCTGGGCAAGCAATTCAATAATATGTTTGCTAATAGTCAACCCTTGAAAGTTGACTTATATTTGCATTGCATACATTTGTGCCACCTTTCACAATTGAATTTAATATTTTCCAGACTATTTGGGGTTTTTATTTGTGCTAGCAAACAGACCTTTTCCCGGTAGTCATCATAAAATTGCTTCTTTGCCGACCAAACTTTTCTTTTATAGCTTTGCCTAAGTGATCTTGCTTTCGACATTCAGTTCCAGTCATTGGGATGAAACTTTAATAGGAGAAATTCTTTATTTAAGTTATTCTTCATTGTTTTGAGCCCCTTTGTAAACCAAGGTATCTTGCAATATGTACCTGATGTGCAAGAATTTTTTTTATGTTTAATAAGCTTTATTGAACTGATAACATTTACAAAGAGTAAGCCATAAACATAATATATTAAGTATAAGATAGTAAAAAGGAAAAAGATAAGCAATAAAACAGAGTAGAAAGCTATTTACATTTTGACAATATCATAGGGAGTAGGGGAGAAAAAGGAACAGAATATAAATCTACAATTTAAGATCGAATATCCTTACATACTAATATAGAACAAAGAAACAATCAAAATACATAAAAAACAATTCAATGCTGAAAAATAATGAAGAGGAAAAAGCAGATAAAGTAACAATTTACGGAGGTTTGAAAATTTCAGAACTTTTACCAGATACATGCATTGTTGCAACCTTAATTAAATAATTAGATAATGGTGACCAATATACATCTCTTTTTACAAAAGGTTTGTAAGAGGAGACAAAAACAATATCCAATCTGTGATGGTGGCAAACATTATTCCACCTAGACTTAACTGAAAGTTTAGCTGAACATTTCCAATTTAGTGTAATTTGTTGAAAGGCTAAAGCCAACATAAGGTCAAAAACCCCTTTTCATGTAAAGATAACCCCAATGACTCTGATAGACTTCCTGTATAAAGAATAACATTAGATAAAGGAATATGCAAATTAAAAACAATTGAGATACGAGACCAGATATTCACCCACAAGGAAACTACAACAGGGCAGGAAATTAGCTATGGATAGAGGAGTAAAATACAATCTATGAGATATAAAAAAACATAGATTGAGTGGTGGATGCAGACGTAGAAAGTTTTAACGATCTAGCCCAGATTTTGTTCCAGAAGTCGATGCTCTAAACACAACCCAAACCTGCTTCTCCGGTAAGTTCCAATTTAATTTTAGAATGGTCAGAACCTAGGGTGAAAAGATGTTTATAAATCAAGGATGCTTTTAGAAGTAACTTCAGTATTCTGAGAAGCGAATCTTCTGTGGAAATAGATTCATTTGAAGGAAAGGTATAAAAAACATCTAGAATTATTTCCATGAAGATTGAGAATTTGTGCCAAAATGAGCTAGGACACTTGAAATTAGCTTGAAATTGGGGAAAGAACAAGGAGTCATACCATCAAACATATCTTGGCCCCAAACTATTCCCCTAAGTCTCCAGGATTATCAATAAATAGGTCTATTGTTAATGGTAATGATACGATTGTACCCAAGAGGAGGTTGTAGGAAAGAATCCCTGGAGATAATCTTTGGCTGACAATGAGGCCTTAACAATGAGCACGTATGTTTAAACAACGGAAGAGAAGTGATATTAGCCTGTGCGGTAAAGGCAAGAACTTCTTTTACAGAAAAAGGTGAAAATAAGGACCATTCAATGGTAACCCATAAAGGTGTGAAAGGGGAGGGAACTGTAAGAAGCCATTTAGATGCTTGTCTAAGACAAAAGGCCTTATGATAAAGTTGAAAGTCAAGAAAGTTCTCTCCTCCATTAAATTTTGGCTTCCTAAAATGTGACAGGGAAATTCTAGGTTCCTTATTATTCCATAAAAATTTGGAAAGAAGGGAATCCATTTTTTTGAAGTAAATGGACAGAATATGGATAGGAATCATTAAAAAAATATGCAACAAAATAGGAGTAATCATCATTTTAATAGAATCAAGATGTCCCCACCATGATAGGAAGAGTGAGTTGCAGGAGGAGAGGAGTTTAGAAATATGATCAAGCCCTTCCTTCATATCAATTTTAACTGAATCCAATATGGAGTTATTAAACTAAATAACAAAATATTTAATTTCAGAACTATTCCATCAGAATCCAGTCGAATCAAAATATTGCTTGAGACCAAATTTGGTGATGGGAAGAATTTCTGTCTTATCAGAATTGATTTTATAACCGGAAACTAGGGATCAATCAGAGATTTCTTACAATAAAGAAGGAATAGAAACTTCAGTGTTTGATGTAAAAAAAAATATCATCAGCGTAGGCGGATAACTTCAAATTGTTGATCGCTATAAAGAAATCCAGAGATAGAAGTATTATGACGGATATGAGACAAAAAGGGTTCAAGAGACAAAATAAATAAAAGAGGGGATAAGGGACAACTTTGATGCACACCATGCTGTAATGGAATGTTATGGAAACAATTGAGAGATAAGGCCCTAGCCGCCGTATCAAGCAAAGAGATAAAGGAAATAAATTTAGGACCAAAACCATGCCAATCAAGTGCTTTAAATAAAAAGGACTAGTCCACTTTATCAAATGCTTTCTCCACATCAATAGACACTGCAGCTAAAGAATAAGAAAGAGTGGGAGCCCTGTTTAATTCATTAAATAGTAACCGATAATTTTCAGAGGTTAATCTGCTTTTAACGAAGCCACATTGCTCTGGACCGATTAGATTCGGCAAAAGAGGTTCAAGTCGTAAAGCAAGTAATTTGGTAAAGACTTTGTAGTCAACATTAACACAGGATATAGGACGATAATTCTTCCATTGCCTAGGATCACGATCTTCTTTATGGAGTAGTCATATGGTGGCTTTTTGAAAAGTGCTGTCCGCCTTACCAGTAACACAAAAGTATTTAAAAAGTTACAAGAGTTTCGGAAGTAGTAAGTTAGAAAAATGTAAGTAGGATTCTACCGGAAACCCATCTGTACCCGGGGTTTAATTTTTTTTTAAGGCGACTTAAAGATCTAGATAGTTCCAGAATCGATAAATCAGATTCTAGAGAAGTGAAGTTAAGATTCACATGAGAAGGAGGGGAAACGTGACTAAGATATGTATCAATAAGAGAGACAGATGCAGGGGATTCCGGAGTATATAAAGTTTTATAGAATTTAATAAATTCCTCCAAAATGTCTTGATCTTTAAAAAGATGCTTTCCTTCCGATGATTTAATGGAGTCTATCAACACCCTCTCTTTCTGAGATTTGAGGTAATTAGCCAAAAGTGTGCCTTTTTGATTCCGTCCACCGTAGTAACGAGCACTACTACGCAGGAGAATAGATGAGGCATTATCAGTAGATCTTTTGTTGAAATCTAGCTTTGCACGAACAAGGTCCTGTAAAGTAGAGTCCGATGAGGAAGTATAAAATAGATGCTCTAGATGTTTAATGTTGGCTAATAAGACTTTATGTTGATTTTGAGACTGTTTCTTTTTTTGGGAAACAAAATCTATAATAAAGCCATGGGCAGTAGCTTTAAACACATCCCATAACAATGTAGGGGAAGCACACAGATCTGCATTTAAGGAAAAAAATCCTCAACAAAGGAGATGCAAGAGGAAGAAAAAATCGGATCCTGCAAGAGAGAGTTATTAAACCTCCATCTAGGAGACCTGGGTTGAGGTCGGAGAAAATCAAAATCAGCAACACCTGGGGCATGATCAGAAATCATGATAGGCTCAATTGAGGAGGAAATAAGATTTTGAGTCAAAGACTTAGAAAGAAAAATATAATCTAACCTAGTAAAGGAGCCATGAGGCAGGGAGAAAAAATAAAATTCTTTTACATCTGGGTTACATAATCTCCATGCATCTACAAGATGTATCTCAGAAATTGTACTATGGAATTGTTTATGAGCTTTATGAGGGATAAAGCAAACTTGGAATTGGCGGTCTATAGTGGGTTAATGATCTGGTTGCAGTGTCCTCCTAGAATAAAAAACTCATCATTATGTTGGATACATTTTTTTTGTAACATTTGGCTAATAGGAATAATCTGGTTGAGTTGGACCATAAACATTAAATACAGTCAGAGATATATTATTAATAAGTAACTTAACTAATAGCCATCTACCCTCCGAATCCTTGTCTACAACAGAACATTTTAACTTTTTATGACATAAGATAATTACGCTATTTTTCTTAGTGGATGTAGGAGACGCTAACACTGAACCCACCAATTTCTGTTTGAGCTTCAAAGCCTCTGTCTCTATCAGATGGGTTTCTTGCAAAATAACTAAATCTGAATTATATGAGGCTAAATGAGATAAAATTCTCTGCCTCTTTATAGGGTTAACAAAATCTTTCACATTCCAAGATATAACTCTGAATGTAGAAAAATAGAACTAGGTATGAAACAACATGATCAACAGTAATAGAAAGAGGGGAATAAAATAGTTAAGAAAAGAGTGTATAGGAGAAAGAATACATTAAGATCAGTGAGAAAAAAGGAGTGAGAGAAGAAGAAAAGGAAAGAGAGAAAGGGAGTAGGTAAGACACTAAGAGAGGACACTACTTGTCAAAAACTGACGACTGTGATACGCACCTTCAAAGGGAAACAAGTAAAAACAAGGACTGGCGACAGACAATAAAACAGCACAGCCAACAGAGGATAAAGACGCACATTGGGAAGGCAAGAACGAACAGGAAACGGGTATAAAAGAAGTCCGGATGGTCTGCAATAATATTAGGGAAAGAGAAAACAAATAAAGAATATCTTAATAAAGGAACAATCATTAAACTACAACCTGTAAAGGAAGCAAAATGAAAAGTAAAAAGAAAATATCAAAAACTGTCACATAAGAGTCAAGTTATAAAGGAAGGAGCAGCAGTCTCCATAGAAGTAGTAGAGTGTGAATGAATACATTTCCAGAGATCCGCAGTTTCTTCAAATGTAGAGGTATGGTTCTGAAAACTAGCCATAAAAAACATGGATGAAATAAGCCATAGCGTGCACCCAAGGCATGCAAAGCCAGTTGAAGCTCGAGGAACAACTTTTGTCATGTAGCAGTTGTTGTGGAAACATCTTGGGACAAGAACAGTTTTGCTCCAGACCAAATTAATAGTTTTTTAAGTTTGGCTTCATTTAAAACTTGTTGGAGGTCAGTGAATTTCAAAAATAGGAGGATCATACCGCAGGGCTTAGAAGGAGCAAATGAAGAGGACAGACGGGGATCCAGTCTATAGGGTCTCGCTGGATTTTTAAAGACACTGACGCAGGAAGGTCTAGAAGTTTTGGAAGAAAAGAAGTGAAGAACGTCACAGGGTCATCTCCCTCAACACCTTCTGGAAGACTATATAAATGAAGATTGTGGCGCCTGTTTTCAAGATCCTCAGCAGACTTTTTTTAAGTGCAGAACATCTTTCTCCAGAGACAAAGTTTTGCAGAGACATCTTGTATATCACTGACATGCTGCTCCACCACAGACACCCTGTAATCCAGTGATGACCATTCATTATCCAAAACTTGTAGACGTGTATTGGGTACCTCAATAAATGGCCTCAAAGCCCGTATTTCCTCCAAAACAGCGCCCAATGATACAGGTGAGACAGATTTCGGTGGAGAAGGAGGATTCTGCTTAAGCCTTTTGTTAGCAGAAGAGGGTGATTGCATTTTGGATGCCGCAATGGATGAAGACGCTGACCGAGAAGAGTTAGATTGAGCCATACTGACAGAATTATGCAAACAATCCATGGGGGGGTTCTCAAGGGAGGGAGAGCCCAACACAGGCAAACCAGCTGTGGGTCTCTTATTTGAGTATAATAAATGTTTACTTCTGCACATGAATTAAGAAGACGTTCAATCCAGCGTGAGCATGGAAAACCGGTGAAATCACCCTAAAAAGACATTCCACTAAATGAAAGTAAGGCAGCCCAATGAAATAAGTCTTTAAATGTATGAGGATGGATCCAAAAAATACTGGGAAAAAACCCAGTAGCAATAGGGATTAATAGGGAGAAGTTGGGAAAAGCAGTACCTCAGTCAATGCCCAGAACTGCAGAGAATTCCTCCAGTCAGGAAGAAATTCAAAATGGCGGCCAGAAAGCCATCACAGATGTCCCTTGAACCATGAATAAAAAAAAAAGTTGAAAGACAGTCTTGTGGTCAGGGGATGTTCAGCTGTAAGTACATTCCAAATTAAAAAGTAGAGCAGAACGGTAACTTCTGAAAGCAAAATTGCATTTCCCGATGCAGAGCGGAGCTCCATATTTAGGTGGCTATCTTGAAAGGCGCCGCGCACGCGTCCCGCTGATGTGCAAGAATTAAAAGTTGGTTTGTTTGGATAGGCTGCAAGGATCCTATTGACAAACTGGTACAAATTTGTGATAAAAGTTTCTCTCTGCATAGTTAAATTATTTTTACAGATCAGCATTTTTAGCTATTATTTCTGGTTCTAGATCTTCACACCACTTTAGCCTCTTTTGAATTTCAGGGCAGGCATCTCCGAACAAGATGTTTATCTTTTGAAATGAAGGAGTGCCTACCATATGTTATACGACTTGTGGGTAGTGATCACTATCAGGACGGTGAGCAAAACGAAAGCTATCTCTTTGAGCAGCGTTAAACTAGCTATTGTGTTATCAATTATTGAGTTTGACTTGTGCACTGGGGTTGAAGGAGCTTACTCACTTCCGCTCCTCGTCGAACGCCGGGTCAGCAGTCTAGTTGCTGTTCACGGCGCAGTTTCATAGAGATAAATGCACGTGATGCGGCAACAGCGCAGCGGACACGCGCAGCGGGCGCGCCGCTGGCAAGCCCGTCTGCGCCCGTCCGCGTCTGACCGGGCCCAGGGGCCAGAACTCCTGCCCCCCCAAATCGACTTTGTTACTCCAGCGCTCAGCTTAAACAGCTGGGCGGCTCTGTAGGAACTGCCTGTGCCCACGTCTTCACGCCGGAACAGTTCCCCGGAAATTGCACCTACTGTAGGTGTAATTTTACTATCAATAACTCAGTATCCACCTTAGCTAAGGTCCAGTATAAAATCAATTTACTAAACTGTAGATCCCTGCCCAAGCACTCTACAGAGATCTGGATGCTACTCAAAGACTCTGACCCGGATGTGCTGTTCCTAACGGAAACTTGGCTTAACCCCAGCTCTGAGCCAGATATTGTGCAAGCACTCCCTCCTGGTTTCGTGATAGAGAGGGTAGATAGAACAACAGGTAAAGGTGGGGGGATTGCCATTATCTATAAGGAACAATTCATCTGTCGCTTGCTTGGGAACCCCCTCTCAGACTGTGAGAACGCCCATTTTGTCATTGAATTCTCACCACTGCTCTCGCTCACTGGCATTCTCATCTATCGCCCCCCGGGAGCGGTAGGAACATTTGATAAATCCGTGCTGGAGGCAGTGGTCAACCTAGCAAGCTTAGCTGCTAATCTCACACTGCTCGGAGATTTTAATCTTCATTTCGACGACCCACGAGCGATAAATGCAATTGAATTGGCCAAGGATCTCATGGCCTTCCAACTGCCTCAAAAAATCCTGCAGCCCACGCACGTTAAAGGACACCTTCTTGACCCGGTGTTCTCTAGTCTAGAGGACCTTAAAGGGGAAGAGCTTACTCCTCTCCCTTGGTCAGACCATTTTTTGGTCTCCCTCTCCTGGTCCCCACAGGTTATCGAACCTTTCACTCAATCGATATGGACCCAAGTCCGCCCCTGGCCCAAACTCCCCCTGGAGAAATGGACTCGAGAACTGGAAATGACCCGACCCATATCGGATCCATGTCCAGTTATAGCTAATGAGGACTTCTCCAGCTGGATAAAAGACTCATTGGATGTGGTCCTTCCAAAAACTAGGATAAAAAAGACCAATGGCTCTTATAAGTCCCCCTGGTTCTCTTCTGAGCTGCGTATTGTAAAACAGCGCTGTAAGGTCAAGGAAAGGCACTGGAGGAAAGATTTCTCAGACAGCAAGAAACTGGAATACAAGGCAGCTATTAGTGCTTATAAAGCAGAAATAAAAAAAGCCCAAGCTACCTTCTATGAGGGTAAGATCTTATCAGCCGCCAACTCTCCCAGAGAAACTTTTAGTATCATAAAAAAACTACTTAAAGCCCCTGTCCCACGAATAGCACCCGACATCTCTGATCTACGTTGTAATAAATTGGCAGAATATTTTACCACTAAGGTTCAGAACATCCTCAAATCCCTTCCGCATAAGTCAGACATAGGTGAGATTTCCCATAACCAGATGGACTCCGACTCACGCCTTTCAGAACACACATTAGAGGCGTTCCCCCCCCTTTCGCAAGATTCCCTCCTCACTCTGCTTTCCACGATAAAGAGCGGATCACCTAGAGACCCCGCTCCGATTAACATCTTGAAACAGGTAGCTCCAATAATAGCCCCTAATCTGACTGACCTGATTAACGCGTCTTTGTCCACAGGAACAGTGCCTATCTCCTGGAAAGGGGCCATGGTGAAAGCCCTGTTAAAGAAACCAAATTTGGACACGGCAGATCTGGGCAATTATCGCCCCATATCTCTCTTGCCAGGAATAGCTAAGATGGCAGAGAAACATGTAAATCAAAATCTCTCAGGTTTTCTCGAAACCCACAACCTGCTCCATTCCTTGCAAACAGTTTTCCGCCCACGTCAGAGTACCGAGACGGCCTTGCTAGCCGTGGTGGAGGAAAGCAGGAACATTTTAGAATCAGGAGGTTCGACTGCCATTATACTCCTCGACCTGAGCGCAGCATTCGATACGGTGAACCATAGGATCCTGGCTCATCGGCTCAGGAAGATAGGAGTAACAGGCATGGCACTTCAATGGCTGTGTTCTTTTCTGGAGGGAAGGTCCTTTCAGGTATTTGAGGAGAGCTTTGCATCCAAATCTACCCCACTACTGAGTGGAGTCCCTCAGGGTTCCTCGCTCAGCCCGACCCTTTTTAATGTATATATGGCCCCACTGGCATCTGTTGTAGCTCCCTATGGAATTCACATGGTGACCTACGCCGATGATACACAACTGGTGGTGGCGTTAAACCAAGCTGATCATAGTACTAACAGCCTTTACCCCTGCCTAGAGGACATCTCGAGTTGGATGGACGCATCCCAGCTCAAGCTCAATGGTGGGAAAACTGAGCTCATGATACTAGGCAACCCCCTCAATTACAAATCCAGCTCTATGTGGCCAGTGGGCATGGGTCCCCCCCCTGGTCCCCAAATCAGAAATCAAGAGCTTAGGCATCTGGCTGGATCAGGACCTGAGCTTTAGAGTACAGGCTAGGAAGACGGCAGCCACTTGCTATGGCTTGCTTAGTATGGCCCGTAAAGTCTTCCCGCTCCTTCCCTTCCAAGCCAAAAAAGTATTGGTTCAATCTCTTATTCTGTCCAGCCTGGACTATGGCAATGCACTGTACCTGGGTGCCCCCACTACAGTAGTCTCTAAACTTCAGTCTGTGCAAAACAGCGCGGCCAGGCTTCTTATGGGAGTCCCCAATCGACAATCGGCGAAACCGCCGATTGTCTCTCTTCACTGGCTTTCAGTCCAGGAACGTATTAGATTCAAGGTACTTTGCCTAGCTCAGAAATTCATGCAGGGGATCGGCCCCCCCATTAACTCTGCCATGATCCGCCCCTATAAAGCCAACAGGAAACTTTGATCAGATGATCTTCATCTAGCCGTGGTTCCTAAGATTAAGAAGGCTAGGAGTGGTGGGCGCCTGTTCTCCTTTAACGCCTCTAAACTCTGGAATTCTCTTCCACTTTCTCTTCGTAAGGTGTCCAATCATGTTGCCTTCCGCAAACAATTGAAAACTTTTTTGTTTCCCTAGCTCTTTGCGGTTTCTCCGCCTTCCTCTTGTGTTCAGTCCTAGCGCTGGGATGCCTCTGGGTAGCCATGCGCTTTATAAATGTGTTTTTCATTTCATTTCATTTCATTTCACTTGTCGGTGATATAAGTCCATGCTGGGGGTGTTTCTCCACTGAAACATTTGTTTATTACTCTCAGGCCATTTCAGGCAGGTAATGGTCAGGTTTTCTCTCAGTTTATCCTTGTCATCACTTTGCGGCTGTGTTTGTTGGGGTATTTTCCATGTTATATCTTGAGCAACTGTGTATTCGTCGTTGTATTCTATGTAAAAAAGATTAGAGTTAAAATCTCCAGTAATTGCTATTTCGGCTTCATGGTAAATATGCATTAACTCTATAATGATACTCTGTAGTTTTCCAATTATTGATTGCTTCTCACTGTATCTCGGGTTAATGTACACGTTTACTATGACTAGTGATGACTTTTGCTTTTGAGACCAACCATCTATGCAGCCTGTATCGAGAGTTTTTTTTAGATCTAATACATTTATTTTGACGTTTACATTTATAAAAGTACATCACAAGGCCGCCCTTTGGCCACCCGTTTGGGTTAGTTTTACTTGCGGCAATGCAATCGTCTAAGTAGCCCATTAATGGGATTGAGTGCATAGACTATGTTTCTTGAAAGATTATATGAAATCTTTGGAAATATGTGATATTATCGCCCTCGCTTATTTTGTGAAGTAAGCCACCCACAGAGCAGATGTTTAAGAGGTCAACATTTTTGGTGACTGAGGTTGCAGGGCCTTTAGGGGCCTTGAATCAGGTTGAAACTCCTGGGGCTAGGATGGTTGGTCGCCAGCCCCAGTCTAGGTTGACACTGGTCTTTATGAATGTGCTTAGTTGGGATTGTAAGCATTCTGTGAAGCATTACATTTCAACACTGTCCAGTAAGGGCTCTTCGGTTGTCAATTCTTTGCCAACTTGGTTTCTTGGAATGGAATACAGTTCTTTTACTTTGGAATAATGTTGGAAATCGGTGGATTGTATTGGGGGGATGATGATATAGGACTTATGCCGACGATTGTTAATATATTGTAGCTGGCAAGATTCTTGAGTCAAAAACCTGTGAGACTTTATTTGCCGTCTAGTGTTTACCTTACTTGACAGGGAGGGTAGTATTGATTGATAGTCATTGTCACAGAAAACCAAGATCTTAATGCCCCATTCTCTTAAGATGCCTTAAATCCTATAGAGTCAGTGGGCAAATTCAATTGAGGCAAATGTACCATGGGTGGGCTCCGTGCTCTGAGTTCTCCTAGGTGTTCTGTAGAGAGCAGATCAGAGGATTCTATCGAAACCAACTCAGGTACACCTTTTAACAATTTCAGTAGGTTGCCACAATGTGATATATTATGTCTTCCCTTTGATTTGTATCCAGCAAGGAATATTAATTTAGTCATGGTCAGATCAGTCAGGTTCTCAGAACAATTGTTTTGAATATTTAGATTCTGGTCAGAACAAGAAAGTGTACTTGTTTGCGTGTGTATAGAGTTATATGCCACTGGTTGGAAATTTGCCACTTGAGAGTAACTACTACCGATGGGCACCTGTTTGTCTGATTTGTCTTATTTTAACTTAGGGCACATTGATTTCGGTGGATTTAACCTAAGTGGTTGACCCATGATTTAGTTCAGCCAGACAGCAATTATTCTCTATTTGATTGATTATTGGTTCAGTAGTGTTTTTTGTAGGTATGCCCATGTGTCTGACCATTAGATCCATTTGCTTTTTGGCTATTACTTGGTCATTTGACCTTGTACTTACTAATCTTTCCTTGTATTGGACTGAGTAGTTCCCCAGTTTCCCTTCATGTTTTGTTTCCTGGTTTTCCTGTGCCTTTATTTGTCTAGTTAGATCTTTTATTGAAGATTGGTAACACAATTGACAATAATTGCCTTTGCTCCACGTTGGCAGTTTTGTACTTATTCTTCCATCCCTTACATAATATTCTCCAAGCTCTTTTGGATTTCTGGATTGTCTTTCTAGCACTGGTTGATGGGCTTCCATTTGTCCTGCGCTTTATTATGTTTTCTAAATATGAGATTCCAAGATCAACTTTAGCAATTATGTTAGCCTCCTTTATCAGAACAGAGTCGCTAATCAGGGCTTTGTTTGAATGTGCTATGCACTCAATGAGCTTGGTGACATTTGTTTGAGATGTTTCCTGTGTAGTTTTTGATTAATTTGTTTCTGTTGCTGCTGGGGAGAATGCACTCATGGAGCAACTGTGAAGATTCCTTGGTTTTAACCAAGCTGGTTGGTGTTTTGTCAGTGGTTTATGCATCCCTATCTTTACTTCCTGCTGAGCTCGAGCTAAAGACGTTGAGGGTGTAGGAATATCTAGAACAGTAACCTATGGTAATTGGTGACATGGGGGCGTTTTTGACATTGGGAGGTTGGCTAGCATCTTAAATGGTTTTAGGATCCGCCTCCCAGATTGTTATTAGAGTTACTATATTTATTATGCGTTTGTTGTTGCCTTAGTGTGGCTTGGCCATTTAATTCCTCCATCAGATTATTTAGTACCTAAGGTAGGGTGCTCAGCTTGTCCACTATGGGTGAGCTGGGGCAGCACATTCATTTTATATCTGATTCAGTCGAGCTCTAACAATGAGGTTGTTTAAATTGTCTAGTTTTGAATCAATTCCAGATACAAATATCGACAAAGTCTTTGTAGGGTCCACCTGGATGTCTAGTTTGGTTGAATAGAAAGCCAGCACCTTGTTGGTAGCTTGTAAGGTACCCTAGCACACACTGTATTTACCATGATGATTTGTCAGCGTCCCTGATTTCTCTTCTTTGTCGTTGCTTTTCATTAGTTTCATCCATTGTAATTATATTTGAGCTCACAATTGGAGGATATAATGCTGGCAGTGTCTTGTCCTGATCCAAACTCTCCATTGCACTCTCTAGGAGTGTTATGAAGTGTTGAATGTTGGTAGAAGTCTTTGGCACGTTGCTTCTAAGATTGTGATTCCCTTAGATAAATAAGACTTGAAATAATTATTTTGTGACACAAAAGTGATGGAGTGAAGATAGATGATTTTGAGCAGTCTTGTTCTGACGGGTCTGTTGTTTTAATTAGACTTTCCCTCAGTTTTTGCAATGAGGCAGGGAGTAGGTCTGCTGCATGTCTGTGTTGATGTTATCAGGAGAAGCTCCTACTGAAGGATTCATGATTATGTTGGGCCATGCATCTCCTTCCTCTAATGTTCGCATAGGGGTAAAAGATTCTATTTGCTCAGCTGACGATGTTGCTCCAGTGCTTAGCACACATTTTTGATTACCCTTTTGATTTTGGGATATTTAATGTCTCAGCATATTAGGAGCCTTGGTCCCCATTGTTCAAGTTGTTTGAGCTGTTTTTGATGTTAAAATCAAGAGGGGTAATCATCCACTCAGATCTACCTGAGTGTTCATGGGCCGTTAAAGTGACTAGCTGGTGACTGCTTTGTGGATTTTTCATTTTTTTAGCATGTTGGCCATCTGTTCCAGAGTATTAATTGCCTTTGTTATGGTTGCTTTGGGTGAACCACTTTCCACCTCAGGGCTATTAGTGGTTTCCAGCTCTGAATCGTGAGTTACTTGAAAAAGTTGAATGCTCTTGAAAGTTACAATGTATTTCTGGTTCTCAAGATCTGTTGGCGAGTCATCTTTAGACTTGTTGGGCCAGAAGTAACATTCTTGAGGAGTTTGGCTAGGCCCTGTGGTTTCCTTTTCCTTGCAGTGCTTGACACTACAGCTCTTGTTTTTCCCAATCTCTTTTCAAGTTCTTACATGGGGAGAGAGCAACAAATAGCAACAAAATGCAGGGGGCTTGGGGGGGGGGGGTTTATGGAATGTTCAGATTGGGACTCCTGAGACGTGGGGCATCCTGGTTGCAGTGATGATCAGCTGTAATTTACATATGGCTGGTGTGGAAACAACTGCTACTGCTGCTACAGTAGCTTTAAGGGTTTCAGAGGATTACCTAACACATTGGGGCACCAAAGCGGGGGTGCTGGCACACCGGACTGCCAGCCAAGCTAGGCAAAGATGGCAACCTGCTTCCAGTCCCCACCAGAGTTCTGCCATTAGCTACACACCATGTGCTTAACCTCTCCTGCTGTCTCCGGGCTTTTCTGCCCACCCCTCGAGACTCACCAGCAGCCTCTGCATCCAGAAAGTCCTAGATGTAGGTGGGGTTGGATGAGCAGGCAGTGCTCTAGCATGCAGACCCCAGGGTTGCGGAATGGAGTATCTTCAACCCGGGCATGTAATAAGCACCCTTCCACTTCCACAGCCTCTTCAGCCACCAGGTCTACCTGTGCCACCTGTGCTCCTTCCAGACTTTGCAGCTTCAGCCGAGCTTGAGCTTAGCCTTCCAAGACTCATTATACCACTGCTACCGACGTGGGCTGGGCCCGCGCCTATCTGCTCCGACCCTTGGCTCTGGCTCTAGCCCCTGGCTCCAGCTCCTGCTCCAGCAGCTCCGAACCCCAAGCAATACAATACAGGCATGTACGCCATAATAACCATGTAAGTCACAGACATGCAAGCCAGTGGAATAAAAATGGGACTCAAAAAATGAACCTTGCATGAACTAAATTTGTGGATTTGTGAGGGAAATATGGATAGATACAGGGACACTTCAGGAGTGCTTATTTAGATAAAAATTTGTATTCCTTTTTGTGCATATAGATTCCGTTTTCATAAGCCTTCAGTAATAGTACCTAGCAGAGAAGTGGTTGTTGCTGTAACTCACAGAAATATTTTTAAAAGGAGAATGTATCCTGTCTTCTTAATCCATCATATTGAAAAACAAGCATTGATAATGCACTAGGTCTGGCTTATGAATTAAAGGGCATCTTTCTATTTTTGATGTGTTTGGGCACTCAATAAGTCATCGTACAAGCACTCTGTCACTCATCTTTGCACTCATGCATCTATTCATCCATCCACTGATTCATTCTTGCATTCACCCTCTAACACAACCACATTAAAACTCACACACACTCAACAAAATATACAATTTGAGCAGATTGTAGATAGATAGTTGTATTCGTTATAGGTTTTGTTTCATTACTAGATCCCGGCAGACAGCTAGAAAGAGAATTATTACAGTGCAAGTCTTCTCCCCCTATGTTTGTCAGAGGCGGTAACCAACACAATAATTCTTCCCTACAAAGGAAATCTGTGACATTTCCTGTAACAAAATATCTTTCTGTGGGCTTTAATAGAGAAAAATAACAAACTACCCTTAAAGGCTTATTATCCTTCACATATGCTTTTCACATCAATATGTCAGATCATAACTTTTCATAATAAACAGATTAGACCTCTGGCATTGAAAATATGTTTTCCTAGTTAACCAATCAGGCCTCTAGCTTTTATCAATGGCTTTTAAAAAATAACCTACTGGGGACTCTTGGAGTGAGCCTACATGGCAACCATCAGGCATAGTGATAAAATTACAAGGGGGGAGGGAGCACACTGCCTCTCATCCCAGCACAGTTCTCCCCATTGCATTCTGGTAAATGCAGTATGCTTACTTTCAAAGTTGCTGTAGTTCTTCACCAAAGTTGGTGCAGGTGGTGCTGTTATCTCTAGACATGTTTTTTTGGGTTTAGCCCTTCATCAGTAGAGAGCAAAAGTAATGTGGAGCAGAGAAAAGTCATCAGGGGTTGCTGAAATGGTGCCCAAGTCTTCACAGGTCACAGTACCACTCCACAGGCACATAGATGCATCCCAGGAGAGCTCACCAGCTCGTTGGCTCAAGGGAGCCTTTCAAACACAAGGGGGAGGGAGCACACTGCATCTCATCCCAGCACAGTTTTCCCCATTGCATTCAGAGTGAGATAAATTTAATTTTTGTGCTCAGGGGAGTTTCCGGTCCGACCATATACGTTTGCTGCCTTCCCCCTGCGAAGATTTCTGTGTTCAGCTGGAGTCACGTTTTGGAGCTCTGATTTTCCCAATGGGGAAGGCTGTAGGCTGTATATGAAGAGGACTCAATAAGGCCTTCTTCACAAAGTCCTTTTAAATCAGATTTGCTGCTGCAGAAAAGCTCAGAGCGAGAGCAACCTGAATCTTTTGCACAGCGGCACTTACCTTCATTGGATCATCCTGGCAGGTTGGTCCCGGTTATCTGGAGGTTCTTGAAGCCAAAAAGGTTTCTAAGTCTGAGGTTTCAAGAAATGTTTGTAGAAATACACCTTGACACCAGTCAGGGGTCCAGGATCTTGGGGACGGCAGATGGGGGTCAAGACTAACACCAGCAGAATCCAGCAGAGGGGTTCAGGGCAGGTTCAGTTGGAACTGGTCAACTGGGCTGCCGCAGAAAAATGCCTCTTGTAGCTTGTTGTGTCCCAAGAGTTTGAGCAGGAGGTCTGCCTTGTGAACCTTGAAGTCCTGGGCATAAGAGGGAGAGAATGTCCAGTCTTTTAGGCTCTTCTCAGGTTAGAGACGGCTGGTCCAGTCCACTTCAGTTCACCCTTATACAGGTTCAAACATGTTTTCTGGAGGGTACAGGGAAGCCATATTTATGCCTGGCACCAGTCTGTGGGTGGGGGAAACTCCTGGCCAATTCCTAACCAATGGGATAAAAGTTCTCAGGAGTAAACCTACCCACTTTTGCAGGATTGTGTGCCCTTCTGCAAACAATCCCATAGTGCCCCTATCTACCTAAAACCAAGATGGCAGAACCTTTCTTTCCCTGTGCAGAGCTTCTGTGACCACCGCAGAGAAGTCACCATGGAAATGAGCAACCTCTTCTCTGTGGTCACTATAAACCAGCTCCTCTCCCCCTGGGATTGGTGCCTGCCTGATAGTGGAACAAAGGAGGGCCATCCCCTGGAGTCTGCCAGCATTTGCCTGTGACAGGGTATGCATCTTTGAAGTCAATCAAGTTCCTCAGCACAGCCCAGATGGCCATCCAGCCTGAGGAACAGACATGCCTCCCCACACCAAAGGCCGTTGTCCTGCTCTGGGAGCAGTTTTCATATCTCATCAGTGGGACTATTCAGCTGCCATGTGACAGTTGAAGCTGATGCAAATAGGCCTTTAGGGGATTCAGGCAGAGAAAATGTAACTTTCTAAAGGTACCATTTTGAAGATATTTCTTTAAAATCTGACTTCAACAGGGAATTGGACTTTTAATAATTTTTTTTAAAAGTCCAACAATGAAATTTGTAGGTGTTTCCTAGCTGAGATAACATTATCAACTTTAATATAGCATTCCAATGCTTTCTCTTGAGCAGCCACCCTTGGTACAGTGAAAATAGCTTTTAGGGCTTTTTCACTATAAGGACAGGTGTAACAGTTAACATTTACATGGCCTACTTTTAAATACAATGCACCCTGCCTAATTAGGGGAGTGACCTATTAATATTTAAAAGGAAGGTTTTAGCCTGCCAAAAGAGGTTATTTTGATAGGTCGAAATTGCAGATTAAAACGGCACAGCCTGCCTAAAAATGGTAGGCCTGCAGTCAGGTTTGCATTGTCACTCCTGTGCTTGGCACGATGGGTGCTGCAGTCCATTAGTGACATGTAACTTACAGCCCTTGGGTGCACTCTGTACCATATACTAGGGATCTATAGGTAAGTTAAATATACCAATAAGGGGTATGCCAATATCATCATGTTGAAAGGTACCTTACCACTGGCTAGCATGGGTATGGTACACAGAGTTCAACAGCCAGCAAAAACCTTCAAGGCTAAGATCTGGGGGTACACCATGTAAAAGATGATCATTTCTAACAGTAGGATTAATAAAGAGTAATATCAGCTCAAACTTAATGGCCTATCAACTTAAACATATGCTTCTCACAATAATTCCATCAGGCCTACTGGCTTTTTCATATTATTTCATAATAAAAAGATCAGGCCCATAGCCATGATGATTGGCTTGCCACCATAACCAACTCAGTCATTCTGTATTGAGTATAAACATTGCCAGAAGCCCAAATGTGCAATACAAGTTGTCTTTTTAGTGTAAGCACACAGATTTAACACATTTAATTTCTGTAGTCAGGGGAACCAACATGTGGCTGAGGCCTAAGCCCCTTTCTCAATAGGACTCTGAAAGCTCTTTTTTGTTGATATAAGGCCAGGTGAGAGTTGCACTGTCCAGCCAGACCTAAAAATCCATGTAGATCATTGTTTCCCTGGGTTCTCAACCACAAAACTGCACTCTTCTGAAGTGTAAAGTTAATAACGTCCTTCCATCCATGTATGCTGCTGCCAGAGAAAAACAAGAATAATAAATTATTTAAGTTCTGTAAGACACTTTAATAGCAGGACAACATCATGTCTGTGCCCTTAGAAATTGAAGCTCAGGCAGCTGTGCCCTTAGAAATTGAAGCTCAGGCAGCTAGATTGATAAATAAACAATCACAGCTGTTTGAGAGCAAGCACTTTTATTGTGAAAGCACACAACTTCTGCCCAGTGAAAACATGTACACCTGGCTACCAACATGTGGACGAAGCAAAGTGCACTCTCCTGGTAGAGCTTCTTAAAGCCCTTTTTGGGTTGATCAAATAATACTCGATGACAGCTGCCCTGTCAAGCCAGACCTAATGAGGCAGGGTCTTTAAAAACTATACGGATTTCTACCCTCATGGAATGTGCCATCTTCCCTGTCTCACAGAGGTCAGTGCAGACACACCTGAGTGAACAGTTGTCCTTTTTTTTAGCTTCTGCCACTCTGCATTTGCTCTCCACTTTCTCATTGGGAACAGAGAGAAGGCAAATTGTAAGAGAGGGACAAGTTGTTGAGAAGACGATTGTACAGGTGGCAAAATGTCAATTATTTTCTTTGCAATGTTAGAACTGAGGGCTGTAGATCCTGAATTAAGTGAGATGGCAGGATGCCAGGTTTTCCTTTTTTCAATGATGCTAAAAAGGAAAGGACACGCCAGAGGGAAATGGGAAGCATCGCAGGATCAGGACAAATGGACTATCGCCACCAACTTTAAATACAGGCCATCACATGAGGAAAAATTAGTGCTTGCTAATTTAATATAACCTACACAGTTACCTCTGGTAAATTTAATACAGAAAATGCCTTATTAGATAAAATACTGCCTTGAGCTGATGGAATTTACTGCGCAAAATAACATCAGCTATGAGCTGATTTTAAAGTAGGTAAAACCTACAAGCAGAATTTATAGTGAAAACTTTGGCTGTGGGTGTGCACCAAACAGACAACGATACTAGATTGTTTTGCCCTGCATGGACTGCATACCTGTTTGTGAAGCTGAACGATATTTTTGGCCAGTGGTGTTTTTACCACATCATAGTAAACCTGACTCCAGAAGTATTTGTGTAGCCTCTAAATGAACAGTGTTATAGTGGTATGTACTGTGTCTTAGAGCCAGGTAATAGACCTGTCATCCTTAGGGTGGTCTTCCTGCAAACATTTTGCCTGCTTACCTCCTCTTTTTGCTGTATCTTTTTGTTCGCCTTAGGACTCTGAGCACTGTACCACTGCTAACCAGTGCTCAAGTGCATGTACTTCTCCCCTAAACATGGTGATATTGGTGCATACATGAATGACATATTTAGTTTACTTATATGTCCCTTGTAAAGTGGTACACCATATACCCAGGGCCTGTAATCTAAATGCTCCTAGTGGGCCTGCAGTTCTGGTTGTGCCACCCCCACAAGTAGCCTTTCAAAGCTGTCTCAGGCCTGCCATTGCAAGGCCTGTGTGTGCAGTTTGCTGCCACTTTGACTTGACATTTAAAAACACTTGCCAGGCCTTAAACTCCCCTTTCATTACAGATAAGTCACCCCTAAGGTAGGCCATAGGTAGCCCTAAGGGCAGTGTGCTGTGTAAGTAAAAGGTAGAACACTTACTTTTAAGGTTTACATGTCCTGGTATTGACAAACAGCTAAATTAGTTTTTCACCACAGGGCCTTCCTACTGGAGCTGGCTCACGAGATTCCCCTGACAGGACACCTGGGCCAAGACAAGTACTTTGCAAGGCTTGTCCCTCACTTTTATTGGCCTACAATCAAGAATTCCTCAGATACATTCTCTAGGACTTATGTAGCCTGCCAGGCCAGTGGGAAGAAAGGGCAGAGGCTGCAAGTCCCTCTTAATCTCTTGCCTCTCGTTGGCACACCTTTGAGTGGGTGAGCATTGACATTGTTGGGCCTATGTATCCCCAGACTGCATCATGCGACAGGTTTATCCTGGTTCTGGTAGATTATGCCACTAGGTGCCCAGAGGCAATCCCTCTGAGGATCATGACTGCACCTGCGGTGGCAAAGGCTCAGATGGGGGCTTTTAGCCGAGTGGGTTTCCCCAAGGAAGTTGTGTCTGACAGGGACACATACTTCATGTCTGCATACATGCAGTCAATGTGGAAGGAGTGTAGGATAACCTACAAATTCTCCATTCCTTACCATCCACATCAAATGGGCTTGTTGAGAGATTCAACAAGTCCGTAAAGGGCATGATTAGAGGCCTACCTGAGGCCCTGAGGAATAAGTGGGACGTCCTCTTACCATCACTGTTGTTTGCCTACAGGGAGGTACCACAGAGGTACCCTTTTGAGCTTCTGTACGGGCACCTTGTTAGAGGACCTCTGAGTTTGGTTAAAGAAGGGTGAGAGCAAGCTCCCAGGAAGATTCCACAGGATGTAGTGAGCTACATGCTGGATTTCAGAAGACAAATGGCTAAGTTGTGGAGCAAGCTTCTGACAACTTAGAAGCCAGTAACGCTGTAATGTATGAGAGGTATGACAATAATTTTACCACTGTGGAATAGCAGCCTGGGCAGAAAGTGTGGGTTATGGAACCTGTGAAACCAAGGGCCCTCCAGGACAATTGGACTGGGCACTATGAAGTGATTAAGAAGCCACCTACCAGGTGGACCTTAAGACCCCAGGCAACCCCACAGGGTGCTTCATATCCTTCGCCTAAGACCCCACTTTGAGAGGTCTGAGATCACCATGCTCTTGGTGACAGATAGAGAAGAGGAGGAAGAGGGTGAACCTCTCTGCAGAGAGACTGCCACCAATGGTTGGGACAGTACTCCTCTCTTTTCCCCCTTACCCACCTATATACCTATGATGTGGACACAGGGGCAACCTCCCTGTTAAGAATAAATCTTACAGGTTGTCGTATAAGGTGAGGGCCAGCATTAATAGTCAAGTCTCTAAAATGCTGCAGTTGAGGGTGATAGAACCCTCCAGTAGCCCCCGGTCTAGTCCTGTGGTTCTGGTACCAAAATCTGCCCCACCAGGCACAACACCTGAACTGTGGTTCTATGTGGACTATAGAGGGCTAAACTTTGTAACAAAGCAAAATGCTCATCCCATCCCCTGGGCTGATGAGCTTATTGAAGGTAAGGGACTGCCCAGTAGTTAAGTACGTTTGATCTTACATCAGGGTACTGGCAGATTGCCCTAACAGAAGGTGCCAAGGAGAGGTCTGCCTTTTCCACTCCAGAGGGCCACTACCAATTTGTGTGATGCCCTTTGGACTAAAAAAGGCCCCTGTCACCTTCCAAAGGATGGTGAACCAGGTACTTGCTGGTACAGAGGCCTTCCCAGCTGCCTATATGGATGACATAGCTAACTGCAGTAGCAGTAGGAAGGACCACCTTTTTCACCTCCAGGAAGTGCTTTAGGCTCTGCAACAGGCAGGCCTAACAATCAGAGCCAGGAAATGCGAAAAAGGACAGGGGTCTGTGGTGTACTTGGGACACCTGATGGGCAGGGGTAAGGTGTAGCCCCTCCAGGCCAAGATTGAGAATAACATGGCCTGGGTTCCCCCAAGTCCAGACTGAGGTCAGAACATTCTTTACCCTCACTGGGCACTACAGGAGGTTTGCCAAGGAATAGGACAGCAGTTTGCTCCCTTGACAGAGCTGACTTCTAAGAAGCAGTCCAGAAATGTGATTTAGGCAGAGGCATGTCAAACTGCATTTGACTCCCTGAAGCAGGCCCTGTGCTCAGGGAGTTTATCATGCAAACACATACCTCAGAACATGGCATGGGCAGTTTTATCACAGATAAATTAAGAGGGCCTGGACCAATCTCTAGCCTTCATCTCCAGGAGGTTACTCCCCAGGGAACAGAGGTGGAGTGCTATAGAAAGGGAAGCTTTTGCTGTGGTCTGGGCACTGAAGAATTTGTGGCCATACCAGTTTGGTACTCACTTCCTGATTCAGACTGACCACAGGACCCTCAGGTAGCTCGATCAATTCAAAACTGTTGAGGTGGTCCATTTCCCTTCAGGGTATGGAATTCAGGATAGAACACAGATCTGAGGCAGACCACGCCAATGCTGATGGTCTATCTAGGTTCTTCCACCTTAATCATGAGAACTCCCTAGAGATTGGGTAGATCTCCCTACTTTCAGCTGGGGGTGACACATGTTAGACCTGTTATCCTTAGGGTGGTCTTCCCCCCTCCTTTTTGCATGCTCACCTCCTCTTTTTGCTATATCTTTTTGCTGGCCTTAGGACTCTTCAGCACTTTACCACTGCTAACCATTGCTAAGGTGCATGTGCTTCTGCCCTAAATATGATGACATTGAGTATACGTGATTGGCGTATTTAGTTTTCTTATGAGTCCCTTGCAAAGCGGTATACCATATACTCAGGGCCTGTAATCTAAATGCTACTAGTGGGCCTGCAGCCCTGGTGGTGATACGCACACAAATAGCCTTTCAAACCTGTCTAAGGCCACCCATTGCAAGGCCTGTATGTGCAGTTTACTGCCACTTCAACTTGGCATTTAAAACCACTTGCCAAGCCTTAAACTCCCCTTTTATTACACATAAGTCGCCCCTAAGGTAGGCCTTAGGTAGCCCCAAGGCAGGGTGCTGTGTAAGTGAAAGGTAGGGCATGTACTTTTAAGTTTTACATGTCCTGGTAGTGACAAACAGCTAAATTTGTTTTTCACTACTGTGAGGCCTACTCCTCTCACAGGCGAGCATTGAGGAAGGAAAGGAGTAGCTGCATCACGTTTCGTATATTTGGAATGGTATTGATAAATCTTCTTTACTGGTGAAGTTGGATTTAACAATACTATTTTAGAAATGGCACTTTTAGAAAGTGGGCAATTCTCTGCTCTTACTGCTCTGTGTGCCTTGCAGCCTGTCTCCAATACATTTCTGGGGTGGGTGACTGCTACACTTTGTGCATTCCATTTAGACAGCCACAAACACAGGGAGGGTGGGTGTGACAGAAAACTCATTTGCATTCATGTACATTCTGATAGCTCTTCCTGGGAAGGGAGAGAAAGGGGGATCTGACACTTACACCTGAATAGGCAGTGTCCTGTGTCCCACACAAAGGGCTGATTACCCCTTACCGATAGCCTGGGAGACAGGGCTAGGATGAAAGGGGACCTATGCACTTCAAGGGCCTGCTTTGAAGTCACCCTCACTTAGAGTAGAGTATAAATACTGGGGCTCTGACCCTACCAAGACAGAACACTACTGGACCTGTGAAGAAATCTGTCAGTAGTAAAGACTGCTGTGCGACAAGGATTGACACTTTGCCTGACTGCTGTCCTGAAGGAACTGCTTTCTGCTTTGCTGAGCTGCCCTGCTGCCTGCTGATTTCTGCCCTGCTGAGGATAAGGACTGGACCCATCTCACTTGAATCCAGAGTGACTCCTGTTCTGAAGTCTCAGAGCCATCAAAGACTTCCTGCACCCCTGCAACAGCACCTGGACTCTGCCATCTGTGAGTCCTTCCTGCCAAGTAGTGCCAATCCAGTCCTGGGCCCTCGAAAGGTGATTATTGCTGTCCAGAACCATCAAAATCGACACAGTGGCAACTTTGCGCCAATCGGAACCCATGCATTGCCATTTGATGACAATGCAGGAGCCAATCGACGACATTGCCTTGACGGACTGCACGGCACAGCGACGAAGGAGAGCGCAGCTCGATGACGACGCTGTGCCTGCATCATAAAGTGGTTCGATGCCGAAGCCTTCACTGCCTGTGTGGATCAGTGCTGACGTTTCACCACGACGACGCAGTGCCTCCTCAACTCCTCGCATTGAGTCTTCGACTTCAACCCTTGATCCATCCAAGGTACTTTGTCAGCGGGACCTACCTGAGTCCTGTAGCCAGCCTGCCCTCCATTGTGGTCAGTCTGAACTTTAGATTTACCCCGGTCTAGCACGACCTCAATTGACGTCTTGGCGCTATTAACTTCTAAATACTATTTTTGGTTTATTCTTTAAAAATTAGTAACTCTGTTTCTACTTATTGGATTTTTGTCATTTTTGTCTTGATTTTCTCATAAAAATATTCTCTATATCTGTGTGGAGTATTTTTTTGGTGTGTTCATTGTATTACTGTGTGTGTCTGTGCTGTACAAATACTTTACACATTGCTTCTTTAGATAAGCCTGACTGCTCTGTGCCAAGCTACCAGAGGGTGAGCACAGGCTATCTTTTAGTGTGTATCTAGCTTACCCGGACTAGAATTCTGGTCCCTAGTTGGACAGGGTGCATACCTCTGCCGACGAGAGACCCAATTTCTAACACCAGCATTATGACCCTTTGTGCATTTTAATCCGGTTGTATTTCATACCTTATGCAGAAATACACTGTTGCAAAACCATTAAATGATAACCCTGGCAGAGCAGTAATCTCGACTGAGCATTCATTTACCGACTGTGATAATATATTTAATAAGGGTCTCGAGACTTGATGTACAAAGTATTTTCTGGTTGCAAAGTCTGTAATTTACAAGATCACAGGACTTGCAACCATAAAATTCCTTTTCTCAATGTACAAATGGGCTTTTGCTACTCTTTTCAAATAGCAAATAGAAAGTGGTGTGAAAGAAGAGTCCCTCTCGTATTTGCGACCCACAATGGAATGATTCAGTTGTTTCTGAATGCAATTGTGGCCACAAACCAATGATCAGTTACTGATACCAGAGTTACATGTTGTCCCCGTGGGACATCTTCCCCTTCGGAATCAGGCGGGCGGCCTCAGGTGGTAGACAATTATTTGGGGGACCGCTACGTGGTATTCACAAGGTAAATCATCATATGCTGCTTTACAAAATAATTCACATGTTGCATGGAGGTATGCAGTCTATCACAATCATTCATTCCTGCTTTGCAAACCCGAATATACATTTTTACAATCAGACTGATTAGCATTTTGATCACATTACAAAGTGCTGGGCGGTAGGAAAAAGGTGGTGTGCAGTTTGCATCCACTGTTTGTGTCTTGTCCATTAATACATCAGGTTGCTATTGCACGCCTATCTTAAACATGCATTTCTTGAAATAAATTGTGCCATTCAAGTCATGAATGCAATATTAGAGGAACCGAAACACAAGTGAAATACAATTTCAACATTTCTCCGATAGTGTTTAATGTTATATATTTTTTCCTGTATGCATATTTACATTAGCAAACATTAGAAGATTTTTCAACTTTCTAGTGACTTATTGAAGTCAATATACACGTAGAGAAATTGTGCTTGGAACATGTTATAAATTTGCAGCATCAACAGGTGGTGTGTGCATATTGATCTAAAATGGTAGACTCCTCTTCTGAATGGGTAAACTAGTGAAAACAGAGGCTTTTGGTTGTGTTTTTTTTTAGAAAGCCAGGACTTTCCATTAGTAATTTATCTTTCATTATAATGTTTGTGCGAGAGTGACTGGGCCAGAAGGTTTACATTTGTCTAAATATTCTTGGTTAATTGATCCTTTTAAATACTTAGTTTAAACACAGGTGCAACAGCAACAAAGACTTTGAAAATAAGCCACGTAATGGACTAATTGGAACTATTCATCAAACTGCTTACAATGCATTTCCCAGAATTGAGAAGGAATGTTCTCTCAGAGCTGTCAACATGTGGTGTCTGTTAAAATAACCTCTATGGTGCAGGATTTACACTTGGTACTTTTTATTAAATGTTTTTCAAGATAAAATATGACTTTAGTAGTAGAAGAAATGTAGCAAAATACATGATCACGAAACAGCACACCCATTCTTCTTTTCAAATGTGTGCCTTCTTTAAAGATCATCTTAAAATTGCCAACATTTAGAAAAGGGCTGAAACTTGTGATACTCCTAAAAAAATAAAGTCAGTCAGTCAAAAAACTTTGGGGCATATTAGCAAGACCCACGTTAAAATTATCGCCGTTTTAGCGGCAGGAAACTGCCGCTAAAACGGCGATAATGGGCTTGCTAATATGCGTTATGGAATTCCAATAGAAGCACAGGTTAGATGTCCTGCACATCTAACCTGGGCTTCTATTGAATTCTATAACGCATATTAGCAAGCCCATTATCGCCGTTTTAGCGGCAGTTTCCTGCCGCTAAAACGGCGATAATTTTAACGTGGGTCTTGCTAATATGCCCCTTTATTTCGACCGTACAGGCCATAAAAGCACATAGAAAAATAAAGACCAAAGGGTCAAATTATTTAGTCGGTTAGTCGACAAAAGTTTAAAAGTCCTTCAGTTAGTATAATTAGGAACACTTCTTACTGTTCATTTTCAAGGAAAACACTAGGAAATATTTTACTCATGAAAGTTTATCACCTTTGCCATGGAGCCACAAGATTTGAAGATATTCTGTTCTCTGTACTGATGTACACTGCCAAAATAAATCATTGTACTGATTCACAAAGGAAATGTACATGTTTGAGTAATTTACACTTTCAGTAGGTTTACTACTTTTTGGCTATCCACAAAATCTGAGTGTAAATTTACTCTAAAAGCGTAACCTACATGTCTCCACCAAATTGAAGGGCGAAGGGCTATTCACAAACTGCAGGTGGTATTCACAAAGGTAACTTACAGTTTTGAGTAATTTTCACGTACAATTAACTCTTACACTTTTTTAGTAACTTTGCACTTGGTGTTTGTGAATAACCAAAACTAGTTGTTACTTAAAAGTGTAAGAGTAATTTGCACATGTACATTTTTTTAAAAGTGTAAATTACTTTATGAATATCCCCATGCATCTTGTGGTACATTTTGTAGTACTACAAAAAGTATTACACAATGCAGTTTGTGACTAGCATTTTGTAGTACATTTGTAGTACTATTGTAGTACCACAAGACATACTACAAAATGCAGTTTGCGAATAGACTTCAATAGACTTAAAGTACATTTACAGTCTCAAAACGTGTAAGCTAACCTTTGTAAAATTAGGCCCTCAGTATATATTCCTGTTTAAGCAAGCATTTTACCAGATCACTGAGGAAAATGTGTGAAGGGAGTCCAACAACCAGTGCTGCGATGGTGCTGGTAATCCCAATTTGGCTCTTGATATAAATCACCAGCTGAATTGGGATGAAGAGTGCTGTGAGAACACTGTGCAGCAGAAGTGTTTCACCTGGGAATTTCATCTCCTGAGAAGAGATGAAATGCCCTGGCCAAATTCAGCGGAGACTGGAAAATAATATGCAGGATCTTGCACAAAACACAGATTCTTGCATGTTGTTTCACAGTACAGCTGCCAAACCTAAAATGATCCAGTACAGGGGGGAACTCTCTACATGGTATTACAGTGCCTCCTGTACCAGGTGTCTACTTTTTGGCCTCTCACAATCTATATGTTTTCCCAAAATAGAGTGAGAAATGTCCCTGAACAGTAAGGAGAGAATGTCTGTCTGTGTGTGAGAGTCAGGAATGCAAAATGTTCCCTGCATTTGGTTTACAAGTTAAGGCAGTGTAAAACAGACCCCAGCATTCAACTAGTTTCAAAGTTGGGAGGATAATAATTTTAATGTTAACCTTTGATACCATGTTGCATGTTTGCAGGGAAAGTAGTAGGGGATTAACATAAGAAAAGCAGGAAAGACCATGAGCTACCTATAGGTCAATAACCAGGATCTTCCCAAGACTTTGCCAACTTAATAAAAAATATTGCAAACTACTAGTCTTTTTGTGTAGCCATGTTCTTAGAAAGCAGTGACAGATTACATCTTTCAACAGCAAAAATAGGTTTTGTTGAGTATTAGCCAGCATTTGAATGTAGAGCTACCACTTTGTAGCTGTCATACTATCCCGGGTGCACAAGTATGTTTAAATTTCCTTCTAGCTTGACTTTACTATGGAAAAACCGCCTAAGTGCTTGAGGAACTCAGATTTCATACATTTCTCAAATCAGTGTTACAGAAGTCTGATTTTAGAGCAAGTAAGTTTTATAGAGCTTTTGCATGGTAGTACGTTCATTCCATGCCTTGTTCACTAGATTGTCTCTGCAGGATGTCCTCTGCTTCAGTGCATACCACACACAGGAGTTCTGCACTCTCTTTTATATGCCAACTTAGCTTTGAGTGCAATAGGATTCAACAACTTTAGGAGAATCATCCTTTTTGTTTTTCAAATGGCATTTTTGCTGACTACTATTTTAGTTGCTAGGGATCATGACCAATGCTTTAGACCAACAAGCTAGACTGCTACCGTATTTTGCAGACAGAGCTTGCTGGCTGACTTTGATGAGAAATTCTTTCCTTGATTCTTGGAAACTGGATTGTTTGCTCCTTCAGCATTTAAAACTGCAGCATGGAAGCTTTTTGCTACTGGTACTCCCAGTTGTTGGATATACCTTGACTTTCTACATGCATTTTTTTCTCCAAGTTGAGTGATATGAGGTCAAGAATATCCATGACATACCACCTGGCCATCAAATAACCATGTCTTACCCTATATCCAATAATTCTGGAATTTGACTTAAAGCATGATCAGGGAACGTTCCAGAGGTTAAGATGCACCTGCCACAAATGAAACTCTGCTTGTGCCTCTAGTTTAAAATGTTGTGTCTTTGTAGTGCATAAAAAGGAAGTGGTGTGGGAAGGGAATACCAATTAGAATAAGCACACTAGAAGTCCAACCAATCTAACAAATAGTTGAAGGTAAAGAAGAGAGATGACTAACACTGCTTAGATTTCTTCTTCATAATTGAGGCCTTGACATCTGGAAGTTGCAGGACAAAAAGCCTGAGTCCATGCTGAAACTTAGAAAACCCATCTGCTTGGATAGTGTTGTTGCATATTTTAGTGATTGATTACAAACATTTGATTCTTTGATAGAGACAACCAAATTAAAAGCTGAAACCTGTGCTATAACGATAACATCAACTGTTGAGAGGAAGAAACAAACTCTTTCTGAGCTGAGAAAAGGAGTTTCTTAAAGCATCAATGGGCTGCAGCAAGTCTGAAGGGAAACATAACCTGATAACATATTCCTTACTGTGGACCTGGAGGTCCTTTTGGTGTTGCTATGTTGGAACAATGGAGTATCTAAGGAATGTGGTAGTTTGGAACAAGTGCTATTCTCAAAAGAATGGGCTTCAAGCCAATATATTTGAAATGTCTACCAGGCCTGTATCTGTATATTTTTTTTCCAATACTACTAGACAAAGGGCCCACATTAGCAAAAGCATCAGGATGTGTTGCTCTCCACCTATTTGTTAATTCAGGAGAGCAATGGCTTTTTCTGTTACTAACAGCAGGTGAGATCATCGTAGACTGCGTCAGAGCTTGCAATACATACACTTCCATATTGTCTGTTATAGCCTTCATAAAAGGTAGCTTACCTTGTTTAATTCATGATTAAACAAACACTGAATATACACATTCAAATATACCTTAATATTTCTGCTTCATAATTCTATTCCTTATCACCCAATAGAGATGGTGACCTGGAGAATTGCCCTATATTAATAATAATTAAACTTGCACACTCTTTGAGGCCTAGTCACAAACTGCATTTTGTAGTACGTTTAATAGCACTGCAGGAGTGCTACTCTCATATTAAAAAATACTATTCACTAACATATGTGCAGAGGTTTCCGCCTTTCCAGTCTTTCTAGTCTTTTTTTGTGTAGAGATCGGCTCTCCGAGTGTGCAGACCTGAGTACATGTACACCTACATTTTAGCAGCAAATGTGAGAGTGACGGGGGAGTGGCCGAAAAATAGGGAATATGCACAACAAAATGGGAGGGATTTAGGGAAGAGTAAGGAGGGGTTTAGGGAGAGACAAGCACCCACCCAAAAAGCATAAGCCCATTTCTATTTACAAACTACAACACTAAAATTATTGCAGCTAAAAAAGACCCAAAGCAATAGTAAATGTACTCCAGCTCAGACCTCGAATAAGTCCAGCACCCACTTGGCCAACCACTAGTACTCCAACACCTTCTCATAGAAAATAATGGAGGCAGAGATCTAAATGAAAGAGGAAATTATGTTAAAATAAATTAACTTATTTTGACATTTTAAAAATATATATACATTTACTTTAATGTTTAAAAATTTATTTGTAAATAAAAATAAATATTATTTTACTGTAAAATATTTGAACAATCTTTTTAATTTAAAAATAAATATAACTTTTTAAAACAAATAATTAAATTAATGAATATTAATTCTATACATAACTTTTATTTATATTTAATGCATAATACACATATATAAACATTTTACTTCAGGTGGTTAACGTTTTATTTTAATGACTATTTTAGAAAAGAATTGTCATTGAATCTAATATATTTAATTAAATGAAATATTTAATTTGAATTAAAGTTAAAAGTGCTGTAGCATTTTTCTGTTTTATTTTGGATTTAAATTCATATATTCAAATGATTTACACAAATATTTACCATAAAATGGGCTTTGTTGTTTTAAAATGTAACACATTTTTTACTTTTCCCTATACTTTACTTCACTCGAGCCAGTCAATATTTAGACAGAACTTCAGTACAGAGACGGCCTTGCTCGAGGTCTCCGAATCCATCAAAGAGACCCTTGATAAAGGAGGCAAAGCTGTTCTTATCCTCTTAGACCTCTCTGCGGCTTTCGACACCGTGCCCCACGGCCACCTCCTGCAGAGATTACGGGAGTGCGGTCTGGGTGGCACAGTGTTGAAGTGGTTTTCCTCCTTTTTGGAGGACAGAAAAGAAGTCTGATCTCCTCCTTTTGCAGCCAGTATTCCGCCTTTGGAAGTTGGCATTCCCCAGGGTTCCGTTCTGAGCCCGGTACTCTTTAATCTGTACATGGCTCCCCTGGCTACCCTGGCGGAAGCCAGTGAGGCTAAGATTATATCCTACGCTGACGACACACAGTTGTTGTTCACATGTAAGAAAGGGGAGGAGTTCAACGGGGAGAAGATAAACAAATGTCTTACAGAAGTTTTCTCCTGGTTCAGACATAACCACCTCAAATGCAACCCGGAAAAGTCTGAGATTATCTTCTTTGGCTCCCCTCCGCTGGACGTTTGGAAACAATGTTGGCCAGCTGACAGGTCCCCTCCCCAGTGAGCGGTTAATACTGTCAAGAATTTGGGAGTGAAAATGGACGATGCTTTATCCATGAAATCTCAAGTCCAGTCAGTGGCAGGCACGTGTTTTGGTCTTCTGAAAATGCTCAGAAGATTCCTCTACCTGCTGCCGACCTCTAACAGAAAGACGGTCGTTCAGGCCCTCATCACTTCCAGATTAGACTATGGGAATGTCCTCTATCTAGGCTTGCCAGAGCTCCTATTGAATAGACTTCAAGTTGTGCAGAACGCGGCTGCTAGGGCAGTCCTTAGACTCGGGCCTAGAGACCGGATCTCCCACCATCTCAAGAACCTGCATTGGCTGCCGGTCCGAAGCAGAATTCTCTTCGAAGCATTAGTCCTGGCCTTCAAGGCTCTTCATGGCATGGGGGCCCATTACATCCGCAGAAGAGTTTCACACTATGTTCCAGGCAGATCCCTTAGATCAGCACACCAACATTTGATTGCTGTGCCCAATTTTTCCAGAGCCCGCCGTGGCGGCCGCTCTTTTCAGGTGTTAGTGGCCCAAATCTGGAACACGCTGCCACTTCCACTTAGGCAGGCTACGAACATACTGGCCTTCAGGAAACAACTGAAAACTTGGTTGTTTCAGCAAACAGCATAGGGGCTGCTACCCTAAAATCGGAGTTTTCCTTAGGTCCCCGTCTCTTCTGTCTCAGCGCCGGGACACTCCGTTGAGTAGCTGCGCGCTCTATAAGCCCCTTTTAACATAACATTTAACATAACTTTACCATAAGGATATCTCCGCTCCAGTGACGGCAACCTCTCCCTACATGTGAAATATTACTAATGGTAGTCAACACTTTGTAGTAACTTTTCACTCAGTAATGGTGAATAGCCCAAAATAGTAAAGATGCTATAAAGTGTAAGAGTAAATTTACACATGTAGATTTACTCATGTGTAAATTTTCCTTAGTGAATAGGCCTGTATATCTCCCAATACTAGCTAAAAGTAAAACGTGCACAAACTGCATAACAGTTAATTGTGTTTGCTTCCTTGATTGTTACATTTCCTGGGTTCATGGGAAATGTAGGTTCTTTGTTAAACAATAAATGGTAATAAATTGAAAGGCAAAAAGCACAATAGAAGCCTCCCATCTTGCCATAAAATTGCATGCAAATACAGAAAACAACAGTTTAAGCACTATGAATAAAACAAAATCCAATGATAATGTAGTTCAAGCAGTTGCTGAATTCAATAAACCAATACAACATTTTGCCTACGTTTAATCAGAATATGGTTGCCTTCAACAAATGCATTAGTGATATCAGCTCTGTAATGTAATTCATTTTCTTTTGCAAAAATTGGCAGTTTAAATTTTACTTGGGGTGTTAAACACAGAATAAAAATGCAGCTCCTTAATATATATCCCCGAAAACCTCGCCTGTTTTACGTTATTACATTGTGCTTGTTTTGTTACACCCCAACACAGTTGACACATAACTTTGATCATGCACTACTCATTCCCTTACTCTTTTCAAATAGCTGTTGCCCAATTTAATATTCAAGATTGCAATTTGTACTCTCATGTTTTCCTGCTTGTGCTGCCCCCATGTCTCCCTGCTAGAAGGCTTTCTAGGTTTCCTCTACCTCTACCTTGAGCCATCATCTGCCTCTTTTTCCATTTTCCCTCTGTTATCTCACATCTTCCTAGCCCATGTCCCGCTTCCATCTCGTTCTCTCCACCTCTACTGACTCCCTCCTACTCTGGCACTTTACCATCCTTGTGCCTTCTAGCAACTGCCAACTGTCACTGTGTTGCCTCTCTATCCACTTGTCCCTCATTCCTGCCAATACCCCTTCGTATTTCATGCTCCCTCTAACCCTTCACCTTTGCTCATCCCTGCACATATACCCTATGCACCTATGTGCTCAAAGCACCATGTTGATTACATGCCTGCTTGCCTGTGTATATCCCTGACCCTGTCTATTCTATATTTTGCAATCCTAAAATGAGGGCTCACTTACCAATTGTTAAATATAAAGCACCCAACACGTAAAAACCAGGCAGAGTCAGATTTTACACAGAAATCAATAGAGAATTTTAAAGTCTAGGAAATGAGATGGGAGTGCAACAATTGACTTACACACAAAGACCATGTACTGTTGTGAGGCACCCAAAAGTATGAAAGACACATATTCCATTCCCAATGTAAACCAAATGTGCATATGTCACAAATTTAATGATATATTTTTGATCTAAGTTCAATGGGATATTTAATCATAATCAAAAAATGTAATCTCAGAATCTTCCTGCTATACAATATACACTTTATGCATTTTGGACAAGGCCTTTCTTCGGGAGCAACTATGTACATCAATTTCTAAAACATAATCAAATAATAACAACATGTTAAGCCTTAGTTGACATCACAATTCAAAATTGACTAAAAAATCAAATGAAATAACATATCAGCTTGTGTACATTTTTTCTCTCGGAAATACAGTAATTACAATTAACATGGTCCAGTGGAAGTGATAGTCCATTCTCATTGTCTGTTTTAACATTTTGGCTTCCTCCTGTTTTTCATAATCAGCCGGAATGCCAATTTATGCTTCTAAGAACTCTGTTCAACCTCCATCTTACATTATGATATCACTTATAGCTTGTTACAAAATGAGTTTAACATGTAGGGCCTTTTTATTTTTATTAATAGCAAGATAGTTTCATTGTAATATTTAAACCACTCAGTGTAGTTTTCTTCGATCAACCCATCTATAATACATCACCTTGTAGATAAATGTGTTTTAAATCTCCACTTTGAGAGCATTGTCACTTCATGTATTTGAAATTTCTTCTGGTTAATGTTATGACAAATCTGCAGGAAATGTTCAAGACATGAATGAAGGGTTTTATTCCTAATCTTTGAATTGTGTTCATTTCTGTTTCTTTGGTGACATTTGACATATATTTCATGTATGTTTCCACAAGTACATTGTTAGAGAAAATTGTTTGTGCTATCTCACACATAGCAACATGATGTAACTGAATCTTAGCACTTTTGGATGGAATATTATTAAAAATGTAATTGTATTGTTGCAATTATTGCATTATAAGCAATGATATGTACCCAACATTTGAGGATTTAGAAATTGTTGTTCTTTCAGGTTGTATTAATTATTAGCACACATTATTTTATCTAGTAAATACAGCCAATGATTTGCCTATAAATGTAGTGTTAAAATCATTCGCAATGATGTTCCAATGGTTATTTATGATTTTAGCAATAATATTCAATTCTTACAAATATGGAATAATTATCATCATTCTTGAAGGCATATTTTTTTAATCTGTTTCACCAGGCTGTCTTTTATAATATTGATTGTAATTGTCTCTGCACTTTGAATGATAATAGATCATTGAAGAGCCAAGTTCTCAGAACCGGTTCAGGACTTCTGATTTTCAAATATAATGTTGTTTCCCATGTTATATTGTTGCATTTGATTGAATGATAGAGTCTCAATTTACATGGATTAAAGTTGTCACTGCCAATAGGTTGTTGCAATTTGAAAGTTCCAACAATACATTTGTTTTAAATGAACTCTCTTGCAACTCAATTGATATGCCTAAGAAGTGCACTCTGTGTGCCAGTCTTCAAGCATGAAAGTGTCGTAAAATGCACATTTAGCATGTACTCACCAAACTTTATTAGAGTGCCATAAGATCATTTTATTGTTTTAAATATGAAATGTTAGTACAAAGCCATATGGTACCAGAGTATCACTAGCAAAATCTAATGTGACAGAAATATTGTGTCCTTAATATCGTTTAAAAAATCGCTTCATATTATCTAACAATAAACACTCGACACACGTATTTCTGCCAGACTATATTTTGCTAATGATATTCTGACATACATCCTACAAAAGAACAAATGGTAAATGTAAAATTCGCAATTCATATGGCACAATAACCATCAAGCATAATGAAAAGCATTGGGTAAAACAAAAGCAAGCAAACCACTTCAGGAAATCTTAGAGTCCACCTATTGCTTAACTGGATACCAAATGTGAATGACTAGTGCTTTTCCATGACAGCTGTTAAAATACCCACTTTCAACTCACAGTATTCATACTATAGCTTGATGCAGCGGAAGTGGGGGGGTCATATAATATCCCACATCAACCTTTACAATACCTAAGGAAGCGTAAATACTATAATGACGGGCCCATAAGTCATTATCCTTTCTATTAGCAATAGCAATATCAAAGGTCCTCCAATGGAGCTTTGGTAGAGTTAAAAGGGACTAAGTAAAGAAATCGGAGAGCTATTCCTTCACGAGTCCCTGTATTGAAGAAATAGTTATACCATAATATACCACAAAATGCATTAATAATATGACAAATGTTATCCTAAAAATAAGTCATGACTCAAGAAATAACAACAGACACTAATCTTTCTAGATATATTTTGGGTATTATTTCAGAAATATGAATGGTCATACATAAATACAAATCATAAGAGTACACTTTGTTCGCAAATATCACAGGTAAACAATCACAGCTTTCATAAGCAGAGTAATTCAAAATCATCAAATTCAGGTGAGAAAAGGAAAGGGGAGAGAGAAACAGTGAATATCAGGGTAATCACAGTTCAGTTACCTCTCAAAATTTTAGAGAAAACTAATGCACAGCGTGCAATTAGTCAAGAAATCTATCTCCACGGCCGTAGGAGAATAGTGTGGGCAGCATCACCAGCCGATGATTTGCAAAGTCTCTATAGAAAAGTTCTCCGCAGTCAGGATTGCCAGCCAAATCAGGAATCAGCACAGCACAGCAAACAGCATACCACGGATGCAGGACAGGTCACCAGAATGTGAACGAGCCGATGATCATTTTCCCACCAGCGTCTTTATACTGACTTCGCAACTTTGTTTTACTAGGTTAGAAACTCTCCTAAATCCTACAAGCCATTCTTATTGGTCAGATCTAGAGAAGGAAAACAACTCCTAACGATGACTTTACAATTTTCTCTAAACAGTCTTTGTCTTAAATTGTATAACTTCCTAGAGAGGAAGGAGGAAACTACAGTTTATACATTTTGTAACTACATAGCAACAGTTTCATTCTGAATCCTCGCCTAGACAGGAAAGAGTCGTACTATTCTCCACTCTCTAAGGATGTAAATGTTATTCTTTACAAGGACATCAGGAAACGGCATGAAAAGAAACAAAGGAGCACGGAAGCACATCCCCTAACTAATACATTTGCTTAGGCCTGCATGTTCAGCAAAGAAAGACAGAGAGAAAAGAAAAATAATTTCTACATTTTCTAGGCCTACTCTACTTTCACGAAGAAATAAAGAGCATTTTCATGCTTGTGCTTGAATATTCCTGCAGTTCAGGAAACATAAAAACATTAATATTAGTTGCAAATCAATAATTTCTTTTCACTCTATTATTATTCGTAACCCTATAAAGAAAACTTCCATTCTACATGTCTTATTCTAATTCTTAGAAATACGTACAACTTTGCACATTTTCGGTCATACCTTTTAGTCTTCACATTTTAGTATTTATAGTTTTCACGCATGTTAGTGATTTATTAAAACACGCACATGGGTGGATTTTCCCGAGCAGATTTTATTAGCAAAAATCATGCTCCATCAATCCCCCATTTGATGGTATCCCAAACCATCACAGCAACCCATATCAGATTACTATCTGATAATGAACAATCAGAATGCAGTAGTTTGTTTCAGCCTAACACCCTCTATATCCTTCCAGGCATCATAATAAATCCCTTTTCGATCTTCCATTTCTATTTCTTCTCTTTTCCTTTTCCTTGCTCGACGTTTCCCTCAGTAGGCTTACTCCTGTGACACTTGTAAAGCAATATTATCACTAGTATGCTTGCAGCAATAGCAATTATTGGTGTTAGTATTCTCCCTAATATGCTATTAGAAAAATCAGAAAACCAGTTACCTATGGAAGAAATACTCTTACCAATTTTCTCCCATGCACCATCAGCCTTCAGTTTTGACAGATCATCATGTAAATGAGTAATGTTACTAATATATCCCTCCAAATCCCTACTCTTATCAGGGATATAAGTGCAACTTTGTTGAATCTTTAGCATACTACAGACTCCACCTTCTTTTGCCAATAATACATCTAAGGCAAGTCTATTTTGTAAAACCATGGTCCTCATAGCAACCATTTCAGTATCAACCATCAGAAACCCTCCAGCGGTATCCGTTGATAAACGATCAACCACTGTCGACAATTTTCGAATTTTCTGTGAATTTAGAATAACCCCAACTGAAGGTATCAATGCACCAAATATATACCCAATTATTTCAGCAGCACTCAAACCCCTTTTTCTTCGTGTTAGTTGCTTTTCATTGGTTCCTTGTTCATCATTCACATGATACATTTTAGGAAAGACAATTCCCATATAACAACATCCATACCAATGTGGTGGCAACCTATAGTAGGCATTTTTACCACATATGAAATATACCCCAGGGTAAACAGGATCTGTACCGCCCTTTAATCCCCAACCACCAGTAATTAAGAAAGTGTGTTCACATTCACTGGAACCAATGAAATGGTTATTATAATCTGTTTTCTGCCTTAGTATGCAAAGCTTTCCCCTATGGGGCCAATCCAGAGCCATTGCAGCAAAAGTCTGAGTCTTCTGATAATTTCCTTCTTTATGTGCCCATGGAGGCTCTTTACTCTTTTGTTCAGCAGCCCTGCGTTTAAACTATCTACGTCTACCCTCTACAGAATTTATAAAATCAATCTCTACACTACTTAACCTACATGTTAAATTATGTCTATGTAAGGGCAATCAATTTCGAATTTTGGGCTGAGGTAACTACTGAAAGCCATGAAGCTTTGACAACATAATGTATAGGGAATACAGCATGTGCTGCTCCTAATGTTCCATTGTTACCTCTCAAACATAAGCCATCTACAAAATGGACATTGTTGGGCTCAATCAGAGGTTCATCATTAACGTCTAACCTTGGCTTCAGACATAAATTTGTGACACCAAGACATTCAGGTTCAGTTTCATCACAAACAATTTCATTTGCTGGTAGCAAGCTCAATACATTTGAATTTAGACATTTCTTGATCACAGTATTTTCCCAAAACAACTCCACAAAGGAAGGGACCATTTCATTAATTGAACATTCCATCATTATATTCTCACTCTTTTTATGGCTGACATCTACCACAGCTACTAAGTTAAGGCAGCTGGGTATTTCTGTGATAATGGGGTCAAGGGTCATTGGTAAATACGTCACAGACTTTTGAACACATTCATGTTTTTGAACAGGCACTGAGACAGCGCAGCCCTCCCTCTCACTGCAAATTGGTATATTTTCTTTTAAATAAACTTGCACCCCTAGTGCTGGGGCGCGACATTTTTTCTCTTTCAACTCTAGGAATGCTTTTGTGCAATTGTTGTCCAATGGAAGCGGATCAGACACATCCTTGTGTGTAAGCCTCAGTAAAGGCCTAGCCACTAGAGAAAGGATTGGTATCCACTGTCTACAGCAGCCAACCATTCCCAAAAACATCCTGACTTCTTTCTGAATTTGAGGTGGATTCATCTGAATTGCTTCCACTCTCTCTGGTGACACCTTTCTAGCTTCTTTTCCAATTATGTGTCCCAGATATTCATCTTCTTTTTGACAGTACTCCTGACTATCCTCATGCACTGTGACATGAACTTGGAAAAAATCAATAACAGTAAGCCATTCTTCAGCACATGGAATGTGAAAAAATATATTGGCTGGATTCGGTACCATAGGACAACATGGAACAGTTATGCTGCTAATCTCCTGCACTATTCTGTTCTTTTCATTTAGTTTCTGTAAACCTGTGATCAGAAAGTTATATAAACTTCCAATCAATTCCCTCAAAAATTCTTTACTCAGTTTATCTCCAATTATTGGTAAAATTTCTGCAACTGATGGTGTTCTCAAATACATGTCATCTGGTTTTAATTTGACTAAGACTTGTTCTGCACATTTTATTAATCTGACATCTTTTTCTGTGAACACCCTTACTTCTGTGTTTATTATTTCTTTCAAATCAGAAGGTAATTTTTCAACTGTCATTTCTGAAAATAATCCTACAGCTGTCTCTTGTTGCGCCATTTTAAACTGTACATCCTCATCAGGAATCTGATATTTAATATCACCTCGTCTACAGTAATCTGTGTTGTTTAATTTGCAAAACAAATGCTTTCCTGTCAGGCCTTCAGTGCTTGAGTCATAAACAACAAATTGGTAACCTTCCTCAAATGAACCTATTTTTGCTGCAGCCTTCTCTAAAACTGGGTTTGTAATTTCTATGTTTAAAACTCCTACAACTAAGTCTGGACCTTCCACTGTTTTCACAATGGACTTGGTAATTTAAGATATGTTGGGGCTAAAACTCTCATTTTCAAATACAGCAACCTGTTGAAACGCGTTCTGATTTTGTTTCTGGAAAAAATTCACACTTGCTCTGGACAACTGATTTAAATTAATTTGAACATTTTCCATATTTTGTGGGAGCATCTGAGCTTGAAAAACTCCTGTCATTGGCACCTGTTTCTGAATTGACATTTGCTGAGCTGGCACATTTTGCACCTGCATTACTCTCTGTGTTTGCACATTTCCATTTAGTGCGTCAGGTTTAAATTTACATTTCTTCTTCCAATGCTCAAATCCTTTACAAAGATGGCAAAAGGACACTTTTTCCAGCAGTGCGACACTCATACCTGAATTTGCACAAACCAAAACACCATTCTGTGAACACCAAGGGGCATATTACCAACAAACGGAGAAAAATATCGCTAAGCGCGCTTAGCGCTATTTCAGTTATCGCCGGCCATCGCTGGAATGTATCGCCTGGATAGCGCGTTATTAACAACGCGTTTCTCCAAGGCGATATAAATTCCAGCAATAGTGGCGAAATGCAGGAATATCGCTGGAAATCCAGCGATATTCCTGCAGCGATAGGGAAAACCTTGTAAATATCCCCTGGTGGTCGTAGCACGACAATCCACCCCCCTTAATAAAGATAGCTAAGTCTGAAAATGATCAGACGTTAGCTTACGGCGATAACCGCGGTTAGCGCGGATTTTATTATCGCTATGTGTGTCAGGGCAATGCTTGTAAATATCGCGATGTGAAGTCAGCGATATTTTACATGTTGTTATGTGTGGACACGCCCACTTTGCATCTCATTAGAGATGCAAAGCGAGGCGTTGGTAAAAAGGCTGCAAATATGCGCTAATGCATGTTAGCACTGCCTTGTAAATAGGGCGAAACCATTATCTCTGCTTTTTTGGCTTTTAAAGCCAAAAAAGCGGAGATAAGGCCCTTGATAATATGCCCCCAAATCTTCCTTGAGCACCTTTTATTTCTGCTTGTGAAACAACACACTGTATCTCACTTTCATTCTCTGCAAACAACTGATTCTGAAAACTTTTCTGAGCAAACTCCCTCTGAACCATCTTAGGTTTTTCCTCAAACTCTTTCTGCTTCATTCCTTGTCCAGCATTATAGTACCCTTCATACTTCAGAATCCTATTTATCAACTTTCTTTGCAAACTAACCAATATTTGCTGTACGTGCACACTGATCTGATCAAAGAACATTAATCCAATAACCAACTGAGTCACAAAGAATCTCATGCCACTGGCATCAGGACATTTTCACCCACTGTGTTGTTGAAACTCTAAACACACACTTTCACAAAGCTCATGAACCAATTCTTCTAGCTCTTGTGTGTTTCTTTTAATCTGTACCCAATTAGCATCTTTTGCTGGCACTCTGCCCTTCAGGAGAGTAATCACTGCTTCGTTTTTCTCCATACCAACAGAAAATGATGGTGCATTCATGCAAACATTTGTCATTGTCTCCTCACCTGGCCCTTGCACAACAACTTTAGATTCAAACCACAATTCAGTTTGCATGGCAGGGTCAAAAAACATTTTCAAATAAGACACAACTCTTTTGAAATTTCAACAAATCCATCAACTTGTGGGTACCACAGCATAGGCTTGTCTCTCAATTTTGGGAATGTGTTCAGAAATGCTGCAAGTTCACTTTTGTTCCGTGGCACATGAACATGCACTTCTCCCACCATCTCTCTCAATGAGTAAGCAAAAGCTTCTCCCTCATCCTGTTTATTATTTTCCTCAACTAGATCTGGTGGTTTCTTTTTTCTATCCAGTTTCCTTGCTGGGTCTGGTGGTTTCTTTTTCTTCTCATGTTTCCTTGCCCACTTGTCTCCTAATTTTTCAAACCCATTGCATTTGAAAATATATTTCACCATTTCTGCAAGGTGTAATTGCATTTCTGAACAACTCATTGTTTCATTTGCTTCATCATCCATATGTACCCTGAAACTTTTCTGAAATGGAAACTTCCTGAAACATCAATTTCATATTTTTGAGCCAAATCAGTCAGTCTATCATGTGTAGTTACTGCACATGTAGTTTCCTTACTCAGGGAAATTAATTCTTTTTCCTGACACTGGTTCATATTTTCATGATTTAAACAGCAGGGACTGTTAATTTCTTCATGTTCAAATTTTAAATTTGAAACATTAAGCTGTCTCTCTTTTTCCGGGTCTGTGTTAATTTGTTCCCCCATGCTCTCAATCTTTTTAATCACTGCTGCTTCCTCAAAGTAGGTTTGAAAAATCCCATCTCCTAATATATTCGTTTTTTCCTGAGCTGTTGGTGTTGTAAAGACCATTCCCCCTTTTTATCCACTCTTGCTTTGCCTCTTGCTGTTTTTTCCCACATGCTTAAAGCTTCAAATTGTGCAGCTCTAGATGGTGTCTTTATTTCACATAACACTTCCCTTAATTTGTAAATAATTTGCAATTCAAAGGTACCACATTTTGGAAACCTCAAAGGACCCTCTTTTTTAGTAATCTTGCACCATTGGTGAACCCACAAACATGAATTTTGTCCCAAATTGGTAGACATAAAATGCACAGGTGTTCCTTCAGGGGCATCACCAATTAAAATTGATTTTTTCACTTTACCTCCCAACAGTTTCTTAAAAAAAAACAATTTCATTTCTGCAATAATTCAATGCAATTTATTTTCTCCAATCCTGTCACAATTGACAATTTCA
This sequence comes from Calotriton arnoldi, assembly GCA_963921515.1. Taxonomy (NCBI): domain Eukaryota; kingdom Metazoa; phylum Chordata; class Amphibia; order Caudata; family Salamandridae; genus Calotriton; species Calotriton arnoldi. Next base: position 1,630,707 of record CAWUFW010000384.1, on the reverse strand, counting down.
ATTTCAGTCAGTTTAACTCCTGCTACTGACCCCTCCCTGTACAAAAATCTGCGTCGATGTCTTATAAGGTCTTTTTTAACAAACAAAACAAACTACATAAACACAAATTGTCTGCTCCACTAAAAGAAAATCAAAAGTATATTCATGCACTCAAAGAGAAAACCCTACACTCCAACAATAAACCGCGACCAGCGTGATTCTTGTTCTCTTACAAAACGGAGGACTCTCGGGACTACCCCAGTTGCGCTTACTGAAGTGACCCAAATTACCCCACTATCTCATTCAACAAAGTTCCCTTTACAATACTTTCAGTTCGACGACCGCCTAGTATTGTATTACCAGCAGACAATGTACATCACCTTAGTGTACGCAAACACTAAGAACAAACAGCCCTTAGGCATATCCCGGGATCTCAGGCCTCGACGGACCAGTCCAACAAAAACTCAATGTGACAAAACTAACTTTTTTTCTTTTTTTTAAAACTTTTATTGGCATTTTCAGCAAAACATAGAGACAAGACTCCCTTCAGCATAATGTGGGGTAGCACCAAAGGACCACAATATTTAAACATCAGTATACATGCAATATTGTCCATAATTGTCATACCATAAACAGTAACCATCTGTGGTTCCCAAGTTGATAACAGACCAAGAGCCCTGGCATGTAGAGTAGACATCCCACATCCCTTATAGCAATACATCAGAGCTCAGTTCCCACTTGCTGTCACCTTGTCTAGCCACTAGGTTACATATTCTCTTATTGCTCTTTAACCGTCCCATTAATATCAGTGCACAGCCTCTCTCTCCCCGGTATAGTCATCCGCGTCCCGCCCAGGAGGTTCATCCCTAGACACCAGGTATGTTTGATATAAAGCCCAGAAATTTTTAGGTCGACTGCGCGGGTGGAGAAGCTCGCTATATGTCTCGGATTGTGTACTGCAGTACAACATGTCTCTGCTCCATTCAGCCATGGTGGGGAGCGGGCCTCTGGACCAACGCTTCGCCACGCATCGTCTAGCTAGTAGCAAACCCATGTCCACTAATCTGCGGATCGATGTAGGGAGAGACTTAGAAAACCCTAACAGTGCTAACATGGGGTCAGGTGTGATCTGTGCGTCTACCACATGGCTTAGTTCCGTAAACACCAGGGCCCAAAAGCTGCCAATCCCAGGACACAACCAAGCCAAATGAAAGAAATCCGCTTGGGGCTCAGCGCAGCGATCACATTTGGCTGTGTCTCGCAGATCATAGCGACCTAGTCTCGTCGGTGTATAGTACACCCTGTTTAGGAATTTAAAATGAATGAGCCTATGCCTTCCGTTCAGCGAGATCCGTTTCGGCTTTCGCAACAGTATCTCCAAGTTACATCATCCAATTCTCTGCCCATGTCTATTTGCCATGCAAGTCTAGCCTTAGTGTAGAAATTCTCCCGGTATCCCAAAGTGAGTTTGTAAATATTAGACACTATTTTTGTGGGGGAACTGGCTTTTATAACGTACGTGAGTGAAGCAACTTCAGGCGGTTCATCAAGATCTCCCCCCAAGATGTCAGTCAATGCGTGCCGCAGTCTATAGAACTGAAATCTGTGTAACAATGAAAAATTAGGGTCCGCCCCCCCCGAGTTGTTCCCATGTCATAACCTTCCCTTCCCGGAACACATCTCCTATAGTCGTTACCCCCAATGCGCTGAGCGCCCTAATTACTCCCAGGTCCCTACATACGGGAATCCAATGGCACCACTCCAGGGGAGCCAACGGGGAATACAATATAGCACCTGAGTGCAATTTCAGTAGGTGATGCCAGGCGTGTCTCGTCACGTTCATGGAGTCCAGGATCCCTGTCCTGCGGTCAGGGGTGGTAAACAACATTGTGGGTAACCGCAGGGGGGAGGCCACTACCCGTACTATCTGCAAGTGCGGCGTTTCCGGTGAGCCGTGGATCCATTGGTACGCATGCGCACTTTGCGCCGCCCTGTAGTATAAATCTAGGTCCGGAGCCCCAAGGCCCCCCAGCCGATAAGGGAGTGTGAGGACGTCCCATCTGACCCTAGCTTGCTTTCCTGCCCAGGCCAATTTAGTCAACATCTTAGTGAGTGTACGGAAAAAGACCCCCGGAAGGACCATAGGGATATTGGAGAACAGAAACAGGAAGCGTTGGAGAATTATCATTTTCATAAGCGATATTCGCCCCATTAATGACAAAGGTAGCCGTATCCATTTCTCAATGTCATCTCCCAATCTGTCTACAGCTGCCCCATAATTTTCCCGGAACACCACCTCCGAATCGGTGTGTATTTTAATTCCTAGGTATCGGACCGACTCCGTGGTCCACCTTAACGGGTAGTCAGATTGGAAAGAGGTCGTCGCTGGAGTGATGGGTAATAGCAAAGACTTAGCCCAATTCACCCTTAGTCCTGAGAGAGCCCCAAATTGAACAACTTCCCTCAGTATAGGTGACAGGTGGACTTCAGGGTCTCGAACATGAAGCAGAGTGTCATCAGCGTATGTGGAAACTATGAGCTGATAACGCGGAAAACGTATTCCCCTGTGGTTGTGGTATTCGCGTAAGGCACAGGCCAGCGGCTCCGCCACCAGCGCGTATAAGATCGGGGACAGAGGGCATCCTTGCCGTGTACCTCTTGTAATTGATATCTGGTCAGTAACCAAAGAGCCTATCTTTACTCTAGCAGTTGGTGAGTTATACAAGATGCCCATCATTTGTAAAAACAAATTCCCCACGCCCATTCTGGTCAACACAGCCTTCATAAATTGCCATTCGACCGAGTCGAAAGCCTTTTCCATGTCGGGAAAGGCAGCCACTGCCTTCACATCTTGCCTGGTGTGCTGTATTGCCCCGAAGACCGTCCTCAAATTGTACGTCAGGTTCCTGCTAGGAATAAAGCCTGCCTGTTCTGGGGCCACCAAGTGCGGTACTAGCGGTGTCAGACGGTTGGCGAGGATTTTGGCATAAATCTTCGTATCTACATTTAACAGCGACAGAGGTCGGTACGAAGCACATTCATTTGGAGGTTTGTCCGGCTTCAATATAGCTATGATAACCGCCTCTCTCATCGACGGCGGCATGACGCCGTCTGTCACCATCTCTTCAAACAGTGTGGCCAAGTGCGGGAGCAACAGTTCTCGAAACTCTTTGTAAAAAGTAACTGTAAGACCGTCCACCCCTGGGGCGCTACCCGACCTCATCCCTGCAAGCCCAACCTGAATTTCCTCCTTATCCAATGGGCGCATCAAGTATTTGCGATGCTCGTTAGCTAGCCAGGGCAATTTTACGTGGGTCAAATAATCCAATATCTCAGACTCCGTGCCCTCTCGCCGGGATCGATACAGCGTCGCGTAGTATTGCCGAAATTGTCCTAAAATCTCTGAGTCTCCCGTTATCACCTCCCCCTGCTCCCCTTTGACTTCTGAAAGTGGCGTAGTTTCCCTGCGCTTCTTCAGGAGAGAATCCAGGACAGCACCCGGTCACTCCCCCTCCCCATACGTGCGTGCAGTTGCATACTTGCCTAGGTGCTTAAGTTCCGTGTCAGCCGTGTCATGATATTCGGCCAGTACGGTTTTAAACCCGTTCAGCGTCTGCATCAGTCGCACCCTTGGCCTGCTCGCGCTCCAACACCACAAGGGTGCGCTCTAGCTCGGTCAGTTTCCTACGAAGCGCGCGCAGTACCCCTGAGTGTTTTGACATAGCAACCCCGCGTATATAAACTTTAAACGTTTCCCAGACCGTAGCAAACGAGTCCACAGAGCCAATATTGCTAGCAAAGAAGGTATCCATCGCTTCGGCCAACTCGGACTTAAAAACTGTATCCATCAGCGAATATGGGGGGAAGCGCCAGGTAAATGGGGGGATTCGTTTCTCTGGGGTGGCTATCTCCAAAAGTATAGGGGAATGGTCTGAGTAGGTGCGTGGATGTACTGTGCACTCCCTGATTCCTGAGTTAATATGCGGAGAAGCTAGCCAATAATCAATCCGCGTGTGCAAGTTGTGGTACACAGAATAGTGGGTATACCCGCCTCGGCTAGGATGGCGTTGCCGCCAAACGTCAAGAAGTTCCAGTTGTGCCATCGCACCTGTAATGGCACGGGCCGCAGCCAAAATGCGCCGGTTCGGGCCCCCGGATCTATCTAGAGCAGGGTCCATGATACAATTAAAATCGCCCCCCCCCCAAAGCTGTGGGCTCCCTGCGTAAGCCCGCATCTTATCTGTAAGAGAGGTGAAAAACCCCGGGTTATCGTAATTGGGGCCATAGACATTTACCAATATCAAGTCCAAGCCCTTCCCTGTGCAACGAGAGATCGCATACCTGCCCTCAGGGTCTGTGTCCAGGGGGACAAGCTTAATGCCCGATTTGGGGTTCACCCAGGTAATCACACCCCTCGCATGGGTGGTGAAGCCCACCCCGTGGGAGTTCTCTAGTAAGCATCTGCTGTGAAACATAGGACTATTCAAGGGTAGGTGCGATTCCTGTAGGAGGGCAACATCAATTCTGTGCCTCATCAAGTAGGCTATCACCCTTCTTAACTTCCTATGGTCATTGAGACCCCTAACATTCCAGGTCATGGCCCTCAGCTCATTATGGATGTCCAAATCCCTGCCGTCCTTACTCATCTTGGGGATAGAAAAACATTAGTGCGTAGTGAGAGTCTATGCGCATGACAATGAAAAAATATGACCTAGGTTGTGCATACCCTGTGTTGCTAAAATCACGACAATGAGTATGTCTCAAACCCCCCCACCCACGCCAAGCTATACCCAACTGTGCTTTGGCGAGATCTCCCCAATAAAACCCCCCCAAATAACCATGTCAACGTTACATTGAGCAATGCAATTATCACAACAATTGAAGTTAAACCCCAAGTGTGGCTCACACGCGAGGGCGGATGTCGCCCTCCTGTGTAGTAATGTGTCTACTGGAAGTGATCTAGGCATCACCGTCAGCCATCTAAATTTTTTGTAACTGCACAGTAGCCAGGATCCTGAAACGAGGCCAGACCCCCAGATCGGGTGTAAATAACATTGCGTGCCCCCCAGCCCAGTCATGCATCTTAAGCGCAGCCTTAAGGGCCACCTGTATAACCCCATCTCTCATATGTGCAGCAGCCCAACAGCAAAAAGAAACAGTCCCGTCACAGACCCCGCCAAAACAGCACCTCTGTCCGGCCACCCTCCAAGTGTCCCCTTCTTATCTGACCAAGTGCAGAGGTATCATATCAGTCCTGATCATCCAGGTTACCCCCAGCCGCTCCGTCCTCTGCTGGGTGCTCTGGGCTCCTCCGGCTCTCCCTCACCCATTCCTTCATGGCTTTCTGCAGCACCTTGGGGTCAGTGAAGATCTTGGGCTGGCCCTGCCTATTGACCCGCAGTCGTGCTGGATACAACATAGCATAGTCCACGTTCTGGGCACGCAGCAGCTTCTTGAGGGGAGCAAATTGTTTGCGGGCTTCCTGAACTCGAGCTGTAAAGTCCGGGAACAGAGAGATCTCTGCGCCCTCGAACCGCAAGGGCTGTTTCTCTCTCGCTAACCACAGGGCTGTATCACGATCCCTGTAGTTCAGGAGTTTCGTGATGATGGGTCACGGCGGCGCACCCGGGACCGGCCTCGGGCCCAGCGAGCAATGGGCTCTTTCCACCACAAACATCGACGAGAACTTGTCAGCTCCCAGCAAATTATGAAGAAGTTTTTCCACAAAGAGCTCCATGTTCCCAGCCTGCGTGGATTCCGGCAAACCCGTGATCCGTATGTTGCATCTTCGGGAGCGGGCTTCAAGGTCCTCCGTCTTATCCTGAAGGACTTGCAGCGCCCTGTTCATCTGTTTCTGCATGGTATCCAGGTCAGTCTGTGCCTCCTCTTCTTCAATCACTCTCCACTCCATCATATCCAGCCTCTCCACTTGCCTGTCCATGCGCTCCGTCATCCTGTCCATCCGGTACGACAGAGAGTCCAGTTTGGTATCTATGGATGATAGGCTGGCCTGCAGGCTGTGTTGCATGGCCGTAATCATGGACCGAATATCTCCATCCACCTGTTCAGGGCTGCTCTCCGGGACGTCGTGGTTCCCCTCTGGGGTATTTTCCCTGGTTCTGGCCTTTTTCTGATCGAAGGTGAGCTTCGGTTGGGATTTGTCAACTTTCCCCATTGTGGGGATACGAGATGCACTGCCGCAACGGGCTTCGCCGCCGGGCAACCTGCAACAGACAATGCGTTCCTCCACTGGGGCCAGAGAAGCAATTATGCCCAGGAAAGTCCGTCACCCCAGGGCGCAGTAGCCGCGAGGTCTCTCGTCTCCCGAAGGTGAGGCACGCCGCCACTCAGCTGTATCAGCGACAGGAGGAATCCTGTTCACTATGCACTCCTATCCCAACGCACCTCCGTCTGGTTCACTCTCGTGACCAACTGGGCAGCCACACAGCAGGAATCCAGCATGAAAAGGAGGCAGGGAGGCCTCTCTCTATGCGCGCGTACTCTCCGCGTGGGCCACAGCAGGCCTTCCGGCCCCTCCAGATATCCTACAGGGTAGCCGCAATTCGTGTTCCAACAGGAGGGGGCTCCCAGCGTTGTCTCAAGGGAGGGGAGAGAAGCGACAACAACTGGCCAGGCCTGGCAGCACGCGGGATGGGGGGGGCCAAGCGCTCACCTCAGCGTCCACTTCAGCACGGCCAAACGCTCACCGTCGCCTCCAAGGGCCGCGCTAGCTGGCAGTCGCAAGGGTACCTCAGGTGCACTGGCCACCGGGAAGCTCCCGCCGCCTCCGCAAGACACCGCTCCCAGCCGCACCCGGAGGCCACAACAGGCAGAGCAGGCCCCGATGGCCGAGCTAGGCCAAATCCACAGGTTCCACCCAGCGGTATCCAGGGGCAGCTCCGCCCACCACCATGCCGCTCCCGGTATCGAGCCTCGCAATCCAGTAGCAGGCAGCGATGTCCACGGCTGCTCCGCGTCTGCTGCTCACTCTCCGGTCGCCCAGTTTCAGCACCACCAGGTGGAGCCTCTCCTCCAGCGCCGCGACAGGCCTCCGTGCGCAGCTCCGCTCTTCAGGGGCCGCTCGAAGTATCTGGCGAATCCGGGCACCAATCCGAAAGGGGACACCAGCGATGTGTGGAGCCGGCAGTCCGACACACAGGACCGCGTAAGCAATGCAAATTGCGCAGCTATACAGCAGGATAAATGACGAATTGTCGGATGGCTAGACGGGGCTCACGGCTCAGGCGGCCATCTTCGGTGCAGGCAAGCTCTGCCCCCCCGTGACAAAACTAACTTAACATATATTTGAACCGTCAATTCCGTATAGTCAGTAAATACTCCTCTGTCAAGTCTAATGAGCAAAATTTCATCATCAGTCAGAACTTTGCTATTTTTCTAACACTACTAATAATACCATCTAACACATTAACAATATTTCACAACCCTATTGATACTCACACCACTCCAGCATTCGCCTTCTCGCATTACCTTCCAGTACCGCTTTGCCAGTCTTCAAGTTCTGGGCATTGGAATCAGGAATCAGGACTTTTTGAGGATCTGAACATTTATCTAACTTGGGCAATTATTTTGTAGTGCTATTTAGGCATTAACCTAAACTCTGCTCCTTTTGGTGATGATGTTTAACCATCCTCTGCTACCAAACTGATGGAGCGGAAATTTCACGGTAATTTCCCAATGCAAAACATCATTACCACTTGTTTTCCGCTTAAGGGGATGGAACTTTGCCACCGTGTGATCACCATTAGGAGACTTTGCATAAACATGAATAAATCAGATGCAAATAAACATTTAAGGCAATAATGAGAGTTGTGAGTAGTTTTAAAGGGTTTTATTTTCTAATTAAATTTAAGGTTTCTCTGACTCTTTATTCATTAGTCAAATATCAATCAGATTACAGAATTGAAAAATAGGAAAAAATAGAATTAATACAGAACATATTATAGATTGCATATAAAGCACTCCATAAAGGAAGAACATCCCTGTTTCAGATGATTCAAAATCAAGCAGCTAGAATCATCCATCTTCAGGATAGACGATGTCATATCAGCCCACTGTTAAAAGATCTCCACTGGCTTCCAGTGGAACAGAGAGCTATGTTTAAAACTGGTTGCATTCTCTTTAGCACTATTCAGGGAACAGGACCTAATTTTATCTCCTCATGAATTAGTAAGTACTCTCCCCTGCGTACTTTGAGATCTATGCACTTGAATCTTTTGGTGGTTCCCAGATTCAAACACAAACGCATTGGTGGGACACGGTTCTCCTTTCTGGGTCCGAGGCTCTGGAACTCTCTGCCCATTTCATTGAGGCTTGAGGTGGATTATATGCGGTTCAGAAAACAGCTCAAAACATGGCTGTTTACTTTGGCTTATAACTAGTGGCTCCCTTGTCTGGCAGGTCTCTGTTCGGAATCTCAGCGCCAAGAAACCTGCTGGTGTACGTGCGCTTAAACAAATACCCAAGTAACATAACATAACATAACATAAAATGAGGCTTAAAAGTCAGTCAGAACTCTTAAAGAGTTTTCAAGGAAATATAATGTAAGAGTGAGTTTTGCAAAGCTAAAATGAATAATTATTAATTGGCAAAAATCTCCCATAAAGAGAAATAAATGCATAGGACAAATAAATCTTTACAAAGCCAGTTAGTCAAAGCATTAAAGTTTTAGCATCTAAACCTGCCCTCGTTCTCTCAGCTGATTCTCTCTGGCTTCGCGCTGTTCATCTCTGCCTCTCTGTCACAGAAGCTGCCCATGGGCCCCTCCTTTTCTCTCTCTGCAGAACTGAAGAAAAAAGCTGTGTCTTCTGCAAGCGTCCTGCTAAAAAATAAGGAAAAAGCCCCCACACCTCTCAGCTAGCAATCAGTATATATTTCACACAAAAACACGTGACGTGATCTTCGTACGTCATCCAATTGGAGTTTCAGAACACATCAACACCCCATGGGCTGACAGCTCACGACATCAATAAGGCGAGTTCTTGTAACACATTTAAACCTTGTGCTAAATGATTTCATCTCCTAACATCCTGCTAAAGTAACAATTACATTTTCAAAACATTTACACTAACAAAAAAGTATTTTTTAGGCGGAAACTGTGAATACATATTATAATAATCAAGAAGAAAAATATGTGCTTTGCAGTTTTCATTCTACCTTATGAAGTAAATAAAGCATTGTCTAAACAACTGCATACTGATAAAGGTAAGCCAAAAGCGTAAATTATAAGAGGTCTTTTCATGAGGACGGGAGGAACAGGGAGGAAATTCCATTCCTATCTCAAGGCCACAGTGAGCCTTCCAAAGCAAACTATCACGAGCTATGTATTTCAGCTTTTCTACACAGTAAAATGCGTGTTAATTCAGCACAAATATATGCTACTTTGAAAGTTCAAAAAACATTTTCTAAATTAAATGTACATTCTATAGTGAGGTTAAATCTAAACTAAACACAAATTAAACAACCATGAATTAATTAATTGAGCATGGTTTTACATGCCTCATTCATTAGACTGAAAGCATCTGACCAGGCCCCATTCATTTGTTTTCACTTTTCATGCACTGAAAGTCTGCTTGCCACTTTTAAAATGCAGTTTGTGTCTGAAACTCAAAGCAGTTTTTTTGTCATTTAGTAATGTCTAAATTTATTGATGAAATTTGAGCTCCATCAAGCTCTACCAATAACGAAATTGTAGGAGTTCAGCATCCAACTGGCACATAGCAATTTATGATTTATCAATTAATATTGCAGTGAAAACCACCCCTTCAAGTTAAGCGACCGCATCTGTCAAATATCCTAAAATAGTTAACGTTTTCCTTTTGGTAATACAGGGTCAACCGCACATGATTATTGTATACGCCTCCAAAGGGAACTGCCATATGCCAACTTGACTGCTTTCCCTCAACGTTACTTTACCTATTGCAGCTATCTTAAGTAGGATAACTAGGACTTCTTATTTTTGTTGGATATTCATCCATGGTGAGAATCTGGATAATACATCATATCTCCATTGAAATGTAGAGGGATGTTAAATTTATGTAATGGGACTTCAATATAGTGGGGTCCTATTTTTTCTGTTGCACACACTATGTCATTCTGTTTTCTTTCTATCATCAGTTACGTTTTCTTAATGCTCATACCTAAGCAAACACTGATGCAGTACTGGAAATCATATAATTATGGATATAGGTGTTTCATTCTGTTCCTCTCTCTCAATACTAAACCAAGGTACAGTAAATGTATGTACTAAGGGTTCTGAGCTTTATGATTACTTTACAATGTTTGTTTGAAAAACAATGGATTTAGGCCCAGATCTCTGTACTGAATGCTTGACATTGATTAGCATTCTGTGCATCAATTGTTCTTTTTGCGTTTGTCACATCGAGTGGGACGGGTATGCCCAGGCGTGGGTCCTTTGCTCTCCATGCCACTGGAGTCAAGCTAGCCTGGCTGATGAGGGGTGATGCCCCGAAACCGGTCCCAGGATGCATGTTTCCGGTCCAGGGAGGACTTGGCCTGGCAGTTCGGGCTGGACTGTTCCCATGGGGAACAGGGTCAAGACTGATTTGCATATGGCTGGGTTTAAACTGGAATGGCATGGGGAGCAAAAATAACCGATGGATTTAGGCCCAGATCTCTGTACTGGGGTCAATGTTTGACATTGATCAGCATTCTGTCCATCAATTGTTCTTTTTGCATTTGTCACCCAGAGTGGGATTGAGTATGCCCAGATGTGGGTCTCGTGCTCTCCATGCCACTGAAGTCAAGCTAGCCTGGCTGATGAGGGGTGATGCCCTGAAACCGGTCCCAGGATGCTTGTTTCCAGTCCAGGGAGGACTTGGCCTGTCAGTTCGGGCTAGACTGTTCCCATGGGGAACAGGGTCAAGACTGATTTGCATATAGCTGGGTTTAAACTGGAATGGCATGGGGAGCAAAAAATCAGATGGATTAAGGTGTATATCTCTGTACTGGAGTGAATGTTTGACATTGATCAGCATTCTGTCCATTCTTTTTGCATTCAATTTAGTGGGGTCCTATTTTTTCTGTTGCATACACTATGAGAGTCTGTTTTCTTTCTATCATCAGTTACGTTTTCCTAATGCTCATACCTAAGCAAACACTGATGCAGTACTGGAAATCATAAATTTATGGATATAGGTGTATCATTCTGTTCATCTCTCTCAATACTAAAAGGAGGTACAGTAAATGTATGTACTAAGGGTTCTGAGCTTTATGATTACATTTCAATCTTTGTTTAGAATGTTAACCTGATGCCAGGAGAGATCATCATTGAAACTGGTTCTGAAACTTCTGTTCTAAATATTCAATGCTGTTCTTGTGCTAACAACATTTTCTTGGGGTTTATGTGATTATCTAAGATCTGGGGGTTTTCAAACAGTACCTGTTTTATATCATTTTCAGTGTGTTTTGCCTCTAGAAAATAGTTAGTGAGCTTGGTTGCAGAATTTGGCATACCTTATAGTGCTCCTGTGCTCATTAATACAGGTTTTTACCTTTCTACTGGTCATTTCTATATACTTAAACTGGCACAGACATGTAATAAGATAAGTAATTGCTTTCTAGTTACAATTTATGTGATGTTGGAGAATCGATGGGGTTTGCAGCCCTAAATCAATCTCTTTTGTAGGTGAAGTGAACTTTCAAATGTTATAGCTATCACAAGGATAGTGTCCCCTAACTGGGTTCATGTCCCAGAAGGTGTTATCTTGTAGTGATGTTTAAATTACGGGTCTTGTATGAACCACAATGTATTTGATGCTGACTCCCTTCTTAAAGAAGAACATGGGTATTGGTATATGCATTTGTTTAGTTCAAGATCTCCCAGTGTCTATGTTTGATACTGTATTGAATGTGATTACACAAATCATGTTGCATGTTCTTCTAATTGGAATTCCCTGTTGTTGTTTCTAGCATGTTTAGATGCTTCCTTTACAATTCTGTCTGGGTACCTTCTTCTCAGTAATTTTTCAGTTAGTCATCAAGCCTCACCGGCATAGTCTGTGATACATGAACAGTTCCGGCATGGTCTAAGGTATTGTACCAATGGGAAGTTGTCCTTTAGTGACTGTGGATGAAAACGTTCATATTGTACGAGGCTACTTTTGTCAGTCAATTTATGGTACACTTTATAAGTAAGAAATTATCAACCAGTATTATCTCAAAATCTAGGAAAGCAAGCATTCTTCTGGACATTTCACATGTGAATCTCAAGCAAGGGTTACAAGTATTTATGCACTCAACATATTGGGGTCGATTCCGATTCGGGCCGGAAAAAGCACCGACCGACTCGGATCCGGAAATAATACCGACCGACACGTACCCGTGGCGCCCGACACGCCAAGTACGATGCAAGGCGTGAAAAATCCGACCGACACGTACCGAAACCAAGTCGACCGACCGAGCCGCACGGAAAACAGCAATCCGTCCGGAAAAACTCGCGAATCCAACCGACCGACACGCACCCGGAACAAATCCGACCGAAACGTACACGCGAACTCCAAACCGCAAAGTACGATGCAAGGCGCGAAAACCACAGCGAGTCGGACGGAGGCCAAGCACGTACGACCGACACGCATACAAAACCGAGCCGAAGCAACACAAAACACCGCGACCGACGCGTACGCAGCATAGAAAACTGCACAAACACAGCGTGAACGAAGCGGAGAACACCGTACGAGACAAATGCAGGGTCCGACTCGGTCACAAGAACGTTTCCAACATACACAAACAGCACAAAGGAAAAAACACCCAAAAAAGGCCAAACAAGCAATTACCAAGCCAATAAATACTGGGGGGGTGGGGACAGAGAACAAAGACACACCCACAACTCCACCTATATAAAGGACACAAATCACAACCATGAGCCTTTGCAAATGCCATTCCACTGCCAGCACCCAAGAGAAAGCAACCACACACCCACAGCTCATCCCTCACACAAGCCACACACGATCAGCACACCAACAAATACCTACCTCACATACACCCAGCAAAACACACACTCACACACCCTCACCTGCACACCAACACACACATCACTCACCATCACCACCCATCACCATGCCCCCCAAGAAGAATCCCAAGTTCCTAGATAGGGAATTGGAAGTCATGGTAGACGAGATCCTCAGGGTAGAGCCACAGCTGTTTGGCACACTGGTCCAACAGACCCCCATCTCCCAGAAAACCAAGATGTGGGAGAGGATCATCAACAGGGTGAACGCACAATCACCATGTCGGTGCACAAAGAGCGACATCCAGAACAGGGGGTATGACGTGCGCAGGAGGGTACGGGACATGCTCAAAAAATACTACATCAACAGCCAACTCACCGGCAGTGGCCCTCCTGCCAAGCCAATATACCTCAGGCCCTGGGAGGAGAAGGTGCGGGCCATCCTTCCGCCAGTGAGTGTATATGGACTAGAGGACATCCCAGAGCCTGGTGAGTACACAACAAATGTACACAATATACTGCCACAAAACACACACATCACTGTCAAGGGAGAGTCAAACCATGCACTCATAGCAATTACACAGCAACCAGAACAGAATCATCCCAAAATGTGTATGTCAGTCAGATAAACACAACACATGCCATCAAAAAAGTCACATCCAACTGTGCCAACACATGTACAAACACAACTACAACTACAGCTAGGCAGTGGCACAAATAGAACTAACAAACACATCCAGACATGTAGCCACCACAACAACACCAACACACAGTGAAGACCACTCAAAGGAAGGAATTCTGTGTATGCTGGCCAAGTCAGTGTAGCCAATAGCATCATGGGAGTCGCAGTCACACATATTGCCCCCCCCACAACTGTCCCATCAACACCACCCTGAACCATGCTCACATCACAGGGAGTGGAGAAGGACTCACAAGATGGCTGACACTGGCTACTGCTGTGGGGAGCACAAGGCCCTGCTGGCAACTGTGCACCAACAAACAGCAGGACACCACTGACTGACATCCTGAGAGACAACGTACACTCCCTGCAATGCAAGCACGTTCCATGGTGGGATATCTGGCTAGCTGGGTGGGAAGGGGGACTTGCAGCACTGCCCATAGTCACAAGCACCTCCCCTCACACACACCCCAACACAAACTCCACAGAACCCACCTGGTAGAATGCAATGCCCCCATCCTAACACAAGATCCCACAAAGAACCACCACCCTGGGTTATGTTGTGTGAAGCACAGGGCCACTCTTGGGACTTTTAGCCAAACAACTGCCAGGACAACACTCCCAGCCATCCTGTCAGCACAGCCAGCCCACCCCACAGGGAAGCAGAGTCAAAGGAAGGAAGCATGGGCATGCTGGGAAGGGGGTGGAGGCAATAGCATGATGGGAGTCGTAGTCACTGATATTGGTCACCCCACAACTGTCCCATCAACACCACCCTGAACCATGCTCACATCACAGGAAGTGGAGAAGGACTCACAAGATGGCTGACACTGGCTACTGATGTGGGGAGCACAAGGCCCTGCTGGCAACTGTGCACCAACAAACAGCAGGACACCACTGACTGACATCCTGAGAGACAACTTACACTCCCTGCAATGCAAGCACGTTCCATGGTGGGATATCTGGCTAGCTGGGTGGGAAGGAGGACTTGCAGCACTGACCATAGTCACAAGCACCTCCCCTCACAAACACCCCAACACAAACTCCACAGAACCCACCTGGTAGAATGCAATGCCCCCCATCCTAACACAAGATCCCACAAAGAACCACCACCCTGGGTTATGTTGTGTGTAGCACAGGGCCACTCTTGGGACTTTTAGCCAAACAACTGCCAGGACAACACTCCCAGCCATCCTGTCAGCACAGCCAGCCCACCCCACAGGGAAGCAGAGTCAAAAGGAAGGAAGCATGGGCATGCTGGGAAGGGGGTGGAGGCAATAGCATGATGGGAGTCGTAGTCACTGATATTGGTCACCCCCACAACTGTCCCATCAACACCACCCTGAACCATGCTCACATCACAGGAAGTGGAGAAGGACTCACAAGATGGCTGACACTGGCTACTGCTGTGGGGAGCACAAGGCCCTGCTGGCAACTGTGCACCAACAAACAGCAGGACACCACTGACTGACATCCTGAGAGACAACTTACACTCCCTGCAATGCAAGCACGTTCCATGGTGGGATATCTGGCTAGCTGGGTGGGAAGGAGGACTTGCAGCACTTACCATAGTCACAAGCACCTCCCCTCACACACACCCCAACACAAACTCCATAGAACCCACCTGGTAGAATGCAATGCCCCCATCCTAACACAAGATCCCACAAAGAACCACCACCCTGGGTTATGTTGTGTGAAGCACAGGGCCACTCTTGGGACTTTTAGCCAAACAACTGCCAGGACAACACTCCCAGCTATCCTGTCAGCACAGCCAGCCCACCCCACAGGGAAGCAGAGTCAAAAGGAAGGAAGCATGGGCATGCTGGGAAGGGGGTGGAGGCAATAGCATGATGGGAGTCGTAGTCACTGATATTGGTCACCCCCACAACTGTCCCATCAACACCACCCTGAACCATGCTCACATCACAGGAAGTGGAGAAGGACTCACAAGATGGCTGACACTGGCTACTGCTGTGGGGAGCACAAGGCCCTGCTGGCAACTGTGCACCAACAAACAGCAGGACACCACTGACTGACATCCTGAGAGACAACTTACACTCCCTGCAATGCAAGCACGTTCCATGGTGGGATATCTGGCTAGCTGGGTGGGAAGGAGGACTTGCAGCACTGACCATAGTCACAAGCACCTCCCCTCACACACACCCCAACACAAACTCCACAGAACCCACCTGGTAGAATGCAATGCCCCCCATCCTAACACAAGATCCCACAAAGAACCACCACCCTGGGTTATGTTGTGTGAAGCACAGGGCCACTCTTGGGACTTCTAGCCAAACAACTGCCAGGACAACACTCCCAGCCATCCTGTCAGCACAGCCAGCCCACCCCACAGGGAAGCAGAGTCAAAAGGAAGGAAGCATGGGCATGCTGGGAAGGGGGAGGAGGCAATAGCATGATGGGAGTCGTAGTCACAGCTCTACATCCCCCACCACATGGCCCAGCAAGCTCACACTCACGCATGCACATCCCACAGAGAGTGGAAAGGCCCATCAAAGATGTCTGACACTGTTGCTGTGTCGTGGGGAGCACAAGGGCATGCTGGGTACTGCACACCAACCAACAGCAGGACACCACTGTCAGCCATCTTGCCATTGCTCTCACACCCACACACACTGAACTCCCCACAAAATCAAGTAAGTATGGGAATGCTGGGAAGTGGGGTGGAGGCAATAGCATGATGGGAGTCGTAGACACAGACATAGCTCACCCCCACAACTGTCCCATCAACACCACCCTGAACCATGCTCACATCACAGGGAGTGGAGCAGGACTCACAAGATGGCTGACACTGGCTACTGCTGTGGGGAGCACAAGGCCCTGCTGCCAACTGTGCACCAACAAACAGCAGGACACCACTGACTGACATCCTGAGAGACAACTTACACTCCCTGAAACGCAAGCACGTTCCATGGTGGGATAACTGACTGGCTGGGTGGGTGGGAAGGAGGAGCCGGCTGTCAACCAAACACAACCAATGCAGACCATGTTCACACCCCAGAAAATACATAGAAATGCCCAAATAATGCAGGACAATGTGCCACACCAATATCAACCCCTGACTGTGACGACTTAGGACAATGCAATGTACAGGCCCGCACCCAGAGGCACAGTCACAACTGTCATGTGTGTCAACCATTGATGCCTGCAGAAACATAACATACATTGTTTGTGTCTCCCAAAAACAGGTGATGATGGGGACACAGCAGCAGACGCTGAGGAGTCCCAGTCCCAGTCTCAAGTAGATGCCGAGCTCACTGGCGTCGTACAGCCTCTGTCCTCCTCGGACGATGAAGACCAACCTGGCACATCCGGTGCAAGTCAACATGCAGAACCAGCAGGACCACCAGCTGCAGCACCAGCAGGACCACCAGCTGCACCCCCTGCACCCACCCCTCCAACGACTGTCACCACAAATACCATCCCTGCCGACATGGACAGAACAAGGAACAACACCAGCACAGGGACCCTGGACCAACCTGGGGCCATGGACACCACCACCACCACCAACCCCCAAGGTGGACCAGGGTTATCTGTGCGTGCCACTGCACACACTGCACATGTCAGCAGGGGTGGTGGGAGGGGTGGGAGACAGAGGTCGCTGCTTGCAGACGTTGCTGGTGTGCATGATGACCCACAACTGGTACGCATAGCTGATGCGTACCAGTCCAGCACCGGAGAGCTCAGCCAGGTAGTGGGGCTCCTCAGAGACATGAAACAGCAGCAGGCTGCCCATCATGCCCGCTTGGACTCCCACATGTCCCACGTGGAGTCACACATGTCCCGCGTGGACTCACACATGTCCCGCGTGGAGTCCAAGTGGGATGCACTGCATGAGATGACGGCGGTGCACAGGGACATTTTACAATGCCTCCGCCAGATGAACAGCAACCAGTCCACACCTCCCTGTGTGCCAACAACATCTGGTGCCGAACAAACTGCAACTGCCACAGGGAGGGAGGAGGACTCTGGCGGAGAGTCCCCTGCACCGCAGCAGCCTGTACTTGAGGCCCCCCAAGAAGAGGGGTTGTCCGAGGAGGGGAAAAGTGAGAGGCCGATGGCCAAGCGCAACTCCCAGGAAGCCTGAACCTGTTCTGGATGTTCGCCTTTGTGCACAGACTGTTCACCCTGTTGACGGCAACACTACTCCCACACATTGCATGGGGAGTACAAGTTGGACCAATGTGTCAGACAACTGTGGCCCCGATACTGGGGATCCTGTCTACCAGGACTTTCAATTCACCTAGGAACTTCGGATTGCAAGATTTATGTACAGCACTACCCATCCTATGCACTATTAACACAAATGTATCACAATAAACACACTAATACACCATACTTGCCTCTGTCGTGATTCCAACGTGGGTGCTGTTATGGGGATGATGAACTGCAAAATTACACTGTGTATGCGAACTGCAACAGCAAGGACAACACAGGCATGTGAGTACAGGCAACGTGACACACATGAGGGAGACACACCACCAGGGCTACACAACACATACACACCTAGGCCATCTGACTCATTGCCTACACTGATGTTGCCAGGGAAGACGGTGCAATGCACAGACACCACACCCATTCCCAGTTGTAGTCAAGTAGCCCACAGGTGCAGTAAGCAAATGGCAGTCAAATGTGTGACCACAGACAACGCACATCACAAAGTGAAGCACAGGTTTATTACACAGTTGCAACATGTCGTAACCACTACAGATGCAAGGTAATCCCACCTGGCAGCGGGCACACAGTCAACAACTGTAGACGGAAGGAAGTCCATGGGTGTGGCGCACATCACCTGTAGGGACACAACAGCTACCAGCCTGGATGTGCAATCACGTCGTCGGTGGACACAGTTGACCAAACGAATCTGAAAGTACCCTGTGAAGGACAGAAATGACACACAGTCAAAAGCAATGGAGTACAGGACAGAACAGCAAAACTCATGCACAATACATGTTACAAGATACCCACCCAGAACCAAGTTAGCATGTCAACACTGTTGGGGAGTACAGCCCACCTGTTAGCACACATCGCAACACACATCCAGTCAAGTAGCCCATGGACACACTCCAACAGCACCAGAGCACCACCCACACATCATGCCAACTCACATCATTGACATGACACCTCAGGATACTCACATTCAGCTAAAGAAGTTGGTGATGAGCTGTGTGCGGACATCACCATCATCATCATCATCATCATCGTCACTGGCATCGTGGTCCAGGCCAGGATCCTCCACAGGTGGTGGATGTTGGTCATTGTCATCCTGGATGAGAGGCAACTCCTTCCGCACTGCCAGGTTGTGGAGCATGCAGCAGACGATGATAATCTTGCACACTTTCGCAGGGGCATATGGGAGGGACCCTCCGGTCTTGTCCAGGCAGCGGAAGCGGCTCTTCAGGAGACCAAATGTCCGCTCAATCACTCTCCTGGTCCGACCATGTGCCTCATTGTAGCGCATCTGGGCTGGTGTCACAGGGTTCCTGAGGGTGTCAGCAACCACGGCATGTTGGGGTATCCGGAGTCACCTACGGACAGACAAGTGCACATTAGCTGACTTGGAAAAGTGGGCGGAATACTACAGATCAGATCACACACAATGGCACAAAGTCAGTACACACCGACAAGCCAGGCACGCTGGTTCTGCATCTGTGCCATCATCCTGGGGATGCGACTACTCCTCATCACAAAGGCATCGTGTGCTGAACCAGGGAAACGGGCACACACGTGTGTGATGGTCATGTCTGCAAGACACACCACCAGTGCATTGACCGAGTGGTAGTGCTTGCGGTTCCTGTAGGCCTGCTCCTGGGCCTGTGGTGGTACCAAAGCCACATGTGTCCCATCAATGGAGCCAATGACATGCGGCATCCTCCCCAGGGCATAAAAGTCACTCTTCACGTCAGTGAGTCGTCGCAGTCTAGGGAAATAGATGTACCGGTTCAGGAATAGCAACATTGCCGCCAAAACATCGCGGAGCACACGGCTCAACATGGTCTGTGACATCCCACCAGCAGTCGCCACAGTATGTTGGAAGGTACCGGTGGCAAAGAAGTGTAGGGCTGCCATCACCTTCACCTTGGGGGTCAGCGCTGTAGGATACGGCCGGCCAGGCTGCAAATGTGGGGACAACTGCACTGCCAAATCCTCAATCAGCTGCCTGGTGAAGCGGTACCGTCGGATGCTGTCCCGTTCCACCATCGTTGCCAGGTCTGGGAATGGTCGATGGACAGCAGGAGCCCTGCAGTGCAGAGGAGAAGTAAGCAAGATTGTCAGTCACCCCACATATGCGGCATTGAACACACTCAAGATCCCAACATACATCATTATGAGGCACAACTACATGAAGTGTGCAGTTCCGGAAGGACATGTATGGTACATACATGGCCAACATCTGTCAACACGGTCCAACAGGTGGCATCAATTAGTCCCAGGTTGGCCCATTGGATATCATGAGGCCGTGTCACAGTTCCCATCTCCTGCTGCCGTGTCACAATAACCCCCCACAGTGACATGTGAGGACAGATGTGCCCCAGGCACCACAGCTCAACGACAGGTACATTCCCAGGGACCCTGTATTGCCACATGGACACTGGCATTACATGGAGTATCATGTATACACCACAGCAAAACAACCATGACCCCCACAGGTAGTGGCCCCACTTGCCACGGCAGGACAGACATGGACGTCTGTGACACACACACGCACAACATCAAAGTCCATGCACACACAACCTGGATGTGGAGACTGTCTCCCATTGTGCACATGAAATCAGAGACATTGTAAACACTACATGCACAAAGACTGTGGAGGACCATCACTATTGTGCCACTGGGACACCCTGGCTCAAACATACCGTCCCACATGGGACTCACGGGGTATGTGACATGACATACACATACACCACCGTGAAATGTGACCATGGCACATGCACAGATATGAACAGTTGCACATCACAGTGGTCATGTACACGTAACACCCAGGATCCTGTCCCCATGAACACGTGCACAGCCTGGGGGTGGCTGCCCACAGGTGACACCCACAGGACAACATGTACACCAACATACACACAATAGGAAATGCAGCCTTACATGCCTTATGATAAAGTTTGGACAGGCTGTCGTGATGTAGGTGTGCCCCTCACTCCCTGGGAGCTATCTGTGGCTGGCATATGTCCATCTGAGACAGGCATGCTGACATATGCCAGTCACATGTACAGTGATGCGTTGTACTGCAATGGACCGATCGGTGCCTCCGGCCGGCCCATTGCATTCAATGTGTGCGGGTACGCGTTGTACCCCTGTACGCGTTGAACTGCAATGGACCGATCGGTGCCTCCGGCCGGCCCATTGCATTCAATGTGTGCGGGTACGCGTTGTACCCCTGTACGCGTTGAACTGCAATGGACCGATCGGTGCCTCCGGCCGGCCCATTGCATTCAATGTGTGCGGGTGCGCGTTGTACCCCTATGCGCGTTGAACTGCAATGGACCGATCGGTGCCTCCGGCCGGCCCATTGCATTCAATGTGTGCGGGTACGCGTTGTACCCCTGTACGCGTTGTACTGCGATGGACCGATCGGTGCCTCCGGCCGGCCCATTGCATTCAATGTGTGCGGGTGCGCGTTGTACCCCTGTACGCGTTGAACTGCAATGGACCGATCGGTGCCTCCGGCCGGCCCATTGCATTCAATGTGTGCGGGTGCGCGTTGTACCCCTGTGCGCGTTGTACCGCAATGGACCGATCGGTGCGCACCCATTGACAATGGGCTTGCCTGGCAACGGACGCGTTTCGAATTTCGAGCGAGTCGGTTGCTGGAAAATCAGTTGGTCACCCACAACAATGTTGCAAAATCATGTATGTCATGAAGTTGAAGATTTGAAGGATGCTGTGGGCGTGTTTTGGTGCTGCTATTCCATGGATTGGCCAGATTCAGAAGATGCAAACGACTTGGACCTATCACTTTGGACACAAGGGACAGTATCTGCCTCTCCAGCACATATATATTGCTGGCTGTTCCCCTGAGAGCTCACTTGCCTGCACTACATGCTCCAGGACGACATCTGCCACTGCACTGCTGCTGTCTCTGCCCCTCTGGACCCTGCAATGGCACGTACTGTGGAGAGAGCCCCAGCCTTCAGCCTTGAAGAGAACCAGGCCCTGCTGGACAGCCTACTTCCACAGTACAGCAAGCTGTATGGGACACCAGGGGAGCAGGTGAGTGTTCTGTGCACTGCCTTTCTGAATGTGCATTTTGTGTGACTAGCAAGGCTGAAAGTCTGCACGCCACTGGCTAGCAGGCTCACTGAGTAGTTGTCACCCCCATAGTGTGTAGTGACTTGCACTGGACAGGTATGGTGCAGTGACAGTGCATTTGAACATGGTTTTACTTCCCATGCAATGATACCATGTAGTGACGTCTGGCAAACTGTCCATGGGCAGCTTTGCACTGCCTGTGTACATCATGTGCCCCTGTGATTGAGACATGTATATACAACTGTGTCATGCACGGATATGTTGCATGTGTGGTAATGGCCTTTTCACTTTGTCATCCTGACAGGTTAATGCCCATCGGAAGCAGGAGATCTGGAAGGACATCGTCCGAGCCGTCCGGTCCGTGGGGGTCTACAAGCGCCGGATCCGCAACTGCCAGAAGAGGTGGCAGGACCTTCGGGGCTGGACCCGGAGGATTGCACGGGTCCAGCTGAAGCTGTCGCCTCCTCGCAGGAGGGGCGGAACACGGACCCTGACCCCCACATGCTCCAGATCCTGGCGGTGGTGTTTCCAGACCTGGATGGGCAGCTGAAGGCCAGACAGCAGCAAGGAGGGGTGAGTCAAAGACTGCACTGTGAACTCTGTATTACATGCTTTGTGCCCTCCTCTGGCCTGGTTCAACTGCCACAGTGCAGCAGTCATGTTGTCCAGGAGCCATGTCCCTCTATTGTGCACTGCCCACTGCTCATCTGATACCCAGGTGTGGCCCTTACAGTCAGGGAATTGTGTCACTTGGGACTGTGTCCTTGCAGTTTGCTTCACTAAAGGTGGGGGACAGCATCTGTTTCCCTAACTCTGTTGTGGGCATCATGGGTGGGTCCATTGTTCACACAACGCCTGTGTTTGGACATGTGATCTGCGTGTTGCTTTGATATGCGGTCCACTTGCTGAGCTGAGCCACCACATGTGCCTGGGGTATGTGGCACACGCCCATGCAGCGGGTGGGAACAATGTTTGGGCCCCAGGAGTGTGCAGATTACGTGTGTCACACATACATAGCCAGCTATCCACTGTCCAGGGCACATCCCTCATTCATGTGGAGCAGGACAGTCATGCCTACTCCAGGCCATGCAATGCACTCTGTACTCCCACTCCCGTGTATCAGCTGACACATTGTGCACAGTGATTTGACCCCTCAGGTGTCTGCCTCTGTGTCAGTGTGCTGTGGATTAGTTGCCAGGACTGCTGGGGTGTTTCTTGGTAGGGGCTCAGCATGCCCCTGGAGATGTGACCATAGGAGACGATACTTGTGTGTCACATAGGTGTTTGATCAGCTGCGCGTGCAGACTGGGGTATGCGAATGTGAAGTTCAGGCAGCTGTTCCCCATTCACAGCAAATTGTGAGGGCTCAGGTTCAGAGGGTAGTGTCACAGGTCTCCCATATGTCCAATAGGTATGACCTGGACAGATGAGGGTTAAGATGATGTGTTGTGTGGGGGATGTACATGTGCACTTGTGCAGCTCCAGGACTTGCATTCCCCATGACCTACTATTGTGACACAGTGCATAGTGTTGTTGTCTGGCTGCCAAGTCATACATCACTGAGACAGTGATGTATGACTTAGCAGTCATGCCTCTGCCATGGCATGTGTCAACTTATTGGTGGTCCTGCAGGGGAGTGACATGTGCTACATGCACACCATTGTGGCGATGGCTATCAGGACATGGGTGCATCATGGTGTCTGTCGCTGGTATGCATCACATGCATTTCCTATTTGACTCTGGGCATCCCTTTCATCCGGAAACCTGTACTGACTCAGTGGCAAGAGCTGTGATGTGTGCATGTCCACATGCCACACCGTGTCCTCTGCACTGTCCAACTACTGTGTACTTGGTGCATGTGTCCACACTGGGGTGTTGCAATCCAACAGACACCAGACAGATGGGTGCAAGGCCATGTGGGATGTGAGTGCCATGCTTGGCATCAGACTGACAATTGGCTTCTCCTGTTCAGTTAGGGCACTTTTAGCAATGTACAACTAATGATGCCAGGGCTTGCTCTGTAATGTGCTGTGCTCACAGTGGTGTGTGCGTTTGGTGCAGGTGACTGATGTCTGTCTGTTTCCCCATTGTTTGCAGATACATCCACGGCCACGGAAGGGGACAGCTCCACGGACCAGGAGGAGCCAGAGAGCCAGACTGGGTCAGCAGCCGAGGAGTGGTCGGAGGGACCCAGTGGCACGGAGGGCGAGGGAGCCACACCGAGGAGTCCTCAGCACCATCCACCTCAGCTGAGGACCAGAGCAACTCGGAGGATGACTCCCTTGTGGAGGCGGGTGTCAGCAGCCACCACACCCCAGCTAGTGTTGCTGTCCCCGCCACCACCAGCACCACCACCGCCCTCCCATCGGCTCCCATTCCCCAGGTCCGTGGAGGCTCCCATGTTCGGGAGCGTGTCTCCTTTGGGCCAGGCACCGCACCCCCTGCCCCTGTGTCCCCTGCTGCCCTGAGTGAGGAGTCTGTGTACCTCCTTCGCCAGCTCCATGTAGGGCAGACAGCCATGCTGAGTGTCCTCCATGCGCACACCGCACTGTTGACTCAGCTGGTGTCGTTCATGGAGGGCATCTCATCGGGCATGTCTGACCTACAGAGGGGCAATAGGTCCATGGACTCCTCCCTGACGGCAGCAGTGTCCCTCCTCAGACAGTCCCTCACCCCTCCTGCCTCTGCTCCATCCACACTCCCCAGCACCTTACCCGTCCCAAGCACACACACACCGGCACAGGCACACACCAGCACACACACGTCCAGCACACAGACACACACGCCACAAACAAAACGCACACGCACGCACAGTCAGGGGACTGAAACCAGACTCACAGGGGATGGGGCCCTGGTACACACACACGCATCCACGGGCACTGCGCAGTCCTCAGTTGCCTCTCCCTCCAAAGCACCCTCCCTTGCCTCACCTGCAACCCCAAAGACCCAGCGCCTCTTCCTCAGTGACCTCGGCCTCTTCCCCTCCGATCCAGCTGCCCCAGCATCCAGGGGGAAGAGGAAGCCCCCACACGGAGCAGAGTGCCCCTCGCCCCCGGACACCCTCCCCCAGGCGCAGACAGACTGAGGCCCCCACCCGCAAGTCCCCCGGAGTGCTAAGAGCAAGACCCCGCCGCCGCCCTGCAGCTCAAGCACCAGGTCTCCTTCCTCCATCCCTCAGGCCCCCACTCCACAGGTGCCCCCACCACACCCTGCCCCAGGTTCCCCCACCCACAGATATACCATCCCCAAGAGGCTCCGGCCTTCTCCCCCTGCCACTTGCTCTCCCGGCACCACACCCCCCGCTGCGCTTGTCTGTGCCACTGATGTGGTGAGGGTGTCCTCCCCCTCTGTCCAGCCCACCTTGCCTGTTCCCCATTCTCCTCCCCTGGTGGTAGGCACTGCAGTGGAGTCCACTACCACCCTGTCTGACTTGGGCACTGCAGTGGCGGACCTGTCCACTCCATCTGCAGGGTCCACTGCAGTCGTGCCGGCACCCACAACATCTGAGCCATGCCCCCAGTTGTGCCGGCACACACCATGTCAGACACCTCCACTGCAGTTGTCAGTGGCTCTCCAGCACCCACCACCCCTTCCCTGCTTCCTCCTGGTGAGCCCTGATCCTGTCCCTGCGGTGCCTGGCCTACCCCCCGGTTGCCCCTCCTAGTGGATTGTCCCTGGTTTTGTGCAGGCATGTGTAGGGTGGCATCTGCCACTGTCACCCACTTGTGACTTTGTTGATGGACTGGCCATTGGCCTTTGTTTATGTTCTACCGGACTTCTACTTTTAATGCCACATATGCTGAATAAAGCAACTTTCTGTTCTCTAGTGCTTTTGCTTCTGATGTACATGATGTTGATGATGCTAACCATGCCCTTGCTGCAGTGATGGTGATATTTGGTCTCATGATAATGAAGTGTTACTGTGCAGGAACCCATGTGGTCCAGGGGAATGTGTCCTATCCTGTGGTGTATCCATGTCATCCATAGCAGCATCTGAGGGTGTCATGTGTTCAGTATTTGGCAATGGGATTTCCTACTTAGATTGGCTATTTCACATCTGTGGCTTCCACCCCTGCACATCTGTTGTGCCTGCCATTGTTCAATTCGTCTACTTCCCTGACCGTGTGGCCATCTCCAGTGGACATGCAGGTTTGGGCATCAATGGGGAAGGACTCATCTGTGTTGTCAGTGCAACATTGCTATACAAGTGTGTTGGATCTGTGCTGATGATTCCGTTGGCACTTCCATGACCAGGCTGATGTGACGGGAGCCCTCATTTGGTGCTAATTGTTGATTGTGTGACCAAGTGCTCAGCTGACATGGTGGGGCCCTACTGAGGCAACATATGGCACAGCTTTCCTCACACAGGAGTGGAGTCCCCTCATGGCAGTGTGTACTCCTGTGACATTGCCTGCGCCCAAGGTGTGTGTTGTATGTGCATGTCTGTGTGTTCACTTCCGTTTAGCTGTGCATGCTGTGATCCCTAGTGTTGTACCTGTTTGTGATGCTAGCTGAGTTGAGCTATGTTCCCCCAAAGTCTTCTCCCTGGGTTCTCTGTGATGTGGGTGCATGGCACATTACTGGTCATCAGGGTGTCACCCATAGGTGTGCTTGCTGTCAGGGCTGAGTTTGTGTGCAGACGCAGATGGGTCACAGTCAGGTTTCCCCTTGGCACTTGTTGTTTGCCCCTGTCATGTGATTTCCAGTTTGTGTTATCTTTCAGTGATTGTGACACGTTGTGTGTGTGACTGCTGGCACTCCTCAGGGTCCGGGCTGCAATGTTGGTTGTTGTCTATGTGTGTTCTTTGTGGGTGACCTTGGCTTCTTCATTGGTGTGTGACTGTGGCTGTGATCCCATTGGTTGGTGTGGTATTGCCGTCATGTCCATGTACAGCGTAGTGTGCAGTGTGTCAGACATTCAGGAGTCTTGTTGAGTGTCCATGTGTGATGTGTTTCTGCACCTTGGTTCCCACCCACCACCCTGGAATAGTCATGGGTGCATGTGCAATGTCACCAGTGCATGTGTGCTTCACTGCTGCACATTGTTGGAGGTCGAGGGGTGTGGTGTTGAGTGTGTGCAGATGAGAGTTGTTGCCCGGCTAGGCCCCTGCCTCCATGTTGGCCATGGCTTACTGGCCATGCTGTTTGATTTGTGCTTGTGTAGGTGTGATGGTAGTTAGTTGCTCAGTACACATGACTGTGGTTCACAGTGTGAACCACATTTAGCTTTGTCATCACAGTGGGATTGTAATGCAGCCCAGGGTCACCACATTGCGGGGGCCCTGGGGGTGGTGCTGTGGTGTGTCTGTGTCTTGCTGTGTCAGTTGCTGTCCCTACGTGCCTGTGTGACATGTGTGATTTGTGCTCCCTCTCATCTGACAATGCCTGCTTGCCCACATAGGGGATTTGGATCCATGAGTTACCTTTGTGTGGCACTGTATGCACATCTGTATGATTGGTATTCAGGTCTCCTCATGTGTTGTGTGGTTGCCTGGGGACACTGGCACCCCCCTCACCTGTTGTGTATGATGTGCAGTGTGGGTCTGCCTGTTTGTGTTTGTGCATCTGCACCACTGCATTGGCATATCTTGGGTGTGCCATTGGCTGTATGTAGTTTGGTGGGTTTCCCCTGCTGTCCCTGGGACTCCTAGGTCATCGGTCAGCACAATGATCATGGTTTGTGTGTCCCATTGCTGCCATGGTATGGTATCTGTTCACCTCACATCTGCAGTCTCCACAAGGTATCTGCATGTGTGTGCCCATTGGTGCAAATATGTGGGTCTGCATTCTGATGGTCACTTCTGTCATTGTGTCATTGATGATTGTTGACGGTGTCAGCCCCCATGGGTGTTGTTTGTCTGCACATGGCCAAAGGTATGTCTTATTTGCACTGCAGGATTTGGCTCCCCCAATATATGTTGCAATGGGACACATACACTACTTTGCCACTGATGTGTTTGTTGTTCTGTGACCAGGAATCATCCATGCAGTTTGGCAGTTGCACCTCTTTCTTTGTCAACACTTACCTTTTGGTCACTGTGATGATGGGGGTTTGGACCCCATTGCCACAATGTTCGAAATGTGCTTCAGCTATGGACCCCACACTTACATTTTGGTCACTGTGATGATGGGGGTTTGGACCCCATTGCCACAATGTTCGAAATGTGCTTCAGCTATGGACCCCACACTTACATTTTGGTCACTGTGATGAGGGGGTTTGGACCCCATTGCCACAATGTTCAAAATGTGCTTCAGCTATGGACCCCACACTTACCTTTTGGTCACTGTGATGATGGGGGTTTGGACCCCATTGCCACATTGTTCAAAGTGTGCTTCAGCTATGGACCCCACACTTACATTTTGGTCACTGTGATGATGGGGGTTTGGACCCCATTGCCACATTGTTCAAAGTGTGCTTCAGCTATGGACCCCACACTTACGTTTTGGTCACTGTGATGATGGGGGTTTGGACCCCATTGCCACAATGGTCATGGCCTGCTTGCATTGTGGGTGCCACACACATATATGTGTGGCACATGTGCTAGGAGGTCACATTGTATGTTCAAAGTCATGTTCGGTGTTGTAGGCATTTGACACAGTCTACACACGCTTGTCATGGTGTTGGGGGATGTCTTCTTCTTGCATTCCCTAGGTTGTGGTGTGCTGGTTGTGTCATGCATTGTCCATCCTATGAGTGGGGGTGGTAGTAGTGGTAGGCATCCAGCCCCCCCTGGGTGAGGGTGGTAGTAGTGGTAGGCATCCAGCCCCCCCTGGCTAAGGGTGGTAGTAGTGGTAGGCATCCTGCCCCCCCTGGCTAAGGGTGGTAGTAGTGGTAGGCATCCTGCCCCCCTTGGCTAAGGGTGGTAGTAGTGGTAGGCATCCTGCCCCCTGGCTAAGGGTGGTAGTAGTGGTAGGCATCCTGCCCCCTGGGTAAGGGTGGTAGTAGTGGTAGGCATCCAGCCCCCCTGGGTGAGGGTGGTAGTAGTGGTAGGCATCCTGCCCCCCTGGCTAAGGGTGGTAGTAGTGGTAGGCATCCTGCCCCCTGGCTAAGGGTGGTAGTAGTGGTAGGCATCCTGCCCCCTGGGTAAGGGTGGTAGTACTGGTAGGCATCCAGCCCCCTGGGTGAGGGTGGTAGTAGTGGTAGGCATCCTGCCCCCCTGGCTAAGGGTGGTAGTAGTGGTAGGCATCCTGCCCCCCTGGGTAAGGGTGGTAGTAGTGGTAGGCATCCAGCCCCCCTGGGTGAGGGTGGTAGTAGTGGTAGGCATCCTGCCCCCCTGGCTAAGGGTGGTGGTAGGCATCCAGCCCCCCTGGGTGAGGGTGGTAGTAGTGGTAGGCATCCTGCCCCCCTGGCTAAGGGTGGTAGTAGTGGTAGGCATCCTGCCCCCTGGGTAAGGGTGGTAGTAGTGGTAGGCATCCTGCCCCCCTGGGTGAGGGTGGTAGTAGTGGTAGGCATCCTGCCCCCCTGGGTGAGGGTGGTAGTGGTGGTAGGCATCCAGCCCCCCTGGCTAAGGGTGGTAGTAGTGGTAGGCATCCTGCCCCCCTGGGTAAGGGTGGTAGTAGTGGTAGGCATCCTGCCCCCTGGGTAAGGGTGGTAGTAGTGGTAGGCATACAGCCCCCCCTGGGTGAGGGTGGTAGTCGTGGTAGGCATCCTGCCCCCCCTGGCTAAGGGTGGTAGTGGTGGTAGGCATCCAGCCCACCCTGGCTAAGGGTGGTAGTAGTGGTAGGCATCCAGCCCCCCCTGGCTAAGGGTGGTAGTGTTGGTAGGCATCCTGCCCCCTGGGTGAGGGTGGTAGTAGTGGTAGGCATCCTGCCCCCTGGCTAAGGGTGGTAGTGGTGGTAGGCATCCAGCCCACCCTGGCTAAGGGTGGTAGTAGTGGTAGGCATCCAGCCCCCCTGGCTAAGGGTGGTAGTAGTGGTAGGCATCCTGCCCACCCTGGCTAAGGGTGGTAGTGGTGGTAGGCATCCAGCCCACCCTGGCTAAGGGTGGTAGTAGTGGTAGGCATCCAGCCCCCCCTGGCTAAGGGTGGTAGTAGTGGTAGGCATCCTGCCCCCCCTGGGTAAGGGTGGTAGTAGTGGTAGGCATCCTGCCCCCCTGGGTGAGGGTGGTAGTGGTGGTAGGCATCCAGCCCCCCCTGGCTAAGGGTGGTAGTAGTGGTAGGCATCCTGCCCCCCCTGGGTAAGGGTGGTAGTAGTGGTAGGCATCCTGCCCACCCTGGCTAAGGGTGGTAGTGGTGGTAGGCATCCTGCCCCCCCTGGGTGAGGGTGGTAGTGGTGGTAGGCATCCAGCCCCCCCTGGCTAAGGGTGGTAGTAGTGGTAGGCATCCTGCCCCCTGGGTAAGGGTGGTAGTAGTGGTAGGCATCCTGCCCACCCTGGGTGAGGGTGGTAGTAGTGGTAGGCATCCAGCCCCCCTGGCTCAGGGTGGTAGTAGTGGTAGGCATCCTGCCCCCCTGGGTGAGGGTGGTAGTGGTGGTAGGCATCCAGCCCCCCTGGATAAGGGTGGTGGTAGGCATCCAGCCCCCCCTGGGTGAGGGTGGTAGTAGTGGTAGGCATCCAGCCCCCCCTGGGTAGGGGTGGTGGTGCGCATTCAGGCCCCTGTGTGCATATGTGGCATTGCTGATGGGCATCCCGCCCCTATGGTGCTGCTGTTGCTGGTGTAAGTATATTCTGCATCCCTCTGTGTGTGTGTGATGTGTCGTGTACGTGTTGTATGTGTTTTGTGGTTGGTGTCTGGCTTACCTTCTGCGCCGTACGCGTCCGTGCCTGTTCCGGTAGTAAATGTAGAATATTGGTATGATCGGGACGAAGGGATTCATGGTTGGTTCGTGTCGTTCGTCCTTCTCGTTGCTTCGCGTCGTCCTCGTCGCTTCGCCTCGTCCTCGTCGCTTCGCCTCGTCCTCGTCGCTGGCGTGTTCGTCTCGGAGCCGTGGATCGTGTTGTGGCGCGAATCGGAGCTTATGTGCGCCTCTCCCGGATGCTTTGACGTGCCGTGCGTAGCGACGGGTTCGGCGCGTACGGAAGCGCATCGTACTCGTTCGGCCAGACGGAGCTGCATTTTCCCTTCCGTGCGACTCGATTCAGCGTTTCCGGATTCGCCTCGGTCGGGGAACAGGACCTGGTTTGGGTGAGTACGGCTCGGCCGAGATTCTTTGCTGTTGTGCGCATCGTACTTACTCGTTCGGGTGTGCTGTACGGATCGGTCGGGAAACAGGCTTTCGCATGGCTTTTTTCCCGACCGAATGGTGTTGGGTACGCCTCCGACCGAGATCGGAATCGGCCCCATTGTGTAGTGACATCTTCACTGCCCTGTCATGTAATCAATGTCATCAATATATATATGCCATACCAAAATATTGGTTTTGAAAGGATTTGCGTCGGATTAGATAAATCTTGTTTCAGAATCATGAACATTAAGACATTCAAGGCTTTAGGCTATAGTACTCCCTATATAGCTGCCGTGTATTTGTAAATATAGTTGTTTATTACATTTAAAAAAGTTCTCCTTTAATGCCATGTCGTTAGAGTTTTGGTAAATTCCCTTGGTGGTTTGTATCCCCAATCTTGATTGTAAACGATACTCTCAATTACCCTGATGGTTTCATTCTGAGTTCTGCTTGTATATTGGGATTCTACATCAAGTCCTATCATTGGGTTGTTTGCAGAATCAAAACGGCATTCCATCAATCAATTTTATGGCATCTTTGGTGCCCTTAAGGTAGGATGGCATGGCTTGTACTAATGGTCTTAGATGGTAATCGCAGAACTGTGAAAGAGGTTCCAATATTGAACCAATTATTGACACTATTGGAGGCCCAGTGGTGGTCGTGTTGACGTGTGTATTTTAGGGATGATGTAAAAATATGGTACTCAGGGATCTTTGTTAGTTAGGAAGTTGGCCTCTTTTTTAGTAATCCATTCATGATTTAGTGCTTATGGTTTTGTTTTACATGGTTACTGCATCAAAATTCAGTGCTTCTGTTACTACCTTTTTTTATAGTTCTAGACAATCTAAGGGGGTCATTACGATGACTGGCGGATCGCCACCGCCCCTATGGCGGTGGCGATCCGCCCGCCATTCCCCTCCGCCCGCATGCCATTTTCCCCCGCCACATTACGATGCCGGGAGGGAGCCCGGCGGACGGAAAGACCGTCCGCCGGTTTTCCGCCGGTCCAACAGGGGACCGGGCGGAAAAGGGCAATAATATGGTGGCGGTGTCTGCAAGACACTGCCATCCATATTAGGATGGTGGCGGTGAGCAGCAACACCGCCATGGAAAGGCATACGGTCTTCACAGTTGGGGGCCCGTAGCGGTCCCCCAGGATGTTGGGAGGGTGGGGGGTGCACATGGGGGGTACCTATGGTACCCCCCTGCATTGGCATGGACAAGGTGGCAGGCACCGCGCGGTGCCTGCCACCTTGTGCATGCCAATGCACAACGTGCATTCCCAGCATTGTGGCAGGCGCCCGCCACAATGTTGGGAATAGGGGATGCCACCGCCACCGTGGCGGTGGCATCCTAATACTCCCGGCGGGACCGCCGCTCCTATGGCGGACGGTCCCATTCACCGCTACGGTGGCGGGCGGACATCGTAATGACCTCCCTAGGTGTGGGGACTTGACCATAACCGTTGAAACTTGAATTGTCATCCAGGAGGCATTGGCATTCTTTATTATAGGATATTATATTCTGCAACACTATTTCGCTTTCTTTATCAACTGGCTTTATAGCAACTCCTTATGTATCGCATAGTTGTTTCAGGGCTCTCATTTCTTCAACCCTTAGGTTCTAGTATTAATTTCTACCCTAATGGGTTATGTCATGGTTCACACCCATCTAAAAAAAAAACACACAATTTCTAGCAGAAACTGGATCAACAAAGGTCAATGTTTTATATAAACTTGTGTCTCTGGTGTCATCTGTGATATGTTCTTTACCCACAAGAAATATTTTTGGAGCATTTTCCTAAAGGACAGTCATTCACAGCATAGTTTGAACATATCCACTGGATTCGTTGAGACAAAGCCCAGTTCTCTGTCAAGAATCTTCTTTTCTACAAGTGCCAGTATATGATCAGATTAATTTACAACCCGGTCATGCAATTGCTAGGACTTGGAGTTGGTTCCTTGGTCATACTCTGTGTTACCATCTAATTCACACTCTCCCATTGTGTAATTTGCCCTTTTTATTTTCTCCTGACAAACACCTGATCATAAATTGAGTAATTTTCTGAAACTTACCTGCACCCTAAGGATAATATGATACTGTGACAGCCAACCTTGAAAGTGACACAAAATAGTTTTAGCAAAGATTTTCCCTGTGGAATCAAATTAACCAGAATGATTTTGGAGAATCATGTCAACTCTTTTTATAAAATGGTATTATCGTGGTTCCCAATCAATTTAATGGGAGGGAACTATGTTGTGATTTGATGGCTAGTCTCAGGCACAAAGAACTTCACCTCCTATTGATCCACAGGGACATGATAATTCAGGACATCTTCATTGGAAGACCAACAGGACCAGAGTGAAGTGGATCTTTTGTCTGTCGATTCTGAAGGTGGTGGGTGGAAACTATTTTGCCAGCTAAAATCCGTGGTCTGGGATCCAAGGAAGAGTTTGGGAATAAGTGAAGCAATAAAATTACTCATGATGCTTTACAACATTTTCTAATGTTGAGGTTTAGAACTAGTTTGACTTCTTGAGGATGTGGACAAGGGCCAAGGCTACTTGTTGAAAGAATACTCTTTGTGGGCATGTTTCCTGGTTAGTAGGTCAGATATTTTTGTCACAAGATGCCAAGCTCTAACAACATGTCACAAACAATGCACCTTGTGAAGCTCTTGTTAGGTGCTGCTCACAGTATTGCCCCAATTACAGATTTCTTCCTCCAGAAATGTTTCTAAGTATGAAATTACACCATGAGAGCAGGGAAAAGCACCAAAGTAATCGCAACAATGATGTGTGTTTTCAATGTAAAGGTTTTAGTGCTCAGAGCATTTTGATGTGCAGCATGGAGTTTCAGAGGGGTAGAGGAACCAGCATATCCCAACTCATGAAGCTCAACTCTGTCAGTTTCCCACCTTGCTTCTTCCAGTCTGCTAGGCCTTGCCCAACCATGCTCCTTTGCCTGTCAGCCTCAAAGGGTGTCAAACATGTCCCAGATGCAGTAACAAAAACTCTTTGGGGCCTATTACGATGTCGGTCGGAGTTTCCTCCGACCGACACTGTGGCGGAAACGGGACTGACCGACCCCCAGTCGGCAGTTCCGACTGCCCGATAACTATGTAACCGAACACTGTTCGGTCGCATACTTCCATTTCTCTATGGGAGCTTGTGTTAGGGCCATAAACAGGCCGTAATACAGGTTCCTATAAAGAAATTAGTGTGTGTGTAAAACCCTGCACCCTATGGCAGGCACCCCATGGTGCCTGCCACACAGTGCTGGGATTTACAGGGGGCACCCTAGGTACCCCCTCGACCACCAACTGTAGGGCGTGGGGGTAAGGGGGCCCTGCTAGGGCCCCCCAAAGTCACTTTCCGACAGCCTTTCTGTGTTGGAAAGGCTGGCACGGAAAGGCTGTCGGAAAATCACATTGTAATCTCGACGGCGGAAACACTGTCCATAGGGGATTACGGTTCTGGGCCGACCGGCTGGAAGACTCAGAGAGCCGGTCGGAACCGCGTTGGAATGACCGGCCGGTTTATGCTCCGACCGCGACATCGTAATTCGGAGGTTGGACCGCATACCGACCGTGTCGATTGAAAAGCCTTCAACCGTGGTCGGAAAGCTTCCGACTAGCAGTCGGAGGCTTTCCGACCGACATCGTAATTGGCCCCGTTGTGCTATTTCTTCATTCATAACTCCTCACATCCGTAATTAAATGTGGTGACTTTGGTGCATTTTATTCATTACATTTTGATTCCTTTTCTACAAAATTGGTTTGGACATTTTAGCTGATATAATTTTTGTTTTTACTCTACAGTTCTTTTTCTTTCTACTTTTACAAAACATGCACTTTCTCTGAGGGAAGCATATGCACTTGTGCCAAGCTACCAATGATAAGTCCAGGATTCATCAAAGATACCAGTTTTTACTTTTAGTGGTACACTTTTTACCATTGTGGGAACCCAGCCAGAGTTACATAAAGATTAAGGCTTCCCCCACCCCCCACATACTAATTTACTTAACTATATTCCTGTTCTGCAGTGTGAATATGGACTTGTATGTCCAAAAGCTACCTCATCACATTTGCAGTTGTAGAATTAAACGTCTGCTGCCCTATTTGGTACAAAAATGTATTTCTGGAGCCATATCATGTTGGGATTTTCTGGTGCAGAAACAACCCCTCTTTCATGCACCTGTGTTGCAAACAGTGCATTCATTTAACCAACTATTTCTCAGAGGTCTTGCTTTATTTTCAGACACAACAGTTCGGAGACAGATAGAACCACAGCTTGTTCACTGTTTCTAAGCTGTAGTATCTGAAAATAAAGTACTAACTCAGAGATATTTTGGGTTTAATTAATTGACTTAATGCCAATTAATAAATGACTTAATAAAGCAAGCGTTCAGCTCTGGACTATGACAGAAAAAAACATCATGATATGTCCCCAGATCTTTATTTGGCACTTTTCCTTTCATTCCTTTCATTTGATTGTACCATTTCTGTTTTGATGCAGATCATTTGTGTGTATTTTTGGGATCATGGAGATTGATCAAGCCGCCCTGTCAAGCCTGTCTGCCATAGACCTGAAGGTCCTTTGCAAGGAGAGAATTCTTCTGCTGGGCATGAGCCCCAGAAAGAATGGGCTGGTGAAAGATCTCATGTCATGGGAGGAAACAAGGTTCCTCCCATGACATGATGAGGTGATCTATCACCTCAGTGAAGAAAGAAGAAATGGGTTGCAGATTATAATGACCTACACCATATCAGTTTTGTAAACTGAGAGCAATATTCCAGGTTGTAGAGTATCCATCAGCAAGGTGGAAGCCAGAAACTTGACAAGGAGTACAGGAAAATTAGAAAGGGTAGTCATTTATGTAGCATTGCCAGGAACTGCTGTCATGGTGGCTCCTGTCAATACTAGGCGTGGGCAGAAATATAATGCCGCTCGCAGAGTTTGTTGAATTCCGCAACTCCGCGCTACGTGTGTAACATGGTATTCCCGGTAAATATCGCCATCCGGTGCGTGGCTGAATAATATTTCCATTGGCACGTGTGAGACTTGTTTTAGCACACTACTAGATTTGCCGGCTGCCTGGTGAGCCCATGCGAGATTTGCTGGTCTCTAGCGCGGCTTCCAATCGCCATGGAGCATTCCAGCGCCATTTCGTGATGCTGGTGCACACGAGTGGCTGTGGCTGCTTCTCGAGCAGATTCTCTACTCAGGAAGCACCTAAATCTACTCAAAAAGACATTTTTGGGTTAATATTCTTCCCCGTTCAGGTTGTTTTTTAGTGTAACTTCCTCTTCCTGTTCAGCAGGCTACCCCCAATGCTTTGTACAACTCCTGGTCACTTTTCACTTGGATTTTGAGGTGGAAGGATCACTCTCTTTGTCTGCAATTCCTGCTGCATATATACCATTGGATTTTAAGGACTTTGTTATTGTAATATCACAAGTAAAATCAAAAGGTTTGCATAAGGGTGTTGTTTTTTGATGAAGGGCATGCACTTTTATTCAATTTTTAAATTTGATTGTTGTGGGTGGCCTGGAGTTTCAGTAGGGGCCTAGTTATTTTTTGCATTTAATATTTTTAGCTTTTGTAAGGGAAAAAGGTTGCACAGTTCAGTACATTTTCTCCATGTTTGTTAAATTTGCACAGTTAATTTATTTTACTATGTGGCCTGCTCTGCCCACGGGTCATCCAGCCAGTACTAGTCATGGGTATATGAAACAACTGTTTCTGTGGTATATGTTGTTTTAAAACATCATTCTGGCCAGGGATGGCATTTGATTAAATTAAACATGTGTTGGGGTTTTTTTGTTTTGTTACATTTCACTTTTTTTCTGCAAAAAGTGTACTTTGCTAGAGTAATATTGTATGCCTTGGGAGGATGTGTGTTGTTCTAAAATTTGTATAGCTCACTTAATTTTCATTTTTGTCATTGCTGAATTAATGGTAGTGTTTTCTTCATTGTTATCATGCTTTCTTTATGTGGCCAGTGTGTGTGTGTGTGTGTGTGTGTGTGTGTGTGTGTGTGTGTCCCATAGGCCTCCATTTATCTTTGTTCTCCATGCCATGTGATGTGGGGCCATTTTGTATAGTCAGTGTCCATAGACCAAATGTGTTCTTTTTTGTCAATGCCTCCTTGCTTGCTGTTTGACCATGTTGCCGGTGGCTATTTTCTGTAGAAAGCCAGTGTGCTTTTGCCCTAGGCCTGCATGTGTTCTTTGTTGTGTCCATGCATCCTTGCTTGTTGTTGTTAGTCGACCATGTGGCCGGCGACCATTTTGTACCGCCAGCCACTGAGTAAATTCTTTTTTCACAATTTTCAAAGCCAAATTTGTTTGTTATTGGTTGACCATGCAGCCAGCCAGTGTGCTTTTGCCATAGGCTTGCATGTGTTCTTCTTTGTGGTCCATGCCTCCTTGGCTGTTGTTTGACCATGTGGCCTGTAGCCACTTTGTGTAGCCAGCCAGTGTGCTTTTGTCATATGCCTGCATGTGTGTCTATGCCTCCTTGCTTATTGTTTGTTGACCATGTCACCGGCGGCCATCTTATGCAGCCAGCCATTGTGTAAATCCTTTTTTTCCCAGTTTTCAAAGCCATTTTCTAGGGAG
The DNA here is from genome assembly GCA_963921515.1 of Calotriton arnoldi. Classification (NCBI taxonomy): domain Eukaryota; kingdom Metazoa; phylum Chordata; class Amphibia; order Caudata; family Salamandridae; genus Calotriton; species Calotriton arnoldi. The sequence goes on along the minus strand of CAWUFW010000384.1, from coordinate 1,593,006 downwards.
ATTGATAAGAGAGGGCTATGCCTTTTTGTTTTTGTTCATTTTGTTTACTTTTCCCTGATATCGGTTTAATATATTTGAAGATCATTGTAGTATATGTATATATGAACAGTGTTTAATATTGAATGCATTTTTTTCCATTTTTCTTCTGCACCTTCTTCCCCCCAATGGGTTTCTGATAGTACCCTAGTACACCAGCAATTAATTTAGTTTTTTTAATTATTTTTGTAATTTTTAAAAAATGTTTTGGTTTTTTTACATTTTCACTCCATCCACCACCTGCCTGTCATAGGCGCCTGCCACACACCTACCAGCATTCATCTTTTAAGGATTGTCATTACTCATTTTCCCCTGGACCCGCTGCCTGCCATAGGCACACAGCCGCAGACCAGCATACATTTGTTAAGGATCATTCCATTTTCCCCTGGACCCCCTGCCTTCCATTGGGGATTATTCCATTTTTCCCTAGACCCACCTGTCTGCCATAGGCGCACACCAGAAATCATATTTCTGGGATTATTCAGTTTTCCCCTGGACCCCCTGCCTGTCATAGGGGCACACCAGCATTCATTTTTTAAGGATTATTCTATTTTCCCCTGCTCCTGCCTGACTGCCACAGGTGTCTCGCCTCAGATGCACGTAAAGCAGACAGTTACATCTGAAAGTTGTTATCCTGATTGATAATTAAATATTGTGTTATGATTGTGTGGTTTTACTTTGGAATAGATACACTATTATTGTAAATTATTTAGGATAATCAGTAACCACACTAAAATTATATTGTTCGTACTCAAAATAATTCAAACTGTAAAAATGCCACATTTCACTAAATGTTTTTCTTGCTTGTTTGCTTTTAGATGCACATGAGACATCACCCACAGTACTGCCAGATAGATGGCTGGCACAAAGTGACAGGACCACAACATGTGAGTCCTCCAGTCTCTTCCACAAGTGCAGCTAAATGCCACGGCCAACTTACAGAGCTTGAAGATGGCCCCAAAGAAAGGTGCTGCCAAGAAAGTGGTCTGTGAAGAGAAGAAGAGGCAGATATCTACCACTGGCATGCCGACCCAAACCTTTTTCAGGAGACGTGTGCCTGGCCGCACCGTCCTCCCGGCAGCAGGCTGGGAGCAGCACTCCCGCATCAACAGCACCACCCGACCTAAGCCCAAGGCCATGTCTCTCAGCGAGGCAGCCACTGCAATCATGGCAACTAATAGTGAGTCTGAATTGGATTTGTCTCAGCCAGAAACTAGTACCCAATCATTGCAGGAAGCTGAGAAAAGTGGACCACAGGAGCTGCAGCCAGCAATATTAGATCATCCTGAAGTAGGAGCAAAACTGGAGGCTGAGCTTCCTGCTGAACAAGATGTACTTCTTCTTGAACCATTAGCTTCCCAATCTCCAGCAAGAAAAAGAAAGGGTACTCTACCATCCTCCCCAAGCCCCCCCTTCTGATGATCTGGACATGAATTGGACCCGCTATGAGAGACAAGGGAAAAGGAAAGTTCCTGAAAGCCTTACAATTATGGAAGGAGATGAGGAGGACAAGCCAATCATTGTCAAGGAAGCTGGCTCAGAGGACACTGGCATTACCCCTTCTATTTAACCTGCTCCGTGAGATGTGGCACTGGTACCACCACCACCAGCAGCTTCCATATTTGTAAGGCCCCCACTGAAACCTGCATCCACCACTACCTCAGTCAAAGTATGCACTGCAGAGAGGCAATCGTCGACTCACCCACCTACTTCCAGTTCTTCGGGCATTGGCAGTGGCACCAGTGTCCCACTAAAAATGTTCTTTTTCCCAGTTTGGGACTTCTTACGATTAGCAAGCAGGAAGATAACATTGCAATATGCTCTTTTTGCCACGCAAGTGTTTGTCGAGGTAAGCCTGGTTCACACTGTGGTACTGGAGGCCAAACTACCCATATTTAAAAACATCACGCAATCCGGTGGGAGGTGCACCTTAAAAAAATTGCTGGCGATGGTGGTGGTGATGAGAGAGGGGAATCAGCTCCAATCATGGTGGGAAGAAGAAAGTGACAGCTTTACGGAAAGCAGCCCTGTCCCCAGAAATGCACCAGTATTACCCGCCTCAGCACCCTCGAAATGGCACAAGAGTCAGATGAAGACACCACAGCATACAATGACTGCCCCAAGAAGCACATTGAGTCTGCCGCCTTCTGGTTCTCTCTGGCAGTTGCCTGCATCAGTGGCACTAGAAAAGAAAAAATCCAGGCTACTATTATGGGCAAGTTTACGCAGTAGAGGTCCCCTCTAACGCAACCACCCAATGGCACGTTTATACAACGAGAAGCTGACTAATATGTTAGCGCTGGAACTCCTCATTTTTTTCTTTTGTGGAAGGAGTGGGATTTTTAGAATTTGTGTTGTCCATCTGCCCAAAATGAAAGGTTTCCGGCCGGGCTGATTTTGCCAGAGTTGCTGTTTGAGCACTCCATCACAATGTGCTGCATTTCGTTGGACAAGCTGTGCAGCAGAGTGCTGTTCACACTATCCACCTGATGACAGACATGTGGACCAGTTGTCAAGCAACAGTTATCTAAAGGTCCCAGTGCTGAAGAAACTTTTAAGGGCATTCAGCGGCATGCAACACTGGACATGTTCACCATGGAGAAATCCCATACAGCTGCAAACATCTTGGAAGACTTTAACAGCAAGGTGTTTGAATGGCTGCAACCTAGAGGTCTCAGAATTGGATTTGCTGCCATGGAAAATGGCAATAATATAATTAAGGCCATGGCAGATGGTGGCTATTTCAGGGTCCTGTGTTTGGTGCATTGCATCAACTTGATTGTGAAGGGCTTTCTCAAAAAAGAAGACATAGTCAGCAACATACTGACCACATGCAGAAGAATCTGCACTCATTTCAGCCATTCTTTTAAAGCCCAGAAGCAGTTGAGAACCATTCAGCGTGCCAATAGAGTACCAGTTAAACCCTCATACAGGAGGTGCCAACACATTGGAACTAGACTTATTACATGTAGCAGCATCTGTTTGAGCTATACAAACCAATCAATGACTATGTCATTCAAAAACGAGAGGATGAAACTGGGAAAAGCATGACCATGGAGGTGGGAAAATATGGTCTAGCCAAATGCCTGACATAGATGATACTTTCTTTTGAGGTGTTCACACGGGAAGTCAGCATGGGGGACATATGATGAGCCATGCTATCCCGTTGTTCCATCTGCTACAGGACCAGTTACAAAAGGTGTCGCAAAGGTTTGCAGGTGTGAACGGCAACAGAGATGCGCATGAGTTGGTTGAGAGCCTAATCCTTCACTATGCTGTTAATCCAAGGCTGCAAAAAGACACTGGGGCATATTCACAAGAACGTGTGATAACCACCGCAAGTTTAGCTTAACGCAACTTCTCACATCACAGTCCATCGCGGGAAAACAACGCCGTGTTAACGTAGCATTCTCAACCTGGCGTCACCATGCGATAGTCCCACGATAACGCGTCAAATGACAGCGTTAAAAACAACGCGACGCCGAAAAAATGAGAAACACCAACGCGAATAAAGTTGCGATGAGGCCAACCACGAAAAAAAAAACAGCGACAACCAGCGACAGGCCTGCAATTCCCACGCGTCTGGCGGGAAAATCCACCATAAAAGCTGAACAAGAAAAACACACCATAAACAAATCAAACTGCGCAGCAACATGGATGCACCCGGAACCAGTTCCCAGTTCAACGCGAACCCCCAAGCCACACAGACCACCAGCAAGGAACCTCGGGGTCGGGGAAGGCCAAGGAGAAGAGGAAGACGGGGTACAGTCCGCAGGAAAACCCGATCGTCGTCACGGAGGTGACAGAGCACCAACAACAACTGTCCGTCACCACCACCGTGTCATTGGCAATACAGACGGAAAAATGCCATCCCATCGTGAATGCAGTCGGAGTGCCGAGGAGGCCAAGATGCGCTGGCACGATGTCAAAAGCCAAACCAAGCAGAAACCCGCTGCCAACAGGAAGGCGGCAATGGCGAATGGAGGTGGGAGTCCTGCGCCACAGGACGTGCTGGAGCAAATGGTGGCCACAGTCATTACTGTGGAGACGGTGCAAGAAGTCTGGAGTCCGGACCCTGCTCGCCATGACCTGACACAACATCAGCAGGGTGAGTAACGAACAGGGACTGGGGGGACGGGCACAATGGCACACATGCACAACCACGTGTAGCACACCGCACACCCACAACAACCCTGGGTCATGTCCCTGATCCCCGTGGCACACTGAAGCACACATACAAACATCAAGTACACCATGTGCCCGACCCCACACAAAAAAAATTCCACAACACACACATGCACCAGTGCGAAACACAGCAAAGATGCGTATGCGAGAGCCACACTGACAACGCAAGTGACACCACATGACGAGCAGCATGGCCGGAGTACAATCACCATGACACTGGGCACGCCACGAGACTGAGGTGGCTGATTGTGGACCACATCCGGAAGGAGCAGGCCACACTCTGACACATCCACGTGCACAAACAACCACTGACTTCAACAATACATCTGCAGACAAATAATGCACAAGAGTACAAAAATCTTCCAAGAGCACAAATGACCCAAGTCGCCAACATCACAGCACCTCAAAAGCACGAAAGCCAAAGGCACACTGCCTCCAAGGGATAAGGGGCAGCAAAATCACAGCTGCAGGTGCGACTCTCACACAATGCAGCACACACACATAGCAGTCACAGCACATCCACATGGACTACAATGTGGGACACAGTGCAACACTTACACTGCAGAACAGAGGACACAACTGGGTCCGCCTGTGCGTAGAAAATGGCGAATCACATCTGACATAGCAGGAAACTGTGAGATGAAAATGTACGTGTACAACATCACCCACCTCATGTAGTCCAAATGTCCACTATCACGCATCAAATAGTCCGCCCCTCCCATACAGTCACAATGTACATTGTCATGCAGTCTGTATGTAAACTCGAACAATGCGTCAATATACATGCCAACACAATGTCAACAAGCATCTCCCCTTCACATTGCAGAGGGACAAACAACACCTCCAGTAGAGCAGACCTGACAACCCATCAGTGATGCTGAAGAGGACCTCCACTCTTCCGACACCGACGCCCCACAACAGTCCATGGACATCCCAGGCAATAGAGCTCCAGGAGCTGGGCAGCACCGCTGCATCGAGGATACACCACCCCCTGCACGGACAACACAGCTGGACGCACCCACCACCCTGGCTGGCTCCCAGCAGCCCACCTAAGCACACATCCCATTCCAAGGCCAGCTGTCAGACTGCCAGAAGGGGCTGGCCGAACAGGTGCGGGTGGGGTACTACCTCATGGAAGACGAACTAGACCACATACGTGGGTGTCCAAGTCCCATCAGGGACCACCTACACTCCCCAACGGAGACCCACACTGTGACAGAGACACATGCCTTTGCACATTTCCAGTACTGAACCACACCCAGAGCCACCGGATAATCATCCACATCCCCACGCTGGACTGGCGTACGCCGGCCCAGGTCACTCCTCTTACATATTGAGTGGGGGATGACAAAGCTACATGTGCAATGTCTCACCCGCTGCCTGCGGTGACAGGGCTGCATCCTCTGTACATGGCACAATGTAATGTTGTAGGGCCCGGGGCCCTAATGCATACATCATGAGCACACGGACACACTCAGATATTTCATTGAAATGGCTACGGGAACGTGCGCTCGACACCTTTATTGGCATGGTCACATGTACAGTGACGCATGTGCTGGATGTGTGTGGGGTGAGTGTAAGCCAGCCCTCATGGAGCCGTTGATGCTGGCAACAACTTGAACAGTGATCACAATAAAAGCGGAAACAGAAAACACCAGCATAACCAAAACAACTGTGAAGCATCATGGTGGTAGCCGGAGAAAGTACAGTGTGCACCCAACATGCAAGCAGAATGGTCCATGATTTGTGGTGCATTGAGTCAGTGGCACCTGAAGAGCTGAGCAGGGTATCAAGCTGATGATGGCACCCACGACAGGTGTGAGCAACTCTGATAGTCCGGCAGTAAGACACTTCCGACTCTGGCACCTGTTGTTTGGAGTTGGTCCTGGCGGTGGTGGTGTGTGCATCCTGCGGTGATGCGACGTCCGGGCAGGTCAGGATTCGATTTGATGTGTGAGCCCAGGTGGACCGCAGTTGAGGCCGGAGGCAGCGGACAGCGCAGGGCCACAGACACATGGCCTTGATGACCCCCAGTCCATCGACCCAGAGGCCATCCAATATGCTATCAGACAGGGGCCATGACTTGAGCTGCACAGAGTTAGTGGCCCCGGATGCACTGCGGCCGGCACAGGCACACCGCCACGGGATGGTGACTTGCGGTGCAGTGAGATAGGGCCATGCGAGGTGAGCGGGTCCTCGTCGATGTCGAAGGTGAATGTAGCGGAGGTTTGCGGGGGACAGTGGAAGGTGTCCTCCACGGCATGATGCAGAGGGCAGAAGCCGGCCGGAAGCGGAAAATGGAGGAGTGGAATGCTACAGCCTCGTTTTTGCCACAAAGTCAGTATCACCGACATGATGATGAAGACAACCCCCAGTCCATAGAATCAGTCACCACCAAAGTTCAACCAGAAAGTGTCCATGGATGTCGGGGAACAGACTTAGTGGCACCAGAGCTGAAAGGGGATGCAGTCTGCGATGAGGCCAGTACAATGATATCAAGTCTGCCATAAATGAATCATGACTGAATTCCCAATGTGTGACCTACTCGACCGCAGTGTAGGCCGAAGGCGAAGTCATCAAGGGCCCACAGACACGTGTGGTTGGGATGCCATGCACATACTTTGTGTCACCACATCGAAGGGAGTATAGTGATTTAAACTCAGCATTGATATGTGTACTCGGCCATTGTGTAATCAAGACTCAGTTCCAAATGTGTGACCTACTTGACCGTAGTGTAGGCCAGAGGCAGCGGTGGAGTACGTCAACGTGAAAGGAGTAAAGCGGGCCTGTGTCGCGGAGGCCGTGATAGTCTGAGGAGGCTGCCAAGGTCACGGGCTTCGGGCTTGGAGCTTGCGCTGGCACGTGGTGGGCCCTCTTCGACACACGCCGGTGTCAGCAGGTGAGCAATGAGGCCTGGCTGCGCAGGGGCGGGCATGACGGGTTCGGGGACCAGCGGCCCGGGGTGCAGCAGGCGCACAGGATCGCAGGCCACACCGCTCACGGCGACGGCGATGGCCTCGTGGCGCGGTGGGAGGCGCCGCCCTGGCAGACATGTTGGGCATTCCGGAAGAGAACCACGCCCAGAGCTACGTGCTTTTTATTCACACCCCTACCCTGGCCTGGCGTCCTCCGGGCCAGCCCACTCTGCACATGCTTACAGGGGGGACGTCACAAGCTACATTTCCGCGATCTTCTCCACTGGCTGGGGTGACATGGTTGCGTCCACTGTCCACTACACTCCAAACACCAGCAGTGCATGTAGACATGGCTATGTCTGTGGTCTGCATACTGCAGTCTGTCCAGCACATCTCCGCCACACTTGGCATTGTGTACATTCTCATTCATAGTTCACTTGCCTCCTTCGCACATGCCTGGTTCCCACCTCTCCCCACATTCCGGTATTGTGTGGCTGAGGTGCCATGCCGTTGATGGCTCATGTACATGGCTAACCAAGGTTGCCACAGTAAGTTGTGCTGGTGGGGGGGCATGTTGTTTGGCATGTTGTATGTGATTTTGTGACGTGTGCAGTGCCAGAGTTGTGAGTTGCATGATTGTGGGGTTGAGGTGTGTGGTGTGTTCATTTGGTACTTGCCAACGAGCAGTGCATTCCCATGGGTGCCATCCTGGAGGCGCTGGTTGATGTTGGACTGTCGGAAGATGAAGGGATCATGCACACTGCCTGGGTAGTTGGCTATGACATTGGTGAGGAGTCCCCTGTGGTCCACTATTGCCTGCACGTTGATGGGATGCGTGTGCTTTCTGTTGCGGTAATTGTGTGCGGTGTTGGCAGGGGGCACAAGTGGGACAAGTGTGCAGTCGATTGCCCCCGACACGTGCGGGGATCCAGCTATGGCGTATAGTCCTTGCTTGGTCTCCAGCTGTTCCTGCGCATTGTGGGGGACGTATGGGTGCTGGGGTCCATAGCTGGTGAGGGCATCCAGGACAGGTGTGAGGAACTTGGATGGGGCTGACTGTGAGACTCCTCCAACTCGGGCGGTTTTTGTTTGGGAGGATACCAGAGGCCAACAGGTGCAGCACAGCCAGCAGCTTTGTCTGCGGAGGGATGTTGGTTGTCTGCTGTGTTGGTACCGTCAGCCTGTGGGCAATGGTGTTCAGGATGGGGGGGATGGTTGTCCTTTTGGGCCTGTAGTGGGCATTGGCATTGTCTGGTGTTAGGTCTGTGGGGCTGGGGCATTTCCTGAAGGTCCGCTGTCTTTGTCTGCGCTGCCTCTGTGGTGGTCCGGGGGGTTGGGGGTCCGTTGGGGGGGGTGGCGGTCCTGGGGGTGGTGGCGGTGGGTGTTGTTGCCCTCTCTGGGCTCAGGGGTGCATGGTGAGTGGCTCCATGGCATCTGTTGTTCTTCAGGTGTGGCTGTGGGACGGGCTCCCTTTTCTTGTGCAGGTTGACATCCGACTTTGCACCAGGTCAGAGCAGGTGTTAATTTCCTGCTGGTAACGCGCCGTATCACCTGTTTTGTGTTCCTATTGCCGATGTGGCTGGTCGTTGAGAATGTTGAGGTGTGGTGTTGTCGCGGGTTTTTGCTCGGGAACGCCTACTCTGCATCTCATTAGCGTTAGTTGCCGCGGTCATCTGTGGCGATGTTTTTTGCGACTGCTTTCGCAGGAAAACTGGTGTTATGGGCTGTTAGCACCAGCTTGTGAATGGGGCGATAAATTTAGCGCGACTTTGGATGCGTTAAAGTGCCGATGACTCGGCGATAGCTCCTTGAGAATATGCCCCACTGTGTCATCCAAAAAGTACATCTGTGTCACAATACTTGTTCCACGGTACAAAACAAATACTGGTCACTTTCATTCTTTTTTTGGAAGTGGATGTTTCACTATACAAGATGTGATTGTTGATCAACCAAGAAACCTGGAAGAAGAACAGCTGGAAATTAGAGTCTCGGGCAGAAGTTCTGGCGTGCAACCTTCAACCTCTAGAGAGGGCAGTGGTGTTGTCTCACAGCAGCCAACACCAGTAGCAAGAACACTGGCAACAACAACAAGAACAACAGAAGAATCTGACCCAATCTCTGAAAGGACCCGTCTCTCGCCTCAAAACATGGAGAGATTGACCATGATTAAAATGAACCAATACTTCATACCACACAACTACACTGTTCCAGAAACACCCGTGGAGGAGGAGAGTGAGGGCATAGATCAGACTCAAGTCTGTTAGTTAACCAACTTCTGGGCAAACCACCTGAGTTTGAGGATGAACTCTGCTTACCTGACTGAGTACCGAGTAGGTCACCATAAAACTTTTAATTATCGTCTAACTGCTTTGCCCCCAAAAAATATGGATATAGCTAGAGGAACATTATATATTTTTTGGGATCTGAGTTATGCAGCACCACGATTTTAGGCACATGAATGGCCAGTTTGGAGGGTGGGCAGTCAAAATATCAAATTTTAAATATCGACCTACACTAATATCGAGTTCTAAATATCGTAGGGACAGAATATCGAAGTCAAGAATATCGTTGACCAGAATATCGACTTTAAGGTAAGTAATATCGATTTTCTTAATATCGAAGTAAGTAATATCGAAGTCATTAATATCGTTATCAAAAATATAGTTGTTAATATCTATTTTTTTTTTAGTGTTATGTATTTTATATGTATGTTTAACATTTTTTTAATTTTTTTCTTTATTTTTAAATATATGTATTAAATGTTTAGAAAATAGTAAAATTTTTTAAAGGAAATTTTGCGTTTTAGTATTAGAGCGGGTTGTGGGTTTATAGGGGAATAGGGTGGGAAGTAATTTAATTATAATTAATTAATTAATATGTTTTGATTTTCTTGTTATTCATTGTTAATTTATTGTTAATTAATTATTAATTGGTAAATAATTTATATTAATTGGTTAATTTATAATTATATTCATTATAATTAATTTATTATACATTTTTATTTATTGTTATTGTTAATTAATTTATTGTAAATTAATTATTAATTGGTAATTAATTTTAATTCATTGATTAATTGGTAATTAAATTAATTATGTTATTTTTAATGTGTAGCGGGTTGTGGGTTTATAGGGGAATAGGGTGGGAAGTAATTTAAATATAATGAATTAGTTAATATGTGTATATTTATTGTTATTGATTATTAATTTATTGGTAATTAATTATTAATTGGTAATTAATTTTTATTAATTGGTTAATTAAAATTTATATTAATGATAATTAATTTATAATTATTTTTTAGTTATTGTTATTGTTAATTAATTTATTGTTAATTAATTATTAATTGTTAATTAATTTTTATTAATTGATTAATTGATAATTAAATTAATTGTGTTATTTGTTTATGTGTAGCGCGTTGTGTGTTTATAGGGGAATAGGGTGGGAAGTAATTCATTGTTATTTAAGTAAATATTAATTCAATTTAATTTAATAGGTATTTATTAATAATTATTTGTTTAAATAATTATTAATATGTTATTTATTTAAAAAAATAACAATTTATAAGTATGTCAATTTAACCCTTACGCGATCCTACATTTTCCCTACTGTTGCACTCACTGGAGTGGGAATAGTAATTTTTACCCCTACGCTATCCAACACTTTCCCTACTGTTGCACTCACTGGAGTGGGAATAGTAATTGTTACCCCTACGCTATCCAACACTTTCCCTACTGTTGCACTCACTGGAGTGGGAATAGTAATTTTTACCCCCCCACTATCCAACACTTTCCCTACTGTTGCACTCACTGGAGTGGGAATAGTAATTTTTACCCCTACGCTATCCAACACTTTCCCTACTGTTGTACTCACTGGGGTGGGAATAGTAATTGTTATCCTTCTGCTATCCAACACTTTCCCTACTGTTGCACTCACTGGAGTGGGAATAGTAATTTTAACCCCTACGCTATCCAACACTTTCCATACTGTTGCACTCACTGGAGTGGGAATAGTAATTTTTACCCCTACGCTATCCAACACTTTCCCTACTGTTGCACTCACTGGAGTGGGAATGGTAATTTTTACCCCTACGCTATCCAACACTTTCCCTACTGTTGCACTCACTGGAGTGGAAATAGTAATTTGATTTCCTCCGCTATCTAATATTTTGTATTTTTTAGCTAATGTACTGTATAATTATTTTTAAAAAGATTTAAAATAATTTTTATTTTTTTAATTTGTTACATATATTTATTTAATTTTTATTTATATTATTGTTTTATGTGTATAGATGTATTTATAATTTATAAAAAATAAATTAAACAATTTATAAGTTATTAAAATAAATATTAAAACATATTAATAAGTAAGTATATATATATTATATATTATATGTATATGTTTAATGTATTTTCAAATTATATATATTACTTATAATTTTTAAGCATTTTAACCCCTTGACCGCGATCGGAATTCCGCTCGTATGCTGGACATTCCGATCGCGGGTTGGGTCGTGACGAGCTCAGCTCGTCATGCGCACAGCGCTACCGCGCAGCATGACGAGCTGAGCTCGTCATGAGCACGGAAGGGGTTAAAATATTGTTAAGTATGTTTCTTTTAATTATATGTATTATTTACTTTATTTTACAATATTTTTTTAACTTAAATTAAAAACGATATTTTTAACAACAATATTTTTGACATCGATATTTTTTTTCTCGATATTTTTGTACTTACCTTAATGTAGATAGGATGTTGATATTCTTGTCTTCGATATTTTTGCTGCGATATTTTTGTAGGTCGATATTGTGACCTTCGATATTTAGTCAGTGATTCAGTTTGGAGAAGGGCCAGTGTGCAGTGAAGACGCTTCCCCATTCCCTTCAAGGACTTTGGAGACAATGCCTATCCTTCTTTTATTCATTCCCTAGCAGGGCTGCACCAGTAAAGATCATTTGATTTACAAGACTGCCAAAGTTTTGCTTCTATCAAAAGAGGAGATACAATTGTGTACTACCGTGCGTGGATTGAAACAGGTAACTATTGCACCAATGAGTGATATACTATTAACTGACTGTGAGTGATGATTGATGATTCCTATGATGGCAGACAGTGAGGGAGGGTGTTCAGTTAATTTGTAAACTTGATTTCGATGATTTGCACTGTTTGGGGCCTGATGGGTTATATTGGCCCTTTCATACTTAGCTAGATTTACTTGCAGGGTCATCTCCCTGCTGTATTTTTTTTCTGGTTCTTCAGAGACCAAACTAATCAGTTTAGTTAACAAACACAAATCTACACAAAATGCTTAACTTCTTTTTTTCTTCTTTTTCATCAGCATCAGTGTACTACAGGTCTGTCTCTCTCAATCTCATTTGGGTCGGGACGGAGTCAGACTGATTTGTTACTCAGAGTCAGTACTCAGGGGGGACTACCTCAACAGCCAGCAGAAGGAAGTTAGCGACTTCAAAGAGAAACCAGCATGATAGTGACTCTAAGAGGCCTACTCAGCTCTGTGGACTGGAGAGAGGTACGCTGATTTGGGAAATGCTGCTGAGTGCGTGTGCTGGCTTAAATGTGAAACTCCTCTTTTATGTGGCTTTGTTCAGGGGGGCCTGCTGTAACTAGAGACAGTCATGTGAACTCACATCATCACATGATGCACGCACTCAGCTAAATGTTATGATGACAGTTGTGAGATTGATCAACCCGGTACATGCAGATACTTGTCTGGGATTGGATGCAAAATTGCTCTCACTTCTCAGTTAATCGCACATGAGTCACAATGAATGATTGCATCAGCCTCAGCTCTTTCTCTGCCTCTAGATACACCCCTCAGGGAGCTTACCTTCTGTACTTCTACTTGACTATACAGTGTCATTTCTGTTTTACAATCCGCAGGCCTTCTCCTCTCCTGCACGAAAGGTGAAAGCTCCATAACACTCCTGCTTACCTTACTGGACCAGTTCAGCCATGTACCCAAGAAGACGGACATTCCAAGAAGAATGCAGTTGCACTGCCCAATTTGACATATACAGTATAATTTTTCTTTTAACAATCATAATTTTCAGAACTCTATGGGTTTACCCCTCCAAAAAAGTGTATTTTTCAAACCTAGATGACATTTAGATATATAATAACTTGGATCTTTGGGACTGAAGGACTGTTTTCAATGCATTTAAGTGACCCGTCATTCCTTCATTTCCATCCACAACAGGTTTGATGATGATGATGTGCTGCTCATCTACCTGATGAATATTGCTGTTGTCTAGTGTTTGTCTTTATCACACCTTACCCCAACTACCTGTTCCCGTCCATTCATCAAACCCCTACATCTCTTCTCCCAGACTGTGTGATATATATTGAGGTGTGAATTATGAATTTACACCATAAATGGATCACGCACTTGATGGGGGTGATGGGGTGAAAGCGACACCAACTCAATGCAGTATCTTCTATTACCTGATCAATAGCTCACATCAGCACCGCTTACCTACCAACGCATAAAAGGGATCCATAATTTCCATATATAGCATCATTTGTCAACATCATCATTCAGGCCTTGTGTTGCGAAAACGCTAAACCTTGTCCTGAGTCTACTTCTCCTGACTCGAGGATTTCGTAAGTTTAGTTTTATTTTTAATAAATTAAATACTAGCTCCCCATTGCTCAGAAGAAGTTACTACTGCTAGTTTTTGTTATACTATCAGGTCTTTGTGTCATGGGGGTAGTCTGGTCTCAGTCTTTGATAAGTTATGATATAAAAAACGAACTCACTAACTTTGTGTTTTCTTTCAATCTAATTGCCTGTGATGGATAATCCTTCTGATTAATCCTGCAGTTTGAGTTCATCTAGGTGGGAGTGGGACCTTGCTTTCGTGTTAGTGGGCTAACCTGCTACTACTACCACCACCATTAAGAAGGCACCTTGGGAAACCCTGCACTAAGGTTTTGAAAGTATGAAAGCAGTAGCAGCCATCCCTTCATCTATTCAGGTAAGAGAACTATGGTGTGAAGTGAACTAGTTTAGTTAGTAACTAACTTCTACTGAAGATTAAGATGTTTAGAATAGGTTGTAGTAGGCAATATAAGTATTGGCGTACCCCCCTAGTGGTCAATATAGTTACAGACGGTAGTACGACAAGGGTATAACTAACTGGTATACACTTTGATAAGTGGATTTGTAAAAGAAAAGGCTGCGCTAAAAGGCAGCAATGCAAAGTAAAACACACAAAAAGATTTCAGGCATAAACAATTTCCCTTTAATTTTTTTTTTACAATAAAAACTCACCATCTCCACCCACAACAGGCACACCCCTCTCCCCAAACAAATCACCCCAATCAATGTCCAAAAGAAGAAACTAAAGTCCAAAGTCCACCTTCCCTTCCCAATTCCCACTGTCTCCACCCACAACAAAAGTCCCTCTCACCAAATCAAATAATAAAAAAAGAGCATTAGAGAGCATCAATCTGGGCGCAAAGGCCTGCCACCTCTTGACGAAGCAGTGCCAGCTCGCATAGGACGTGGTATTGGAAGTGATCTGGGTATGATGGGGGGGCAGCAGTGGTGGATTGGGATCCCAGCTACCGGCAGGGCTGCCAATGGTGTGGCTGGGATGGAGTTGCTGGTGGTTGGCTGGAGGTACTGGGGCTTAGGGCAGTGGCAGATCCCTCCGCCTCCTCCTCCTCCAGAGCCACCAGCCGGCGGTATTCAGCCTGGATGGCCTCCATCCGTTGTCACCACATCCGGGCTGCTATTTCCTGCCGAGATGGTGGAACTGCCGGAGTAGCTATATCAAGAATGAAAAAGAAAAAAGTAAAATTGTAAATAATTCTCAGTGCAAACACTTGTTTATATAATGGCATAGTAGTAGTACATTGGTGGGCCCCAAGGCCCATTGCTATTTTTTACATGATTAGTCGCAGGGCCAAGTTTTCCCCACCCATTCATCATATAAAAGCACTGACTGGCTGCAAGGAATTAAGCCAGATTATCACTAGATTCAAACTAAGGGAGGTTTTTTTTCTTTTAAAAGATTTCCTAGTAAAAAAGAACTAGACAGACACTTTGGGGCCGATTCCGATTCGGGCCGGAAACCTCGCCGACCGAGCCGGACCCGGAGAGATTTCCGACCGAATCGGACTCTGGCAGTCCGACCGAACGAGTACGATGCACACGCATGCACCCGGACTCGATTCGGTCGGACTCCCACTGAAGTCAATGGGAGCCGGTCGTACAACGCGTACGTGGGCTCCCATTGACTCAATGGAGTGCGAGGCGAACAGGGGCGCCCCTACAGCGGGTACGCGTCGATGCGCATCGCGCCGTACATGCACAGGTAGGGGGACCCATGGGTCCCCCTGTGTGCGACTCGCGCGGCCACGCGTACAGGGGGTCCGACGCAGACCCCCAAAGTCCGGCTCCGACAGCTCTTTTGAGCCGGACGGCGTGAGTCGGTAGGACTGCTCGCGGCGCGCATCGTACTTGCCCGGCCGGGGAACGACTCCATCGCGCGGTGCGAGTTGTGTCCGTGCGAGTCGGTCAGAGCATGTTGAAGCCGCGTACGAGTCGGTCGGCGATTTCGCGGGCGCTTGCATCGTACTCGCTCGGCCGGACCCACGTACGAATCGGTCGGGAAACAGGGCTCCGAATCGGATCCGGTAAAGCCGAATCCGATTCGGAGCCCTACCGGCCGAGATCGGAATCGGCCCCTTTGTGTATAAAATAAAAAATAAATTATCTCTCATTCATATGCAAGGCATTATGCAGAATAATTAATAGTATTCTTGTTGTGCAACATTAATGGAGGGATCCTAGCATCGGGTACTTTGCTCCTCTCTGCAGTCTGCATCTAGGGCAGCTGTAATGGACAATTTATTATCTTACTTTAATTCCAATAGACCTGCTCTTCTCTGACTACTTTTCAATTTTACCCTGACTCCAAAGAGGGAGATGAATAATAATAATACTATGTCACATACGCCACGTATAAAACGCAGCTATCCTGTCTGCCGTAAGTAGACAGTGGGAAAAACGATGCACTGCAGTACAGGGAAAGGAGCAAGATCTAGATTTTATTTGGCACATTCAGCACAGAGTATCCCATCCGCCATACTCTAAATCAGGCACTTAGTCCCACTTTAGTCCCTGTCCTCACCCTCCAACACAAATTATTTTCAACAAATACCTTCGCTTGGCAGTAAGGAAAGTTACTCTACTGCAGGGTAAGTTAGAGGGATTAGGCTAGATAGACATTTTGCTATAGAGTAGTGGGGTGTCATCGACCATCATGTGCTAAGCTTTTGCTGTAGTTGATGAATGACATACAAATGTGGCTCATGCCAAGAATGGACATTTCAATTTTTTTGGTAGGCTGGGACAGAACTAGTAGTGGGTAGAACTTGCAGAGTTTTACTCTGTGGAATTTCATGGAGTTACATAAAAACTCAACTGAATTCTGCCCACCTTTTATGCACAAATAAATCTGGCAACAGTGCTATAATTCTTACAAATCGTGTGTGTTCAATGAAGAGCAGCTCTGCTGTAGCGTCAAAGTGGAAAAACTGCAGCCAATGAAATCTCTACGAGGGGCTGTCCAAACCTGTATATTTATTTGCCAATGAACAGCTAACTTCAGGGAGACGCTTTGTGAATCAGAATAAAAGACACTTCTCCGAAGCATGTTCACCACATCTGAATGAGCGGGCTACTGTCCAAAACACACATTCTCGGTTCTTGACAATAATTAACTCAAATCTTCCTAAAAATGCCTGAAACTGCCACAAATGTCTCTTTTCATGGCTAAACAATACATTTTCCACCATCCTGGGTGCAAATAAGGGGAATGAGAGGTGCAGTTTGGAATTAAGGCAGCCCCTCTCCTTCCAGCTCATACCTGCTCTGTATCCTACTCCACAGCTGTGGCAATGGCCTGGATCCCGGGCTGCAGCTTGGTGATATCCACCTTCCTATCCTGGTTGAGGTCCAGGCAGCTTCTTGAAGAGCTTGGCATATCTGGACTAGTTGGGACTCCCCTCAAAGGTGGCCCCGGAGAGCAGCAGGCTGTACGTGAACTGCTGCATCGCTGCGAGGGCCAAACACACAGAAGGGGGATGAGGGGACTATGAGGACGGGTGCCGGCCGCCGGGAGGGGCGAGCAGACCAGGCAGCAGGGCAAAAGGTATCAAGTGTGTTCCTAATATGGGACTACGGTAACACCTGGTCCAAAACAGCAGGAAGACATCGGTGTTTCCTGGGAAGTGTCAGCTGAATGGCAGGCAGTGTCTTTTTTTCTCAACAGGGGGTTCTGGGCTACCGAGGGCTGGGGGAGGGGAGGAAGCAGCGTGAAGCACATGCAGGGGTTGGGCTGGAGAGGCCGGTGTCGCACTTCCTTAGACTCACCTCTCTCTTCTCAAAGGTGGGGTTAAAAGTGGTGCAGGCGCAACACTGCTACGTGTCGGACGGTTACTACTAATCACCAAACAAACACACATTTCCCCCTCCGAGAAATGAGGAGACACCCACAGGAGGTGAGTGTAGGGGATTCCTGGCTGTAGTACTGGCAGTAGCCTCAGGGAGGTGGGGTCCGAGCACCTCACCAAACATGGGAAGAAAATGCATGAGAGCCTTGAGGATGATGTTTCTTCCCCTGCTATAATTCCGTTGGTGGAGCGGAGCGGTGGAATTTATTAGTAATTCCACGTTACAAGAGTAACACGGAATTGCTTAATTCCTCCCATTCAGCCGGCAGAGTTAAATATTCTGCCCACCCCTAGACAGAACTTAGGAAAGAATAATGGAGTGAAGTACTAGTAGGAGGTGACTGAGTGGGTACTGGGAAACACACCTTGGTTTTGGTTTGGGATGCATTGTAAACTTTGTAATACTGCATTAACTGAAGCAGACACACATTGCACAGCCAACACTGTAGTGCCGAATTGAACCATACTGCAGTTATTTCACAGGTGGCAAAATACTATGGGCAGGGAGGAGATGAATGATGATGAGTGGGATAGCTGCCTTGCTTAGCAAATACAGTATACTTAATTTGTCAATAAGCAATGTGACTTACCACCAACCGCCCCTGCTACCGCTGGGACTCCCCCCTCCAATGCCTCCTCAGCCGCCTCCGTCGCACCTGCGCTGCTGATCCTGCTGGCCCCAGCACTGGCGGTTTGTGTGGCTAGACGAAAAATTACACATTTTAGATGTCAGATTTTCCTCTGATGTAAGAAATAAAGAAGATTAAAAAAATAGATTAGTGGTACAGTTAATCTCCCAAAAAGGATTTTGACAGGCAGATGCAGTAGCATCGTACCTTTCTAAATCAGATCACCTATAGAACTAGAATTGAGTTGACCTATTCCTAATTTCCTAAACCTAAGTCCTATTCCTCATTTCCTAAATATAAACTACATTTTGAACCACTAATGCATTGCAACAAATGATCTTTGCTTCTCAACCCCCTTTGATGGGCCAACTGAGTCTCCCTTTTCAATAGATAAATACTGCACATCACTGGAAGATTTGGGCTGTATTAGCCACATAAAAAAGGCACAGAGAATGCTAACCCACTGAAATACTACGACTATCTTAGTGACAGGACAGAGGAGTTTGCATGACTTCTTAAATAATCAGCCCAAGCAGACGCCGATGAGTATGAGTAGGCAGCACCTTGCACCTGGCTAGCTCAAGCTGGATCAGATATTATTCGTAATGTAAACGTAACTTATCTCAGAGTGTGAACAGCATGCTATTTGAAAAAAAAGTATTAGCATTTTTTTAAAGAAAAAATAAATAATTGCTTAGCGAGCCCTGCAACCTCAAGACCCAGCAGGTCGAGCAGGCCCTTTTCTCTCATTTAGCAGGTCCGGCCAGCGATGCTTCAGTTTCTGTATTGCGCGCTAAACTCTAGTGCTCCGGTGCATGAGCTCCCACAGCAGTAGGCTCTCCCGCAGGGCGTACCCTCTCACAGCCCTGTCGCCTGCTGCCAGCATGAAGGGGAGGTGGCGCTGCACAAAAAAATTAAATGCAGCCACTTCTTCCACTGAAAAAATGGTGCGGGCTGCACCCCTTGGCGTGCTCCCCTGTTCAGACATGGCGCTTGGGTGCAAAAAAAATGAAGTAAGAAACCAGCAAAGCAGAAAGGAAGAACTAGATGAAGTTAAACACAAGGAAGAAAGGAAAAACAAAAAAAGTACAAAAAGTCACAGAAAAAGTAAAAACCATAAAATACACACACAGAAAGACACACACAGATAAAAAAAAAAAAGATAAATGAGGGTTGGATGACTGGGATGGGGGAGGATTGAAAGATATTAAAAGCAGATTGAACAAGCAGATCCAGCACCAGGCACAGAACAGAAAGCAGGTAAAACAAAATGGGCATGCCCATGCGGACTACGTGGTGCAATTCGCACTGATTTTTCAGCGTGGACCATGCTACTGGCCTGAAAAAGCAGCATGAACAGGCAGATGAGCATTTTTATGCCCATTTGCAGAGTTCCGCAGAATCTCGAGGCATTTTTATGAACTCCGCAAGTTCCGCCCAGGCCTAGTCAATACATTTCGCTGTTTGATGCAGGGCTTCGTCAACCTGACGGAGCCTTGTATCAAACAGTGTTATTTTTTATTTTCAAAAATAAAATCCTGAAACAGGATTTTCTTTTTGAAAATAAAAAAGATAATGCCCTCCATCTCCATGGGAGTCATCTCCCATGGTGAGGGGGGCATTTTATATTTTTTACTGTCCCTCACTGACAGGGTTTGCCTGGTGGTGACAGACAGAAAAAAAATGGCTATATGTCTTCCCATCCTAATTGGGCGGGCAGACACATAGCCAATTCTCTAACAGCCCTTACTCCGTCGGGTCACCGGAGAAGATTGGCTATGGCAGTGATGGAGTAGTCACCATCATAGCCAAACTTAAGGTCCGCCCGCATCTAAATTGAGCGGGATGACCACAATGTTGGCGGGGAGGATATGTTGGCATAGAGTTCCTTCTATGCCAACATATAAATCAGACTCTTAATCAAGTAATTGGTAACATTAGCTAAATGATTAATATAATTAGCCTTGGGTGAAAGGGCTTTGAGTTTTGGAATTTACTGAATGCTTTGCAATGCATCGAGAGCTCACTGGACACACCTGACTTTTGAGTCTACTGGGTTCAAGAGAAGAAAGCTTACATGCAGGCCTGGCCCTGCTCCATGTATCTCTGGGCCTGGTTGGTTTTCTTTTCCTATGGGTGGGTGCACAAGGTGTGCTGAATTGCAAGACCAAAGAGGCTCAGCACCGAACTCTGAGCATGCTGGCCAACCAAACGTAGGCTCTTGGTTCTGCAAAACTTCATGCTCGAGCTGGGCTTTATCTGAGGCTAGTTCTTGCTTCCAGTCAACTGTAGTTTTTCAGGAGAATTTCAATTGGTTTTGTAATACTATACTCTACAATACTATACTTAGTAAAGAACCATAGCTTCCCATTGACTAATGTTCTGTAGATTAGAATATGTTAATAAATGTAATACATCAGTTTAATATTTGTTTAGATTAGGATTGGATTAAGTACAACAATGGTAAGGCTCACAGAGGGCATGATTTACCAAGCCATGTGTGTTTGTAAGTGAAAACTATTCAAGCAACTGAATGGTTTGATTTATGAGTATAATGAATTCACAAAACCTTAATTTTCACTCAAATCTTTATCCATAGTAACTATTAACCCACAATGGCATAATATTACGTGTGTGAAAATCCTATACCAGTGTCTGAGAGTGAGCCTTCTAGGGTGGAGGATGCCCTGAAAAGTTTGGGAACAGCCAAAGCTTGGGACTATTCAGAAATATTTTTCCATCTCATTCCCATCCTGCAATTGGTTGGAGATTTAGGCCTGTCAAGGGCAACAGTAAATATCTTTTACAGGTGGAAATTGGGTAGAAAACCTCCAAAATGCAGGGGGTGCAGGGGATTGGGTATCTCTATAAGAAATATTTTCCCTCCAAACAAAAAGTAAGTGAAATAGTTCAATTGCACAAATGCGATGGCATTTCCTCATTTGCAATTGCACACTGTGTGCAATTACGCATTGAGAAAAGCCCTTAAGTGGTCATGAGCCAACAGTCACAAAAAACTTGCAGGAGCACTTCTGTAAACCTTCAACAGTCCCAGTTGTCCAGGAATACTCTTGGAAACCACAGCACATTCTCAGCATGGAAACATTTGAAGAAAGTTAATGGCGGTAATAAATCTTTATCTAAGGTGGGTGAAGGGAAGGGACAGCTGACGATTAGATTGCAATTATGGCAAATGTGGAAGCCCGCTGGTCTGTCCAAAAATGTGGTTGTAATTGATCTTCGATCAATAAATTCTGATCTGCACAGTATCTTTTTCAGGTTTTGTGCTCTAAGAAATCCTATTTCGGGGTGCTCCATAATAGTGTTAGTAAGGCAATGCCAATGTTGTTTATGGGCTGTCCTGATCACATTGTGACAATTATGGTAATCCGTAAGGAAACGTACTGGTTCTTGGTCATGATTTTGTTTGTTTGGTTTCATTTTGAGAATGCTAGACCGATTGGTACTTGCAATAGTTTTCATGGTTTCATGGACATGTCTTTTATTGTATTCGAGCCATTCCAGTCGAATTAATATTTCTATGCTTTTCTGGTGGAATGTTCCTTCCTGACTGCAGATGCCTTTGGTGTGTAGAAGTTCACTCTTGGGTATATTTAGAATGTTATTTTTGGGGTTACAACTATCAGCTCCTAGGGTAGAATTTGCAGCAGTATCTTTCCGAAATAGTTTGGTTTCCAATTTGTTGTTGGTGATGTAAATAGTGAGGTCCAGAAAATCAATTTCTGTGCGTGAAAATGTAATGGTTGTCTTAATGTTCCATGCATTGTTATCCAGTTTGCCAAGAAACTTGCTATGTAAGTCACCATCTCCTTGCCAGATACACAAGATATCAGCTATGTATTGTGCCCAGAAAATTATGTGGGATGTATATTCAGAAAATCTGTTGTACCATAGTCAGTAGTGTTCTACATCGCCTCTCAGAATACAAGTATACGATGGCGCATATTTTGAGCCCATCGCAGTCATGCATAGTTATCTATAGTATTTTTTGTTGAAGCTAAACACATTATGGGTTAGTCAAAAGAATAACATGTTAGATTCCAAATAGTTCGCTGATCTGGTCCACAGTACTCGACGCACTGCTTCTATGCCAGCGGAGTGTTCACTAACATTGTATCAGCTGACTACATTGATAGTTAACAAAATGTAATCCTTATCCCATATGATGTTCTGAAGTTTCATTGAGATGTCCTTAGTGTCCCTTAAATAGGAAGGAAGATCTTTCATATATTGTTGAAAGTGTTTGTCAATGTATTCTCCCATATGTGAACATAATGAATTGATTTCAGTAATGATTGCTCTTTCCAGGGGAGATATCTTTGTCATACACAAGATAGACCCACCAGGAAAGGGGGTGGGCTGGCTGTAATCTATCATAACTCCCTAGACCCCTCCTTCCTCTCAGCCTCCAACCAGACTTGTGAAGCTTTGTCAGTTAACGTCCGCATCTCTCCTCATGACACCTTCAAAGCTATTCTCCTCTATCGCCCCCCTGAGCCTAGAGGTGCTTTTTTAGAGTCGGTTGGTACGCTACTTGAGGAGGGACTCTGTGCTAAATCTTTCACGGTTCTAGGAGATTTAAATTTTATCTTGAGGACCTTACTGACTCAGATAATATAAAACTACAACAAACGCTATGTGGGGGGGCCCTTACGCAATTAGTGCTGGATCCCACCCACACTGCAGGTCACACGCTAGACGGTATTTTCTCCAACCATCCTAATATTCACTATCGAGGAGTTTTACCAGTTCCCTGGTCGGATCATTCGGCCGTTTTCTCTGAAATTTTACCTACTAGGCCTCGCAAACCTAAACCGGAACTCACACCGAAGGTTGAAGTGAGGGCCTGGAAAAACATTAACAGCGCAGAGCTAGAAAATCGCTTACAAGCAACGTTATGCGATTGGCCTTCCTCTGCAGAAGAGGCCTCGGCTGAATATACTGATTGGCTGGACTCAGCCTGCAGAACACTAGCTCCTGTTAAAATATGTATTCCCAAGAGGGTTTCACCCTCTGCCCCTTGGTACTCGGACAGCTTAAAAATACTAAAAGTTGAATGCAAACGCTTGGAACGCATTTGGAGAAGAGGCTACACCAATATCACTAAAGAGGCCTACAAAGAAAGTCTCTCTCGCTACAAAAGAATGCTTTTGGACACAAAAAAGAAATACTTTGGTGAACAGATCAGTAAGGCCAAATCCTCCACAAAGGAACATTTTAAAACTATTTCAAAACTCACAACTCCCACCAGTGCTAAACCACGGAATGGCCCTGAAATCTGCGAAACCTTAGCATCCTTCTTCAGGGAAAAAGTGGATATAATTTTTTTGTCTTTCAGGATTCTACAAAAGGAGGGCTCCAAGATGGAAGCATGGGGCCCGGCAAAGGACGTCAAGAGAATCCCGATCCTAGATAGCTTCGCCACAGTGGAGGCCCAAGATGTCATAAAGCTCTTGTCGGGAATCCAATCTGGCTCTCCTCTAGATCCATGCCCAGCCTCAGTGGCCAAACTTGTCCCAAACACCATTGGGGCTGCCCTTGGCCCGGTTTTTAACACCATCTTTAAGTCAGGTCGATTTCCCAAGGCGTGGAAAAAAGCCTCAATTCTCCCTCTCCTGAAGAAAGGTAATCTGGACTCGAATGAGCCAAGCAACTACAGACCCATCTCTCGCCTCCCCCTGCCGGCCAAGTTGATTGAAAAGGAAATGAATTCCCAACTAAGCTCCTTTCTCAAAACTAATGGCCTGCTAGATCCAACACAATTCGGCTTTCGTGCTGATCACAGCACCGAGCTGGCTCTGATTAAATCAACTGAAGAAATCAGAGAGGCATTAGATCAGGGAGGAGCTGCAATTTTGATTATGTTGGATCTGTCGGCGGCCTTCGACACGGTCCACCACGAAGTGCTGTTGGACCGGTTAGCTGAAAGGGGGGTTTCCGGCAATGCCCATGCCCTTTTAAAATCTTTTCTTACCGACAGAATCCAAACAGTGGACTTGGGCAAGGATCGATCGAACCTTTTTCTCTGCCCTGTGGGGTCCTACAAGGATCGGCACTTAGCCCTACACTATTTAACGTGTATGTATCCCCGCTGGGAGTCCTTATTCGATCATTTGGGCTCCAGCTGACCTCCTATGCCGATGACACACAAATTGTGCTGTCAATCCAGAAGGGCAAAGAGGTTAAGACAGGGCGCGATTGCCACAATTGTATGCAGGCCATCGCAAGCTGGATGACAGCAAACTGTCTTAAGTTGAACGCTGGGAAAACTGAGGTGATCATCTTCGGTAATTCCTCGAACCTTTGGTCACCCGATTGGTGGCCTGCAATCTTGGGTCCGCAACCAGTTCCCACCGTCAAGGTGAAGAACCTGGGGGTGATCATTGACGCCAAACTATCTTCCGGGGATCAGATCAGCCGAGTAGTTTCCTCTTGCTTCCATCTTCTGAGGATACTGAGGAAAATCAAATTCCTATTGCCCGAAGACAGCCTCAGGACAGTAATCACTGCTCTCATTTTTTCTCGCCTGGATTATTGCAACGGCCTTTATCTTAACATCCAAAAAAGACATCTTAGCCGATTGCAGGTCGTGCAGAATGCAGCAGCCAGGCTTCTCTTGGGCATTCCAAGGTTTGTCAAGAAGGGACTTGGGAAGCTTCATTGGCTCCCGGTGAAACAACGGGTGGATTTAAGGCCCTCTGCACGGTCTTTAAAGCCCTTACAGGTTCTGGCCCGGCCTATATGAGACAACACCTTCAATGGTACGTTCCCGGCAGAGCATTGCGCTCTGCCGAGGCAAAATTTATAAAAATTCCACGGGCAAAAACAGCCAGTTGGGGGGGGTAGGAGTTTTTTCAGCTGTGCTGTAAAAGCATGGAACAGCCTTCCCCTCCACCTCAGAAGTGCTACCGAGCTCCTTTCCTTTAGAAGGGGGCTGAAAACCTGGCTTTTCCCTTGAATCCATCCCTCATCCAGCAACCAAGTTGGCAACTCCTAGCGCCAGGACACCTTAGGGTAGCAGTGCGCTTTACAAGCCTTATTAACATTAACATTTATTATACATTTTGGGCAGGAGATAAAAGATTGCCATGCTAGGATGTTCTAGATACTGGTAGTTTTTCTTGTCTGCGCTTAAAAGATCACATGAATACCGGTTCTCCAGTAGACTTTTTATCTTTTGTACTGAATCGCATTTCTTTGGAAATGTATACACATGTCCCAACTGGTAATCTAATGTGATGTATAAATGTGTGTTTTTTCCTTTTGAATAAATCCTTTTCAAATTCATTTATAACTTGATTATGAATTTCATATTTTTCTTGGTTATGTCACCCCACTTTGCTTCCTTAATAATTTTGGTCAGATTGTCCACTTCTTTTTTAGACTTCTCACCTTCTTCATCTGCAATATCAATATCAATTAATTGTTTTATCATATTATTTGATGCCTCCTTTAAATTGTACTCCCATCGTTGGATATGTTTTGGAGGGAAGAGCAGAATACGTAATCCTCTTGGGTTCTGGTTAGTCTCAAAATATTTTTTTTATTTTTTTATTGAGTTTCACAAATAGACAATTGTCATTGTTGCCATGCAAGGCAATGCAATAAAAAGGAAGATCAACAACATAACAAAAGAGCAAGTGTGATTGACCATCTTACAAAATTCCTGCACATGAATCGTGATACTACATACCAATACCTATGCTGCGGATGAAACACCTATTACATAGTCACATTGTTCAGCAATCATTTGTGGATTCGCTTTGAGCCTGCGACAATAAATATTGCCGTAGCGGTTCCCAAATGTCCCTGGGTTTAGAAGATGATGGAAGTTCTTCTGCATATAGTTCAAGATTTTCCCTGCAGTACACCATGTCCTTAATCCAATTGTCAGCACGGGGTATTAATGTGCTCTCCCATGTTAGTGCTATTCGCCTCTTTGCCAATAATAGAGCGATTCTCACGAATTTCCCCAATGTACCTTTTATCTGAGGCACATAACAGAGCAGGCAAATCAAAGGTGTACACTGTAGAGAAATGTCCGACATTTTATGTATACATTTCAACACTTCTCCCCAATACTTGAATACTGACTTACAGCTCCACGCCAAATGCCAAAAGTCTGCGTCCGGTTGACCACACCGCCTACAATTGCTCGTGTCTCGGAGACCCATTTTATGTAACTTGAGAGGTGTATGATATATTTGGTAGATGTATTTAAAATGAATTATTCGCAAGTTACCATTAGGTGTGAGTTTGCTAGTCAGTGTGCAAATATGTTCCCATTCTGACTGTGTTAGGGTGGGAGTCAGTTTATCATTCCAGCGGGCCAGACTTCTGTCCACGTCCCTCACTGTTTCGTCTCTCACCGCTCTGTTTAATTTGGTGACCAACCGGCGCCGCGAGGGAGCCACTAATAATAGCTGTAGGGAGTTAAGGTGGGGTAGTTCAGCAGGAAATGTCGTGTCGTGGTTTTTAACTGCAAGCTTCACACAGTGTAGAGTAAATTGAAAGAGAGGCGTTTGGTTAGTAATATATGTGAGCTCTTCGGATGTGATGAAGTTCCCATCTGGGTAGAGATCTTGCATTCGTTCCAGCCCAGCCTCCTGAAGTGAACGCATTGGGCCAGCCTCCTGTGTTACCGATAGTGCCGCGTGGCACACCAGCGGCATGGTCAGAGCATATAATGGAAGTTTGTCCGCAAGCTTGCCAATGGCCTGCCAGGCAGCAATCGTAGCGTCCAAGGTATTTATTTCTGATTTTGGCGTGCCTCTACGTGTGTGAGTGATCATACCGGCAAGAGGGGTGGGATGTGCATCCCCGTCCTCCACTGCAACGTGAGGTGTGAATGCATGGGGTGATACCAATAGTAGGCATATTGTGCCTGTGCACACAAATAGTAGATGTAAAAGTCTGGCGCGCAGAAACCTCCCCTCGCATAGTCCAGTGTTAGCGTGCTCCAGTCTACTCTTGCCTGCTTGCCCCCCATATAAGTCTAAGTACGTGGGTTCTCACTGTTGTAAAGAATTGTATTGTAAGCTTTATAAGGATGTTGCAAAAAAGGTATAAAAAACGTGGCAGGACGACCATTTTAATAACCGCAATGCGGTCTGCTAGGGACAACGGAAGAGACAGCCATCTGTCCACTTGGCATTCGAGCGTGGTGCAGGCCCTTCCGTAATTTTCTCTTATAACAACCTCTGGGTCACGGTGTACCCACACCCCCAAGTATTTCACTGGTTCAGTTGACCATACCAGCGGATATTCCATGTGTGGGGGGGCAGTGATCGTGGTCAAGGGGATTATCACCGACTTGTCCCAGTTGATCGTGAGACCAGAGAACAGGCCAAAACGAATATATTCCCACAGAACCGGAGACAAGTATCTGTGCGGTTCACGGATAAAAAGCACCATATCGTCAGGGATATGCCAACGGGACGAAGTGAAAAATTAAGTGCTGATTCCCTATGACGCTGTCGAATCACGCAAGCCAGTGGCTCCAGCATGAGGGCAAATAACAGTGGCGATAGAGGACAACCCTGTCGGGTGCCCCTCTCAATCCGGAAGGGCTTAGAGGTGAGCCCCCCCACTCGCACACGCGCCGATGGATCATTGTACAGGAGTCGTACCCAGCCCACAAACATGTCCGGAAACCCCACACGTTTTAAGATGTTAAACATATATCTCCATTCAATGGAATCAAATGCTTTTGCAGCATCCAACATGACGGCTGCTGCGGGCAACTCAGGATCTAAAACATGGAGCATGGCAAAAATAGTTCTCAGGTTGTGTGACGTGGAGCGCTCCGGTATAAACCTGGATTGATCTGGCAACACTAATCTGGCATTAGAGGTTGAAGCTTGGTAGCTAGAATTTTAGCAAGTATTTTCGCGTCCAGATTAATTAGCGATAGAGGACTGTACGATTCACATAGAGAGGGTGATTTATCCTTTTTGAGGAGTGTGATGATCAGGGCCTGTCGGAGGGACGGTGGGAGCATTCCGGTCTCGTGGGCCTCTGCATACATCTCCAATAAATAGGGCGTCAAAAGGTCAGCATACACTTTATAGAATTCAGCCGTGAGGCAGTCTGGCCCCGGCGCTTTCTTATTTGGGAGGGAGAGTATCGTGGTTTTGACATCGGATTCATCAATGGGTTGGCTAAGGTACTCGCGATGTCCATTTGATAGCCAGGCACAGGCAATATCAGAAAGATAAGCGTCTAATGCATCGTCATCTACACTCCCACGTGACGTATACATATCCGCATAAACAGTCCCTGAACTGATCCATTATGGCCTGAGGTGTGAAGTGTTATCCCCCGTGGGCGTCTATTATCTTGGTAATGTGGTGATGTTCGGCTCGAGATTTTAATCTGTTAGCAAGCTGCCGGCCCGGTCGGCCCCCCTCTCCGTATGCCCTGGCTACATGTCGCCGTGATAAATAGCGTATTTCGGTTGCCGCCAGTGTATTATATTCCAATAGCAGCTCGTGTATACGGGCAAGTGTGGAAGCACATGGTGTGGTCGTGTATTGTTTCTCCAAGCCTTCCAGCGCGGTCTCGATCTTAGAGAGTTGGCCCCTAATATCCCTTAGTATGCCTGCTGTTGTGCCAATACAGACCCCCCTCACAGTGACCTTAAATACTTCCC
The DNA here is from genome assembly GCA_963921515.1 of Calotriton arnoldi. Lineage (NCBI taxonomy): Eukaryota > Metazoa > Chordata > Amphibia > Caudata > Salamandridae > Calotriton > Calotriton arnoldi. The sequence goes on along the minus strand of CAWUFW010000384.1, from coordinate 1,564,093 downwards.
ACAAAGTGGCCGCACTGTCTACCGTGCCCACGTTTAGCTCAAAATATTGTGTGATTGCCTTCCTAATGGTGTCATCATATATGGGGCCTAGCAAGGCTTCAGCACGGAAGCGCCATGTGAAGGGACGGTGCGTATGTGTAGGAATACTGATATCCAGCTTCACGGGGTTATGATCGGATAAAGTGCGCGGAAGGTGAGCAACATCTGTGACCCATTCGTTCGCTCCCTCACTCAATAGCCAATAGTCCAAGCGGGACCAGCTATTATGCGCTGGTGTGGCATGTGTGCCCCCTCTCGCTTCGGCATTACGTAAACGCCATATGTCTACCAAGCCCAACTCCAACATGGCATCTCGATTACACTGCGCAACTTTGAGGGTGCGCGCACCCAGCGGGTTGGATCTGTCCTTGCTAGGATCCAGATGTGTGTTTAAATCTCCGCCCCAGAGGATGGCTGCATCCGGCCAAGTGCGCAATATGCTGAGCATTTGTAGAAATATCTGAGGCTCATCCTCGACAGGACCATATACATTAACAATAGTGATCATTGACATTCCCAGCTTACCATGCACCATAGCCCAGCGCCCTTCGTCTTCTGTATAGGTTTTGATTGGTGTAAATGGCATACCTCTTTTGAATAAAATGAGTACCCCCTAGCATATGTGGAATACGACAATGCAAGTTTGTATCCCGCCATTTAAGCGCGATTTTAGCCTCTGCCGATTTAGACAAATGCGTCTCCTGTAGGAGAGCTATTTGAACCCCATGTCTATCTAGGTAGGCAAACACTTGTCGTATCTTTTTGGGAGCATTTAACCCACGGACATTCCAGGTTAGACATGTGTATCTATCGCCCATGACCCAATTTGAGAACCTTGAGCACATCCAAGTAGCGAGTCAGAACGAAGAGAGGTGCAAAAGCATGTTGGGATCTTGACAAGCATGATCGTACCATCACAGTAAACAACCCCCAAAAGAAACTATAACATCCCCCCACCCCCACCCACTTTAGTGGTCCCAGTTTGCCAAAGCCATATCCCAAAGATGCAACATACCCCAACAAATAGCAACAACTGCAAAGCACAAAATGGGGTACACCCATTGGGGGACACTGTGGCACATCCAACTCTCAGGTGTAGCAGGGAGGTGGCCACCTGACGTAGTCTCATACTCCTGCAAGCACAGCAATCTCAGAAGGGAAGAAACTGATAGTGGTAGGAGCCAAGGTACACATTGAGTGCGGCTCTCAAACAGAGGGTCAACAATTAGAATGCAATATACAACAATCCTACGTTCACTTCAAAGCAATCAAAGCGTATAATAAAAGGATATGAGTGCATAGATGCAGTCAGCGATGTCACTTCACCATGGCTACACAAGAACAAACTCCGGCCCATCAGAAGCCACACACCATCCTGTTTGGTGGGCCAGTGTCCACAGTACTCCTGACCGCGGTCGGTCCATGAAGTGGCCTTTTAGGCTGAAACGAAGGGACAGGGCTCGCTCATCAGTCCTCGTTATCCGATGTATCAGGAGGAGCCTAGTTTTTACGTCGAAGCGACTTGGCAAAATCCATTGCCTGCTTGGGGCTGGTAAAGATCTTTGCCTTATCGTCAGTGCCTATCCGAAGGCGGGCTGGATATAGCATTGCATAGGGAACATTTTCGGCAATCAGAATCTTTTTTGTTTGTTGAAATTCTTTTCTAGCCGCTTGAACTGTTGCCGTGAAGTCAGGGTAGAACGACAGGGTATTTCCCTGGTGCATGATGGTGCCCTTCTTTCGGGAGATGCGAAGCACCGCGTCACGATCCCGAAAGTTTAGTAAGCGGGCGATGATCGGCCTAGGCGGGGTGCCCGGTGGCGGACGGACAGCAAGGGATCGGTGGGCACATTCCACAATGAGTAAAGCAGACGGGTTTTCGGCACCACAAATATCCCGTTGCATATTTCCACGTAGGTTTCCAATCTTCCCACATTTGTGGACTCTGGCAGTCCCAAAAGCGAATATTATTGCGCCGGGAACACGCTTCAAGGTCTTCATTTTTTGCCTGAATGACTGCCAAAGCCTTCTCCATGTCAGTCGTTTTGGCGGTGACCTGTTGCAACCCATCTTCTGTATTTGAAATGCGTTGTTCTGCTTCGCCGAGCCTAACGGTCTGTTTATCCAGCTTTGATGACATATGGTCCATGCGGCCATTGAGGGCCTCGATTTTACCGTCTATCGACTGTAAGCTAGCCTGGATAGCTGCAAGTGTTTTTTCAAGTGCAGATGGGGACTCAGCCGCATTATCCAGTTCCGAATCAGACGCGGTCATCTGTCGAGATTTTCCAGATTTGCGTAGCTCAAAGTTAAGGCATGGTTGGTTTTTATCAGGTTTACCCATAATTGCGGGTATACGTTGGCCCCAGCACCCACACACCAAATGAAACCACCCGGGCCAAGCCCACTCAAGTTGGTGCGTCACAGGCTATATGATAGACACTGCACCTGTCACAGGATAATTGTCCACAGGTTCGAGAACCCCGTTCAGTCAGCAACCCAGCCTCAACAAATCCTCCAACCCTCGAGCTAGGAGAACCAGGAGAATGCCCAGCAGCAGTGATCGCCAGAGTAAATGCGCGTGGCAGTATGGCTGGTTACGATCCTGAGTAACAAACAATGAAGTGGCCCACTCTCGGGTGTGCATTTACCAGCAAAGCTAGGCCCAGGCCCGCAGTGTATCCACCTGCCGCTAAACCATATCCCTCACAGTCAGGCACAGCACGTTAGTGTTACGCTGATCTCAAGTTGGGATGGTTAGCGTCTCGGCCCTCGTGGAGCAGGTCACTGCAGGCGCACCAGCGTCGTTAAGTCGGGCCTCAGCGCACAATCAGGCTCAGGAGCTGTGCAATAGCTGGCACGTAGAGCGCGAGGCCCAGCAGCCGCGGCGACCAGCCCGCCAGGTCCTGCAGCAGTCCAAGCAGAGTGACCAGCCTGAATGCCAATCCCCCAGCAATGCACCCAGGGGACTCACCGCAAGTCAGGTAGGGAAGTAGGCCACCGCCACAAGCACCAGCCTTCACGTCATCTTAGATGCCACTTTAATGCGATTCTTCATACTCTGGGGTCTCACAGCCAGGGGCAGTCCCGCCTGAACGTCGCCCTCCTCCGGGCCGGAAGGATGGGAGACGCCGCGATTCCTCCAGCGCGTCCCCGCCAACCTTTTCAGCCCCGGCCAGGCCGCAGGAGCCGCCAACACAGTAGTCCCCCAGCGAGGCCGCTAGATATATAGCGTAGGACGCAGAGCGGCACAGTGGGCTGATCACGGCCCTGCTCGTGCACCTGCACCCGCGGCACCCCCAATCAGCAGTCCCACACAGCGGGTCGCTCCGCGCCGTGATATGTAGAGAGGCACTCGCAGGGTCCCGCCACAGCAGCTGCGAACCTCGACGCTGTGTCCACGGGCCGTCAAGGTTGGCGAGGCCGCGCCCATAGCCCCAGCCCCGTACGCTGTTCTCTACGAGGCCACCATTTTGTCTCGAAGGTGATGCGCCGATGTTCGTCCCTCACGCCTGTTGAGGGCTTCCACTGCCATTTCACTCCGTCAAAACAATGTATAGCTATAATAAATGCGCCCGCACCCCTTTGGCGATACAGATGACTTACAGGAATCAGGATAACTGAAAGATATTGACGGCGGCCAGCGGAGCTGCACTACGGTGCAGCCATCTTGCCGTGCGCCCTCTAACGCCCCTAGTCTCAAAATATTTAGTGAGTGCTGCAGTCCCACTACTAGCATTTAATGAACAGGTCCCAGGTACATGTAGACCATTTACTAGGAACTTACAAGTAAATGAAATGTGCCAATTAGGTGTACGCCAAGTGTACTGTGTTTTAGGCACAGAACACATGCACTTTGCCACTGGTTAGCAGGGGAAAAGTGCACAGAGTCCTTATGCCAACAATAACGGACTCAGCAACAGAAGGCAGAAATCTGGGGGAGACCCTGTAAAAAGTGCCAGGCACCAACACAAGTTGTGTTTCTTCATGTAATAATAGTTGCCATTTTGAAAATACGAAGGCAGGGGTGGAAGTCTGCTGTCCCTTGCATACGTCCATCCCTGTATTGGCAGGCATCTATTAGGCTTTGTAAAAGGGATTCTACCTCATCAATGCAAATGGGACTAAAATGTATATCTGTGATCTAGCTATATTTTTGCTCTGTGGCATATTTGCACATTTATCACAACACAAAATTTACTCGAGTCACATCTCAGATGGTGCGTAAAAATTGCATCTGTGATGTGACCCAAGTTTAGTGCATTTGGAAACTGAATCAGAATTAGTTCTTTAAATAGTGTTTAAATGAGCCCCACAGCAACAAGACACAATATGAAAAGCAACTCTGCAACATAATATAAAAATGAGTCTTAGACATGTACATACACTTTGTGTAAGAGTGGCAGAACCTGGAATTGTTAAAGACCAACCAAGCCTACTATTTGGAAACTTGGACTGCACAAGACAAAAGAACTCAAATTGAAAACAGGCCCACCAATATAAATTCATACCTGGGTTGATTGCAATAGTAATTCGCAATTTACATTATCCTTTGTCCATGTGCAAAACCATACATTTGTAGCACCAACTGACCATTATTAATGTGAATACAGTAACATTACCATAGTATCAACAAATTCTCAGGCTATACTCCTATGGAACATTTCCATGAACACCATCAACATAACAAAACCTTCACATTTACAGGAACTGAACTTGTTCTCAAATCTACATGAGAAGGTAACCGCAAACTTAAACTATGGCAAAGGGAGAGTGAATTGATCATCAAATATTGCACAGCAATTGATGTCCTTAACAAAGACTCTGCGATGTATTATTGTTTATATGATAATTAAATCTCATGCATTTTCCATATGACAAGAATCAGTATGGCATTTTGCTATAGTGTCTATTATATTTGTGAAATTAATATGTTGCTTATTTCCACCTTATAATAGTATATTGCTATTTTGGATACTGAATTGCATAATACTTTTTTCTTTTTCTTTTTTGCAGCATAAATTAGTTCTGCTCCCTAAACACTATGACATACTGCTATTCGCAAAATAATTAAACTTTCTCTTTTTCTGTTTCCCAGTAGAATTAATATTCTCAATTTGGCTTTGGTGATTGTTTGGCATTTGCCTCAATGCTTATACTTTATAAGCAATATGTTGATTTTTTTCTCAGGCTCTAGTGTATAGCTTCTCTCAAATTATGGCTTCTGCGGATTCCCGATATAGATCAACATCTTCGTAGATACTTATATGGGATCTATTGTTTTCGCTCTTTGTTATTGCTCTCTGACATCTTTTTGGAGTTCACCTACTTTTTGCAGTCTTTTAACTTGATCCCTTTACTACAGTTTTGTCCTTCAATTATTTTGATTGTTCAACCCTGTTACTTCCCATTGACTCTTACTAATTACATGGAACACATTAATTTTATAAGATCCGTCATTCTCTTTCCTTTATTGCTCTTTGACTTCCTTTTGGAGTCTATTGGCTACTATTTTTCTTTAAATTGTTCCTTTCGCAATCTTTTTACACCTTCATTTTGTTATTTCCAATTGTTTCTATCCATAATATGCAGTAGTTTTTCTACCTGCTGGCAGCCAGGGACTCTGATTTAGGGTTTTATGCTCCTTGCTGATCTCGATCCCAAACCAGATCCCAAACCAGAAGTTTTAAAAATCCTGGTGGTCCTAACTCGACATAAGGATTTTGCTGACCAGGACCGCATACGATTTGAATGTTGCTTAGACCGCACACAGAATATCCGTCCTGCTGAATACAGGTACTTTGATTAACTACTCTGCCTAATCTGAGAACTTTGAATCTCCTCTCATCATACTATCCTTAACAAACCGTTTTTTAATTTAGACTACGACCCTAGTGACCGTGAATACATCTCTGATCAGATTGATCCTTTTCGTCGGTTAGCGCTCGCCTGTTGGTTTGGCCTCGTTTGATAGGCCTGTTAACCACTGCATGTGCTTGGACTGTCTTCTAAACTATTGGGGACTCGGATTTTCAGTCTATTCTTGTTTTACTTTCATGTATCATCCTCGGGCTGGCTAACTTTCACTTTTTATTTTCGTTTGCACTAAGCCATGAGGTCAATGGGCAAGTCAGAGATCATTAGGCCATAATACTTCATGCAATAACTGATAATAATAATAATAATATAATAATATAATATAATAATATTATATTATAATATATAATATATATATATATATAATATTATAATAATATAATAATAATGTTTTCCTTACACATATTTTCTACTCCTACTGCTTATCCTCAAACAATGCTCTCAATATCATCATGAATCTTGGTTTATTCGATTTCTACTGGATTCCGTATGTACCTTTTTTCTAATTTTGTACTTCTGAATATCGACCTGATGCTTATATGTTGTATTTTGGCATGTTATATGTTCAATAATTGTGTCATGTAAATATATCTGTGTGGTACTACTTCATTTTTGGGACTTATCAACATGAAATAATAATTATTAATACTCATGTCACTATGATACATGCATATTGATGGGTGTACTATGGATGATAATTGGTTATTTACAAATCTTTGTTATGGCAATTTTCATTTTACACTTATGTTGTATTATTCCATTATTCTGTTGGGTATATACCATGTATTTGTTTTCAAACTCTATCAGCCTTGAGAAAGACCTGGGCCTGCATGCTAGAAAGGGGCAAAACACGTATTGGCAGTTGTGTGTTCATGAAAAGTGGTTCAACGCTTCAACCAGCAACTCAGATTTAGTTAAATAAAGCTGTATATTTCAAAGAGTATTTGGACCTATGAGTCTCTATGCAGAGCAAGACAGAGGATACAAATAAATTCAATTTGACCTCTAATCCTCCTGCAATTCCACCCAAGAAAGTAACCTTTTCAAAACATGTCTCAGGCCTGCCTCTGCAGCCTGTAGTACAGTTTTAAACTGCCATTTTGACCTGTTACAAGCCCTAAACCTTTTTTTAATTCTTAAAAGTCACCCCAAAGGTAGGCCCCAAAGGCTCATAGCCTGCACCCTTGGCTGGCATTAGACTATACTTCTCCCTGCCTAACTGTGGGCTTCATCAGAAACTATGCTGTGCAACGCAGCTCGACGCAGGACTTCGCATTGCAGCCCTTACAGCTCCTCATCGGAACTGACAGAGTGAGAAACAAAGCCAAAGCATGGTACATAAGGTACAGTTCTCTGTGGGATTAACCTGGTTCCTGTATCTGGGCTGCACTCTATCGCGGTCAGCCTGAACGTGTGACTTTGTCCTGGTCCAGTGTGACCAGATAACTGCAGTTGGTGCTTTGTGCTTCTAAGAGCTATTTTTACCTAAAACGTTAAAATTTCATATCTCCAGTTCTACTGATTTGTTTTTTGTCATTCTGGTATCCATATATTAACTAAAAAGCACTCTAGTTTTCTAAATTGGTTTGGGATTTTTCTTATGTTGTGTTTTCCCTTTATTACTGTGTGTATCCTGCATAAAAACTTTACACATTGCCTCTAAGTTAAGACTTCGTGCTTTGTCGCCAAGATACCAGAGGGCTAAGCACAGATTAATTTGGTGACTTTTGTAGTTCATCCTGACAAGGATTGCGGTTGCTGCCTTAGTAGGGCTTCCACCTCCTCATCCAATAACCCAAATTCTTACAACTTGCAAATTAAAAAACAAAACTACTATAATACAGACATAATTTTGGAGCGTCCAACTGTCACAGCTCCTACTTGAAAGCTGCCAGCCAAGGACAACTTCCCTGATGGACAGCTTCCCCTTTGCAAATAGATACCACAACTCTAATGTGTTGTTTACAGTCAATATCATGCAGTTGAATTTGCAAAGCCTTAATACATGTGATTGTGATTTGCAAGTACATGGGATTTTCAAAGCACTTTTAGTACATTGCAGGTTTGTACCTTTCATATTGCAAGACCTTCTGTTTAAAGTTCATTCATTAACTCCGAGGAATTCCCAGTTCTGTGTTTGAACTCAAGACACCTCAGATGCAAGAAAACAGGCTTGGCTCTGCACCGAGGCATCATGATACAACACCAGGTCACCTTTTAAAAAACATAACACTTTTCCATTGTGAAACGATGTGTTTAATATTGCAAAAAAATGGCAAACCTTTGAAACAACTTTAAAGTCTAAGATAGTTACATACAAGATCAAAATGTGCAGTGAAAATTGCTTCAGAAAACACTGATTTGATTTGTGTACATTTATGTTGGACCTTGTAAAGTACGTTCATCCATAATTTGCCAAAGTATATGTTCTGGAAAAAAGAAGCCCCGTGCATGTACTGTTCAAAGAGATAGATCTATTCATAAATGTAAATGAAATGATATAACTAACAGACCATCATTGAGCGAGGTACATTTTCACAAACGTGGATTCAGGGAACACCACAGTTTTGAAGGTTAATCAATCAATAGATTTGTAGAGCGCTTCTTGTCACCTGTGAGGTTATCCAAGCGCTGATCCTTCTTTAGAATGGACTTTAAATTAGCTCTATTCCAAAGTGGATGAACTAATTCAAGAATATTCGCCAGTCACGTTAGAGGAGCCTAGAATTGTAGTATTATAGAGACTTAATATGTTTTATCCTGTCCTTTCCAAAACAAAAAGGCGGGAACCCCATAAATCAATTACCTACATCACTAGATCTTAGCCTTAACTGAATTAATAGTTTTGGCTAATATGGAGTGTCAAAGTAGCCATCAGAAAGAGTCTTACATCCCGCTACTGTGTGCTAGACAGACTAATAATGCTTTAGTTATCAAACGCATGTGGCTGATGAAATTAGCAATGGCAAATGATATCACTAAAACATCGGAAAAAGTTATCACATACAAAACAAGCATTTGCAATGCAATAGGTCTCGCATTTACGCGGGTTTAAGCTATTGGCATTGTAAATGACAATGCCCTTTATTTATGTTTTGGTTTTCAAAACATAAATAAAAGGCATTGTCATTTACAATGCCAATAGCTTAAACCCGTGTAAATGCGAGACCTATTGCATTGCAAATGCTTTTTTTTTTTTTTTTACAACCACTGCAGGTCATCCAATAAACCCGCCTCCTGCTCCCCAATGCTGCTTGTTGTAACCCTCCTTTACTCTCTTCCGTAGCCCTACCTGGACATCCAGGGCCCTTCGATATTCCTGTTGTCCGCCCCCTAAGAGACCCCTCTCGTACACCTTGTATTACCTCCTCTGTCGCTCTAACGTCTGGTCCTCAGTGGAGAGTCCTAGAGGATGGAGTGAGGGTATTTCTAGACCGATGGTAACCGAAAAGGTGCAGAGCAGGGAATATGGCGAGGAGCTTGGAAAAAACATTTTTGATTCAAGATTAGGCATATGTAGAGGCTATAATAAAAAAAGCATTTGCAATGCAATAGGTCTCGCATTATTAAAGTTTGAGCTATTGGCATTGCTAAATAATGCAACACCAATAGCTCAAACTTTAATAATGCGAGACCTATTGCATTGAAAATGCTTGGGGAAACGCACGGCTGCACCATATCCTTGTAAATATGGTGCAGCCTTGCGTTTCTGAAGAGACGTAGTTAGGCGTTAAGCCATGACGGCTAACGCCTCACTCCGCCACTACTTTGTAAAGATCCCCCATTGTTTGATTGCAACGGCAATAATAGAAGTTTTCTAAAAATATTTACTGATGGTGGAGGAGGGGAAAGGTGGCCTGGTAAAGATGTTGCTGTCCATGAGGCCAGAAACTTAAATAGGAGGAGTTTACTAATCCTCACTTCAGCATCCCATAAACAACTTTATTATTCTGCAACATGACCAACTGCCAGTGTCTAATTGAAAATGTATAATTGCGTAATATAAATAAGTGTCTAAACGTATACCGGATTGGTAGTGCTACAGCACTTTAATACCTCCAGCAAGGACCGAATCACTTTTCGTGGAGGTTGAGTAACAAAATGCACTGCACCAAATCTGAATTTTAAGATGTGGCACACTTAACGACCATATGTAGCGCTTAGATTTGCATCGGACTCCCGAACGCCTTCCGGAATGCATGGGGATGGTTGATGTGTGGTCTATCAACTGGGTGTTTGGAGAGGTGTCAGAAACTTGGAAAATGCAGAGTTCGGCTTCACCGTTAGTCAAACTGTGTGATCGCAGGCACATTATTTTCTTCATTATTGTATGAACTGTAAAGAGACTCTTTAAAATCAGTTTAACTCATACATTTAAGCACTGCCCAAACTCCGGAAGTTTACACTGCAGCTCAAGTAAACTTGAACATGATGTCAGCACTGTCAGTCAGAAAGAAGAAAGACTCTATTGTGAAGCGCTCTGACACCTTCGGGTAAAGTCCGCGCTATATAAAAACGCATAAAATAAAATAAAGTAACTCATATGTTGTTCCACTCTTATTGCACCAGATAGCAAATACGACTGCCATTTTTCAGCTTCAAAGTAAAGTCCATTCCATTGTTCAGTAGAGCTTTCACCCGTACTCCATGTTCTCCATGCAGCATGTTTTTTTTATGATTTCACGTGTTGGCGCACCTAGCAATCACCTGTGTCTGCCGGGGGCCTTAAGTACCTGCGCTCTAGTGGATGCACTTACGATTAGCCAGATGCCGGTTCTTGTTGCCTATGGGAAGCTTTCAGGGAAGCGGGCAGTAATCACAAGGGGGGTCGGGCAGGATAGGCATGAAGTGCCTTTCAGGAGCCGGGCTGACACTGCAGCGAGAGCTTGCTGCTCTAAAGCACAGAGGAAGGTTGTACATGGAGCCCTGACGGATGTGCTCTGCAAAAGCAGCATGGAAAGGGGAGGGGCGGGATAGGAGGGCTGCTAGGAGGTTCCCGTCCTCAGTCACCACGGCTGTCTCCGCCTTAAACAATAACATAGTATTCAGAGGCGCCATGGTGAGCTTGTTATGAGTGTTACATGTTTACTGCAATGGTATTAAATTGTATTTCATATGAACAACACGTTTTCACAAAAGCCGCCAGAGGGGCGTGGGAGGCAGGGCACACAAGTACACGAAGGAGAACCAGGTTTCTGATTTATCTTGTGTGAGGGAGGGTTATATTGTAATTGAAGCGCACAACAAAATTAATGACCTATCCGTCATTGTTAAAATAGTAGGGCGGCGTGCCTATGTGCATGCAGTACAAATTACCAGACCGTAAACCTGCCAAGCAAGAATGCACCTTTCAATTTTGAACAAAACAAGCAGGGGCGAGTAACCATTAAAACAACAAGTTATGTGCGCACCCAAAAAACAACCAATATTTAAAAAACTACTGAACAGATTAACACCATTTAAAAAAAGGTACTACCAGCCTTGCTTCTCGTAAGCAATGACTAAGTACAAAGTGCGTGTTTATGCACCACTTGCAGGTTTTCAAAGCACAAATGAAAGGCATTGTCATTTACGATGCCAATAGCTCAAACTCTTGCAAATGCGAGACCTATTGCATTGCAAATGCTTATTGAGCTCTGAGACGGAGTCGGCAGCAGCCATAGGAAGGCAAGGACTGTGACGCCAGGCCATGCGTTTCAAGAGCAGGAGGGAGACGGCAGCTGCAGCCAAAACAGAACTCTGTATTTGAATGCACAGAAAATATGGCAAGATAAGAGCAAGATTTACAGCCCCAACAGAGCTCTGTAAACCACAAGCACTGGTCTGGAGTGCTCCAATTTAAAGAAAGAAGTAGTGCTCACAAGCTCTAAGTAACAATACATGTAACAGGGGCAGTCCTTGAAAATGGGCAGAGCTTTTAAAGTCCATATCCTGAATACAGCATGTCTCGCAGGGACGGTGCTGCCTAGGCGCGACCTAAAAACAGAAGAAAAAAAACGAAAATTGACCTATACAGAGAAAATGGAAAACGAAAGCTCTGGCCCATCAGCGCTGGCACTGAACCACAATCATTTTCAGGCAGATGTGCACATATGATCATTGAAATGCCATGACTTACAGGGCAAGAGAGCCAAAGGTTGAAGTGTGTTGACCCACTGCCCCATGCCATATGATATCATGGACGGATGCAAAGCGTAAATTACACTCATACGGACCAATGGCAGAAGAAAATTAATCAAAAAGCTCCACTATACATGTATATATATGTATTATCAATTATTTTTTATTATTACATCCTGTCAGACAACTAAGCCTGTCAGGCCTTCTGAAGATATTTCCAGCAAGAATTATTATAGTGCAAATCTTCTATCCCCGGGTTTGTCAAAGGGGATAATCAGCTCCAAAATCCTTGCCTTAAAAGGATATCTGGGAGACTTCATGCAGCAAAATTCATGTCTGGAGGCTTGCGGATGTTGCAATAACAATCCATGTCTTACTCTGTTTGACATAAGCATTTCCTAATAAATAAACCAGGCCTACTGCCTTTGCTGTTACTGTACGTATTCATCAGCTCAGCCCCAGAGAATCGGAAATAACTTTTCCCAATGAACCAACTAGGCCTACAGCCTCTATCAATGGCTTGTCACAATACCTTGTTCCAGATCTACAGTACTGAGCATAAAAATTCCCACAAGACAACCCATCAGGAACACCCATTGTCAAAACAATATACAATCCCTCCTGAAAGGCTTATTGCAGTGCTAATCTTTTAACCCACATTATGTTTTTCAAGTGAGTCACCAACACCAAAACCCTTGCTCTGGTAAGGGAATCTGTGAGATTCCAAGTAACAAAATATCTGCCTACAAGCTTCAGCGCAATGTAATAAGAACCCACCCATAACACCCTATCATCTTTAACACATGCTTTTCACACTAAGCAAGTCAGACCTATTGGCTTTGCCATAACTTTTTCCCCATAATAAACAGATTACCGCCCTGGGCTCAGATAACTTTTCCCAGTGAATAAAACAATGTCTACACCCTTTACCATTGGCTTCACACCTTAACAAGCACAGGCCTACTGAAGTGCGCATTAGTTGGCAACCAACATGCATGCAGTAATGAAAATAACAAATACATAAAAAATTGCAGTTGGCAAAACAATATACATCCTTCTCAAAACGATCTAACACAAATTAACACAGTGAAAAACGTGTAGCTCCAGTATTTGTCAGAGGAGGGGACCAATATCAAACACTGGCCAACTGCGGTGATGTGTAAGATTTCACGGAAAAAAATACCAGTCTATGGCATGTAACACAAAGAGATACCAAGCCACAATTAAAGGTCTATTTGCTTTAACAAATGCTTTTCACAATAAATAAGCCAGGCTATTGCCATTGACAGAACTTGTCATAATTAACAGATCAAACCTTTGACCTGGACACCCCTTTTTCCAGTGAACCGATCGGACCTGTAGCCTTATGTCACCATAACCAAAGCAGGCCTAACGTATTCAGCATAGACTTTTCCACAAGGCAACCATCAAGCAAACAGTCTTAAAATTACAAAAGAATACAAAATGACAACTGGAAAAGCAAAATATTAACTCTTCAGACAGCCTAACAAGGAGTTTCACAGTGCCAATCTTCTAGTACTACAATTTATCAGAGGAGATTTCCAACACTGAAGCCCTGGTAACTACAGTAATCTGTGAGATTCCATGTAACAAAATACCTCTGATCAGGGTTTGATACAGAGCAATAACAATCCACCTGTGACTACATATTTATTGTGAAAAGCATTTGTTAAAGTTAATATGTTAGGCCTACCGCCTTTATCACAACTTTTCATAATAAACAGTTCATGCACACATCCTGATGATTGGCTTGTCACCCTAACCAACTCAGTCCAGTTGCAATGAGCATCACCTTTCCCAGAAGGCAAAAAGTGAAATACAAGCACTCTTATCACACAGCTTCTGCCCAATCAAATGCTGTGTTCAAGGGAAGCAACATGTGGGTGGAACCCAGGCCCCTCTATGAATAGTATTTCTGACAACTTTTTTCCAATAGCTGCACTGTCAAGGTAGACCTAAAACGAGTTTAAGCTATTGGCATTGTAAGTGACAATGCCTTTTATTTATGTTTTATAAACCAAAATATAAATAAAAGGCATTGTCATTTACAATGCCAATAGCTCAAAGTCGCGTAAATGTGAGACCTATTGCATTGCAAATGCTTGTTTAAGGTGTCACAGTAAAAGACAGGGTCTAAAAGTGACTAGTTTTGTGTGCTGGCTTGTCGTTCAAGAAGTCTAGGCCAAAAGCAGACTATAGCCTCCTTGATTTGTACCTGGCTACATTGGATTCTGAGTTTGTGCGCCTGCAAGTATGGCCATGTCCTGAGGAAGTATGGCTGCCTGTAACCAGTGAATGTTTGCGGATTGCCACTCTAGTTAATCCTGGGCAGCTTCTAAGGAGTACCCACCATTACTGCATGCCTGCTCTTTGATGCTCCTGGACATACTATTTACATCATTTATAACAGCTGACTGTATCCAGTGCATGCCTGCAGGTCCTATGGAGTATTTACTCTGTTACCCATTACAGTACACTCTGAGTCACTCATCTATCCCCTTCAAAGGGGCCATAAAGAGCATTGCTATTGTGTTGTTTCACCAGCACATGTATGTGGGTTTCTACGCCTCACTTTTGGATGGACTCAAATAATGTACTCCGTTTCGCTGTATGCAGGCCCTTCCTGTGGGTCACTCAACTATTGCTCTAGAGCACAGGTCTTCAAACTGTGGGCCGCACCCCCATGGGGGTCCATGATTGCATTCCCAGGGGGGCGCAACTGCGTCGGCAAGGAAGGACTTGCAAATGAAGATGGCCTGGAAGCGGCAACATTCATCTGGCGCGTTGTCAGGCTGTCTTGTATTTTATGCAGAGGTTAAATTGCATAAAAACTGTGCAACTGTAATCCTGAGTTTCGCTGGGCACAATCAGTAAGTAGTTTAATGGGACTCATGGCTAAACACAATTTACTGAGTAACTAAGTAATTTTTTCACCTTCAGATAACTGCATAAAAAAAAAACACGCACACAATAAATGAAAAAAACAAAGCAAATTTTGGAAAATATGCTCTCTTACATTATAAACTGCAGATTTGGATGTATGACCAGAGAGTCACGAATTGAATCCTGGTTTTTACAGTGGGGAACAGCAACTTGTGTATTTGTGGAGCAACAAGTTCCAAGCCTGTGGTAAAAAGCACTCTGACTCCATCAGTTAAAGCCACTGGATACAGGGCCGATTAAAGGAGGTGGGACTTTGAAGAGACATTGAAGGAAACGACCCCTGGGTGCAGTGGGGGGATGACAGAAGCAGCCCCTGGGTACCGGTTGTGATTCTAGGAAAAAGCTCCCGAGAGCAGGTAGTAGGGTGATGATTGAAGGCAGCAACCCTAGGTGCAAAAAAAATGGGGCAGGGGAATTGAATGCGGTGACCCTGGGTGCAAAAAAAGGGGAGTGGGGGGCAAAATTGGGAGCGGAGAATTATAAGGCAGCAACCCTGGAAGAGAGGGATGGGCGTTGAAGGCAGTAGTCTCTGGTTGCAGGGGAGTGGGTGAACTGAAGGCTGCAGCTCGTGGGTGCAGGGCGGGTACTGAAGGAAGCAACTATTAAGGAGTGGGGGTTGAAAGCAACAGTCCATAGACACGGGTGCAGGTGGGCGAGGAAAGCAGCAGCCCCAGGGTGCAGGTGGAAGAGGAAAGCAGCAGCCTCTGAGCTTAGATGAGAGGAAGAAGAAAGGCAGCAGCCACCTTGGTGCAAGGGGGAGGAAGAAGAAAGGCAGCAGCCGCCTTGGTGCAAGGAGGACTGTGGAAGAAGTACCCCCTAGGTGCAAGGGGTAAAGGTGGAAAGCAGCAGCTCCTTGAGATACAAGGGGGTATTCAAGCCAGCTGTCACTGAACGAAAGGGGGCGGGGAAACAAGGTCGCAGTCACTGGGTGCAAGGGAGGAAGGTATAATGGGGGTGTGTGAAGGCAGCTGTCTCCTGGGTGCATGATTGGAGGATGGAAGGCAGAACCTGTGTGTGCAGGAGAGAGGTTGAAAGACTGCAGCCCTCAGGAAGCATGGGGGGCGTCCAACCTAGACCGCCCCCCCCCGGGACGCAGACAGGGAGAGAAAGCAGTAGAACCCTCAGAGCAGAGAGTACAGCAACCCCTGTGTGTATAGTACAGTGGGCAGGTTCATGAGACAGTGGTAAGAACAGGTAGGACCCTAGATGGTGGGCTGCTTGGTGGAGGAGAGAAAGATTTATCAGGATGAATACGTCTTTTATTTATTCTCATTTTCCTTTCGTGGTGTCTTTCTTATGGCCTCGTGATACTGACAGTAAAGATGCATCTTACAGTGAACTAACTGCCTGGAGGAAGCGGCGTACCCTGTGTGTGGTGGGCACAGGGGTCGTATCTTGCACACACCTCCTTACCTGCGGAAATCGAAGCCCATGGCGCCCCCTCTCGCTTGCCGGGTCTACTCCGCCTCTACCCGGATTCCCCTCTTTAAGCCTGCCGGCTACACACAGACCGCCGGATGTGACATCACGTAGAGATGCTCGGCTGCGGCCAGGGTGATAACTTCCGGTACTGATTTAAAGAGACTGCAGGAGGTCCACGTGGGAGCAGCCCATAAGGTACTGACAGAAATGGGCGTGCCTATGACCAGGAGAGTTGAGGACATTTCGAAAACATGTGTTTACCTCTGTACAATTACACTCGGAGTCGACATTTAAACAACTTGTACTCCGGAGTGCATTGGTCGAAAAATAAACGATCACTTTTATTTTAGATCGCGGATTACCGCATTTTCACACACGAGTAATTCTTCGAGCCCTGCTTTTATATGGGCTACGTTATAAATACAGGGCTACGAGTGAAGGAACATGCAGAACAAGCGGCAGTGAAAGCGATCGCGAAAGCGATCGCTACTGTTAAAAAAAAAAAAAACACGCCCGCAAGTGGTGCACGTGCGCGCGCCACAGCGAGCCATCTGGTTTCCATTATCGCACACGTGTCTGGGCACGATAATTGAAACCACGTGGCCTATTGGTGTCTATTACGCGCACCAAGCGCGTAATAGACACCAATAGGCCATGGGCAGAGCAATGCGCCCGCCTCTGGCCAATTGCGTGCAGTCTTCTAGACAAAGACGCACGAAACGGCCTATGGGGTAGCACATAAGGAATCGCACACGCACGAGCGCGTGCGATTCCTAGGTCAATGCTGAATCCCCTTTTTCACCTACTAAATGTCTCGCGCTGCGCGAGCACTGCTGCGCAGTGCACCGCTAGGCGCGAGACCTAAAAATTAAAACACAATTAAAAAATTGAGAGCTGATTTTTTTATAATGTTGAGTCCAACGACTCTGCATGATTTGAAACTTGATTACATTCTGGATTGAGTCCTCAATGTCTGTTCAACTCTGGTCCCCTTAAAGGCATTTTGATACTTCCTATCCATATACTTCAACAAGCTTTCCCATCTGAAGCTATGAATTACTGAACCCACTGGCCAGCAATCAGTGCCATGAGCTAAACTCTTGTCTGTCCCTGGCTTTGCCACTATTTCAAGTATTATGACTAAAACAACCACATGTTGATTGGTACATCATCCTGCTTCCACTCCACAGGAAGCATCCTTTCAATGTCCAGAGCAAGTACTGCATATAGTTCTTTCCAACAGTGAGGGCAAACTATTTGCCATGCCTTTGTTGATGAATTTGCAACATGCCTAGATATTAAGGTTTTAGTACACTTAAAAAAGTCAGTCTTTTAAAATATATTTCTGCCCGGAATGGCTTACATACTGTGCTTTTGTAATCTGTGAATATCTCATTTGATTGCACAGTCACCCCCAGTGCGTAAAGTGGAATTCTTATCCCATGTGTTCCAACCCTGAACGTAATGATTCCTGCATCCAAGTGTGAATACAGTTGAATGGTAGCATCTCTCGAATTATTGCATTGACAGATTTGTTTTGGTGCTGAACTCCTTTAAGCTTTTTAAAGCCCCTGCTGTTTTCCTCCATTCCCACAATTTATTCAAATAACACCATGCATTTAGACCAAAAATAGAGCTTCCAAAGCCACTGTCAAGCGTGAAGGTTTAGTATAAAAATAGTTCTCTTCAGTTAACAACTAAAGATATGTTATATAGACTGCACAAGAGAATTACAACCTATAGCGGTCCCTTGACAGATATTTGAACTTGAAAACTTTTATATGAATGGCTTTTTCCATGTTACAGTCACATGGATCCTAGGAGACATGTTCTCCACTAACATGAAGGCCCCGCCATCACGTAGGGGAGCATGGTGCTCACAGGAACCAAGTCTGTCAGCCGTACAGTATTGTACACCACAGAATACAGCTTGGCCATAATTTTAGGAAAAGTAAGCTCCTTTGAGCTGGAATGAATTTTATTTGAGAAGGAACAGCATTGGATTTATGAATTATCCAAGCAGAAAAAAAGGACTGAATGATGACATCCCCTGGGGGAATGTGCTACAATAATATTTATTGCAGCTCACCATCCAGTAGCTTACATTAATGAATACGGACTGCTGTGTGACACTAGGTCTGTACAAAGGTGTATGTTTTCACCATATAATTTACATCATTGCATTGTAAAAACATTTTTATCTTTCCCCTTAGTACAGGGTTTTTTCCTTTTCTCTTCCCCTTTTTGTTGTTGCCTTGCACTGCTCTCCATAGATCAAGAAGACCACATATACGGTGAGATGGGACTACATTTCCCATCTCCCCCCAACACACACACGCATGTGACCCCTTCTCCACCAATAGGTGAGCTTGGGAGTCCTTTGCCAGACTATTCCCTTTAGGAACCAAGGGAAATTTGGAAGCGGGACTACATTTCCCAGCACTCCCGCATGCTAGCACCAACCACTCCTCCTTGTCTGTCGTCTGGTAGCAAACCCATGAGTCTGCATGCCCCGTTTGGCACACAATAATTTAAGTGTGCACAATCATGAGACAGTTAAATGATCAGGGGTGTGATTCACCCCTTAACAAAAATGTTTTTGTGTTTTCTATTTCAGAGACCACTAGGGGGAAAGGGTCCTATATGGTCTGTATGACTACATGCTTCAAGTTTAGTGTACTGTGTAAACTATCATTAGGAGTTGGTATTTAACACAATCTGTAGAAAAGCTACGGATATAGTCGGTCCTGAAGAAAGCCTGCTGACCCTGAGTGGCACTTGTAAAAGGCTGAAACATGTCAACCTTACTGAGCTATAAATGCTAGGGGTCATTGCACTCATAGAACATCTCACCGTTTTTATCCAAGCTAAAGGACCTAGGATCCTGAAGGCTTTTTTAACTTGACTTAGGTTTTAGAAAGAGCTCTGCTTACAAACCACGTTGAGCCCACCCACTCACACTAGGTGCAGTGGGTGAGCATCCGATGCTGAAGCATGCTACAGGTGGTACTAGTGGATGAGGATCCTACTAATATATTCATGTGATACAAGGGTCGCACCGATTCACCTTTTTCTTGGACATGAAATGAGAAATAGCTTCTGACTTCTTCCATTCACCAGTGTTTTCTACAGATTCTGAAGGAGAGCACCTACAATGGATGCTAGACAGACCGAATGCCACATCAACAACTATCAATGTCTGCAGCTCAACATGGGAATATGCAGATCAGCAAAATGTCGAGGAGTGAGAGAGCATCTGCACCTTTTTGGAGAATATGAACAACTCACAGAATTTAAACAAGACCTCTGCTTCCATCCATTCCCAACCTAATCCTGGATGTTGCCATGGTGCAAGCAATGGACACAACATAGTGAGTAGATAAGACACACCTGACAAAGTAGTTCACAAGAAGAAACTTGTGCACAAAGCATCTTCCCTGAACGTGGAAGAGGTCCATCTGGGGTCACACCTCCTCCGACTTCCAACTTGTCTGACTTCTGCCCAACATCCACTTGCCTTCCATGTGAGGACACCTTGTCCAGCATGCACACACAAGGTGTGATAAATGGGCTGGAAAGCTTAATACCAACACTCTTTCAGGTTCTTATGATCCATCATGTATCACACTCAGGGAACTGGAACAATGGCTAGAGAGATACAAAAGCCTGTAGGCTGGTGAGTTAATTCTAAAAACTCAACTGTGGCTAAATGATACACGGAAAGAGATTGAGCTTCATTTCTTTCTCCCATTTATATACATTTATGGACATTTATGTTAAGTGAGAACACTGAGGGAAAGCATACTGTGGATTAAATGAAACAAGATTGAGAAGCTGTGGCTTCACATGCCCGGTTTGATGCAAATGACTCATGACTATAATGAATGGCATGTGAAAGAGAGAAGAGAGAGAATAATAAAGATCATTTGCAATCAAAGCATATTGGTATCATATTGCAAAACACTACCAGGGATATGGCCTCAGACATGCCTCTCCCTTTCCCCTGTGAAACTTGCCAGGCACAAAGGAGAACCAAAGGCTGAGCTCCTGCACTTTGGCAGAACATTATAATATTCAGGTAGCAGGCATGTTCAAAAGTGCTGCAAATGTGATTCTATCTTATTCACACACACACACACACCGCATATCAAAGTGCCTTGGTCACGAGGGGTGTGGTTTCGCCAGCGGCAAGATTGCTGCGCCTTAGGTGAGCTCCGCTGGCCGTGCGAAAGATCCTGCAATATCCTGCAGGTACGGGCATGAATGTCCCCGTAAGGAACTGAGCGCCAACTCAGCAACTCCTCCGGCATCACCTACTTGGTCCATTTTGCAGATCGGACGGCTGACGACGCCACACTCCTCGCTCCTGGATACCCGGGGCCCGCCATTTTGTCTGACTCCGCGCGGCGGCCTGCCTGAGCCACGCGGCTTACTCTCCTGCCACCGGGTGGCGTGACTGGGCTCCGTTACATGCCAGCTCTCCCCCGAGGTGGCGGCCTGTCCGGGCCGCGGGAGTGACTGCTGTGTGTCTGCCCCGTGATCCGACCTGGTCCTGGGCCCGTGTCGTAGCAGGATGCCAGCGTGGTGTGCGCATTCCCAGCTGCGATATCCTGGACCCATCGCGGCTCTTCTCAAACAGCCCAGACATCTCCTCGCTACTCCCGGTAAGGTGTTGGGAGGGCGGGGGAGGTGCGCACCGGCGCTGCTCCTGTATACCCTTGGCTGCCTCTGCAGGACCTGTGAGGACTTTGTTGGGCTGCTGGTGCGAGGAGAACTGTGCAATTTAATCCGCCTGCCTGACCCCGTGGGAGGCACCCCCTCCGCTTAACCACTGGCGCGCTCCACCTTGAGCTGGGCTGCTTATTGCACTGTTGTGGCCTTACTGGGACAGCCATATCAGAGGCCTGATCCAACTGGGTTGGCTCCACCATTGACTCTGCGGGAGGACCCTTGCTGCGACCTTCGAGGCCTGCCCTCCAGCCCCTGTACACATTGAATAACAGCGGCAAGGCTGCCACCGTTTACCTGCTCTACAACAAGCCTACACCAATCTTTCTTCCCCGCCTGCCTACCTCCTGGGCTCACACTAATTTATCGCCTCTATCCCTTGCCTGCTCTGGGCTCGATTGCTTGGGTGCCTGCATGCTGCCCTCGCGCCCTCATTACGCTGCTCAGGGCGAAAGGGTTCCCACTCCTCGACGACGCTGTTGCTGCTCCCGTTGACCTTAAAGCTCATAAATCACCATGGGGAAGGCCGATACGAAACAAACCAGGCTTACATTCGAGGGGCGCAGGGCGGAAAGGCCGGAAGAACTGCCCCAGAATGCTGGGGAGTGCGCCACACAGACGGAGCCCACTGAGTCCCAGGACGAAGGCATCCGCTCCTTACTTCTCGAGGTGAAATCAAGCCTGAAGTCTATAGATGCAAAGATTGATAACCTCACCTCTCGCTTAGACCAGGTCAACCAACGCGTGGAATCGCACGATGCTCGCATTACGCACCTAGAAGCAAGGGTCTCGGATCTGGATGATGCTGACGCGGCGGATAAACAACAACTCCTCAAAATGGACAAGGTGTTAGAAATTATCCGGGCTAAAAATGAGGACTTAGAATCTCGTTCCCGCCGGAACAATATTCGTATTATTGGCCTCCCGGAATCCACCGCCATTGATAAAATGGAACTCTATCTTGAGACACTCCTCAAAGATCTGTTCGGAGAAGCCCTGTCTAACCTATTCATAGTAGAGCGCGCACATAGATCACTTGGGCCACGTCCACCTCCAGGGGCTCCAGCCAGGCCGATAATAGCTCGTTTGCTGAACTATCGTGACCGCGATGCGATACTCCACAGGGCGAGAGAGATTGGTGAGGTCCGACACCAAGGCTCCACATTATCCTTTTACCCCGACTTCACGGCGTCCGTGCAGGCCGCCAGCAGAGACTTTCTCCCTGCCAAGCGTATCCTTCAGCAAATCCACGTCTCATATGCGCTCATGTATCCTGCTAAGTTGCGCATAGACTCTGGAGCTAAGCCTGGCCACTTTACGGACCCAAAGGCCGCCCTGACTTTTGTCAAACAGCTGCAAAAATCACACTCCCGCGATCGTCAGTCGTCCCTCGAAGAAGATCGTACAAGTGATAATGACTGAGTTTCAACCTGATTTTCCAATTGGGCCTGGTTTTCTCCCTGCAAATTTGGTCTATGTTCTTGGGTTCCCAGGTCTACTTAAGAGCTATGCTAGTCCCATTTCCTCCTTATCCTTCAATTAATCTTTGCTTTTCTTCATGCTCATAAAGTTTAGCACGGCCACCCAGCCTCATGGTCTGGGGAATGTCTGGCTGAGCCCACGTACCCCTATTGGGATGAATCCCTCCACGAGTTTTCGTTTGCCTAGTTGGGGCTCCCTGGGTGGTGGGTGGGTACTGACTCGACCAGATTGGGTGGTTGGAGTGGGAGGGGGGGTTACGGGTTATTTCTGGGATTGAAAACTCCTATCATGTCTCATTGCAATGACAAGTTTAGGAATGTATGCCTATTACTACACTCTTCTTCAAACATACATTGGTCAGCACGCACACGACATGCTCTCACTGTCCTCCTCTCATCACGTGATATCTACGCGCGTGGCAACGTGTACATAATGGCGCTATACCGACCTCATGACTAAGCTTAAGCTACTGACGTGGAACATTAGGGGCATGAACAATTTCCAAAAAGCCCGACTTATACATGCATACCTGACCAGACATAAGATCGATATTTGCTTTCTCCAAGAGACTCACTTGACAGCACAGAACGCTGCTAGGCTCCACTCCAGGCACTGGGGCGACATCTATTCCTCCCATTACTCAAACTACGCTTGAGGCGTCGCAATCCTGATTAGAAAAGGCCTGCCTTGGCGCCTTGCGCACACCGTCAACGATACCGAAGGTCGCTATGTGATCATTATGGGCACTCTGTACACTCAACCCATGATTTTAGCAGCTGTTTATGGCCCCAACACCGACAACCCAGAATTCTACACTCATATCTGGAAACACATCTCCTCCTTTGGACCACTCCCATTGCTTTGGGGCGGAGATTTTAACATTGCCCCACATAACACCTTTGACCGCTCTGGCCCACGCACACTCCACCCACAAGCCACCTCCGCATTGCGCTCCATTGTACAAGACAATTGCTTGATAGATTGCTGGCAGCATAACCACCCCGAGAAACGTGAAGGCACTTGCATCTCCACCACTCATAACTCCTGGTCCCGCATTGATCTCTGGTTGGTTACCTGGGATGTTCTGGGCTGGGTCACCTCCACCTTACACCTAGCGCGCACACTCTCGGACCACGCACCTGTGCTTCTTGATATCCGGCTTCCTCGCACGCCAAAACACATGTTCGCGTGGCGCCTTCCCCCACATGCGCTTCGCAATGTAGTGTTCCGAGAAGAACTCCGGGGGGCCATGGTTGAGTTTTTCGAAGTAAATGTTGGCTCTGTGGACTCCCCCTCCACCATTTGGGAAACCTTCAAAGTCGTTATACGGGGCGAGTGCATTGCGAGACAATCTGGGGTCCTAAAATCTCTTAGGGGCACTCTAGAGAGACTGGAGGCAGAGCTTAAACAACTAGACCAACAGTATGCCAGTAATCCATCCCCCTCCACACTTGCACTTATACGTCAGAAAATGACCGAATACGAATCTGAGGCTGAACGCGAGGTGACGCACCTTAGCCGTGAGACACTGGCGCGCCGCTATGGTGAGGGCGACCGCCCCGGCAAGACCCTCGTGAATTTGCTTAGGAAGCCGCATGCCTCCTCCTACATTACTGAGCTGCATGACGAGGGCGGGGCCAGAATTATCTCTCTCCAAGGCATAATCGATCAAATAACTGCATTCTACTCTAAATTGTACACTGACGGCACAGAAACCCCCTCAGATGACCTCACTCAATACTTTGAAACCATCGAGCTACTGTGGCTAAGTAACTCACACCGTGAATACTTGGACGAACCTTTCACTCCCGAGGAGATCGCCCAGGTGATCTCTAGCCTCCCCAACGATAAGGCGCCTGGAGCAGACGGGCTAACGGTAGCTTTTTATAAGGAATATGCACCCATCCTAATACCGCACCTTGCCGCAATGTATAACGAGTCCGTTGAGACGGTCCTTCTACGGCCTACCCTCCGCGAGGCGTTAATCACTCTGCTATTCAAGCCCAGTAAGCCCCCTGAATCCTGAGACTCATATCGCCCACTCTCATTAATCAATACAGATAACAAGATATATGCTAAACTACTTGCCAACCGCCTTCTCCCCCTCATGACCCTCATCGGTCACCCGGACCAATCCGGCTTTATCCCGGGTCGGGCCACCTCGCACAACCTGCGCACCATCTTCTCCATAATACACCAGATCAACCCAGAACTACCAGCTGTCGCGGTCTTGTTGGATGCCACTAAGGCATTTGATTCTTTAGAATGGCCCTACCTCTTTGCCCTTTTAGGCCGCCTGGGTTTCAGTCCACCCTTCATTCATAAAATTAAGTTACTATATACGCTACCAGCAGCGCGTATCCGCATAAATGGCCAACTCACCGATCCCATTCACATCACCAGAGGCACCAGACAAGGTTGCCCTCTGTCCCACATGCTCTTCGCTATCACCATGGAACCGCTGGCTGCACGGCTGCGGCAACATCACACGCAGAGGGGTATTGGGTTCTCATCCCGTGCGCTAGTCACGTCCATGTACGCGGATGACATGACACTCTTTATCCGTGAACCTCAAGAAAACTTAGGTCCTATGACCAAAGAGGTCATCCGATTTGGTGGATACTCCGGGATACAGGTCAATTGGGCTAAATCAGTACTATTTCCTTTAACGGATGCCACACATCCCTTCCCCGCAGAATACCCGTTCCAGTGGGCATCTGGCCCGACCAAGTACCTGGGCATTTGGCTCACACGGGACACAGAAGATCTGTGGAGAGCAAACTATGGTAAAGCCATGGACTGGCTCGAGTCCAAAATTCTCATTTGGAAAACCCTCCCACTTTCCCTAGCGGGTAAAATCGCTATGGTGATCCTGCCTAAATTCCTTTATCTCTTTCTAAATATCCCATTGCCACTGACATCTCACTTTTTTCAAAGGTTACGATCAAACATGATCTCACTATTTTGGGCGGGCCGCCAACCACGCATATCGTACGAAACATTGACATTGCCCTTGTCCAACGGGGGACTGGGCACGCCCAACTTCAAACTCTACGCCTACGCTGCTCAGGCCAGTTTCCTCCACTTCTGGCTACACCCTACGCCATTCCAGCCTCACGTTGCGGTCAAAACCGACCTTGCCTCACCTTGGCCATTGCAGACAGCCCTGTTCCTCCCTTACACGGCCCCCATAAAGGAAATAGACACTGTAGAATGCATGCGTTGGGCCTGGGACGGGATTCGTAAACACACTAAAGTCAAAGTTTTATATGCTCCTGGGATGCACCTGGCAAATAACCCTTCATTTCCCCCCCTGCAGACAACGGGCATGGCACGACGCGCGGCTACATTAGGCATCAACACCAATGCCAATCTATACCCCAACGGGCAATTTCTCTCCCTCCCCGAGGGCGCAACTCCACTAGACAAGCTATTATACTATCAGATTAGAGCCACCTGTAGGGCTGCGAATGACTATTTCCCCAGCTCCCCCCGTGCGCAGCATTAGAATACATACACACTGCCACCTCCCCACGCAAACTAGTTACTAGGCTTTATGCAATGTCACTTGCGGCGTCCCCGGATGACACTGAAAGAGCGCGCCTTGCCTGGTCCTCTGATCTAGGAGATGAGCCAACAGCTGAACAGTGGCAATACTGCTGTAACCAATCTAAAAAACTATCTCCTAACTATCGGCTGCGCCTAATACACTTTAAATACTTATATAGATTTTACCACACTCCCGCTACTCTCTATAAAATGGGACTGACTGCAGATGCCAACTGTGTGAGATGCTCCGCCCCCGATGCCCCTTTTATGCACTTAGCCTGGACGTGTCCCAGAATTGCTTCCTTCTGGCAAGAAGTTTGCCGTATCATAAGGGTAATCACCCTGAACACAATTACACCAACTCCCATTACTTGCCTCTTAGGGTACGTCAAGGAGATCCCAGACTCCAGCCGCCGACTGGCCGCAATGCTGTTGATTCTTGCTCGACGCCGGGTGGCAATCCACTAGGGTGGCAAGCCGGCTCCATCCCCCAAGGCCTGGCTGGCGGATGCTGCTCATTGCCAAACCCATTTAAGCGAATATTGGTGTCTGATGCCCCCGGCTAGCAGACCACATGACATATCGGCCCCCCTAGTGTCCTACCTGCAGCGGACCGCTGACGCTCACTAAAACAATGATGACGCTACATCTCACTCCCCTATGTCAGACCTAAATGCAGAGGGGGGGTGAGGTGCACCCCTACGCAGTAAATCCTGATTATCGCTTTTATGCTCAGCTTCTGCACAGGTTGTAATGTATAAATGTCCACCGATGTTGCTATCTACTTTTTGGTCCAGATGTCTGGAGAGTGTTGTACAATCATATGCATAACTTGTAATGCTGACTTACCCTAATAAAGTTTTGAAAAATTAATTTAAAAAAAAAAAAAAAAGTGCTGTGGTCACACAATACCGATCAGTGAACAGTGTACAATGTGGAACCAGCTGATAAACTTGATCTAAGTTTTTATTTAAGATGTTACACAGCACCTCGTGCACTTTACAGGCAAAACGATCACAACAATAGAATATTTGGTAAATCTAATAAAACGAAAGCGAAAGTGAGTTACAAATTAAACACACGTAATAAACTTTAAAATGAAGGGGCACGCTGAGGGGCAGGCTTAGACACTAAAGAGAGAGGAGAAAAGTTGAGACTGTATGCAGGTGTTCATAATGAATATTCTCACGTGCCGTCACGTGGCTGTTCAATATTATACCCAGGGCACAAGTCCTAAAAAAAGAAGTGGGGGGACTAACCTAGTTAGTCAGTATGCAAGTGGCATCACAGCGCGTGGCATCACGGCGCTTGACGAGCGTGACATCACAGCGCATGACATCACAAGAAGTGGCATCACAAGAAGTGACATCAGATCGTAAGCCCTCACATAAATGTTTAGCTGGTGTATCATGAGTACATTTGAGCACATTCGAGTATACTTGCAAACCCTTCTGATTTAGGCAGAAGATTCACACTTTTGTACTCTACGCATAAAACAATGTTGCCTTTTGTCAGCGTAAAGCTTTCTCTAGCCATAGTGCTTTAAAAGAAAAAATAGCGATATTTAAATTATTACAACGCCTCCTCAGGGGTAGTAAGCGCTATATAAATGCTATTTATTTTGTGCAAATACTGGGAAAGATCAACTTATCTGACATTCTTACAGTGCATGCATATCTCCTAAACAGAGCCTGAACAAAGTGAAAAGCTGCCTCTCTTAAGGATGTGTGAAGTGCTAAAAAGATGTGGGCCTTTGTTTCCCCTCTGCTGCATTTGCTTCTAGGTGTGAGGCTCCTGACTGCTGCCAGCCAGGAGACTCGAACAAAAGGAGGCCTGATGACCCCTCAAATTCGGCCTTTGTTATGGGCCCAGCAGGAGTCAGAAATAAGAGAGCCCCATCCCGTCCCTGCCTGCAGGTTGTTGCGGATCGAAAGCAGATAACAACGTGCAGGCGCTACGGAAAGTGTCCCGGTGTTTGGAAATTACACCGGGACGAATTCAGTATCTTTTTCAGTGGGGCCCAACTTCTTGGCAGGGTGGACGGTGTCCACCCTGTGAAAAAAGTGGGTGGACGCCGTCC
Source organism: Calotriton arnoldi (assembly GCA_963921515.1). Classification (NCBI taxonomy): domain Eukaryota; kingdom Metazoa; phylum Chordata; class Amphibia; order Caudata; family Salamandridae; genus Calotriton; species Calotriton arnoldi. Next base: position 1,535,832 of record CAWUFW010000384.1, on the reverse strand, counting down.
ACCCGCGTGTACCCCCGTCTCGTGCCCTGATCATACCTTCATTTTAAAGTCATTTAAGTCTTAAGGTAGGACAAATCCTATTGTGAAGCTATAAAATGGTCATGCACTCGAAATTTAATTTTGCACCAACCTTTCATTTCCAGTGTTAGTTTGGAATCCTAGAACAAAAATATCCTCAAAAATCTAATAACGCAGGGCAACTTTCCATCCTCCACTCTGTGCAGCACAATAGGCATTTCACTTTCTCCTGACGTTCCTGCAAATGTGGAATGTAAGAGGACCATTTTTTAGCTCAATGATTGGACAGAGAGAGGACCAATGAGGAGATCTGAAACACATACACGGTATGTCTTGCATTCTGTCAGAGATGGGCTCCTCAAACCGTAAAGCAGATGGAGCTGCCATTCTGTGTCAGAGGATCCTGAAATAAGAGGACAGAGGTTTTCTATCGGTTTTTATCGGCTTTTAAATAGTGTTGAAAATGATACATTTTGAGATTTTTTACTTTTTTGTAGTTTCATTGGCACTCTGAACATGATTCACAAAGCCGTTTTATATGTAAATTAAGTTGAAACGTGCAAATGACTGGATTTACAATGGGAAGTTATTCGTTGGTAATATTCCCTTGAAAGTTTGCGAATTTAAGAGTCCATGGGTATTCTCATACTAGTCCCTGACTCATAATGAAACTGGAAATCGATTAAGATTTATTCCTGTCAACTGATGGAGTAAATATCACTGAGAAGTAGTCAGAACGCTCAAAATCCATGTTTTTCTAGGCGTTAGGATTTTTCCACCGGGAAAAATATTTTCTCGTTTAGAAAACTTTTTAAAAAAAACATATTGGACAATTTGCTGACTTTATAACATGGTTATTTGTATAATGAGTACAATTAGCCATTTGGGCATTGTCTCATATTTTGGAATTTCACCATGGATAACTGTACCATGTGTACACTTAAGCAGTTGCAAAAGGGAATTCACACAATTATTCTAGAATTATGCTTGAAGAGCTGTGACCAGCCGAGGTTTCCAGTCATAACCTGAAAAACGGTAGTAATTTCCAGAGATTCAAATTCTGCGCCTTTGCAAAGTCATAGCTCTGGGTGCAGGTTTGCGACTTTCTTTTTGAATCTGCCCCATTGTCTAGATGAGGTTCTTGTTAAACATGTATGTAAATAGGGTCTGCACCCACCACTGAATGTAAATTTCTGAGACACATCGCACAGTGCTGTGTTTACGCAAAGGGTCTAGTTCACATATCGAATTTGAGTTTTTAAGGCACCACGGCTTTTTTCTCATGAAATGCCAACATTCTGAAAACAAACGCTGGGTGCTATAATTTGAAGTGGCATTCTGAAAACTGGAAAGTTGTGCTCAAAAAGCCGCATTTTAGAATCACAAGGCCGGGCAATAAACAATTCTCATCAATCCGGATCATGTTATACAGGCCGAAATTGGAAGCGTGAGCAATATGTTTGACAGCAGTTATGAAAATGTTTAGAGGGGCCTTTGATGGCTCCGCTTGCATTCATTTAGCTGCATGTAGCGCTTGGGGTTTCAAAGGGCTGGGTGTAAAATAAGAAGGCCGCTGGTGGGATTTCACTCTCGAAACTGCACGGTCGGAAAAATGAAACAAAGAAAGCGAGAGAGGGAGAGACCAAGAGGGAGAGGGGGGAGTTCTTTCTGTTGCACATGTGGCATAAAGGTCCATGCTGTCAGTGTTTGACAGGTGTGTGCTCTCGCACTGGTAGAACCGCCGGAGCTCAGAGTTACTCATGAAATCCGAGTGTTTGTAAACAGTCTGCACTTTCTCAAAGATACCCCCGAGGATTGTTGCAGGAAGTCAAATTGCTCAAATCTACCTAATTTGGCACGAATCACTGAGAACATGCTTGAGTGCTCATAATTGCACTGGGGCTGACTTCATTTAGCAATCTCTAGGCATACCTTTCCAATAACAACTGCGGGCCATGTACATCCAATCTCTTGTTTGCTTCTTAAAGCGATTATCCTAAAATTTTCGGAATTTAAACACTCATAATTGCAAATTGTTATTTACATTCAGTGTTGATTTATTTCAAATGCAATGACCCCTCGTGTGCTGGTTATGCTTAAGTCGTTTTGGAAAGAAGTCAGCTAATAGTGGCATTATTCATTTGTGTCTGAAGGCAAATACACACTTTATTGGGGGAGTACTTTCACAAGAAACACATCCCCTGAAAATAAGAATAACACAGTGTGAATTTCACTGGTAAAAATTAAAGGGTGATATGTTAGAAAATATTCAAATATTTCATAACTCTTCTTAGGTAAAGTGTTAAATGAGATTAAAAAATGATAGAAAAGCTGGGCCTCTTGATTCTGTGGGGGAAACAGAATCAAGAAGATTTTCAAACTTTAAAAAAAAGAAAATTGAATTACTTAATTACATTTTCTTGCCTGAATTTTAAGAGCTGCAGGTCCTGAAAGCAAAAGCAACATGAAGCACACTGATATATACAAAGAAAAAACGCACTGACAAAGTCTGATTTTTTATTAGTGAAAGTGCTTGGTAATCGATAGGAGAATTCAATAGGTGGCTGAATCAGTGAATATTGGAGTTATACAAGTGGATGGGCGAATGTAAGTGAGTGACACAGATGTAACATAGATGTGACTGGGGTTCCTATGAACCACCAGCGATACTTCACCCGAGATAGCCTGCTGATAACCATTGCCTGGATGACACTCTTGTGTCACAAGGCTCCTTCCTCTATTATCTAGTGGGCAGTCTAGGGCAGATAAGATTTACCAGTGGACCACATGTAGATTAGGTAAGGTCTAACTGCAGTAATCACCCGATGTACCTTCAGTGAGTGGTATAGGGAGCGAGGTCAATCGTCAAACAGACTTGGTGGCACATAGAGCCACTGAAAACTGTAAATTGACTTCACACATCTGAATCAAACACATAGTTTGCACTTTCAAAATTCCATTGTCAAGAATTCCAAAATACTTTATTGGTCACACTTTCTATTTTAGTCTGAATAACATGATCTGGGTTGATGAGAATTGTTTATTGCTTGGTGTAAGAAATAGAGTTGTTGGTTGACTGGGCGGGTGTGCCCGGGGCAAGCAGCAACCACAATCCTTGTTAGGGTGAGGCACAAGCCAGCCCTAAATTAACCGGTGCTCAGCCCTCTGGTAGCTTGGCACAGAGCTTTCAGGCTTAACATAGAGTCACTGTGTAAAGTATCTGTGCAACACTTCAGACAGTAGTAAAGGAAACACCACACAAAAAGAAACCTACACCAAGTTAGAACAATAGTATTTTTTTTCATTAATAAAACAAGAGCAAAACGACAAAAATCCAATCAGTAGAACCGGAGATATTCAAGTTTAAAGACTTTAGTGGAAATAATAGCAGGAGTAGGGGGAGTGTGGGGTTTGCAACGTGCACCCTTGTTGTTACATTGATATTGTTGATGCTGCAGTACAATATGTACTCATTGGAAAAATATTGTATTTGATGAAAATAATGTTGGAAATTAATAAAGAAAGAATTTTAAAAAGAACGTACAAAAATGATTTTGAAAACTTCAAGTTTAAATAGACTTATCTAAAAGCCAAAGACCGGAGAATTTCTTTTTCATGTGCTGCAATACTCAGTACAGCAACAGATATACACAAATGCCTACTACAGAAGAAAAATATGGCTAAAATAAAACCATAATTGAAATTTAAAAAAGCGTGTGCTTTATTGAAAATATATCATTTAATATTTGTTTGCATTTTTATGTGCTCTAAAAATAATGTAAACATTGTAGAAAAATGTTACTGAATCAAGCTTATTGATGCAGTAATATTTTTACATTTTTCAAAAATGAACAAGTTTTTTACATTAGCATATATCAAAATGATCTTCAAATGAATATTGTTTAGTACAAATTTTGGTTCAAGTACTTATGAATATGTTTGCAGTTAATTTAGAAAGCAATTTGCATTTCAACTTTAATCTCTGTGTGGTACTGCAAAATACAACTCCTGGATCCCACTGCTAAACACCAATGTAAGAAAGTGGATTATTTATGTGGGGTGGGCAACTGCCCACTTCCAGAAATAATAACAAAAGTGTCAAGGTGAGCCATCAAATTTACTAAATAAATCTCAGCTCAACCTCCTTGTACCTATGGCACAGAGCGCGCATACAGGTGCTTAATTTAGGGCAATGTGTGAAGTAATTATGCAGTACAAAAACAGTAATAAAGTCAAAACCCCAAGCAAGACAAATCCTAAACCGAAAATCAGAGGAAAATTTTATAAACAAAATGACACCAAGACATCAAAAATCTGAATTTTTGAAGTAATAAGTAGAAATAGCACCAAAAAGCACAAAGATCCAATGATAGTCAAAGCAGTAAGCCCTAAACTGGGCACGTTATGAAGCCAACTGCAATGGAGCCTGGATCGGATATACACAGTGAAAGTCTGAAATTCAAAAAGTTCAGAAAAGTTTTTAAGCCCAAGGGGCTTTGTTACTTTTTTGAAGAAGAGCGTTGACATTTCTTCTAAGTCCTCATGCAGAATGGGACTTTGTCACTTTCTGAGAAGAAAAATCCACCCTGTGAGGGGTGCATCTGAAATCTTATAAGCCACAGTGGAACTGAAGGCTTGATACCTAAAGCAGGTTGGTCCCACTGGTGCTTTGGAGATTTCTTGCTTGAAATGTTTTAAGTCCTACACATATTTCCAGAGGTGCAGGGACATTTGAAGTTTTTCAACTTTCTTCTGGAGCCCAAACAACCAGCAGAACACACTCCTAAAGCCCCCAGGACCTCAAGAGAATTCACTTAAAGATTCTCAGGTTGTCAGGCAGATGCCAACAGCAAAGTCCAGTCAATTTCCACTTCCCACTTGCTAGATGGGCTCTTCAGGGAAAAGGCATTTTGCAGCTGGTTGTGTCCCAGAAGCCACACAGGAGGCCAGTCAAATGTCCCTTGGAGTCAACCTCTTCATCCTAGTTACAAGAGGGAGCAGGGCCAGTACTTTGGTGTTCCTCTCATATCGCAGTCAGCAGGTCCAGTCCTCTTCTGAGCTTCTGCAGTTTCAGTAAGTGTTATGAGGATTGTGCCGTGCAATGTCACATTTATGCCTGGCTCCATCTAGTGGGTGGTGGTGACTCTGTCTCTTCCCTAACCAAAGGAGTAAAAGTTCCCAGGGGCAACCCTACTAACTTTTGCAGCAGGTCTCGTTTGCCGTTCTGCTAACAATCCCACAGTGCACCCAAACTCCAGGATGTGGAAACCCTTCTCTCCTTGTGCAGAGCCTCTGTATTCACCGAGAGATGTGGCCACAACAATGAGAAGTCCCTTTCTCTATGGTCACTCAAAACCATTTCTTGGCATAGGTTTTCTCCCAATGGGTTTGGTGGCAGCCTAACTAGTGTGAAAAAGGCCAGAGCCTTTCCAGGTGTCACCTGAATTTTACTTATGACAGGAAGTTACATTTCCAATATATTTAAAAAAAATTCAACTTTACATTTTATATTGGATTTTTATTAAATCTGAAGACAAGCCTTTGAATGGAATCCGTAACTGGTGCAGATCAAAAGTTAAAGATTAAAGTGTATAATCTATACTTTGGGGCTTATTCACAAACTGCATTTTCTAATACATTTAGTAATACTACAAATCTCCATCCGTACTTCTCCTTTCTTTTCCATGTGGAGATACTAACACATGGAAGTTTACTACTTAGCAGAAAATTTAGGAAGGACAAGGGGGATGGACTGGAAAAAGGGACATGTTTCATACTAAACGGGAGAGAGATAGAAAGGAGTAAGGAAGGGTTTAGGAAGAGGTTTATGGAGGGACGTGCATCCACTCATAAAAGAATAAACCCACTGCTATCCATGAACAGCACTTCTAAAGTCACTACAGCCAAAAAAGGGACCCAAAACAGAAGTAAATTGCTCCAGCTAAAGAGCTGCAGTACGCCCAGCGCCACACGTGGAGAACGTCTGGTATTGCAACACCCTCCCATAGAAAATAATGGAGGTAGGGACTTAAAATAAAACCTCATAGGAAATAATGTTAAATTGCATTAAATTATTTACAATAGTTAAAATATAAATAAATATAATTTCATGTTAAAAAAATCTAAAACATATTTATTATTTCATAATAAAATATTTTAACAACCTTTTTGAGTTTATAAATTAAGGTAACATTATTTCAATGAAAATATTATTGCATTGCTCTTAATTAATTCTATACATCACTTCTTATAATTATTAATGGACAATAAAAATGTATTTTTTACTTTAGGTTGAAATTTTTTTATTCAAAATTCATCATTTTTCAATTTTATTTAGTATGTTTAAATTATTTCAAGATTTAAATCAAAGTTAAGGTAATAGTGCTGAAGCATTTTTTATATGTGTAATACATTTAAGGTAAATATATACATTTAATGTATGTTAATATTAAAAAGTATTTTTACTCATGTTTTAAGTTAAATGTTTTTACTTTTCATTATATTTTACCATAGATAAACTCCATATTAGGGGTGGGGATCTTTCTATGGGAAAAAGAAAATTGAGAAAATTAAAAAAAATTAATTACATTTCCTAATAACGTAGTAAAAATATTCTTATTTTTATGCACTTATTTTAAAAGTAGAACAAAAGAAAAAAATGCCACAGCATTTTTTGTGTCATTGGTTGGCCATGTGTGGTGCTGGACTTACTACTCTACTGCAGCAGGGTTCAAGCTGCTATCAGACTACACATGGTAGGCATGAAGACATATTTTCACTGCTACTGTAGTGGGTAGCACAGTAGGCGCTGCGGTCCACAGGTGGCATTTAACATCCATGCACTGGACACATTTTCTACACCATATACTAGAACTTATAGGTAAGTTAACTGTGTCAATCAGGAATAAGCCAATTTAACAATGTTTAAAGGGGGAGTACAGCGAAACGTGGTTCAAGCACGTTAAAGATGGCCCCCGGCTGATCGCTCTGCTGATCCTCGGCCCCTATTTCGGTTTCTCCTGCCGACCGGAGACACCCCTGGCAGTCACAAATGGTGAAATGAGACTTCTTAACTACTGGGACACGTAGCGGTGAATCTATTTTGGATTTTCCTGCTTTCCTCGTCGAGACTCCCACTCACCTTCTCTCAATAGCGGTAAGTTGTGCTGATACTTTTCCCGCCCTTTTTCACCTGACTGGAATCTCAACGCTCCGCTTGCTCACGATGACCCTCCTTTATTATCAAAAATGCTCTCCTGTTTTATTCATCATGGAATACCTTGTTTGTTGCCTTAACCTTAATTTTTGAGGTATTTTGCCCAATACCTTCTTATTCTGTTTTCTGGGCTCTGAACTATCACACATGCATTCTACCATTCACCTCAGTTCTATCTCCTCACTACTACTTGTTAATGTTATGCTATGTTAATACATTTTTAAACCGCACTGATACCCAGGGGTGTCTTGGCGCTGAACAGCATAATGAACACGGAGCTTAAAAGGAGACTAGTTGTTAAAAAGCCATGTTTTCAGCAGTTTTCTAAAAATCAGCAGGGTATGAGCTGCTCTAATGTTTATAGGTATGCTATTCCAAAGTTTAGAGGCTTCTGAGGCAAAGCAGCTACCCCCCCATTTGAGTCTTTTGAATCTGGGGCGGGTGACCATCATGGAGCTTTTAGATCGCAAGTCCCTGCTGGGTACATACCATGCTAGGGATTGTTTGAGGTGTTCAGGGCCAGAGTCGTGGACAGCTTTGTAGGTAAGACAAAGTGCCTTGAATTTAATTTGATTACCTACTGAAAACCAATGAAGTCCTTAGATAGCTGAAGACACTGACTGGAATTTCGGAAGACCATGAAGAAGTCTAGCGGCTGCATTCTGAACACTCTTCAGTTTGTTCAGACATTACTTTTGGAGTTTTAAGTATAGTCCATTACAGTGATCCAATTTGGAGATGATTAACAGTGTAATGACTGTTTTCCTCGAATTAGGGGGAATAAAAGGAAGGATTTTCCTGAAGATTCTCAGGGTGCTGAAGCATGAGGAAATGACTGAGTTGATGTGCTTGCTAAAATATAAGTTGTCGTCTATCAGGACTCCTAGATTTTGTACTTTTTGGATGGGTGAAGGAGTGCTCATAGTTCAGTGGCCAATAGGTAGCACTCCAGAATTGTGGTCTGTTATCAAAAAGAATGACCTCGGTTTTGTCCAAGCTCAATTTAAGGCAGTGTTTGCCCATCCAGTTACCTATAGCTCTCATACACTTGTGAAGCTGGAGGTTAGTGTCATTGACATTGTTGGAAGCAGACAAAATGATTTGCGTATCATCGGCATACGATGTGGGTGAGAGGCCAAAAGATCTAATGAAGGATGCCAATTCTTTTACATAGATGTTGAAAAGTAAGGGGCTGAGTGAAGACCCCTGCGGGAACCCACAAGGAAGAGAAAATCTCTTGGACGTATGGTTGTCCAGCATCACTGAATGGTCTCTGCCCATCAGGAAGGACCGTAGCAGAGCAAGAGATTTGTTATTAATGCAGAGATGTTTAAGGCGGAGGATCAAAGTGGAATGGTCCACCGTATCAAAAGCCACTGATAAGTCAAGAAGAATACGGGCTGCTGTACCTCCTCTATCCAGGACGATTCTTAACTTGTCGGTGGTTTTGATTAATGCAGTCTCTGTGCTATGTTCAGCCCAAAAACCAAATTGTGTGGGGTCCAGTAAATGATTAGATTGAATAAATTGCGTCAGTTGGGTATTTATTATTCTTTCTACTATTTTAGTTGGGAAGGGCAGTTTGGAGATAGGACGGTAGTTAGCAGGGTTATCTGAGTCCAGATTAGGCTTCTTGAGAAGTGGAAGAATAGAAACCTTTTTCCACATCTTGGAAAGAACTCTGCAGCAAACAACCCATTAAAGATGTTGGTCAGGTTCAGGGATCTGTTTAAGAATGGGGCGGGGGGCGTGGCTTGACGCCCGAGGAGCATGGCGGCGTCTGCGTGAGGCTCCTCGGACGGGCGCGGCGGTTTCAAGCTAAACGGCGGTTCCCGGGGAAAACATTCTGCGTTAGAGGCACCGGAGAGGCTCCTGCTCAGGATGTGACTTCTCACACCTCACCTTGCAGCAGCAGAGGGGCGCTTTTCCTGAAGGTAATCTACGGCCATTGGCGCCGCGAAATCGCGGCCGCCATTTTGTATTGCCGCCCCGATGCGAGCTGAAAAAAAAAACGAAAAAAAAAAACATCCTTTAATTGAAGCAGCAACATCTTACTGTTGGATGAAACGAAGCCCTTCATGCTCCTTATGACTGTGCCATTTCTTCTGGGTGGTTCCTGTGAGCGGCTCAACACCCCAGCTCCCCTCAAAATGTTGTTATGGTAGCTGATATGAGGTGAAAGTAGCCGCCATTTTGTGAATTGCCTCAATTGGTTCTACATTAAGTCTGCGCCTGCTCCTTCACAGATTGAATGAATCACATGTATTTTGCTGGGCACCTCAGATATTAATGCACCAGCCTTCATGGTCTCCAACGTGTCTTTCTTATGCACTCCCCCACTTCATATTTCCTCATGACGCTCTTTTTCTGAGGAACAGGACCAACGCATAAGGCCATTTTAATTTATTTTTTCTTTTTTTTCTTCATTACCTACTTCTCCACAATGGTTCTTGCGGATACAAGGCAATTACTCCAATATATCTGATGAGATTTAAGCGGCTCAGGATGTAATACCCTTCCATTGGACACAGTCTCATTAAGGTGTTATCAGGGTCTCCTCTTCGTGAACCCCACTTATTCTTGGATAAGACCTTCCTTCGCTCGGCAGTTGGGTGGAGCTGCGACTTCTTCCTCAGAATCTTCTCCTTGACTCTGCTTTGTGATTGATGGGTAGATTGAGAGAATCTCTCCCTTCATCGTCTAAGTCTAAACGAATTTTCATCAAGAACTCAAAACTTTTTACTGAGCTTTCCAGACTGGAGGATTCTATGGCATCCATGCTCAAGGGCTCTGTTACAACAATGGACCCCCCATCTACACAAGCTGGGAAATCCAACACAAAATGCCTGAAAAAGGACTCTCCCTCTCCACCCAAGTCTATTTCTCCAGTCTCAATGGAGATGTTGCTAGAGGAAATAAGGGCTCTTAGACCCTTTATGGAAGAGACTAACACCAAATTGCAACTCCTCTCTGACAGTTGGTCTCAGCTTGATACAAGACTCACGACAGTTGAACACAAAGTATCCTCACTAGGCGAAACTAGTGCTAGCGTTACTCATCTTCAGTCTCAAGTTTCAACGCTACAGAAGCAGGTTGAGGACCTCGAAAACCGCAACAGAAGAAATAATCTTCGTATTTATGAATTGGTGGAGGGGGCGGAGGGAACGGACTCCCTCACCTTCTTCAAATCTTTCCTTCCCAAAATACTTCACATGCCAGAGGATACAGTGCTTAACATCCAGCGTGCACATCGATTGGGTCGTCCTTCCTCGAATGTTTCATCCTCACAAAGACCAAGAGGAGTCATCTTATACTTCCTAGAGTATACTGATTTGTTAAGAGTTCTGTCAACGGTCAAAGCCTCTCAACGAATTACCTGGTCCGGCTCGACTTTATTCTTTGCACAAGATTATGCCAAGGCTACTGCAAACAGGCGAAAAGCATTCCTCAGCATGAGACCTGATCTTCGCTCGTTGGGGGCCCGTTATGGTCTTTTCCACCCATGCCTCTTTAAGGTCACGTATAACAACAGAACAACAACATATGAAGATCCGCTACGACTTAAAAGTTTCATAAATTCATGCAACACAGATCAAATGGACTTATCAAGACCCTCGTCTTCGCATAATGTTTGAATTTTTTCTGTTTTCATAATGCAGATTATCTCATTCTTCCTGTTACACAATATTTCTTCCTTTAGCATGAGTCAATCTTAGTACATATATAAATTTAAAGTGTAGTATCACTCCACTATTTGTTTGATTGCTTGTTCGTGTGTTGCTGTTTTTCTGTTTATTGTAAAATTAATATATGTTTCTATTCTTAGAAAAAATTGTCCCTCTTCGTCTTTACAGATGGTTTCGTTCTTTTGGCGTGTCCCCCCCCGGCCCTCCGTTCAGTCGAACTCAGACATGCCGTTTGTTCCATGTGGTTTCATCCCCCCCGTTTCCTTGATTCCTCTTTGTAGGTATGTTTCCTTTTTGCACTTTATTTGTGTCTTTTCTTTTACACTCCATTCCAAGTCCTCTTTCTGTTCTTTCTTTAGGTGTCTCTATTGCTTATATCTCTTCCTTTCGATCTACTTCTTGGAGCACTCTTGCTGCAATCCACTGGACATTTCACATATCTTTTCTCCTTCTAACTTTGTTCAATATTTTAACTTACCTGAATTCTTCTTACCTGAACTCTCATTTCTATCATTCTCAGTGTTTATCTCCATCTTCTTTTCTCCTTTTCTTTTTCCGACATATAGTCAACAAGGTCACTTACCTGATTTCTTTCCATTATATCCTTTGTTGTTCTTTTGATGAATTGGATTACAGTTTAATATTCCTTTGTTTTCTTCTTTTTACCACTTAATGTCTCTGAAAATTGTTTCTTGGAATGTTAGGGGTTTAAATTCTCCTATCAAGAGACAGAGAGTCTTAACTCACTTGGCTAAATTAGAAGCTGATATAGTATGTCTTCAGGAATCACATCTCACAGCTGCTGAATCATTAAAATTGAAAAGGGGTTGGGTAGGGGAGATTTTCTTCTCCCCAGGAGATGGTAAACGCAATGGTGTGATGATATTGTGCCGTAAGTCACTGCCTTTTAAATTCATTTCACAAGCCTCTGATACGGATGGACGCTGGTTAAATGTCAAATTATTGTTAGGGGATGCTCCAGTTTCTTTTCTTAATGTTTACGCCCCGACTGCTGGTGACTCCTCATTTTGGTCCTCACTAGCTAAACAAATTACTCTTTGCATTGAAGATAACTTTATATTGGCTGGGGATTGCAACCAGATTCTTGACCCATTCATAGACCGAAATTCTAAGGTGTCTTTTATCCCTAATAATCCCCATAAGGCTTTTGTTCCAACAATCTCCCAACATAAACTCCTGGATGCATGGAGGTTATGTAACCCTACCACTAGAGAGTATACTTTTTACTCTCCTGTTCATCATACCCAATCGCGAATTGATTACTTTTTTGTTTCCCAGAATGTTTCCCAAGCCCTCATGAATGCAGAAATTGGCCCCATTTTATTATCAGATCATGCCCCTGTTTCTATCCACCTTGATATATTACCAAAGATTAATGCTCCCAAAAGATGGCGCTTTAATAACAGCCTTCTTCTTGATCCAGTTTTTACCTCTTCCTTTATTGCTTTTTTCAACGAATATTTTTCGTTGAATCAAAGTGATTCTCTATCTTTCTCGATTATTTGGGAGCCTTTCAAAGCCTCAGCTAGGGATTTCATCATTGGATATGTTATTAAGAAACGCCGGATCGCGCGTGCACATACCAATGACCTTCTCCATGAGATTAAGAGACTGGAGCAATCCTACTATTCTTCCAACTCGAAAGATTGTTTATCTGCCCTCATAAAAGCAAAATTTCAATTCAACAAAGAATCCACTGACAATGCCTCACTGTACTTATTAAAATCCAGTGCGAAATTTTATGGTGGCCATAATAAGGCAGGGAAAATTCTAGCTAATTATCTAAAAATTAAACACAACAAACTAAACATTGATTCTATTTATGATGAGCACTCTATCTTAAAAATTAAAGATATAGAAATATTAAATGAATTTTCTTCATTTTACAAGTCATTATACTCTGCCGAAACGCACCCTTCAGACCATTTATTGTCTCAATTTTTCTCCAACATTCAAAAGCCTGCATATAATTTGGGTGACTTGTCTCCCTTAGAATTGGACCTAACACAACTTGAACTCCTTGGAGCTCTTCAGCACCTTAAAAAAGATAAGGCGCCAGGATTGGACGGTTTTACCGTTTAATTTTTTCTTCATTTTTCCAAAATACTACTTCCCAAGCTGCACCTCTTGTTAAACTCTTTCTGTCAGCCGATTAACTCTACTGGTTCTTTTTCAGAGGCGCATATCTGCCTCATTCCTAAGGAGAGTAAAGATTTAAAATATTGTAAAAACTATAGGCCCATATCTCTCGTTAATATTGATTATAAAAAAATTTCCAAGGCATTGGCTCTCCGTTTAGAATCCCACCTCCCTAACTTATTAGGCAAAGAACAATCTGGCTTCGTCAAGGGATGACTTATAACTGATAACACAAGACTTTTTTTTGACATATTATCTAAATCCTCTCATTTAAAATACCCCCTCGCAGCAATAGCTTTAGATGCGGAGAAAGCGTTTGACAGGGTTGAATGGCCCTACCTCTTTTACACTCTCAGTTGGTTCGGTTCTGGCCCCAAGTTTATTTCTTTAATTTCTCTTCTCTATTCAAATCCTCGCGCCGCTGTCTGCGCTAATGGCTTAACCTCTTCTTTCTTTCGTTTAGGAAGGGGTGTACGCCAAGGTTGCCCCTTATCCCCTTTTCTTTTTAATTTGGCTTTGGAACCCTTTCTTTCTAGAATACGACAGAATCAAGACAAACACGGATTCGAAATCCAAACTTCTCACATTAAACTTTCAGCTTATGCTGATGATATTTTGCTTTTTATGTCCCAACCACAAGAGTCTATTCCCGCATTCTTATCGGAGGTACACTCCTTCTCTTTAATATCTGGATACAAATTGAACACAGATAAATGTGAGATTTTGCCCTTAACTAAATATACTTTCAAAGAGGAGTTTGCCCCATCTCACTTTACCTGGAGTCCCAATCATATTAAATATTTGGGATTATACTTTACCCCTGCAATCACAGACACAGTAAATTTATGCATGAATAAATGCATCCAAACTATTACAGAATTATCTACTAAATGGCATCCTCTTTATTTATCTTGGTGGGGCCGCCTGGATACTATAAAAATGATGCTATCCCCCATAGTACTATATACTATCTCTAACATCCCAGTTCCTATTTCGGCTAAAATATTCAAAAAATTAACTCTATCCTTTCCTCCTTCTTATGGAATAACAAAAATCTCGTCTGTCCTTATTAAAATTGACTCGTCCCAAATCAGAAGGAGGGGTCAATTTTCCTAATTTTTCCACTTATCAAAAATCATTCCTTCTACGTCAAGCATCGTATTGGCTGATTGATTCCACAGAACACTGTCCTTTATGGACCTCAGTTGAACGCTTATTCCTATCTCCGTTTTCCTTTCAAGAGTATCTCTCTTTCTCCCGCAAACCACAGACCCTTTCCACCCCAATAATCAAACTTACCTCCCAAATTCTTGGAACAAACTCTTCTTTAATTCATAAAGACCTTGACTCTTTTCTCAATTTAACAATTTGGCATAATAAAGCCCTACTAATACGCAATAAACCTTTCTATTGGAAGACTTGGAGGCAGAGGGGTTTAGTTTGGGTTCGTCAATTATTTTCACGATCGGAAATTATGCCTTTCTCTCAACTCAGTCAATTGTTTGGCTTACCGACCTCTTTTATTCCTAAGTATAATCTTCTCAAAGGGGCTGTAATAGAAGCCTGCGCCCAATTTGCCTCTACACCTGTTGATGTTCCCACTCCTGCTCCATCTGCTTGTCTTCACACTTTGCTGCGCACCATTCCCAAAGCTTCCACTATCTATAATCGTCTGCACTGTACTGATATTATCAGACAAAAATCTAAAATAGAGATTGCTTGGGAACAGGATCTTAAGACATCATGGCCGCTATCTATATGGGAAAAGATCTGGACTAAGGTACGAAAGTCCTCAAGGGCAGCCAACACCACACAAACATTGTTTTTTATTTATAATAGACTCCTGTTATGCCCGAATATCCTAAATAAACGATACTCAAATGTAATGGACATTTGTTGGACATGCTCATCCCCAAATGCTGACCTGTTTCACATGCTATTCTCATGCTCAATTGTTCATAGTTTTTGGAAACGTGTATGGTCGCAAATTAATTTAATTTTCGATACTAACTTTTCTTTTTCATTCACTCATGTGTTTTTGGGAAGTCTCGCTCCCATCTGGAATGAATGTTCATCTAATGTCAAAATTGTTGATTTGTTACTAGCAGTTGCCTTTCAGCAAATCACCAGAAACTGGAAAGACTTCACCAAAATTTCATACCAGGCTTGGTGGTACGCTGTGTGCCATAATCACAGGTTGGATACTTCTTTTGTTTACCCTGCACAATTGGCTGTGAAACGTATGGATTTATGGTCACCTGTCACACTGTTTATTGACGCAAGTGCCAAACGACTTTTGTTGTTGAAACCCTCTCAACAAGAAGTGCTTAAACCACCATGACCCCCCTAAATGTTCCTTCCTTGCACTTTGATATTAATTGTACTCCCTTCTTACATTTTTAACTTTATTCTTGCCATTTATTAATCCAATTCTGGTATTTCCTTTAGACTTTCATTGCAATGTGATGACCTTTGACTAATGCTATGTATTGTATATTGACACCTTTATTCTTTTAATAAAATTCTTTCTGAACTTAAAAAAGAATGGGGGGGGCATGGGTCATAGGGCGATCCAGATTTGGTGGATTGGACAATCTTGAGAACTTCCGGCAAGGTGATGGGGGTGAAGTAACTGTGCTTATTTTGGGAGCTGCTGGCCGAAGTATTAGAATCATTGCGAAGAAGATGGGCTGTTGGAGGGATATTATTATAATCGACAATGCTTGAATAGGTGAACTGGTTGTATATTTGACCTACTTTGTCACAGAAATGGTGGGCTATCTTCTCGCAGAAAGATTGACTGTTGTTTTGTACTTTTAGCCCTGGCTCTTTGGTTAGCTTGCTTATGACTGGAAATAACTCCCTTGCAGAGTGCTTAGAACATTCTATTTGATGTGTAAAAAAGGTGGTCTTTTCTTTGATGATAAGAGTCTTGTATTTGGCAAGAAATAGTTTATAGATTTCTTTATCATGAAAGTCATATTTGGTTCTCCATTTTCTCTCGTGCCTTCTGCAGTTTTGCTTTTTGAGGCAGAGGGCTTCGGTAAACCTAGGTGCAGATGGTTTAGTTCTACTTGAGTTGGAATTCTTCAGTGGGACCGATTTAGAGATGGCAGAGCTTAGCCATTCTGAATATTCAACAGTGGCCTGATTTGGGTCAGGTAACGGTGTGGACTTGGCCTGGGAGAGTTGTTGTCGCAGCATATTATAGTCAGTCTTACTCCAGACTCGATGGGAAGTGGGCTTAGAGTCTGTTTTTCTATTTTGGGTAGAAGAGGGGAAATTTAGTTCAAAAGTGATAGCATTGTGGTCAGACCAGGTAAGAGGAAGGAAGTCCTTAATGGAGATAAGCAGGTTATTTGAAAAAACAGCATCTAGTGTATGACGGGTTGAGTAAGTGGGCTGATGCATTAGTTGAGGGAGGTCTACGTTATTCATAATCTCTAACATAGCCTCAGTATCTTTATCCTATGAGCGTTACAAATGGAAATTGAAGTTGCCTGTACAGTAAAATCGCTGTAACAGGCCCGGCCTCGAGAAGAGTGTTTATGGATTGGAGGAAACTACTACTTAGGCCTGGAGGGTGATAAATAAGTAGTCCTCTGAAGGAGTAGTTATTAGTTAGTTCCAAGCATTAGGAGAGTGCATCGCACTCCAAGTTGGGCATAGGGTCAATTTTGCTCTTAAAGCAGTTTTTATAGATGATCCCTAGCCCTCCTCCTCTTTTTTACAGGTCTGTCTAGTCTGGCTATAAAGAACCCTTGAGGCATTGCATTTAAAAGCTCAGGGCTAGATGAGTTATTTGCCCATGTTTCTGTGACAAATATGATGTCTAACTGGTGGCTCACTATGAATTCCGCGAATTCATGGGCATGTTTCACGAGTGATCAGGCATTGATAAGTGCACAGAGAACTTTTACAGGAGTCTTGGGGGGCTTCTATCCAGGTAGGAGGTTTGGGCATTTAGCAGTGTCTTAGTATGAGGCATATGATATCCACAAAATTTGCATGGTGTGTTAAGCCCTAAAGTCAAATGAGTAGGGTCAGTCAGCGTGCAGCCCTGTTTAATGTTGTTAAGGAAAGAAGTTCCTTACCTGTAAAGGAAATTCTGTTCTCTTCCCTGGGTTAAAAGGGGTAGAGTTTCCAGCCCTCGGCGCGATACTATCATATAGATCATGGGTACTCACAAACTTTCTCTCGGGGGCCAAATTTACAGTGTGGTTTGTGGCCGAGGGCCGCACCGGTGGGGGCGGGGTCATTGGGGGAGGGGGCGGGGCTAGAGCAAAACAAAACTGTGGCCATGAGGTGGAACACAGGCCCCTGCAGCGGACGCCTTCGTCCACTGAGCCACCGGACCCGGCATACACATATCACTCTCTCTCTCTCTCTCTCTCTCTCTCTCTCTCTCTCTCTCTCTCTCTCTCTCTCTCTCTCTCTCCCTCCCTCTTTCTCTCTCTCCCTCTCTCTCCCTCCCTCCCTCCCTCTCTCTCTCCCTCCCTCCCTCTCTCTGTCTCTCTCTCTCCCTCCCTCTCTGTCTCCCTCCCTCTCTCCCTCCCTGTCTCCCTCCCTCTGTCTCCCTCTCTCTGTCTCCCTCTCTCTGTCTCCCCCTGTCTCCCTCCCCCTGTCTCCCTCCCTCTGTCTCCATCTCTCTGTCCCTCCCTCTGTGTCTCTCCCTCTGTCTCCCTCCCTCTGTCTCCCTCCCTCTGTCTGTCGCCCTCCTCTCTCTGCCTATTGCCCTCCTCCCTCTGTCTCCCTCCCTCCCTCTCCCTCCCTCCCTCTGTCTGTCTCCCTCTCTCCCTCCCTCTGTCTGTCTCCCTCTCTCCCTCCCGCTGTCTCCCTCTCTCCCTCCCGCTGTCTCCATCCCGCTGTCTCCCCCCTCCCTCTGTCTCCCTCCCTCCCTCTGTCTCCCTCCCTACCTCTGTCTCCCTCCCTCTGTCTCCCTCCCTCTGTCTCCCTCCCTCTGTCTCCCTCTGTCTCTCTCCCTCTGTCTCGCTCCCTCTGTCTCTCTCCCTCTGTCTCTCTCTCTCTGTCTCTCTCCCTCTGTCTCTCTCTCTGTCTCCCTCCCTCTGTCTCCCTCCGTCTGTCTCCCTCCCTCTGTCTCCCTCACTCTGTCTCCCTCCCTCTGTCTCCCTCCGTCTGTCTCCCTCCGTCTGTCTCCCTCCCTCTGTCTCACTCCCTCTGCCTCCCTCCCTCTGTCTCCCTCCCTCTGTCTCCCTCCCTCTGTCTCCCTCCTCCCTCTGCCTCCCTCCCTCTGTCTCCCTCCCTCTGTCTCCCTCCTCCCTCTGTCTCCCTCCCTCTCCCTCCCTCTCTTTCCCTCCCTCTCCCTCCATCCCTCTCACTCCCTCTCCCTCCCTCTGTCTCCCTCTGTCTCCCTTCCTCCCTCTCTCTCTCCCTCCCTCTCTCCCTCTGTCTCCCTCTCTCTCTGTCTCCCTCTCTCTGTCTCCCTCCCTCTCCCTCCCTCCCTCTCCCTCCATCTCCCTCTTTCCCTCTCCCTCCCTCCCTCTCCCTCCCTTTGTCTCCCTCCCTCTGTCTCCCTCCCTCTGTCTCCCTCTGTCTCCCCCCTCTCTGTCTCCCTCCCTTCTGTCTCCCTCTCTCCCTCCCGCTGTCTCCTTCTCTCCCTCCCGCTGTCTCCCCCCTCCCTCTGTCTCCCTCCCTCCCTCTGTCTCCCTCCCTACCTCTGTCTCCCTCCCTCTGTCTCCCTCCCTCTGTCTCCCTCCCTCTGTCTCCCTCTGTCTCTCTCCCTCTGTCTCTCTCCCTCTGTCTCGCTCCCTCTGTCTCTCTCCCTCTGTCTCTCTCTCTCTGTCTCTCTCCCTCTGTCTCTCTCTCTGTCTCCCTCCCTCTGTCTCCCTCCCTCTGTCTCCCTCACTCTGTCTCCCTCCCTCTGTCTCCCTCCGTCTGTCTCCCTCCGTCTGTCTCCCTCCCTCTGTCTCACTCCCTCTGCCTCCCTCCCTCTGTCTCCCTCCCTCTGTCTCCCTCCCTCTGTCTCCCTCCTCCCTCTGCCTCCCTCCCTCTGTCTCCCTCCCTCTGTCTCCCTCCTCCCTCTGTCTCCCTCCCTCTCCCTCCCTCTCTCTCTCCCTCCCTCTCCCTCCCTCCCTCTCACTCCCTCTCCCTCTCCCTCCCTCTGTCTCCCTTCCTCCCTCTCTCTCTCCCTCCCTCTCTCCCTCTGTCTCCCTCTCTCTCTGTCTCCCTCTCTCTGTCTCCCTCCCTCTCCCTCCCTCCCTCTCCCTCCATCTCCCTCTTTCCCTCTCCCTCCCTCCCTCCCTTTGTCTCCCTCCCTCTGTCTCCCTCCCTCTGTCTCCCTCCCTTCTGTCTCCCTCTCTCTGTCTCCCTCTCTCTCTGTCTCCCTCTCTCTCTGTCTCCCTCTCCCTCTGTCTCCCTCCCTCTGTCTCCCTCCCTCTGTCTCCCTCCCTCTGTCTCCCTCTGTCTCCCTCTGCCTCCCTCCCTCTGTCTCCCTCCCTCTGTCTCCCTCCTCCCTCTGTCTCCCTCCCTCTCCCTCCCTCCCTCTCCCTCCCTCTCCCTCCCTCCCTCTACCTCCCTCTCACTCCCTCTCCCTCCCTCTGTCTCCCTCCCTCCCTCTCTCTCTCCCTCCGTCTCCCTCTCTCTCTGTCTCCCTCTCTCTGTCTCCCTCCCTCTCCCTCCCTCCCTCTCCCTCCCTCTCCCTCTGTCCCTCTCCCTCCCTCCCTCTCCCTCCCTCTGTCTCCCTCCCTCTGTCTCCCTCCCTCTGTCTCCCTCCCTCTGTCTGTCTCCCTCTGTCTCTCTGTCTCCCTCCCTCCCTCTCTCCCTCCCTCTCTCTCTCTGTCTCTCTCTCTCCCTCCCTCTCTGTCTCCCTCCCTCTCTCCCTCCCTGTCTCCCTCCCTCTGTCTCCCTCTCTCTGTCTCCCTCTCTCTGTCTCCCCGTCTCCCTCCCCCTGTCTCCCTCCCTCTGTCTCCATCTCTCTGTCCCTCCCTCTGTGTCTCTCCCTCTGTCTCCCTCCCTCTGTCTCCCTCCCCCTGTCTGTCGCCCTCCTCTCTCTGCCTGTCGCCCTCCTCCCTCTGTCTCCCTCCCTCCCTCTCTCTCCCTCCCTCTGTCTGTCTCCCTCTCTCCCTCCCTCTGTCTGTCTCCCTCTCTCCCTCCCGCTGTCTCCCTCTCTCCCTCCCGCTGTCTCCCTCCCGCTGTCTCCCCCCTCCCTCTGTCTCCCTCCCTCCCTCTGTCTCCCTCCCTCCCTCTGTCTCCCTCCCTCTGTCTCCCTCTCTCTGTCTCCCTCCCTCTGTCTCCCTCTGTCTCCCTCTCTGTCTCTCTCCCTCTGTCTCTCTCCCTCTGTCTCTCTCCCTCTGTCTCTCTCTCTCTGTCTCTCTCCCTCTGTCTCTCTCCCTCTGTCTCTCTCTCTGTCTCCCTCCCTCTGTCTCCCTCCGTCTGTCTCCCTCCGTCTGTCTCCCTCCCTCTGTCTCCCTCCCTCTGTCTCCCTCCGTCTGTCTCCCTCCGTCTGTCTCCCTCCCTCCCTCTGTCTCCCTCCCTCTGTCTCCCTCCCTCTGTCTCCCTCCCTCTGTCTCCCTCCTCCCTCTGCCTCCCTCCCTCTGTCTCCCTCCCTCTGTCTCCCTCCCTCTGTCTCCCTCCCTCTGTCTCCCTCCTCCCTCTGTCTCCCTCCCTCACCCTCCCTCTCTCTCCCTCCCTCTCCCTCCCTTCCTCCCTCTCACTCCCTCTCCCTACCTCTGTCTCCCTCTGTCTCCCTCCCTCCCTCTCTCTCTCCCTCCCTCTCTCCCTCTGTCTCCCTCTCTCTCTGTCTCCCTCTCTCTGTCTCCCTCCCTCCCTCTCCCTCCCTCTCCCTCTTTCCCTCTCCCTCCCTCACTCTCCCTCCCTCTGTCTCCCTCCCTCTGTCTCCCTCCCTCTGTCTCCCTCCCTCTGTGTCCCTCTGTCTGTCTCCCTCTGTCTCTCTGTCTCCCTCCCTCTCTGTCTCCCTCCCTCTCTGTCTCCCTCTCTCTCTGTCTCCCTCTCTCTCTGTCTCCCTCTCTCTCTGCCTCTCTCTGTCTCCCTCTGTCTCTCCCTCTGTCTCTCCCTCTGTCTCTCCCTCTGTCTCCCTCTGTCTCCCTCTGTCTCCCTCCTTCTCTCTCCCTCTGTCTCCCTCCTTCTCTCTCCCTCTCTCTCCCTCTCTCTGTCTCCCTCTCTCTCTGTCTCCCTCTCTCTCCCTCTCTCTCCCTCTCTCTCTGCCTCTCTCTGTCTCCCTCTGTCTCTCCCTCTGTCTCTCCCTCTGTCTCTCCCTCTGTCTCCCTCTGTCTCCCTCCCTCTGTCTCCCTCCCTCTGTCTTCCTCTCCCTCCCTCCCTCCCTCCCTCTGTCTCCCTCCCTCCCTCTGTCGCCCTCCCTCTCTCTGTCTCCCTCCCCCTCTCTCTCTCTCCCTCCATCTCTGTCCCTGTCTCTCTCTCTGTCTCCCTCTCTCTATCTCTGTCTCCCTCTCTGTCTCTCTCTGTCTCCCTCTCTCTCTGCCTCTCTCTGTCTCCCTCTGTCTCTCCCTCTGTCTCCCTCTGTCTCTCCCTCTGTCTCTCCCTCTCTCTCTCCCTCTGTCTCTCCCTCTCTCTCTCCCTCTGTCTCTCCCTCTGTCTCCCTCTGTCTCCCTCCCTCTGTCTCCCTCTGTCTCCCTCCCTCTGTCTCCCTCCTTCTCTCTCCCTCTGTCTCCCTCCTTCTCTCTCTCTCCCTCTCTCTCCCTCTCTCTCTCTCTCTCTCCCTCTCTCTCTCTGTCTCTCTGTCTCCCTCTGTCTCCCTCCCTCTGTCTCCCTCCCTTTGTCTCCCTCTCCCTCCCTCCCTCTGTCTCCCTCCCTCCCTCTGTCTCCCTCCCTCTCCCTCCCTCTGTCTCCCTCCCTCTCTCTGTCTCCCTCCCTCTCTCTGTCTCCCTTCCTCTCTCTCTCCCTCCATCTCTCTCTGTCTCTGTCTCTCTCTCTGTCTCCCTCTCTTTCTCTCTCTGTCTCCCTCTCTGTCTCTCTCTGTCTGTCTCTCTCTGTCTCCCTCTCTCTCTCCCTCTCTCTCTGTCTCCCTCTCTCTCTCCCTCTCTCTCTGTCTCCCTCTCTCTCCCTCTCTCTCTCTGTCTCCCTATCTCTCTCTGTCTCCCTCTCTCTCTCTGTCTCCCTGTCTCCCTCTCTCTCCCTCTGTCTCCCTCTCTCTGTCTCCCTCTCTCTGTCTCCCTCCCTCTGTCTCCCTCCCTCCCTCTGTCTCCCTCCCTCCCTCTGTCTCCCTCCCTCTCTCTATCTCTCTCTCTGTCTCCCTCTCTGTCTCCCTCCCTCTCTCTGTCTCCCTCCCTCCCTCTGTCTCCCTCTCTGTCTCCCTCTGTCTCCCTCTCTCTGTCTCCCTCTCTCCCCTCCCTCTGTCTCCCTCCCTCTGTCTCGCTCTAGCTGTCTCGCTCTAGCTGTCTCACTCTAGCTGTCTCCCTCTCTCCGTCTCGCTCTAGCTGTCTCGCTCTAGCTGTCTCGCTCTGTCTGTCTCCCTCTGTCTGTCTCCCTCTGTCTCCCTCCCTCTGTCTCCCTCCCTCTGTCTCCCTCCCTCTGTCTCCCTCCCTCTGTCTGTCTCCCTCTGTCTCCATCTCGCTCTGTCTCTCTCTGTCTCCCTCCCTCCCTCTGTCTCCCTCCCTCGCTCTGTCTCCCTCCCTCCCTCTGTCTCTCCCTCCCTTTGTCTCCCTCCCTCTCTCTATCTCTCTCTCTGTCTCCCTCTCTGTCTCCCTCTCTGTCTCCCTCCCTCTCTCTGTCTCCCTCCCTCTCTCTGTCTCCCTCCCTCCCTCTGTCTCCCTCTCTGTCTCCCTCTGTCTCCCTCTCTCTGTCTCCCTCTCTCCCCTCCCTCTGTCTCCCTCCCTCTTTCTCGCTCTAGCTGTCTCGCTCTAGCTGTCTCGCTCTAGCTGTCTCCCTCTGTCTGTCTCCCTCTGTCTCCCTCTGTCTGTCACCCTGCTCCCTCCCTCTGTCTCCCTCCCTCTGTCTCCCTCCGTCTCCCTCCCTCTGTCTCCCTCCCTCTGTCTCCCTCTCGCTCTGTCTCGCTCTGTCTCCCTCCCTCCCTCTGTCTCCCTCCCTCCCTCTGTCTCCCTCCCTCCCTCTGTCTCTCCCTCCCTCTGTCTCTCCCTCCCTCTCTCTCCCTCCCTCTGTCTCTCCCTCCCTCTGTCTCTCTCTGTCTCCCTCTCTCACTGTCTCCCTCTCTTTCTGTCTCCCTCTCTCTCTGTCTCCCTCTCCCTCTGTCTCCCTCCCTCTGTCTGTCTCACTCTGTCTGTCTCACTCTGTCTCCCTCTCGCTCTGTCTCTCTCTGTCTCCCTCCCTCCCTCTGTCTTCCTCCCTCCCTCTGTCTCTCCCTCCCTCTGTCTCTCCCTCCCTCTCTCTCCCTCCCTCTGTCTCTCCCTCTCTCTCTGTCTCCCTCTCTCTCTGTCTCCCTCTCTGTCTCCCTCCCAGGCCTGAGCTCCCTGGCCTTGGCTCAACTCTCTGACTACAGGCTGGCGGGAAACATCACATCACAGGCTCTTAACGCACACCTCGCCCGGCTCTCACTCCCTACTGCCCTCTGTCACCCTCTGTCACCTCACCCGGCTCTCACTCCCTGCAACCCTCTGTCACCTTACCCGGCTCTCACTCCCTGCAACCCTCTGTCACCTCATCCGGCTCTCACTCCCTGCTGCCCTCCGTCACCCTCTGCCATCTCAACCGGCTCTCACTCCCTGCTGCCCTCCGTCACCTCCCCCGGCTCTCACTCCCTGCCCTCTGTCACCCTCTGTCACCTCACCCGGCTCTCACTCCCTGCTGCCCTCTGTCACCTCACCCGGCTCTCACTCCCTGCCCTCTGTCACCTCACCCGGCTCTCACTCCCTGCCCTCTGTCACCTCAACCGGCTCTCACTCCCTGCAACCCTCTGTCACCTCACCCGGCTCTCACTCCCTGCTGCCCTCCGTCACCTCACCTGGCTCTCACTCCCTGCTGCCCTCTGTCACCTCACCTGGCTCTCACTCCCTGCTGCCCTCCGTCACCTCACCCGGCTCTCAATCCCTGCTGCCCTCCGTCACCTCACCCGGCTCTCACTCCCTGCAACCCTCTGTCACCTCACCCGGCTCTCACTCCCTGCAACCCTCTGTCACCTCACCCGGCTCTCACTCCCTGCAACCCTCTGTCACCTCCCCGGCTCTCACTCCCTGCTGCCCTCTGTCACCCTCGGCCATCTCACCCGGCTCTCACTCCCTGCTGCCCTCCGTCACCTCATCCGGCTCTCACTCCCTGCTACCCTCTGTCATCTCACCTGGCTCTCACTCCCTGCTGCCCTCTGTCACCTCACCCGGCTCTCACTCCCTGCTGCCCTCTGTCACCTCACCCGGCTCTCACTCCCTGCAACCCTCTGTCACCTCACCCGGCTCTCACTCCCTGCTGCCCTCTGTCACCCTCTGCCATCTCACCCGGCTCTCACTCCCTGTTGCCCTCCGTCACCTCACCCGGCTCTCACTCCCTGCTGCCCTCCGTCACCTCACCCGGCTCTCACTCCCTGCTGCCCTCTGCCACCTCACCCGGCTCTCACTCCCTGCCGCCCTCTGTCACCTCTCCCGGCTCTCACTCCCTTCCGCCCTCTGTCACCTCACCCGGCTCTCACTCCCTGCCACCCTCCGTCACCTCACCCGGCTCTCACTCCCTGCCGCCCTCCGTCACCTCACCCGGCTCTCACTCCCTGCTGCCCTCCGTCACCTCACCCGGCTCTCACTCCCTGCTGCCCTCCATCATTCTCTGTCACCTCATCCCACGTGTGTGGTAGCCCGGGCTGAGACAGCTTCCCGGGCACACACACAGCTGCACCCGAGTACTTCACAGGTCTTTAAAAGACCATTTGCATGATAACGAGGCTTTGTTGTAGTTCACCTCTTCTTAGCGCCCCTGCAGCTCCACTCGGACTATCGCTGGAATCGCCTGGCCCACAAAGAGCAGAGTCTGTGTTTGCTGACACACTGTAAAAAAAAACCAAAAAAACACAGGTCCGATGTCTGCGAAGTCCGCGGGCCGCCAAGGAAGGCTTGCAGGGCCGCTGGCGGCCCGCGGGCCGTACTATGAGTACCCGTGATATAGATCCTACAAATCTATATAGTATCTGCACGTTTACACAACATAAACTAAGGGATTGGTGTCCAGACTGATTCCAGACACCCCCAAAGGATATGTTAGTCTGTAGACCAGCTAGCTCACAGCCCCCTTACAAGTCCCACAACCTTACCAGGGAGTGAATAGTTTCTGACAACTATCGAACATGACAACCCTTACCCCTCAGGGATCATGCAAACAGTGCACTACTTTTCGCTCAGTCACTCGTGCTCACTTGTTCTCAGAGAGATATACACAATAGACTGAGGGGACATTTTCTATAAGCATTATTGAACCAGCATCATTCTAGTATAAAATACGTGTGCTGCAACAACCATTAGACAGAAACAGATATATATGATTACAAGCACCAACAGCGTATGTAGGAAAGTAGGATCTGCTTCTTATGGTTACCCCCACTTTTTGCTTGATGTCTCACTGTTTTTGACTAGTCTGACTGGGATCCTGCTAATCAGGACCCCAGTCTATCTGCTTTCTCCCTTAAATTGACATACATGTACTTTGGTACACTCCATATTGGATACTGGGGTACCCTTATAAGTCCCTAGTATATGGTACCCATGTACCCAGGGCATAGGTACCCCAGAGGCCTCCCATGGGCTGAAGCATGCATTATGCCACCCATGAGAGGCCCTGCAAAATGGAACACCAGGTCTGCTACTGCAGCCTGTGTAAGATGGGGCTTGCACCACTTACTTTAGATAAAGGTTCACTATATCTATAGGTCACTACACTTAAAACTTACAAGTCACCCCTTTAGCAGGCCTTATCAATCCTGAAGGCAGGGTGCTGAGTTTTTAGTGAGAGGGTGCCCCTGCATGAGCAGAGCCTCTCTGCAGCCTTCAGAGACCATTCTCCCGGGTTGTCTGTGACTCAGCCGGACATATAGGTAGAGATCTATTATTACCTTGCGGTAAATGCTATCTCGAAAACGGCTGCATAGAAACATATCGTGTTTGGTATCAAACACCTTGGAATCATACCTCCACACCAGTAACTGGTTTGGGAGGTATGATTCCACCCTTCAGAAGCGAGCTTTGTGGGGTCACTGGTCTAACCGGTGCCAGCCTCCTCGACCCGGACAGCACAAAATGGATGTTGCCGACCAGAGACACATTTCTGCCCTCCTGCTGCTGAGCCAAGCTAGAGCAGAGGAAGGCATCACAATAGGCATCCTGTCACAGGGAGGTGTGACCACGTCCCAGACAGGGTTTAGTGTATTGGGGCTGGGTGGGTGCACTCTGAGAGTGCCTGAAAGTCTGCACCTGGGGCACATTTTGTGTCCCTGTGCATAGTCCAGCTCAAACCAGTTCTGGGAGCCATTGGCTCCTGCTCTGGCACAAAACTGGACAAAGGACATGGGTGTAACCACCCCTCTGTCCTGCCCCTCCCCTAGGAGGGTCCCCTGAATCTGTCCAACCCTCTCCCGTGGGTACAAAAGGGCTTAACTGGCTGTAAGACTTTAGATTTTACGTGGACAAGATTCTACAAGAAGAAACCACTGACCTTCGACCGTCTGGACACTCTGGACTTCGCTGGACTTCGACTGGGCTTGACTTCGTCCCCCTATCCGTCCGAAGCTTAGTTCGTGCCTGTGCTCCATACAGGCTCCGTGCAGGACCTGTGGTGCACTAAAGACAACTGAAGAATCTCCCTTGGAGTGAAGGAGTCACTCCCCTGCATTCGCAGGCACCTAACCGCAACTGACCGGTCTGCTGCTCCTGAGCTCCTGCGGACTCCGAAGATTTCAGAAACACAGGAGGTGGGTTTCTGAAGGTCGCTGAGGTAGATCTGCCCTCTCACCGAGTTTGAGGCCAGTATCCCTCATGGGTATTGCATAACCCGAACCCCTGTGCACCGTGTCCATTTGCGAGTGCATATGCTTGTTGGCAATTCCTGAGCTTGTGCATTGGGCTCCTTGTAGTTCTGACCCTGAGCTGTATTTGCACCAAAGAACCCCGGCCTCCTCACACCGAGTGCTCCATGGGCTGGTACTTTGCAATCCTGCTCGAGGTCCCCTCGCGACTCCTGGTCATTCGGTCTGTGGGTCCTCGTGAGGGTCATCTTGATTTCTGTTGGGCTTTCCTGGTTGCTCCAGATGTGCCCTGACTCCCCAGTGCTTGGTGAGTCCCCTGGACTTTGCTGGTCCACACCGTAACCTGCTTGACCTTCCTGTGTGGGTTGCTTTTGCCAAGGCTTGTTGGTGGTCCAGCTGGACACTGACCCCTCAGCACTCGACATCCTTCATGGGACAGCTCACCTCCGGCTCCTAATCATCCTCAACTTCTCCTGGTCCTCGTGGCTGCAGATTCAAGCTTCCCTGCTTCGCACCTGAAGCACCCGACATCGGTGGGTATTCGTCTACTGAGCCCCTTGTCACT
Organism: Calotriton arnoldi; assembly: GCA_963921515.1. Lineage (NCBI taxonomy): Eukaryota > Metazoa > Chordata > Amphibia > Caudata > Salamandridae > Calotriton > Calotriton arnoldi. The sequence continues at coordinate 1,508,299 of CAWUFW010000384.1, read as the reverse complement.
CTGGAGTGGCCCAGACTCTGTCCCCTCTGCTTTCAGGTTCCTTCCTTCCAGAATCCAGGCGTGGATTCCACCGGACCCTTTTCCCTTTCACAGCAGCAGTACTTCTTTGCAGCTCTCCATTGAGAACGACTGCAGTTTCCGACGCCACTTCATACCTATGCACCCGGCTCCTCTGGGATAGGTAACTCGGGTACTTCGGTATCCAAGGGTGGGGTGGCTCTTCAAACTCTTAAGTTCCAACAGGTTTGCTCGAAGTGCTCCTAGAAGGGTCCTTAAACTTTAAAAGTGTAACCGCGACTTCCCCATAGAATTGTACGGAGCCCGCGGTTGTGTTCCCACACTGCACCCGGCCTCCGTGGGGTCCCTGTCTACTCACCTTGGGTGGTTCCTTGGGGTCCCAGTGATTCTACGTGCTCCAGACCTTGTCTTGATCTCAGTCGTGACTGTTATACCACTATTTTAGTATATGGTTTGGTCTCCCCTGGAGCCCACTGTGTATTGTGCTACTTACAACTGTTCTATTGATCTTGTATTGTGTGCTTTGTGTTCTATCCTCTTGTAGAGGGTAGTAGAGAGTGTTATATTAATAAATACATATTTTTTATATAACTACTGTGTGGCTCTCCTTCATTTAATCATTCAGGAGGTGATATTCTGGTAAAACCACCTGCTTTACATTCCATGAGATTAAGCCTGAAGGCTGATCTCCACAGCTACCACTAGGATAGCTTCTAAAGGTTATCTTTGACCTCATACATCAAAGGGTCGTTTGGGCTGGTACAGGGTGCCCACTTTAACTAGTGGACAGCATATTCCAGGCCAACTTCTCACATTGGTGTGCAGCGGTTGGGATTCAAGCTTGCTATTGTTTTACCAGATAAATCTCATTGAGTGATTAACTGAAAACCACTAAAGTGTTAGGCACATATAATACTTCAATATTAGAATAAGTAAGTTCTACTGAACTTGGGGTTGGGTAAGTTAATGGTCTAGCACACCCTTTCTCCAACCTAAGAGAGTTTAGTTCCCACTAGGTTAGGCAGGTGCACACACCACACCACACTTAGTATGTCTTCTAAAGGAGAAGCCAGTGGCTCTCTGCCTTCTAGATACAATGGTCTTTTGTTTCAGGATTTAAAAGCCATGTGTGCTTCTAGGAAGCTGAAGAGAGGGAGAAATGCAAACACCCAACGTCTCATTGAGGTGTTACTCTTAGATGACCATAGGAAGACCCCAGGGTCAGATGAGGTAGAAAGAGTGGGTGGGGCAGGGAATGAGGACAGGCCAGGGAGTGAAACCTTCTTTGACCTAGAATCAAACCCTGACCAGGAGGATCAAAATGAGTCCCCCCTGGACAACTTAGATCTTCCAGGAGGTGGTGGAGAAGGCCCCAGTGGCCCTCTCTTTATTCCTCCAGGAAGAGTGCAGAGTTTACCCAGGAGATCTAGATCTCCGTCTGCTGAATCTCACCATTCAGGAACTTCTATAGGGACCTCCATATCTCATAAGAGAGATAGCTCTTATGACAGAGAGTGCCAATTTCTAGAGCTTGAGAAAGTCAAGCTTAGGCTCAGGCAAGAGCAATTGTCACTAGATAAGGAATCCTTAGAGCTCCAGAAGGCTAGAAAGAAATTGGGACTAGAGTCCCATGGTGGCAGCAACAGTGTCCCTAGGGTTAAGGAATATACTTATGACCATAGGAACCTGAGCAAGATAGTCCCTCCCTACCATGGTGGGGATGACATCCACAAATGGATAACTGCTTTGGAGAGGGCCTGTAAGGTACAGAGGGTCCCTCAAGAGCAGTGGGCAGCTATCTTGTGGCTCTCCTTTGCTGACAAAGGTAGAGATAAGCTCCTCACGGTTAGAGAAGAGGATGCTGACAATTATTCAGTCCTGAAGAGTGCTCTCATTGATGGGTTTGGCTTAACCACTGAACAATACAGGATTAAGTTCAGGGACACGCAGAAAGCACAGACTCAGGACTGGGTAGACTTTGTAGATTGTGCTACTAAGGCTCTGGAAGGCTGGTTACTTGGCAGCAAAGTGAATGATTTCAAGGGATTGTACAATTTGATTATGAGGGAGCAGATCCTTAATAATTGCCAAAATCAGTTGTTGCATCAATACCTGGTTGACTCTGATCTGACTTCTCCCCAAGAATTGGGAAAGAAGGCAGATAGGTGGGTCAGAACCAGGGTGAAGCAGAAAAACCAGAACCAAGGTGGTGACCAAAAGAAGCAAGATGCTAAACCTACAGATAAGGATGGGAGAAGGGTAAAGACCAGAAGTCTTCTTCAGGGCCCCAAAAACCTGCAACTGAGGGTGGGTCACAATCTAACAAGGGAAAAGGCAGAAAGAAGCCTTGGTGTTTCCTGTGTAAGGAAAAGACACATTGGCCTAGGGATGACAATTGTGCCAAAGCCAAGGATCCTCCTACCACCAACACTGCCCCTAAGGCAACTGTTCCCCCTAGTTCAGCTCCAAGTGGTGGTATAGGGAACAAGGGTATCGTAGGGTTAACCCTGGGTTCTGGCCTAGTCAGAACTCCAGCTCAGGCTGTTTTAGTCTGTGATGGAGGCATGGATATTGCCTCCCTATTTGTCAGTCCCAGTAACCTGGGCAAATACAGACAACAGCCCTTAATAAATGGTAAGGAGGCCATGGCATACAGGGACACAGGAGCCAGTGTCACAATGGTGACTAAGGATCTTGTGAGCCCTGACCAGATCGTACTTCGTGAGATGTACCAAGTGACCAATGCTTGCAATGTCAGGACAGACCATTCCTTGGCAGTTGTTAATTTCAGCTGGGGAGGGGTAACTGGCCCTAAGAAGGTTGTGGTTAGCTCAGACCTCCCTGTGGAATGCTTATTGGGCAATGATTTGGAAACTTCAGCCTGGGCTGAAGTGGAACTCAGGACACATGCAGCAATGTTGGGCATCTCTGCAGATGTGTTTGCTGTGACCAGGTCACATGCAAAAATGTCTTCCACTGAACAGGCCCTGGATCCTAGAAAAATGGACCAGGTGCCTTCCAAGAGCAGGAGCAGTAGGGGTAAGGCAGTGTCTTCCCCCGAGACTCAGAGTAAGGATCAGCCTCCTGAGGAAGATGATCCAAGTCCCTGTGAAGGAACTGTCTCAGAGGGACTTGAGCCTGATCAGGTTGAGTTCTTGGGGACAGGGGGCCCTTCCAGGGCAGAGCTGAGTCAGGAGCAGCACAGCTGCCCCTCTCTTGAACCCCTTAGACAGCAAGCTGCTGCTGAGGCTGCTGGGAGTGCCAGTGGGTCCCACAGGATCTACTGGGATGAAGGACTCCTTTACTCAGAGGGTAGAGCCCCCAAGCCTGGTGCTACCAGGAGGTTGGTTATACCTCTGAAGTGTAGTGGCTTCCTACTGACACTGGCACATGATATCCCTTTAGCAGGACACTTAGGCCAAAGCAAGACATGGGACAGACTTGTCCCTCACTTGCACTGGCCTCACAGGTCAGAGGACACCAAGGAGTTTTGTCGCTCCTGTACCACCTGTCAAGCCAGTGGTAAGGCAGGTGGTACCACAAAGGCCCCCTGATACCACTACCTGTGGTGGGGTTCCCTTTTAGAGGGTTGGGATTGACATAATTGGTCCCATGGATCCTCCAACTGCCTCTGGGCACAGATATATTCTAGTGGTGGTGGACCATGCCACTAGGTACCCAGAAGCCATACCCCTTAGAACCACCACAGCTCCTGTGGTGGCCAGGGCCCTCCTGGGAATTTTTTCCAGAGTGGGTTTCCCTAAGGAGGTCTTAACTGACAGAGGTGCAAACTTCATGTCAAGTTTCATAACTGCTATTTGGAAGGAGTGTGGAGTGAATTACAAATTCACCACACCTTATCACCCACAATGCAATGGGTTAGTTGAAAGATTCAACAAAACCCTCAAGGGCATGATCATGGGCCTCCCAGAAAAGCTTAGGCGAAAATGGGATGTCCTGTTACCCTGCCTTCTCTTTGCCTACAGAGAGGTTCCTCAAAAGGGGGTTGGCTACAGCCCTTTTGAACTTCTGTTTGGACATCCAGTAAGGGGTCCCTTGTGTCTAGTGAAGGAGGGATGGAAGTTACCTCTCAAACCACCTAAATAAAGACATAGTGGACTATGTACTTGGTCTCCGCTCCAGGATGGCTGAATACATGAAGAAGGCATCCAAAAACCTTGAGGCTAGCCAAGAATTAGAGAAAGCTTGGCATGACCAAAAGGCTGTGCTGACTGTCTACCAGCCAGGACAGAAGGTATGGGTGTTGGAGCCTGTGGCCCCAGCAGCCCTCCAGTACAAATGGAGTGGACCCCATACCATACTTGAGCAAAAGGGAGAGGTTACCTATCTGGTGGACCTTGGAACTCCCAGGAGCCCCCATAGGGTGCTCCATGTGAACAGGCTCAAGCCATATGTTGTCAGGGCAGACATGGGCTTGCTCATGGCTACTGATGAGGGACAGGAGGAAGACAGTGACCCACTCCCTGACCTCCTCTCACAGAACCCTGATGATGGTTCAGTTGATGGTGTAGCCTTGGCAGGCAGCCTCACTGAGCAGCAACAGACTGATTGCAGGAAGGTCCTCAATCAGTACAGACATATGTTTTCCCTGACTCCTAGTCAGACCACTTGGTGTACCCATGAAGTGGACACAGGAGAAAGTCTGCCTGTCAAAAATAAGATTTACAGGCAACCTGACCATGTCAGGGACTGCATCAGGTCTGAGGTCCAAAAGATGCTGGAATTGGGAGTCATTGAACCCTCAGATAGCCCTTGGGCTAGTCCAGTGGTCCTGGTACCCATACCTCATACCCAGGGTGGTAAGAGAGAAATTAGGTTTTGTGTGGACTACAGGGGGCTCAATGCACTCACTAGGACTGATGCTCACCCTATTCCCAGGGCAGAAGAGCTCTTTGATACTTTGGCCTCAGCCAAGTTCTTGAGTACTCACAGCTGGATATTGGCAAATCAGACTAGCTGAGGATGCCAAGCCCAAAACAGCATTTTCAACCCCTAGTGGGCACTATCAATTTGTGGTAATGCCCTTTGGCTTAAAGAATGCACCTGCCACATTTTCAAGGGTTGGTGAATAAAGTTCTCACATGCCTGGAAGACTATAGTGCAGCTTATCTTGATGATATTGCTGTCTTTAGTTCCACCTGGGAGGATACCTGGTCCACCTAAGAAATGTTCTGGCGGCCCTGCAAAAAGCAGGCCTCATTATCAAGGCCACCAAGTGCCAGATAGGGCAGAGTAAGTTTGTGTACCTGGGCCACCTTGTGGGTGGAGGCCAGGTTAAACCATTGCAGAGCAAAATCCAGACCATCGTGGACTGGGTTGCTCCAACTACCCAGACTCAGGTCAGAGCTTTCTTGGGCCTGACTGGGTACTACAGGAGGTTTGTTAAAGGTTATGGATGCATAGTGACCCCTTTAAATGATCTCACCTCTAAGAAAATGCCTAAGAAAGTTCAGTGGACAGTTAGCTGTCAAAAGGCATTTGATGACCTGAAGCAGGCCATGTGCACTGCTCCCATTCTGCAAAGTCCTGACTATTCCAAACAATTCATTGTTCAAACTGATGCATCTGAGTTGGGGGTAGGGGCTGTGTTATCACAACTGAATGAAGAGGGTCAGGATCAGCCAGTAGCTTTTATAAGCAGAAGGCTGACCCCCAGAGAGAAACATTGGTCAGCTATTGAGAGGGAAGCCTTTGCTGTGGTTTGGGCTCTGAAGAAGTTGAGGCCATACTTGTTTGGCACTCACTTCATTGTTCAGACAGACCATAAGCCCCTTTTATGGCTAAAACAGATGAATGGTGAAAACCTCAAACTTTTGAGGTGGTCCATTTCCCTACAGGGGATGGACTATTCAGTGGAACATAGACCTGGGAGTAACCATGCCATTGCAGATGAACTCTCCAGATATTTCCACTTAGAAAATGAAGACTCAACTGGTCTAGGTTAGTCTCATGTCCTTTCGTTTGGGGGGGGGGGTTGTGTAGGAAAGTAGGATCTGCTTCTTATGGTTACCCCCACTTTTTGCTTGATGTCTCACTGTTTTTGACTAGTCTGACTGGGATCCTGCTAATCAGGACCCCAGTCTATCTGCTTTCTCCCTTAAATTGCCATACATGTACTTTGGTACGCTCCAGATTGGATACTGGGGTACCCTTATAAGTCCCTAGTATATGGTACCCATGTACCCAGGGCATAGGTACCCCAGAGGCCTCCCATGGGCTGAAGCATGTATTATTCCACCCATGAGAGGCCCTGCAAAATGGAACTCCAGGTCTGCTACTGCAGCCTGTGTAAGATGGTGCTTGCACCACTTACTTTAGATATAGGTTCACTATATCTATAGGTCACTACACTTAAAACTTATAAGTCACCCCTATAGCAGGCCTTATCAATCCTGAAGGCAGGGTGCTGAGTTTTTAGTGAGAGGGTGCCCCTGCATGAGCAGAGCCTCTCTGCAGCCTTCGGAGACCATTCTCCCGGGTTGTCTGTGACTCAGCCGGACATATAGGTAGAGATGCATTATAACCTCGCGGTAAATGCTATCTTGAAAACGGCTGCATAGAAACATATCGTGTTTGGTATCAAACACCTTGGAATCATACCTCCACACCAGTAACTGGTGTGGGAGGTATGATTCCACCCTTCAGAAGCGAGCTTCGTGGGGTCACTGGTCTAACCGGTGCCAGCCTTCTCGACCCGGACAGCACAAAATGGATGCTGCCGACCAGAGACACATTTCTGCCCTCCTGCTGCTGAGCCAAGCTTGAGCAGAGGAAGGCAGCACAATAGGCATCCTGTCACAGGGAGGTGTGACCACCTCCCAGACATGGTTTAGTGTATTGGGGCTGGGTGGGTGCACTCTGAGAGTGCCTGAAAGCCTGCACCCGGGGCACATTTGGTGTCCCTGTGCTTAGTCCAGCTCAAACCAGTTCTGGGAGCCAGTGGCTCCTGCTCTGGCGCGAAACTGGACAAAGGACATGGGTGTAACCACCCCTCTGTCCTGCCCCTCCCCTAGGAGGGTCCCCTGAATCTGTCCAACCCTCTCCCGTGGGTACAAAAGGGCTTACCTGGCTGTAAGACTTTAGATTTTACGTGGACAAGATTCTACAAGAAGAAACCACTGACCTTCGACCGTCTGGACACTCTGGACTTCGCTGGACCTCGACTGGGCTCGACTTCGTCCCCATTTCCGTCCGAAGCTTAGTTCATGCCTGTGCTCCATACAGGCTCTGTGCAGGACCTGTGGTGCACTAAAGACAACTGAAGAATCTCCCTTGGAGTGAAGGAGTCACTCCCCTGTATTCACAGGCACCTAACCGCAACTGACCGGTCTGCTGCTCCTGAGCTCCTGTGGACTCCGAAGATTTCAGCAACACAGGAGGTAGGTTTCCGAAGGTCCCTGAGGTCAGTCTGCCCTCTCACCGAGATTGAAACGAGTATCCCTCGTGGGGACTGCATAACCCAAACCCCTGTGCACCGCGTCCATTTGCAAGTGCTTATGCTTGTTGACAATTCCTGAGCTCCATGTAGTCCTCACCCTGAGCCATATTTGCACCAAAGAACCCCGGCCCCCTCACACTGAGTGCTCCGTGGGCTGGTACTTTGCAATCCTGCTCAAGGTCCCCTCGCGACTCCTGGTCATTCGGCCTGTGGGTCCTTCTGAGGGTCATCTTGATTTCTGCTGGGCTTTCCTGGTTGCTCCAGGCATGCCCTGACTCCCCAGTGCTTGGTGATTCCCCTGGACCTTGCTGGTCCACACCGTAACCTGCTTGACCTTACTGCGTGGGTTGCTTTTGCCAAGGCTTGTTGGTGCTCCAGCCGGACACTGACCCCTCAGCACTCGACATCCTTTGTGGGACAGCTCACCTCTGGCTCCTGGTCATCCTTGACATCTCCTGGTCCTCGTGGCTGCAGAATCAAGCATCCCTTCTTCACACCTGAAGCACCCGACATCGGTGGGCATTCGTCTACTGAGCCCCTGGTCACTCTGGAGTGACCCAGACTCTGTCCCCTCTGCTTTCAGGTTCCTTCCTTCCAGAATCCTGGCTTGGATTCCACCGGACCCTTTTCCCCTTCACGGCAGCAGTACTTCTTTGCAGCTCTCCATTGAGAACGACGGCAGTTTCCGACGCCACTTCAGACCTATGCACCCGGCTCCTCTGGGATAGGTAACTGGGGTACTACGGTATCCACGGGTGGGGTGGCTCTTCAAACTCTTAAGTTCCAACAGGTTTGCTTGAAGTCCTCCTAGAAGGGTCCTTATACTTTAAAAGTGTAACCGCGACTTCCCCATAGAATTGTACGGAGCCCGCAGTCGTGTTCCCACACTGCACCTGGCCTCCGTGGGGTCCCTGTCTACTCACCTTGGGTGGTTCCTTGGGGTCCCAGCGATTCTACGTGCTCCAGACCTTGTCTTGATCTCAGTTGTGACTGTTATACCACTATTTTAGTATATGGTTTGGTCTCCCCCTGGAGCCCACTGTGTATTGTGCTACTTACAACTGTTCTATTGATCTCGTATTGTGTGCTTTGTGTTCTATCCTTGTGTAGAGGGTAGTATAGAGTGCTATATTAATAAATACATATTTTTATATAACTACTGTGTGGTTCTCCTTCATTTAATCATTCAGGAGGTGATATTCTGGTAAAACAATCTGCTTTACACTCCTTCAAGATTAAGCCTGAAGGCTGCTCTCCACAGCTACCACTAGGATAGCTTTCTAAAGGTTATCTTTGACCTCATACAAGATAAGGGTCGTTTGGGCTGGTACAGGGTGCCCACTTTAACTATTGGACAGCATATACCAGGCCAATTTCTCACAGCATAAATAAGAGGTAGAATTCTACCATGGTCCTAAAACAGTGAATATATGCAGGTATATAGATACATGGCAGTAACCATGAGTGCTCCTCAGATGCAAACCCTAACTAAATGTACGTAAATGTACCCAGCAAGTATGCAGGTGTATAGCCAGGAATCCCACTAGGAAAGAGCCAACCCCATTACCTGATGGGAGAGAACGAAGGACCCCGTCTTGGTCTTGTGTTGGACACCCTGCGAGGGATGTCAGACCACTGCATGCTGGAGTGTCTGCGTACAGGGACTTCAGCGTCTCTTCTCAGCATGTAGGCTTCTTTTCTGGTTTGCCCAGCGAAGATGTGGTACTTATATACCCGAAAGGTACCCTCAGGGGTTCTACCTAGTGGTGTCATGGTACTGTGGGCCTGTCGTCCAAGGATGACGATAGCAGTGACTTTTGCACAGAGTTATTATGCAGAAGCTGGTAATCCTGCTGTGATACTAAGAATCTTCATGCATAATAAATTAGGCTAGTTTTCGAAGAAAAACCACACAACATTTATTCAGCACCTAACTAGGTAAAAGGTCAGCACCAGAGCTGTTATGTAGAGCAAGGTAGGACAAATGTAGGTAAAAGGTTGTGCAGCTACCTAGGCCTATATTGGGGTACATTGGGGCTCATAACAATACAAGTGCTGAAGGGCGCAGACAGGCTTGCCTTAGGCACACCTTCGGCACACCAGTGACATGCCCACTGTGTGGATGCACCATTCTGTACTTGAAATAGTCCTCGACTGAGGGGCCATGGCTACCGCCGACAGCACCAGAGAATATTACAATTTTGGAGGGACTAACCCTCTCTAAGATGGCACCCAATATCGGGAGCCACGCAACTCCAAAACTGGAGGCAGGAGCCTAATGCAACCGCTTCCTACAAGGAAAAACAAAGGCACCTGATGATGCCTACAGCGTCCCTGATGCTCTGATGAGCCGGGTGGACGTGCCATGCTGTTCTTGAAATAGCCCTCGACTGAGGGGGGCTTGGCTACCGCCGACAGCGCCAGATAGCGCCAGAGCGCGATGGTCCTAAAACAGGTTTTAAGTGTGTCAAACCTGAGGCTCAGCTACCCCACAGTCCCAACGCAGGCTGCCCTGCGAGGGTAAAGTACTGGGAAAGCAGAAACACAGAAACAAAGGTGAGAATGTTATAAACCATAAAAGAATATTAAAATATTGGAGGGACTAACCCTTTCCAAGATGGTGCCCAATATGGGGAGCCAGGCAACTCCAAAACGGGAGGCAGGAGCCTAAAGCAACCGCTTCCTACAAGGTAAGAAAAAAGGCATCTAATGATGCTTACAACATCTGTGATCATTTACTAAACTGTTCCTGACGACACGTTCATCTCCTTGCAGTCTTTTTGCTTTTTTCACTCATATAGCGACACTTCCTCCATCCTATGTTACTGTATTCTTTTAATATGGCTGAGGGGAGCAGTCTTCCACTGAGGGGGGGGCTCTCACAACTCTCACAACTCTACCATCTCAACCTCCCACAAGGACAGCCTTGCAGCTGGTAATAAGAGGCTCAAAAGATCCTGCCTTGCCCAGGAAGTCTCCCCTTCCAATTACAATGGAGGATTTAAGTGGATGAGCTTAAAATGTTGAAACCCTTCATGATGGAAACAGTCAACACTCCCCAAAATCTAGAAGACAAATGTTCTTCCCTTGAGTCTAGGGTTCAGACATTGAGCTTCATATCACTGATACTCGTAACATAACCTTAAAAGTTGATGCAATGGCTAAGAATATTGAAGCCCTCAAAATACAAACTACAGATTTAGAAAATCAAAACCGGCATAATACTCTTCGAGTTTACGGTATACCGGAGGGAGCGAAAGGGGGTCATATGATTTCTTTCTTGCTCACAAATTTACCCAGAATCATTGGCCTCAGCGGCAGTTCCCCCCTCAACATTCAGAGAGCCCATCGTATTGGGCCCAAACGTTCTAGTGCAACTTCTTCTTCTAAACCCAGAGGAATCATCATCCTTTTCCTTCAGTATACTGACTTAATATAAGTGCTCTCCGCCACCCAGCAAAGGAAATAGATGATTTGATCTGGTCACAGGATTTTCCTATCACAAGATGTTTCTTGTGTTACAGCTAATCGCCGTTATGGAATTTCTGAATTTGCGCCCTTCATTGCTTGCTATGAACATGAGATACGGACTTCTCCACCAATGTATTTTCAAAGTCACATACAAAGATTGGACCACTTCCTTTGACTCTCTAGCCAAACTTAAAGAGTTCATTTATCTTCATAAAAGAGATTTTATGGACACTGGAGGCTCATAACTTTTTTTTTTTTGTTTTTGTTTTTATGCGTCCAGTTCATTTATCTCCCACTGAGCAGTTATTATAAGACTGGAGATTATGTCTTTTCACTCATGCCTCTTTTTTCTCTCTCCCGTAGGGCCCCTGTTCGTAGCTGTTGGCATCTATTATTTTATTTCTTGTTTGGCTGTTGTCTAGTTTTCATCCATTGAATGTTCATCCCAAGTCTCTCTTCCTGAATGGGTAAGACCTCTTTTTTTCTCTCGTTTTTACATGCTTCTAATTGTTTATCTCAGTCTCCATTTTTTTCTTTTTTTGTCATCTATGTTTAAAATTTTTCCTTACTTGGTCCGGGTGTTCTAGCTGGTTTATCTTTCATGGTGCTCTTCTTTGCTACTTCTTCAGTTGTTATTCTTCTCGAATTCTCATTCTATGATTCAGGCCCCTGAGACATCTTGCCATACTTCGTTCTTCTATCATCTGGAAAATTGGTAAATATACAGTTATTTATTATTGCTATTTTCCTGTTTCATGAGAATGCTGTTATGTATCTTGTTCAACATTCTTTTCCATGAATAGACTTAGAATAATTTCCTGAAATGTCAAAGGCCTTCAGAGCCCTATCAAAAGACAAAGAGTTCTCACACATCTAGCTAAACTCTCATGTCATGTAGCATTGTTACAAGAAACCCACCTTCTTGAAAAAGATATCCATATGCTCAAAAAAGCTGGGTTGGTTCTGTTGTTCTCTTGCCGATCATCACAAAAATGGCATGAATTTATTATTTCATACAACTTTGTCTGTTAATATTCTAAAGCAAGAAATCGATTTGGAGGGCAGATAGCTCCATTTAGACACAATGATTAATGGTTGCCCTGACACTTTTAGAAATGTTCATGGTCCTGAAGGAGGCAATACGCATTTTTGGGACTCACTTTCGATTAAACTCATGTCTATCAAGAACGCCAATCTTATGTTTGGTGGTGATTGTATTCAGTTGCTTGGTCCTTTTCTAGACAGAACATTAACTTTTAAATATATTCCCAATAATATGCAAAAGGCCTTCCACAGAACAGTTTCTAATAGAGGTTTAGTTGCTGCATGGCGTATGCTTAATATTGACCTTCTAGAGCATTCCTTCTTTTCCCTGACTCACCATTCCTCCTCTAGAATAGATTATAGTTTTTTTAGATAAAGACCTAACACAACACCTAATCAATGCCGAATGCTTCATTCTGGTCTCACATCATGCCTCTGTGACAATTGACCTTGAGCCCACTTATTCGCCCAATCGCCCTAATAGATGGCGTTTTAACAGCTGGCTGTTGCAGGACTAGCAGTTCATCACATGTTTTTGGAAATTCATCTCTGAATTTTTCCATATTAATACTACCCCTGATGTCCATTTCCATCATGTCTGGGATTCTTTCAAAGCTTCTGCCCGTAGCTATATCATAAATTGTTTCCCCCCAAAAAAGGTTGCTGCCAAAGAATCCTCTAATTTCTTACATCACAATAAGAAACTCGAACACAAATATTATTCCTCATCCCATATAGACGTTTTAGACCAACTCATCCAGGCCAAACTTAGTTTCAACAGAACCTCCATTAATAATGCCTGTAATGCTCTTTTAAAAATAAATGCCAAGTACTATGCAGGTTCCAACAAGGACAGCAAATCATTAGCCAATTATTTAAAAGTTAAAAAACAAAAATCTAAGATAGAAGTTATCCAGGATGCTTCCGATAACCAAGCACTTAAAGATCAGGATAATATGTCTCTTTTTGCTGAATTTTACTCCAAATTATATCCAGAAGAAACTCCCTCCACTCCTGATTCCCTTGATTCTTTTTTCCGCACTATCCCAAAACTACAAACCCCACAGATTGATTTTTCCCCACTAGAAGCAGATATCTATTGCGCTGAAATGCATAGTGCCATCTCCAAACTCGCAAAGGGTAAGGCACCGGTTCCATATGGTTTTACTCCAAATTTTCTAGTGTCCAGTTCCTTAACTTTGTTTGCTTATACAACATCTTTTGGTCTCCGATACGATAGTTGGCTCTTTCTCTGTTGCTATGATATGTCTACTCCCCAAAAAAGCTAAGGATTTGACTGAGTGTAAAAATTATAGGCCCCTTTCCCTTATTTATACAGACTGCAAGATGTTCTCTTAAATCTTAGCTCTCCATGCAAATGATTTAATCCCCTCTCTTGTTGGCATTGAACAACCCAGTTTTGTCAAAGGTCACAATATTTTGGATAATTCCTGTACCTTCCTAAACATCATTCATGGTGCTTCTAGAAGCAAAACCCCTATAGTGGGAATCACCTTGAGTGCTGAGAAAGCTTTCAACTGTGTAAATTGGGACTTCATATTCATAGCCCTCAAATGGCATGGTTCTGGTCCCAGATTTCTACAGTATGTCAAAATTCTTTACACCTCCCCATCCATTTCAGTATGTACTAACGGTCTTCAGTCCCAATGCTTTCCCCTTACAAGAGGCACCAGACAGGGCTGCCCCTTATCTCCTTTACTTTGTAGACTTGTTTTAGACCCCTTTTTGGAAACCATGCGTAGATCTCAGTCGTTCACTGGTTACATTCATGGTAAATGACATTTTAAATTCACAGCTTATGGAGACGACATTTCCAATCCCCATACTTTTGTCCCTGAGTTTCTACAATTGCTATCCTGTTATTCCTTGGTTTCTGGTTATCGCCTAAAATTGATAAATCCAAAATAAAGCACTTAATACATTTTGTCACAAGATATGTTTCCAGGTACTGGTTTCCTCTGGAATTCTTCCAAGATCAAATGTTTAGGAAGTCTCTAGTCCTCTTCCATTACAGAAACCATAAAGACCAACACAGAAGCTTTAAAACTCAAGATTTCTACCCTCTCTGCCCAATGGCCCACTCTCTACCTTTCCTGGTGGGTAGATTAGCCATAATTAAAATTATGTTTCTGCCTATTATCAACTTCTATTTGCAGATGATTCCTCTCTGGTTACCTCACTCTTTCTTCAGATCCATTGATGGTCTATTATCCAAGTTCCTTTGGAATAAACGACTAGCTCAGATTTCCCTATCCAAACTTAAAAACTCCAAATCGTCTAGTGGTATCAATTTTCTTAATTTCACTCACTATCACTCCACCTTCACCTTCAAACAAATTTGGTCTTCTTTAGGATCATCACCTTCCTCTTCACATCCACTTTGGCTTTCCCTTGAGTTTTCTTTACTTTCCCTCGTTTCATTTTTACAATTTTCCCTTATTGAGCAACAACCTAGGTCTATGTCTTCTCCGTTATTGAATAATTCCTGTTCTATCGCTCCCAAAAATATTTCCCAGATTACACCTTTTCTCAGCTGTTGTTATCTCCTATTTGTCATAATCCCAATGTCACCATAGCTAACAAGATTCTCAAGTGGTCCTCCTGATTGACCAATGGCCTATTATTACTATCCCAGATTATTTCTGATAATCGTTTTCTCTCCTTTTAGGAACTCCACACTCACTGCCATATCCCATCTTCACAGGGGTACAAATTTATCCTCCTTTCAGATATTCTTAAACTGTCATAGACCCTTCTTCCATCCCTTCTCACTACCTTAATGATCCTTCCACTGTACACGATTTTTCCACTGAAGTCAAAGCTCCCTCTATATATAAGCAGCTTTCTATTTCGAACACTGACAGGGAAAACTAAAATTGAAGAGTCCTGGGATCAAGACCTACAGTCCTCCTTCTCTATTTCTTTAATTTGATTTGTCATAACCACAGATTGGACACTGCTCACTCTTCCACCTTACAAGTAGCCATTATGAAGGACCTATTATGGCTTCCTTTGAACTCCTACTTATCGAACGCTGCCATTATCAACATTAGAAATGTCCCTGAATTCCCTATTCTCTATACCCTCTCGCACCTTCAATTTCACTACATTCATCACTGTATGCCCCTTGGTTAGTTACTACCTTCTTGTCCTTGCCTCACTATTCACAACATATGAGTTATAGGTTGTTTTCCCCCTTTTCTTTTTCTCTCTCACTTCATATTTACAAATTACAAAAAATCCTGTTGTTTTATTTTTCAAAATGTGTTTCGTTAACATCTTCTAGGATATGCTGCAATTTACGTAGGCCAACTTACAGTAATGCACCATTCACATGTTGTTTTTTTCCTCATAATGGTAATGGAGTTATTATCTTGAAATGTCTTGTTGTCATGTACATTTTAACATTTGCTTCATTTTCATATGCAAGTTGTTCAATAAAGCATTTTTAAACTTAAAGGGGGAGCACAGGCATTTGGCTCTTGGCTAGCAGAGTTAAAGTGCGGAGTTCTAAAGCCAGCAAAAATAAGGTCCAGAAAAAGGTGAAAAATTCAGGGTGACCTTACAAAAAAGAGGGATTTCCCACAATAATGGACCATAAGAATGGGTGCTCAAGGCCCCTAAAATTGTCAATTGTCAACCAGCCAGTCGGGCTGTGTGAGGAAGTGAAGCTCTGCAAAACTTCTGCCTTTGACCAGCACTGGAGACCAAGGCCTACCAGTCTCCCATTTGGGTGAGGGGAATTACCCAGGTAATCCGAGATCACCTATCCTTGGAGTTGGAGCACCTGTGCCTACCTGCTTACCAAGACCAGTGTGACCTATGAGGGAGAGGAGGGCCTGAGGATGCGAGGTCCAGTTGGAGATCCTGGTGAATGGATCTCTAAAGTGAGGTGTGAGGAAAGTAGCGATTGCACCAATCATGTCGTAGCCTGTGTGCAGAAGGAAGTCAGCAACCCCGTATGCCAGGTGGGGCCAAGGTGAAGATTAATGCCTTCCAATTGGGCAATAGCCCATATGCAGAGTGAAGTCATTGACCTTGCATGCCAGGTGGGGATGCCGTGAAGATTGCTGCTGTGCTGAATGGGCCATACCCCATGTGCAGAGGGAGGATGGTGAGCTAGAATGTCAGGTGGGCATCACCAGGAAAAGGCAAGGAACGTGGTCTGTTTGGGATCATCATCAAGAGGAATATACTGGGTGGCCTATGATCTCTAAGAGGTCAGGCCCTGGGACATCAGAAGTAAGTCTGGGTGGTGAACTCCGCTCCGCTCACAGAGTTTGCGGAGTTTTCCGCACTCAGCAGAGCGTGCGGAGTTCTGAAAAACTCATGGAGCGGAGTTTTTTTCCTCACTCGCGTTCGTCAACGTCAAGTTGGCGAGCACGAGCGGGGAAAATCCACCTCTACGCGAGATTTTTCCACTTTCGCGATCGTCAACGTCAAGTTGGCGAGCGCAAGAGTGGAAAAAAATCAACCTCCGGGCGAGATTTCTCAACGTGGGTGGTCAGATTTCTCATTGCGAGTGGTCGCGTATGCTCGCGACTGCTCGCGTTGAGAAACCGTCCGTTCACGTTGAGAAAGCTGCCGTTCGAGTAAAAAATCTACTTGAGCGGCAAAAAGGAAGCAGTGCCCACTTGCGCTGTGCATGGTGCCATTCGCGATGATTGCACAGTGCGGACAAGCACCTGGTGCTGAAAATCACCGCAAACGGCATTTATATAGCGCACTCTGCCGCTTGCGGAGCTCCGCGTAGCACGGCAGAGTTTTTTTTGCACTTCACAGAGTTTCGCTCCGTGAACTCCACCCAGGCTTAATCAGAAGTAAAAGGCTTCAACCCCCGAGTTTGGGCCAAGTTGCTCCTACTTGCTCCATGGATCTCTGAAAGGGGTTCTGACGGGCACAAAATCAGATTTTTATGCAAAAATCTCCTTGATGTAATATCAATAAAAGTACGGAGAAACTTTTAGATGCAAATGTGCTTTTAGGAGATAAATTATATTCAGGTGCACAAACAAATTGAATAGAAAAATAACTGTTCGTTTAAAGTCAGCATGGGATCACTGACACAATATTGAACACAACAATATTGATATACAGAAATATTGTGTAAAATATTGCGATTACAAAAATATTTTTTCCTTATACTTATAATGGTAAGTACAAACATATCGGAAAAAAATATCATTTCACACTAATATCGTTAAAACATACAAAAATATTGTTTTTTTTAATATATATAGTTTACAATTGTAAATTAATATAACGTAAATTAAATATTTTTAAATGCCGTTCTCGACCCGTCCCAATCTGGATTCCGAAGCAACCACAGCACCGAGACCGCCCGACTCGCCGCCACAGACGACATCCGCACCCTCCTGGACCAAGGCCACTCCGCAGCCCTGATCCTACTCGACCTATCAGCAGCCTTCGACACCGTCTCCCACCGCACACTCGTCGCCAGACTACACGACGCCGGCATACAAGGAACTGCCCTAGATTGGATCCGATCATTCCTCACCGGAAGAAGCCAAAGGATTAGACTGCCACCCTTCCTCTCTGATCCCACAGAAACCACCTGCGGAGTCCCACAGGGGTCATCACTAAGCCCGACCCTCTTCAACATCTACATGGCCCCCCTCGCCGCCATCATCCGACAACACGGCCTCAACATCGTATCCTATGCTGACGACACCCAGCTCATCCTCTCCTTCACCAAAGACCCCACCACCGCCAGACTCAACTTCCAGAAAGGAATGCAGGACGTCGCAGTCTGGATGACCAACAGCTGCCTAAAGCTCAACGCTGAGAAGACAGAAGTCCTCGTCCTCGGAACCACCCCTTCAGCATGGGACAACACCTGGTGGCCCACCGCAGCCCACCGATCCCCTCGGACCACGCCAGAAACCTCAGCATCGTACTCGACTCATCCCTCACCATGAACCGACAGGTCAACGCCGTCACCTCCAGCTGTTTCAACACCCTCCGCATCCTCCGAAAGACATTCAAATGGATCCCCCCGAGTCAAGGAAGACAGTCACCCACGCACTCATCACCAGCAGACTGGACTATGGAAACGCACTCTACGCCGGCATAAACAAGTCCCTACTCCACAAACTCCAGACGATTCAGAACACCGCCGCCAGACTCGTCCTCGGCATCACTCGGCACGAGCACATCAGCCAACACCTACGAAAGCTCCACTGGCTCCCTGTGGAGAAAAGAGTCACTTTCAAAATCCTCACCCACGCCTACAAATGCTTACACAACACCATACCCAAATTCCTCAACGACAGAATCACCTTCCACGTACCCAAAAGAAACCTCCGATCAGCCAACCTCGCACTGGCCGAAACCCCGCGCATCCACAGAGCCAGAGCAGGCAGAATATCCTTCTCTTACATCGTGGCCAAAACCTGGAATGAGCTCCCGGCGGACATCAGACGCACCCCCTCCCTGAACACCTTCAGGAAGACCCTCAAGACCTGGCTCTTCGACTAAAACGGATCTGCTGAGCCCCCCCCAGCGCCTTGAGACCCTCACGGATGAGTAGCACGCTTACAATTACCCTGATTGATTGATTGATTTAAATAGGATTTAATACTATATATCAATATATACTATATAAACACACACATATATATATATATGATGCACCACTATTATTATAAATTTGTAATTTACATTATATTAAATGTTTTGGGTTGTTTATTCAATTTACCACTATATAAAGCATATATATGTGTGTGTGTGCAGGTTGCTCTGTGCCTGTGTAGCTGAGGCCGCCCTGCCATGGTTGGGGGCCCTCCGTTCAGAGCTCTTTGTGTGTTGGATTTTATGAGGGGGCATGACCTGCCCGCCTCCGATGGTGAAAAAGGATTTGCCTAATACTATGATCTGCTGTAGGCGAGCAAGGGACGCTAGAGGAACATTCATCTCCTCGGGCGGAATGTGGAGGCTGTTGTTTTAAAGACTGTAATATATTTCTTTCACGGCAGCACATGGAGCAAAAGCCACTATGGACTAATATATTTGGACTGCAATATGTGAAGACTGCTAATTATGATTACATTTTTATTATGCAAATCGAACTTACCTGACTATAATGATGCATGTTGAGAAATGAAGGAATAATAGAAAAAAGTTCGAAGCAGTCCTTGCCTCATCTTGCTCACAAATGAGTAAGGCCAATTAAGTTGCCGAAATGCGTCTGGAAATAATAATGAGCTGCCGTGTGTCACTAATAAAGCAGCATTCCTTCCTCATTCGGCCCTTGGCTTTTCTTCTCCTCTACGACGTCGCTGCAGGTTGCTCTGTGCCTGTGTAGCTGAGGCCGGCCTGCTAAGGTTGGGAGCCCTCCATTCAGAGCTCTTTGTGTGTTGGACATATATATATATATATATATATATATATATATTCACTGAAAAAACCATAGGTTTCAGACACGTTATAGTTAGAAATTAGCATTTAAAAAACCTTTGAAATTCACTGAAAAAACCATAGGTTTCAGGCACGTTATAGTTAGAAATTTGCATTTAAAAACCTTAGAAATTCACTGAAAAAACCATAAGGTTTTAGGGACAGTTATAGTTAGTTGGACATTGCACTCGTACAAAACCCGTGAAATTCCCCCGTTATAGTTAGTTCAGGTAACTATAACTCGCGCCCCGCAATGCACTGCTGATGATGTCACATATTACATCACTCATGACATGGTCAGTGACATCACTGATGACATCACTGATGACATCTCAAATGACATCACTGATGACATCACTGATGACATCATCCAGTGACTGTGTGTTTGTGTAAAGTTTAAATATGTTTAATATATATAGGGAAAGGCGTATTGAAGAATGAGTGGGTGTATAAGTGTCTGAATGGATGATTTAGTAGGTGCGTGACTGAGTCTATAAGTGAGTGATTAAACGTATCTTACTGGATGCATGGGTAAGTGACTAAACTGTGTGAATGTCTGTATCCGTCTGTCTGTTGTTGTGTAAGCAGCTGCATGGGTTTCTGACTAGCTAAATGAGTGTCTATATGGGTTATGGATTGGTTCTCTGAGTATCTGTATGGGTGCCTCAGTGTTTGTGTGGGTGGGGTTAGTGTGACTCTGTGCATAGATGTGTGAGTGGGTGATTCACTGGGTGCATGGTTTCAAGAGTGCGTCTGTGATGGACTGTATGGGTGGGTGAGTGTGTGTATGGGTGTGTTAGTGATTGAATGTATATCTCAGTGGTACATGTGTGAGTAACTACATATGTGAAAGGCAGTATATATGTGTGTTGGAGTATATAAATGGCTATAAGTGAGAGTGTGTGATTGTGAGAGTGGCTATATGGATGAGTGTGTGCTTGCATCAGTGATTGCATAGGAGCGTAAGAATGTGCTAGTATTTTTATGAGTAAGTGAGCTGGTGTGTATAACTGTATAGGTGAGTAAATGGGTTTGTGATTAAGTTTTTTGCATGACTGACTAGGTGTGTGAGTACCTCTATGGATGAGTTGCGTTGTGTGAGTGTTTATATAGGTGTATGAGTGCATATGATAGTCCTGTACTGAGTGACTGTAAGTATGAGTGACTGTAAGGGTGAGTGAGTAGATGTGTGTGTGTAGACCTAAGAATCAGTGAGTGGGTATGTACTTATTGGTATTGGAGTGTGTATGGTTTTGAGAATGGCAGTCTGTAATTTAGAGTGGGTGTTTCAAAACTTATATTAGGGTGTGAGAAGATGCATTAAATTCTCACATGGATGATGTCATCAGTGATGTCATCAGTGATGTCATTTGAGATGTCATCAGTGATGTCATCAGTGATGTCACTGACCATGTCATGAGTGATGTAATATGTGACGTCATCAGCAGTGCATTGCGGGGGCGCGAGTTATAGTTACCTGAACTAACTATAACGGGGAATTTCACGGGTTTTGTACGAGTGCAATGTCCAACTAACTATAACTGTCCCTAAAACCTTATGGTTTTTTCAGTGAATTTCTAAGGTTTTTTAAATGCAAATTTCTAACTATAACGTGCCTGAAACCTATGGTTTTTTCAGTGAATTTCAAAGGTTTTTTAAATGCTAATTTTTAACTATAACGTGTCTGAAACCTATGGTTTTTTCAGTGAATTTCAAAGGTTTTTTAAATGCTAATTCCTAACTATAACATGTCTGAAACCTACGGTTTTTTCAGTGAATTTCAAAGGTTTTGTAAATGACAATTTTTAAATGTATTAATTGTTATATTTATTTTTTTCATACTGATTTACTACATTTTTAGAAACATTTTTTTTTACATATTTTATTTTTTAAATTACATTGTAATTACATTATACATTACAAAAAATACTTTCTCAGAATGAATTACTTTAGTTTAAATACTTTGCACATAGGCAATAGACTTTAAGTACAGTAGTTACAGTTGTTGCAATGGGCAACACATTTTCAAACACAATGCAACATTCAGCTCAATGTGAATTTCTAGTTAAATGCAATTAGTTACTTTATGGATTACTTTTCTAACCACAGGACTGGATCCTAGATTCAGTCCTGGGACATCTCCTGTAAACAGTTGAGTAAAAGCGTTTTGGTTACAGTAGTGATTTTTAAGGAATATTATTGTATTTTAAAAGTTGACACTTAGAAACTTTTTCTCATAGAATCACCAATGTTATCCTATGGAAGGAAATTCACTTAGCAGGTAAAAACTGTTATCGTTACTTTTTCTTACTCAGTGTTGGATCCTGGATCCAGCACTGGTGCATCTCCTGTAAACAGTTGAAAGAATGCGTTTAAGTCATACAGGCGATTTTTAAGGAATATTTGTAGTTTGTGAAAATCGACACATTGAAACTTTTCAGCTGAAAACCAGACAATGGATTCCTATGGAAGAAAATATAAGTTACTGGTAAGTACGGTTAAAATTACTTTTTCAGGGTCAGTGCTGGGCTAAAAGATGCAGCACTGAGGTCTCTCCTGATAACAGGTGAGTAAATCGGAATTTGTATTTCGGCTGATTTTAGAGGAATATTTGTATGTTTCAAAAATCAACACTTAGAAACTTTTTCAGCAAAAAGCAGACAATGATATCCTATGGAAGGAAATTCAAGTTACTGGTAAGTACGGTTAAAATTACTTTTGAGGATCAGTACTGGGCTGAAAGATGCAGCACTGAGGTCTCTCCTGATAACAGGTGAGTAAATCGGAATTCGTATTTCGGCTGATTTTAGAGGAATATTTTAAAGTTCCAAAACTCCACACTTAGAAGAATTTCCAAGTGAAACCAGTCAATGTTAGCCTATGGAAGGAAATTCAAGTTACTGGTAAGTACGGTTAAAATTACTTTTCAGGACCAGTACTGGGCTGAAAGATACAGCACTGAGGTCTCTCCTGATAACAGGTGAGTAAATCGGAATTCGTATTTCGGCTGATTTTAGAGGAATATTTGTATGTTTCAAAAATCAACACAGAAACTTTTTCAGCAAAAAGCAGGCAATGATATCCTATGGAAGGAAATTCAAGTTACTGGTAAGTACGGTTAAAATTACTTTTCAGGATTAGTACTGGGCTGAAAGATGCAGCACTGAGGTCTCTCCTGATAACAGGTGAGTAAATCCGAATTCGTAGTTTGGCAGATTTTAGAGGAATATTTGCACAATGGTGAAGGTAGGGGCGGGGCCTGAGGTGACATCTGTGCAAACGCGCCCGTGGCGCGTTTTAAGTTGGGGGATTAAGTCCCCTTGAATCATGAGGGTCCCTAGGGGCCAACTAGCCCACCAGGAACCTCCAGTATGCGCCAGGGGCTGCGTTGCAGAGATGTGTAGAGAGGCCACACCCCTTTTTACACCTCTCTGCAACGCAGCTCTGTGGCTCTTTCTGGATGTACCTGTTGGACTAGTTGGCCCCCAGGGACCCTCAGGATTGAAGGGGATTTAATTCCCCATCTTAAAACGCGCCACGGGGCCTGTTTGCACACATGTCACCTGAAGCCCCGCCCCTCCCTTCACCACTGTGCAAACGCGCCCATGGCACGTTTTAAGTTGGGGGATTAAGTCCCCTTGAATCCTGAGGGTTCCTGGGGGCCAACTAGCCCACCATGTACCTCCAAAAGCGCCACAGAGCTGCGTTGCAGAGAGGTGTATAAAGGGGCGTGGCCTCTGTACACCTCTCTGCAACCAGCCCCTGGCGCATACTGGAGGTTCCTGGTGGGCTAGTTGGCCCCAGGGACCCCCAGTATTCAAGGGGAATTACTTCCCCATCTGCAAACGCGCCAGGGGCGCGTTTGCAGAGTGGTGAAGGAAGGGGGCGGGGCCTGCGGGCCGATCGTTTTTTTTTTTTTTCCTGAACGGGGGCTGTGTGGCCCCCCTTCCTTTTTCTTATTTTTGGGCCCGGGGGACCCCATCCCCCAGGGCCTTACACCCTTTTTAAAAAAAAAAAAAAAAAAATAATAATTATTTTTGGGGAGGGGGGCCACGTGGCCCCCCTCCCGGGCCACTACTTGCCCCGGGGACCCCATCCCCCGGGGCCTGGCGTCTGGTTGGGACTGTGGGGGTCCCCAAACCCCCACAGTCCCGCCGGCTCCCCGTGTCCTACGGGAGCCGGCATTGCTTTTACACATGGGGAGCAGCTAACATGCTGCTCCCCGTGTGGAAAGCAATTGTCTTTGGATATTGGAAGCGAGAGCAGGTTTCCCTGCTCTCTCTTCCAATATCCAAAGCAGTTTGTAATGACAGGACGGGAGCCGCGAGGCTCCCGTCCTGTCATTGCAAACAGCAGTGTCCCGGGGGTAGGCACCCCGGGACACTGCAGGAGCCGGCCCTGGGGGTGGCGGTCCCCAGGGCCATCAAGGGTTTCCAGGAGGGAGCCGCACGGCCCCCTCCCTACATTTTGAAAGCCCCGGGAGGTGGTGGTCCCCGGGGCTTGGGGGTCCAAAACGGACCCCGATTTTCAATTTTCTTAGTGCCCCGGGAGGTGGTGGTCTCGGGCGTGTGGGGGCTGGAGCCCCCACACAGGTTTAAAAAAAAAGCCCCGGGAGGTGGCGGTCCCCGGGCTTGGGGGCCCTTAGAGGCCCCCCATACATAAAATAAACACCCCCAGCATGCCCCCGGGACTTGGCCCACCTGGGGGCAATTAACATCGAAGCGCGGGAGACCACGGCTCGATTTTTATCGGCAGGATCCGCGCACCCTGAGCGCATCCTGCCGATTTAAAAAAAAAAAAATGCTTTTTTGCCCAGGGGGTCCTTGTGGGACCCCCTGAGCAGACCTAGGGGTCTGGGTGTTTCTACCCTGCCCCATTTGTGCGTTTGCGCACTTTTTTACTGCTTTCTTGTTCCTCGGTTCTACCGAGGAATAAGATGGCTGCCAACACTTCCTGGTTTGGAGTGTTGACAGCCAATTAGCAGACAGCTCATGATCGGGAGGGTGCGCGAATCCGACGCGGCCATAGATATATATGTACTTTTACTTTTGATTTTCTCAGTAAATACTGAACGGATTTACACCATTTAACAAAAAGGGTTCTTTCTGAACCAAAAACTACCTCTTTGCCAAATTTGGTGTAATTCCGTTCAGCAGTTCGGGCTGTAGCCGTGTCTAAAGTTTCCTATGGGAAATTGATTTTTGACTCTTATTTTTTAATTTCTCCGCAACTACTGAACGGATTTACACCATTTAACAAAAAGGGTTCTTTCTGAACCAAGAACTACCTCTTTGCCAAATTTGGTGTAATTCCGTTCAGCAGTTCGGGCTGTAGCCGTGTCTAAAGTTTCCTATGGGAAAATGAATGGGGAAAACACGCTTTGGGACCCCCCTTTTTCTCGGCCCCCGCTTGACGAATCACCCTGAGACTTTCAGGGTAGGAGCGGACCGGAGCGGGCCATAAAGTTTGAAAATTTTGCGAAGATTCGTCAACCGACGCAAGAGTTATTTCAAATAGAATGTCGCAGATTTCCTATGGAAAATAGGTCCTAACTATAACTATCTACTGGCGACCGCCAGTAGATAATATATATATATATATTGTTAGACCTGGCACCATAGGCGTGGGTCTCCCTTCCATTTTTCGCTTTTTGTCTCCTCTGTGTTTGCTGGTGTTAGATGCTCTGGGCGCTGTGCCACTGCCATTCAGTGCTACAGCGCGAATGTTCCCTATTGTAAATTAACTGGATAAATTGGTATTCCCATAATTGGCTCATTTGATTTACCTGTTAGTCCCGAGTATAGTGCACCGTGCGTGCCCCGGGCTGGTAGACCGAAGGCTGCTGGTGGGCCTGCAGCGCTGATTGCGCCACCCACATAAGCAGCGCATAAAGTGTGTCTCGGACCTGCCATCGCAGAGTCTGTGCGCAGTCCAGAACTGCCATTCTTTGACTGTAAAGTGAACCCACTTCCCAGTCCCTCAACCTTCCCTTGGCATCATGTAAGTCATCCCTATGGCAGGGTGCGTTGTATGTGAAAGGTAGGACCTGCCTTGGTCTGTGTGGCATGTCCTGATAGTGAATTACACTCCATTTCGTTTTTCACTATGGCAAGGCGATCCGTTCCCTTAGGCCAGAATGGGCAGTTTTGATTATTACATCTTATAATCCTAGCTGACCCAAGGAACAGGTTTGGAAAGTCGAATTTAGTATGCCTGAGCTCAGACTATTAAAATACATCTTTTGGTGAGGATTATTTTTATATTCTGCGTTTGAAAATACCACTTCTAGGAAGTAGGTATTTTCTTGCCTAAGTCGTCCAGTTAGCTCTGCTGTTATGTGTATTGGATGTCTGGTCTTGGAAGGTCAGGGCAGGCTGAGCCCGACCTGGGTTGAAGAGCGGAATCTGCAGCTGGAGTATGGGGAGGGGTGACCCTTTGGTCTGAGCAGGGCTGGGCCTGGCAAGGTGAATGATGGCTTCAGCCCCCCACTGTGCGTCTGATGGCAGACCCCCTCTTCCTCAAAGGCAGGATGCCACCTCATAAATAAAGTGCTCCAGGACCACATCGAACTGGTTCTGGCTGGGTTCAGTGACTTGTGAGTTTTGAGAACAAAGACCTGTGGGGTATAAAGATCTGCGCCGAAACCCCTACAGGGTGTGTTACTTCTGGATGTCAAGACGAACCTCTGTCCGTGTAACGAGAGGAAAAGGACTTTGAAACTTTCATCCATCTTGCTGAAGCAACTAACAAAGGGCCTGATTTGAGCTTGCCTCCTGCTGAAGTCTCAGGGACATTAGACTTCACCCATCAGCCTTCTGAATTCCTATTGAGAGGGGTTCTACTCGCAGGTGAGGCCTCTGTCGAGAATTCCAGAGCCTCTGGGTCTAATGCGGGGAACGCGGGCTGAGAATCATTGCTAACGCTATTGTGGGCCGCTGCAGCTGAGGAGCTGTTGCAGCTGAGAGCCCGCATTTGTCTGTGCTACGAGAATCATCGCTATCGCTATTGTGGGCCGCTGCAGCTGAGGAGCTGTTGCAGCTGAGAGCCCGCATTTGTCTGTGCTACGAGAATCATCGCTATCGCTATTGTGGGCCGCTGCAGCTGAGGAGCTGTTGCCGCTGAGAGCCTGCATTTGTCTGTGCTACGAGAATTATCACTATCGCTATTGTGGGCCGCTGCAGCTGAGGAGCTGTTGCCGCTGAGAGCCCGCATTTGTCTGTGCTACGAGAATCATCGCTATCTCTATTGTGGGCCGCTGCAGCTGAGGAGCTGTTGCCGCTGAGAGCCCGCATTTGTCTGTGCTACGAGAATCATCGCTATAGCTATTGTGGGCCGCTGCAGCTGAGGAGCTGTTGCCGCTGAGAGCCCACATTTGTCTGTGCTATGACAATCATCGCTATCGCTATTGTGGCCCGCTGCAGCTGAGGAGCTGTGGCCGCTGAGAGCCCGCCTTTAATCACCGCCTCAGGATCATCGTGAGTGCACGCTGCGGACCGCTGCAGCTGGGAGCTGCGGCCGCTGCAAGTCCACCTGTCATCATTGCGGCTTCCCCCCGAAGCTGCGTGCCGTGCCCCTTTAAACCTCAGGTACATTGTGGATCACCGGGTCGCGTAGACCCCGGCTTCGAACTAAGTTTGTTTCACCCGCTTTTGAGTGCTTTATTGCCTTTTCAGTGAACTTATATTTACGTGCATTGTGGCTTGTTGATCATCTTCGAGCCTTGTGTTAAACTGATATAAAGCTACTCATTTTTCTATAGTTACTGGTGTGGTGTCCCTTTGTGGTGTCTTCACTGCGTTATTGTGTATGGTCACGAATGCTTCACACACTGCCTCTGAGATAGGCCTGTCTGCTCGTGCTACGTTACCACAGGGTTGAGCAGGGGTTATCAAAGGGTGTAGCCCCCTTACTCTGACTTAGGAAGAAGGGTCCCTTCTTGGACATTGGCGCCAGCCATTGCCAACCAGAGATCCCCATTTCTAACATTGGTGGTCAGCGGTGAGGATCAGGACTTGCATTTGTGATCCACATACAATAACTGGTGTACACTACTAGTGAGTGCAGACCTAAGCGCAACCACATACGTTGTTGATCTTGTTCTATTTTTGATCGTAATTGCCAGTTATGTCTACAATGGGTAAGCCAGCATCCAATGCTTCGGAGGATCTCACCTTTGAGGAGGAGAGGTTAGAAACCTACACTGCCAAACAGATAAAGTCTTTTTGCAAGCGATTCACCATCCCTATTGCAGGCCTCTCTAGGAAGGAGGAGTACCAGATGGCGCTAAAGGCCTGGTGGGAGGCGAGGGAGTCCTCCTGGAATGGGGGAGAGCCTGGGGACGGGGGAGAGAATGCCGGAGGGCAGCAGGATGATGAAGTGTATTTAGTGGGAGGTAAAGCACTTTCCAGTCCAGGTACTAGCGTGTCCTCAAAGGGCCTGTCTCCAGAAGAGATGGAGGACAGGGAGAGAGATTGGAGGCATAGTTTGGAAATGGCCAAATTTGAAGGTCCGAAGGACCTAGAGAGTAAAAAGTTGGATATTGAGAATAACCGGTTGGCATTTGAACTTGAGAAAATGAAACTGGAGCATGAGAGAGTATTGAGGGAGCTGGAGATCAAGGCTAAGAGTTTAGAGATCTCCCCTCTGGTGGCAGCATACCTTTAGTACCTACCGAGAGTAGAGTTTATATACCCAAGGATGTCATCAAGGATTTCCATAAGAGTGAGGATATTGGGCAATGGTTTGCCGCCTGCGAGATAGCAATGGTGTCCCACCGGGTCCCTGAGAAGGATTGGGGAGCGGGGTTGTGGGGACGCTTTGTGAGTGATGGGAGGGATACCCTGTTGGATCTGCCTGAAGAGAGCAGGATGGTGTATGCCCCTATGAAAGAGGCCTTGATGACGCGATATGGTTTGACCCCAGAGATGTACAGGCAGAGATTTAGAACCTGTAAGAAGTTAGAGGGTACCACTTGGGTTGAATATGTGTCTTTTTTTGCAGAGCAATGGATCGCTGGGTAAAAGGTAGCAAAGTGGAAACCTTTGAACAACTGTATGATTTGCTTGCGTGGGAGCATTTAGCTAGTAACTGTTTTCCAGAGCTACGCCAGCACCTTATTGATAGCAAGCTAACTAACCCTAGGAAGCTTGCTGAGGAGGCGGACCGCTGGGTGAGCACCCGGGTTCGCAAGGGTCATGTGGGAGACTTCCCCAAAGGTGGGCAGGGTCCGCAGCAGAGAAGTGGGGGGGACAGGGGTAAACAGAGGGAGTTCCAGAGAGAGCCCCAAAGTAATTCCCAAGGGAACCCAGGAGTGGTGTCCCAGTCTCGCACTGAGAAGAAGCCAGTGCCCCCGACAGGTAGGCCTGTTCATAGGGGGCCCCTTACTTGTTTTAAATGTGGTCAAGTGGGCCACCGGTATTATGATCCCCAGTGTCCCCAGAGGGACCTCAATGCACCACCCCGCGCACCCACCCGCCAGCTTGCTAGTGTAGCCCTGGGAGGGGAGGAGATGGGTGCCCCAGGTGGGTGGGATCCCGTAGAATTGACCCTTGTCTCGCTAGGAGACTTTGAGAAGGTCCCTAACCCCACGCTGCCTGATAACACTAAGAAGTACAGGCAGTGGGTGACCATCAATGGCCATAGGGTGGAGGCTCTGAGGGACACCGGAGCAAGTGTGACTGCTGTCAGCTCCCGGTTGGTGTCCCCAGAGCAGGTTGTCCCCCATGCATTCTGCCCAGTAGTGTCAGCAGACAACTCTGAGAGCCAGTGTGAGGTGGCTCAAGTTCCCTTTGAGTGGGGGGGTCTCAGGAACTCTTCAAGTAGCTGTGAGGCCAACCATGCCGGTAGACTGTCTGTTGGGCAACGATTTAGAGAACTTCCCATGGGCTACGGTGGAGAGGAAGTCTCACTTGGAAATGTTGGGTCTGCCTGAGTGGGCGTGCGCGACCACTCGGTCCATGGCAGCCA
Organism: Calotriton arnoldi; assembly: GCA_963921515.1. Taxonomy (NCBI): domain Eukaryota; kingdom Metazoa; phylum Chordata; class Amphibia; order Caudata; family Salamandridae; genus Calotriton; species Calotriton arnoldi. The sequence goes on along the minus strand of CAWUFW010000384.1, from coordinate 1,478,904 downwards.
GTAAGGACGTTCAGAAGGACCTGGAGCCTGAAAGTATGGCCCAGGCCCCTGCCTTAAAGAGACGGGGTAGGGGGCACGGGAAACCGGCCCCCATAGTTCCCGTGGCCCAGGAGGGAGCAGACCTTGAGGGGGATGCCCTGGAGCCTACCAGGGAACAAGTAGCCGAACTGGGGGACCTGCCTGGGCTGACCCATTGGCAGCAGGAAGGAGGGCCCACCAGGGAGGAATTTTGTGAACAGCAGAGAACGTGCCCTTCTCTTGATGGGCTGCTGCGACAGGCTGCGGCCCAGGCAGCAGGTGATCAGTCAGGGTCACATCTGATCTATTGGGAGAATGACCTCCTTTACAGCGAGCCTAAGGTTGCTGAGCCTGGGTCAGCCCATGTGCTGGTGGTACCCGAGTGCTTCAGAGCCTTCCTACTGGTGTTGGCTCATGATGTGCCATTGGCAGGACATCTGGGGCAGACCAAGACCTTCGAGAGGCTGGTCACCCACTTTTATTGGCCCCAGATGCGCAGGAGCTCAGATGCTCACTACAGGACATGTTAAACTTGCCAGGCAAGTGGGAAGAGTGGGGGGAAGATCAAAGCCCCACTCCAGCCCTTTCCAGTTGTCAGGACCCCATTCGAGCGAGTGGGCATTGACATTGTGGGGCCTCTGAACCCCAAGACAGCCATGGGCAACAGGTTCATCCTGGTCTTGGTGGACCATGCCACCCGGTACCCTGAAGCCATCCCACTCCGGACAGTGACGGCCCCCGTGGTGGGACGTGCACTGATGGGGATTTTCTCCCGTGTGGGGTTCCCCAGAGAGGTGGTGTCCGATAGGGGTACTAACTTCATTTCCAAATATATGAAGTCTCTGTGGGTGGAGTGTGGGGTAACTTATAAGTTTACCACCCCTTACCACCCCCAAGGTAATGGCTGGTTGTGAGATTCAACCGGACCCTCAAAGGCATGATTATGGGCCTAGAAGAGTCAATGAGGCGTAAGTGGGACGTCCTCTTGCCATGCCTGTTGTTTGCTTACCGTGAGGTGCCACAGAAGTGCCTAGGGTTCAGACCCTTTGAACTACTCTATGGTCACCCGGTAAGAGGGTCTCTGGGTCTGGTCAAAGAAGGCTGGGAGCAGTCTCCCAGGAAACCTCCCCAGGATGTGTTTAGCTACATGCTGGCCTTCAGGAACCAGACTCGGCATTCCAGAAAGCTTGCTGAGGCAAATCTGGAAGCCAGCCAGGAAGAGATGAAACGTTGGCACGATCAGAATGCCACTCTGATTGAGTTTCAGCCTGGTCAAAAGGTTTGGGTGATGGCCCCAGTGGAGCCCTGTGCACTCCAAGATAAGTGGACCGGACCATTTGAGGTGGTGGAGCGCAAGAGTCCTGTTACCTACTTGGTGGACTTGTGGTCTCCCCGGAACCCCTTGCGGGTCCTGCATGTCAACCGCCTGAATCCCCACTTTGAGAGGTCCGAAGTGGGCATGCTCCTGGCCACAGATGCTGGGATGGAGGAGGAGAGTAAGCCTCTTCCTAACCTCCTGTGTGCAAAGGAGCAAGATGGGTCAGTGGAGGGTGTGGTCCTCTCTGCCACACTGACCCCTGAGCAACAGAGTGATTGTCGCCAACTGTTGGGACAATTCAGTGATCTGTTCTCCCTGGTGCCTAGTGTCACTGATTGGTGTGTCCATGAAGTGGACACTGGGGACAGTCCTCCTGTTAAGCACAAGGGTTACCGAGTGACTGACCGGGTTAGGGCATCCATTAAGGAAGAGGTTTCCAAAATGTTTGCTTTAGGGGTGATTGAGTCCTCTAGCAGCCCTTGGTCCAGCCCAGTGGTCTTGGTACCAAAAGCTGCAGTGCCTGGTGCCACCCCAGAACTTCGGTTCTGCGTGGACTACCGAGGTCTCAATTCAGTCACAAAGACTGACGCGCACCCCATCCCCAGAGCTGATGAGCTCATAGATCGGCTAGGGGCTGCACGGTACCTCAGCACGTTTTATTTGACGTCTGGGTATTGGCAGATCGCCTTGACTGATGGGGCAAAGGAGAGGTCAGCATTCTCCACACTGGATGGGCACTACCAGTTCCGGGTGATGCCCTTTGGGATGAAGAATGCCCCTGCCACCTTTCAGAGGTTGGTCAACAGGGTGTTGGTTGGGCTGGAGGATTTCAGTGCCGCCTACCTGGATGACATTGCAGTGTTTAGTTCCTCATGGGAGGACCACCTGCGCCACCTCTGGGAAGTGTTGATGGCACTGCGAAGGGCAGGCCTCACAATCAAGGCAAGTAAGTGCCAGATTGGGCAGGGTTCTGTGGTGTACTTGGGACACCAAGTTGGGAGCGGCCAGGTGGCGCCCCTACAGCCCAAAATTGAAACCATCCTGGCTTGGGAGCACCCAAAGACCCAGACACAGGTGAGAGCCTTTTTAGGACTCACGGGTTATTACAGGAGGTTTGTCAAGGGGTATGGCAACATTCTTGCACCCTTGACTGAGCTGACTTCTAAGAAGCAGCCAAAGATTGTGAACTGGACTGACACCTGTCAGAAAGCTTTTGACGCCCTGAAGACTTCCATGTGCACAGCGCCTGTACTTCAGGTGTCCAACTTTTCAAAAGAATTTGTTGTCCAGACAGACGCCTCAGAGCATGGTGTGGGGGCTGTTCTGTTACAGATCAATGAGGAGGGCCTAGACCAACCAGTAGCCTTCATTAGTAGGAGGTTACTTCCACGGGAACAGAGGTGGAGTGCAATTGAGCGTGAGGCATTTGCTGTGGTTTGGGCACTGAAGAAGCTAAGGCCATACCTGTTTGGGACTCACTTCCGGGTTCAGATGGACCACAGGCCCCTCAGATGGTTGATGCAGATGAGGGGTGAGAATCCAAAGTTGTTGAGGTGGTCTATTTCCCTACAGGGGATGGACTTTACGGTGGAACACCGCCCGGGTACAGAACACGCCAATGCTGATGGTCTGTCCAGATTTTTCCGCCTTAGTGATGAGAACCCCTAAGTGGGTGGGTAGTTCTCCCCACATTTCAGCTGGAGGGGACACGTGTTAGACCTGGCACCATTGGCGTGGGTCTCCCTTCCATCTTTCGCTTTTTGTCTCCTCTGTGTTTGCTGGTGTTAGATGCTCTGGGCGCTGTGCCACTGCCATTCAGTGCTACAGCGCGAATGCTCCCTATTGTAAATTAACTTGATGAATTGGTATTCCCATAATTGGCTCATTTGATTTACCTGTTAGTCCCGAGTATAGTGCACCGTGCGTGCCCCAGGCTGCTAGACCGAATGCTGCTGGTGGGCCTGCAGCGCTGATTGCGCCACCCACATAAGCAGCGCATAAAGTGTGTCTCAGACCTGCCATCGCAGAGTCTGTGCGCAGTCCAGAACTACCATTCTTTGACTGTAAAGTGAACCCACTTCCCAGTCCCTCAACCTTCCCTTGGCCTCATGTAAGTCATCCCTATGGCAGGGTGCGTTGTATGTGAAAGGTAGGACCTGCCTTGGTCTGTGTGGCATGTCCTGATAGTGAATTACACTCCATTTCGTTTTTCACTATGGCAAGGCGATCCGTTCCCTTAGGCCAGAATGGGCAGTTTTGATTATTGCATCCTATAATCCTAGCTGACCCAAGGAACAGGTTTGGAAAGTCGAATTTAGTATGCCTGAGCTCAGACTATTAAAATACATCTTTTGGTGAGGATTATTTTTATATTCTGCGTTTGAAAATACCACTTCTAGGAAGTAGGTATTTTCTTGCCTAAGTCGTCCAGTTAGCTCTGCTGTTATGTGTATTGGATGTCTGGTCTTGGAAGGTCAGGGCAGGCTGAGCCCGACCTGGGTTGAAGAGCGGAATCTGCAGCTGGAGTATGGGGAGGGGTGACCCTTTGGTCTGAGCAGGGCTGGGCCTGGCAAGGTGAATGATGGCTCCAGCCCCCACTGTGCGTCTGATGGCAGACCCCCTCTTCCTCAAAGGCAGGATGCCGCTTCGTAAATAAAGTGCTCCAGGACCACATCGAACTGGTTCTGGCTGGGTTCAGTGACTTGTGAGTTTTGAGAACAAAGACCTGTTGGGTATAAAGATCTGCGCCGAAACCCCTACAGGGTGTGTTACTTCTGGATGTCAAGACGAACCTCTGTCCGTGTAACGAGAGGAAAAGGACTTTGAAACTTTCATCCATCTTGCTGAAGCAACTACCCAAGGGCCTGATTTGAGCTTGCCTCCTGCTGAAGTCTCAGGGACATTAGACTTCACCCATCAGCCTTCTGAATTCCTATTGAGAGGGGTTCTACTCGCAGGTGAGGCCTCTGTCGAGAATTCCAGAGCCTCTGGGTCTACTGCGGGGAACTCGGGCTGAGAATCATTGCTATCGCTATTGTGGGCCGCTGCAGCTGAGGAGCTGTTGCCGCTGAGAGCCCGCATTTGTCTGTGCTACGAGAATCATCGCTCTCGCTATTGTGGGCCGCTGCAGCTGAGGAGCTGTTGCCGCTGAGAGCCCGCATTTGTCTGTGCTACGAGAATCATCGCTATCGCTATTGTGGGCCACTGCAGCTGAGGAGCTGTTGCCGCTGAGAGCCCGCATTTGTCTGTGCTACGAGAATTATCGCTATCGCTATTGTGGGCCGCTGCAGCTGAGGAGCTGTTGCCGCTGAGAGCCCGCATTTGTCTGTGCTACGAGAATCATCGCTATCGCTATTGTGGGCCGCTGCAGCTGAGGAGCTGTTGCCGCTGAGAGCCCGCATTTGTCTGTGCTACCAGAATCATCGCTATCGCTATTGTGGGCCGCTGCAGCTGAGGAGCTGTTGCCGCTGAGAGCCCGCATTTGTCTGTGCTACGACAAACATCGCTATCGCTATTGTGGGCCGCTGCAGCTGAGGAGCTGTGGCCGCTGAGAGCCCGCCTTTAATCACCGCCTCAGGATCATCGTGAGTGCACGCCGTGGACCGCTGCAGCTGGGATCTGCGGCCGCTGCGAGTCCGCCTGTCATCATCGCAGCTTCCCCCCGAAGCTGCGTGCCATGCCCCTTTAAACCTCAGGTACATTGTGCATCACCGGGTCGCGTAGACCCCGGCCTCGAACTAAGTTCGTTTCACCCGCTTTTGAGTGCTTTATTGCCTTTTCAGTGAACTTATATTTACGTGCATTGTGGCTTGTTGATCGTCTTTGAGCCTTGTGTTAAACTGATATAAAGCTACTCATTTTTCTATAGTTACTGTTGTGGTGACCCTTTGTGGTGTCTTCACTGCGTTATTGTGTATGGTCACGAATGCTTCACACACTGCCTCTGAGATAGGCCTGTCTGCTCATGCTACGTTACCACAGGGTTGAGCAGGGGTTATCAAAGGGTGTAGTCTCCTTACTCTGACTTAGGAAGAAGGGTCCCTTCTTGGACATTGGCGCCAGCCATTGCCAACCAGAGATCCCCATTTCTAACATTGGTGGTCAGCGGTGAGGATCAGGACTTGCATTTGTGATCCACATACAATAACTGGTGTACACTACTAGTGAGTGCAGACCTAAGCGCAACCACATACGTTGTTGATCTTGTTCTATTTTTGATCGTAGTTGCCAGTTATGTCTACAATGGGTAAGCCAGCATCCAATGCTTCGGAGGATCTCACCTTTGAGGAAGAGAGGTTAGAAACCTACACTGCCAAACAGCTAAAATCTTTTTGCAAGCGATTCACCGTCCCTATTGCAGGCCTCTCTAGGAAGGAGGAGTACCAGAAGGCGCTAAAGGCCTGGTGGGAGGCGAGGGAGTCCTCCGGGAATGGGGGAGAGCCTGGGGACGGGGGTGAGAATGCCGGAGGGCAGCAGGATGACGAAGTGGATTTAGTGGGAGGTAAAGCACTTTCCAGTCCAGGTACTAGCGTGTCCTCAAAGGGCCTGTCTCCAGAAGAGATGGAGGACAGGGAGAGAGATAGGAGGCATAGTTTGGAGATGGACAAATTAGAAGGTCAGAAAGACCTAGAGAGTAAAAAGTTGGATATTGAGAATAACCGGTTGGCATTTGAACTTGAGAAAATGAAACTGGAGCATGAGAGAGTATTGAGGGAGCTGGAGATCAAGGCTAAGAGTTTAGAGATCTCCCCTCTGGTGGCAGCATACCTTTAGTACCTACCGAGAGTAGAGTTTATATACCCAAGGATGTCATCAAGGATTTCCATAAGAGTGAGGATATTGGGCAATGGTTTGCCGCCTGCGAGATAGCAATGGTGTCCCACCGGGTCCCTGAGAAGGATTGGGGAGCGGGGTTGTGGGGACGCTTTGTGAGTGATGGGAGGGATACCCTGTTGGATCTGCCTGAAGAGAGCAGGATGGTGTATGCCCCTATGAAAGAGGCCTTGATGACGCGATATGGTTTGACCCCAGAGATGTACAGGCAGAGATTTAGAACCTGTAAGAAGTTAGAGGGTACCACTTGGGTTGAATATGTGTCTTTTTTTGCAGAGCAATGGATCGCTGGGTAAAAGGTAGCAAAGTGGAAACCTTTGAACAACTGTATGATTTGCTTGCGTGGGAGCATTTAGCTAGTAACTGTTTTCCAGAGCTACGCCAGCACCTTATTGATAGCAAGCTAACTAACCCTAGGAAGCTTGCTGAGGAGGCGGATCGCTGGGTGAGCACCCGGGTTCGCAAGGGTCATGTGGGAGACCGCCAAAGGTGGGAAGGGTCCCCAGCAGAGAAGTGGGGGGGACAGGGGTAAACAGAGGGAGTTCCAGAGAGGGCCCCAAAGTAATTCCCAAGGGAACCCAGGAGTGGTGTCCCAGTCTCCCCCTGAGAAGAAGCCAGTGCCCCCGACAGGTAGGCCTGTTCATAGGGGGCCCCTTACTTGTTTTAAATGTGGTCAAGTGGGCCACCGGTATTATGATCCCCAGTGTCCCCAGAGGGACCTCAATGCACCACCCCGCTCACCCACCCGCCAGCTTGCTAGTGTAACCCTGGGAGGGGAGGAGATGGGTGCCCCAGGTGGGTGGGATCCCGTGGAATTGACCCTTGTCTCGCTAGGAGACTTTGAGAAGGTCCCTAACCCCATGCTGCCTGATAACACTAAGAAGTACAGGCAGTGGGTGACCATCAATGGCCATAGGGTGGAGGCTCTGAGGGACACCGGAGCAAGTGTGACTGCTGTCAGCTCCCGGTTGGTGTCCCCAGAGCAGGTTGTCCCCCATGCATTCTGCCCAGTAGTGTCAGCAGACAACTCTGAGAGCCAGTGTGAGGTGGTTCAAGTTCCCTTTGAGTGGGGGGGGGTCTCAGGAACTCTTCAAGTAGCTGTGAGGCCAACCATGCCGGTAGACTGTCTGTTGGGCAACGATTTAGAGAACTCCCTGTGGGCTACGGTGGAGAGGAAGTCTCACTTGGAAATGTTGGGTCTGCCTGAGTGGGCGTGCGCGACCACTCGGTCCATGGCAGCCAGTAAGGACGTTCAGAAGGACCTGGAGCCTGAAAGTATGGCCCAGGCCCCTGCCTTAAAGAGAAGGGGTAGGGGGTATGGCCCAGGAGGGAGCAGACCTTGAGGGGGATGCCCTGGAGCCTACCAGGGAACAAGTAGCCGAACTGGGGGACCTGCCTGGGCTGACCCATTGGCAGCAGGAAGGAGGGCCCACCAGGGAGGAATTTTGTGAACAGCAGAGAACGTGCCCTTCTCTTGAGGGGCTGCGGCGACAGGCTGCGGCCCAGGCAGCAGGTGATCAGTCAGGGTCACATCTGATCTATTGGGAGAATGACCTCCTTTACAGCGAGCCTAAGGTTGCTGAGCCTGGGTCAGCCCGTGTGCTGGTGGTACCCCAGTGCTTCAGAGCCTTCCTACTGGGGTTGGCTCATGATGTGCCATTGGCAGGACATCTGGGGCAGACCAAGACCTTCGAGAGGCTGGTCACCCACTTTTATTGGCCCCAGATGCGCAGGAGCTCAGATGCTCACTACAGGACATGTGAAACTTGCCAGGCAAGTGGGAAGAGTGGGGGGAAGATCAAAGCCCCACTCCAGCCCTTTCCAGTTGTCAGTACCCCATTCGAGCGAGTGGGCATTGACATTGTGGGGCCTCTGGACCCCAAGACAGCCATGGGCAACAGGTTCATCCTGGTCTTGGTGGACCATGCCACCCGGTACCCTGAAGCCATCCCACTCCGGACAGTGACAGCCCCCGTGGTGGGACGTGCACTGATGGGGATTTTCTCCCGTGTGGGGTTCCCCAGAGAGGTGGTGTCCAATAGGGGTACTAACTTAATTTCCAAATATATGAAGTCTCTGTGGGAGGAGTGTGGGGTAACTTATAAGTTTACCACCCCCAAGGTAATGGGCTGGTTGAGAGATTCAACTGGACCCTCAAAGGCATGATTATGGGCCTCGAAGAGTCCATGAGGCGTAAGTGGGACGTCCTCTTGCCATGCCTGTTGTTTGCTTACCGTGAGGTGCCACAGAAGTCCCTAGGGTTCAGCCCCTTTGAACTACTCTATGGTCACCCGGTAAGAGGGCCTCTGGGTCTGGTCAAGGAAGGCTGGGAGCAGTCTCCCAGGAAACCTCCCCAGGATGTGTTTAGCTACATGCTGGCCTTCAGGAACCAGAGTCGGCATTTCGGAAAGCTTGCTGAGGCAAATCTGGAAGCCAGCCAGGAAGAGATGAAACGTTGGCACGATTAGAATGCCACTCTGATTGAGTTTCAGCCTGGTCAAAAGGTTTGGGTCATGGCCCCAGTGGAGCCCTGTGCACTCCAAGATAAGTGGACCGGACCATTTGAGGTGGTGGAGCGCAAGAGTCCTGTTACCTACTTGGTGGACTTGCGGTCTCCCCGGAACCCCTTGCGGGTCCTGCATGTCAACCGCCTGAAGCCCCACTTTGAGAGGTCCGAAGTAGGCATGCTCCTGGCCACAGATGCTGGGATGGAGGAGGAGAGTGAGCCTCTTCCTAACCTCCTGTGTGCAAAGGAGCAAGATGGGTCAGTGGAGGGTGTGGTCCTCTCCGCCACACTGACCCCTGAGCAACAGAGTGATTGTCGCCAACTGTTGGGACAATTCAGTGATCTGTTCTCCCTGGTGCCTAGTGTCACTGATTGGTGTGTCCATGAAGTGGACACTGGGGACAGTCCTCCTGTTAAGCACAAGGCTTACCGAGTGACTGACCGGGTTAGGGCATCCATTAAGGAAGAGGTTTCCAAAATGTTTGCTTTAGGGGTGATTGAGTCCTCTAGCAGCCCTTGGTCCAGCCCAGTGGTCTTGGTACCAAAAGCTGCAGCGCCTGGTGCCACCCCAGAACTTTGGTTCTGCGTGGACTACCGAGGTCTCAATTCAGTCACAAAGACTGACGCGCACCCCATCCCCAGAGCTGATGAGCTCATAGATCGGCTAGGGGCTGCACGGTACCTCAGCACGTTTGATTTGACATCTGGGTATTGGCAGATCGCCTTGACTGATGGGGCAAAGGAGAGGTCAGCATTCTCCACACCGGATGGGCACTACCAGTTCCGGGTGATGCCCTTCGGGATGAAGAATGCCCCTGCCACCTTTCAGAGGTTGGTCAACAGGGTGTTGGTTGGGCTGGAGGATTTCAGTGCCGCCTACCTGGATGACATTGCAGTGTTTAGTTCCTCATGGGAGGACCACCTGCGCCACCTCTGGGAAGTGTTGATGGCACTGCGAAGGGCAGGCCTCACAATCAAGGCAAGTAAGTGCCAGTTTGGGCAGGGTTCTGTGGTGTACTTGGGACACCAGGTTGGGAGCGGCCAGGTGGCGCCCCTACAGCCCAAAATTGAAACCATCCTGGCTTGGGAGCCCCCAAAGACCCAGACACAGGTGAGAGCCTTTTTAGGACTCACGGGTTATTACAGGAGGTTTGTCAAGGGGTATGGCAACATTGTTGCACCCTTGACTGAGCTGACTTCTAAGAAGCAGCCAAAGATTGTGAACTGGACTGACACCTGTCAGAAAGCTTTTGACGCCCTGAAGACTGCCATGTGCACAGCGCCTGTACTTCAGGCGCCCAACTTTTCAAAAGAATTTCTTGTCCAGACAGATGCCTCAGAGCATGGTGTGGGGGCTGTTCTGTTACAGATCAATGAGGAGGGCCTAGACCAACCAGTAGCCTTCATTAGTAGGAGGTTACTTCCACGGGAACAGAGGTGGAGTGCAATTGAGCGTGAGGCATTTGCTGTGGTTTGGGCACTGAAGAAGCTAAGGCCATACCTGTTTGGGACTCACTTCCGGGTTCAGATGGACCACAGGCCCCTCAGATGGTTGATGCAGATGAGGGGTGAGAATCCAAAGTTGTTGAGGTGGTCTATTTCCCTACAGGGGATGGACTTTACGGTGGAACACCGCCCGGGTACAGAACACGCCAATGCTGATGGTCTGTCCAGATTTTTCCGCCTTAGTGATGAGAACCCCTAAGTGGGTGGGTAGTTCTCCCCACATTTCAGCTGGAGGGGACACGTGTTAGACCTGGCACCATTGGCGTGGGTCTCCCTTCCATCTTTCGCTTTTTGTCTCCTCTGTGTTTGCTGGTGTTAGATGCTCTGGGTGCTGTGCCACTGCCATTCAGTGCTACAGCGCGAATGCTCCCTATTGTAAATTAACTTGATGAATTGGTATTCCCATAATTGGCTCATTTGATTTACCTGTTAGTCCCGAGTATAGTGCACCGTGCGTGCCCCAGGCTGGTAGACCGAATGCTGCTGGTGGCCCTGCAGCGCTGATTGCGCCACCCACATAAGCAGCGCGTAAAGTGTGTCTCAGACCTGCCATCGCAGAGTCTGTGCGCAGTCCAGAACTGCCATTCTTTGACTGTAAAGTGAACCCACTTCCCAGTCCCTCAACCTTCCCTTGGTCTCATGTAAGTCATCCCTATGGCAGGGTGCGTTGTATGTGAAAGGTAGGACCTGCCTTGGTCTGTGTGGCATGTTCTGATAGTGAATTACACTCCATTTCGTTTTTCACTATGGCAAGGCGATGGGTTCCCTTAGGCCAGAATGGGCAGTTTTGATTATTACATCTTATAATCCTAGCTGACCCAAGGAACAGGTTTGGAAAGTCGAATTTAGTATGCCTGAGCTCAGAATATTAAAATACATCTTTTGGTGAGGATTATTTTTATATTCTGCGTTTGAAAATACCACTTCTAGGAAGTAGGTATTTTCTTGCCTAAGTCGTCCAGTGTGCTCTGCTGTTATGTGTATTGGATGTCTGGTCTTGGAGGGTCAGGGCAGGCTGAGCCCGACCTGGGTTGAAGAGCGGAATCTGCAGCTGGAGTATGGGGAGGGGTGACCCTTTGGTCTGAGCAGGGCTGGGCCTGGCAAGGTGAATGATGGCTCCAGCCCCCACTGTGCGTCTGATGGCAGACCCCCTCTTCCTCAAAGGCAGGATGCCGCCTCATAAATAAAGTGCTCCAGGACCACATCGAACTGGTTCTGGCTGGGTTCAGTGACTTGTGAGTTTTGAGAACAAAGACATGTGGGGTATAAAGATCTGCGCCGAAACCCCTACAGGGTGTGTTACTTCTGGATGTCAAGACGAACCTCTGTCCGTGTAACGAGAGGAAAAGGACTTTGAAACTTTCATCCATCTTGCTGAAGCAACAACCCAAGGGCCTGATTTGAGCTTGCCTCCTGCTGAAGTCTCAGGGACATTAGACTTCACCCATCAGCCTTCTGAATTCCTATTGAGAGGGGTTCTACTCGCAGGTGAGGCCTCTGTTGAGAATTCCAGAGCCTCTGCGTCTACTGCGGGGAACTCGGGCTGAGAATCATTGCTATCGCTATTGTGGGCCACTGCAGCTGAGGAGCTGTTGCCGCTGAGAGCCCGCATTTGTCTGTGCTACGAGAATCATCGCTCTCGCTATTGTGGGCCGCTGCAGCTGAGGAGCTGTTGCCGCTGAGAGCCCGCATTTGTCTGTGCTACGAGAATCATCGCTATCGCTATTGTGGGCCGCTGCAGCTGAGGAGCTGTTGCCGCTGAGAGCCCGCATTTGTCTGTGCTACGAGAATTATCGCTATCGCTATTGTGGGCCGCTGCAGCTGAGGAGCTGTTGCCGCTGAGAGCCCGCATTTGTCTGTGCTACGAGAATCATCGCTATCGCTATTGTGGGCTGCTGCAGCTGAGCCTTGTGTTAAACTGATATAAAGCTACTCATTTTTCTATAGTTACTGGTGTGGTGTCCCTTTGTGGTGTCTTCACTACGTTATTGTGTATGGTCACGAATGCTTCACACACTGCCTCTGAGATAGGCCTGTCTGCTCGTGCTACGTTACCACAGGGTTGAGCAGGGGTTATCAAAGGGTGTAGCCCCCTTACTCTGACTTAGGAAGAAGGGTCCCTTCTTGGACTATGGCGCCAGCCATTGCCAACCAGAGATCCCCATTTCTAATATATATATATATATATATATATATATATATATATATATATATATATATATATATATATATATATATATATATATATATATATATATATATATTGTATATATATACATATATACATATATGCACATATACATATATATATATACTTATATACAAATATATGCACACATATATATATATATACATATATACATATATACACATATACATATATATATATACTTATATACAAATATATGCACACATATATATATATATATATATATACATATATACACATATACATATGTATATATATATACTTATATACAAATATATGCACATATATATATATTCACTGAAAAAACCATAGGTTTCAGGCACGTTATAGTTAGAAATTAGCATTTAAAAAACCTTAGAAATTCACTGAAAAAACCATAGGTTTCAGGGGCGTTATAGTTAGTTGGACATTTCACTCGTACAAAACCATAGAAATTCCCCCGTTATAGTTAGTTCGGCTAACTATAACTCGCGCGCCCGAAATGCACTGCTGATGACGTCACATATTACATCACTCATGACATGGTCAGTGACATCACTCATGACATCACTGATGACATCTCAAATGACATCACTGATGACATCATCCAGTGAATGTGTGTTTTTCTGAAAATTAAATATGTTTTATATATGTATATTTCAAGGTCGATGGAAGAAAAAATGGGTATATGTGTCTAAATGGATGATTTGTTTTTGTAAAATTGATTGTATAACTGACTAAGTGTATCTTAGTGAATACATGGGTTAGTGAGTAATGTTTAAATATGAAAATATCTGTATCAGTCTCTCACTTTGTGTATAAGCGGCTGCATGGGTTGGTGAGTAGCTACATGAGTGTCTATATGGGTTATTAGTTGGTTTTTTAAGTATCAGTATGAGTGTCTGAGTGTCTGTATGGTTCGGTGGGGGTATTACTTAGTGCATAGATGCATGAACGAGTGACTCACTGTTTGTATGTGTTGAAGACAGCATGTGTGCAGGACTGTATAGGTGGATGAGTATGTGTATGGGTGTGTTAGTGAGTGAATGACTGTCTCAATAGTGTCTTTATGAGTAACTACATATGTTTTAAACTAGTATATGTGAGTATTGGTGTATATAAGTGAGTATATGTGAGAGTGAGAGATTGGAAGAGTTCCTGTACAAATAAGTAGGTGTTTCTATAAGTGATTGTTTAAGAGAGTAAGTATGTGTAAGTTTCTGTAGAAGTAAGTGTGGTAGTGTGTGTATAACTGTATATGCAAGTAAATGGATGTTTGATACTTTGTTTGCATGTGTGACTATGTGTGTGAGTAACTCTATGGATGAGTGGCGGTGTGTAACAGGATGTATAGGTGTATGAGTACATATGATGAGTGAGTACATGTATGAGTTACTGTATAGGGACTGTTGGTGAATGAGTGGATGTGTGTGTAGATCTTGGAATTACTGAATAGGTGTGTTGTAACTGGTATTGGTATGTCCATTGTTTTGAAAATGTTAGTTTGTATTTTTGAGTGTGTGTATCAAAGGTTATATTAGGGTGAGAGGAGGTCTGCCACTCTATCACAAGGATGATGTCATCAGTGATGTCATTTGAGATGCCATCAGTGATGTCATGAGTGATGTCACTGACCATGTCATGAGTGATGTAATATGTGACGTCATCAGCAGTACATTGCGAGTGCATGCGAGTTATAGTTAGCTGAACTAACTATAACGGGGGAATTTCTATGGTTTTGTACGAGTGAAATGTCCAACTAACTATAACGCCCCTGAAACCTATGGTTTTTTCAGTGAATTTCTAAGGTTTTTTAAATGCTAATTTCTAACTATAACGTGCCGGAAACCTATGGTTTTTTCAGTGAATAGATATATAGATATATATAGATATATATATTTATTTATTAACCACAGTCCTTGTAATGCCACATCCTCAGCAACAAAACAGGTACGGACCACAGCGTGGAGTATCAGTGCAGTGCCTTTATTGCAAAAATAAATGCATCAAGAAAGTAAAGCAGCAAGTGCCCAGCCTGACGCGTTTCGACCGCGTTTCCACGGTCTTGATCACATGACGCGCTGGACCAGTTAGAATCATTATATAGTGCAACAACCAATAGAATTCCTGATCTAACCACATACGTACAGCAATAGACATGAACAACATACTATATGGGCACCAACACTACATATATGAGTGTTAAAGCCTGGGGTCTATTGTAAACACGGAAATAAAGCAAAATTGCTTTTCACAATTCCATAAATATATATATATATATATATTCACTGAAAAAACCATAGGTTTTAGGGACAGTTATAGTTAGTTGGACATTTCACTCGTACAAAACCATAGAAATTCCCCCGTTATAGTTAGTTCAGCTAACTATAACTCGCGCCCGCAATGCACTGCTGATGACGTCACATATTACATCACTCATGACATGGTCAGTGACATCACTGATGACATCATCCAGTGACTGTGTGTTTCTGTAAAGTTTAAATATGTTTAATATATTTAGGGAAAGGTGTATTGAAGAATGAGTGGGTGTATAAGTGTCTGAATGGATGATTTAGTATGTGAGTGACTGACTCTACAAGTGAGTGATTAAATGTATCTTACTGAATGCATGGGTTAGTGACTAAACTGTGTGAATGTCTGTATCCGTCTGTCTGTTGGTTTGTAAGCGGCTGCATGGCTTTCTGAATAGCTACATGAGTGTCTACATGGGTTATTGATTGATTGTCTGAGTATCTGTATGGGTGCCTGAGTGTTTGTGTGGGTGGGGTGTGTGTGACTCTGTGCATAGATGTGTGAGTTGGTGATTCACTGGGTGCATGGTTTCAAGAGTGCATCTGTGATGGACTGTATGGGTGGGTGAGTGTGTGTATGGGTGTGTTAGTGATTGAATGTATATCTCAGTGGTACATGTGTGAGTAACTACATATGTGCAAGGCAGTATATATGTGTGTTGGAGTATATAAATGGCTATAAGTGAGAGTGTGTGATTGTGAGAGTGGCTGTATGGATGAGTGTGTACTTGTATCAGTGATTGTATAAGAGCGTAAGAATGTGCTAGTATTTGTATGAGTAAGTGAGCTGGTGTGTGTATAACTGTATAGGTGAGTAAATGGGTGTGTGATTAAGTTTTTTGCATGACTGACTAGGTGTGTGAGTACCTCTATGGATGAGTGGCGGTGTGTGAGTGTTTATATAGGTGTATGAGTGCATATGATAGTCCTGTACTGAGTGACTAAGTATGAGTGACTGTACGGGTGAGTGAGTGGATGTGTGTGTAGACCTAAGAATCAGTGAGTGGGTATGTAGTTTTTGGTGTTGGAGTGTCTATGGTTTTGAGAATGGCAGTCTGTAATTTAGAGTGGGTGTATCAAAAGTTCTATTAGGGTGTGAGAAGATGCATGAAATTATCACATGGATGATGTCATCAGTGATGTCATTTGAGATGTCATCAGTGATGTCATCAGTGATGTCACTGACCATGTCATGAGTGATGTAATATGTGACGTCATCAGCAGTGCATTGCGGGGCGCGAGTTATAGTTAGCTGAACTAACTATAACGGGGGAATTTCTATGGTTTTGTACGAGTGAAATGTCCAACTAACTATAACTGTCCCTAAAACCTATGGTTTTTTCAGTGAATTTCAAAGGTTTTTTAAATGCTAATTTCTAACTATAACGTGTCTGAAACCTATGGTTTTTTCAGTGAATTTCAAAGGTTTTTTAAATGCTAATTTCTAACTATAACGTGCCTGAAACCTATGATTTTTTAAGTGAATTTCAAAGGTTTTTTTAAATGCTAGTTTCTAACTATGCCTACAGAGGTAGGACATGTGAAGAAAGAAGAAAAACGCACAGAAAGAAGCAAAAGATGTGCAGAAAGAACCAACAGAGGAGCAGAAAGAGGCCTTGTTGCAAAATCATCCTGTGCCCACAACTTTTTCAGACGGGTACTGGTGGTAACTGACTCTGACTAACCAGAGCCAGTGCTATGCTAAAAGACACTTAGAATACAGTGAAAACACCTACATACACTAGGGAACACAATGCGTTGGGGTACCACTGTGATTAGCATGACCTCCTCTGCAAGTCCCTAGTACATAATAGGGCAGGGGGATTAAAACTACCTCTTAAAACGCGCTACAGGGCGCGTTTGCACAGTGGTGAAGGGAGGGGGCCTGAGGTGACGTGTGCAAACGCACCCCGTGGCGCGTTTTAAGTTGCGGGATTAAGTCCCTTGAATTCTGAGGGTCCCTGGGGCCCAACTAGCCCCCAGGTACCTACAGTTAGGACCACAGAGCTGAGTTGCAGAGAGGCGTCCCGAGGCCACGCACCTTTTTTCACCTCTCTGCAACGCAACTCTGTTGTGCTTACTGAAGGTACCTGGTGGGCTAGTTGGCTCCCAGGGTCCCTCAGGATTCAAAGGGAATTAATTCCCCAACTTAAAACGCACCACAGGGCGTGTTTGCGCACATGTCACCTGAGGCCCCGCCCCTCCCTTCACCACTGTGCAAACGCGCCCCGTGGTGCGTTTTAAGTTGGGGGATTAGGTCACCTTGAATCCTGAGGGTCCCTGGGGCCCAACTAGCCCACTAGGTACTTCCAGTAAGCACCACAGGCCTGCGTTGCAACGCCTGTAACAAATTGTGCAGTTGTGTTTAGGTAGTGAAGAGGGTCGTGCTGGGGGTAGTGTTTTAGGGTTTAGGGTAGTGCAGTGGTGTTTGTGTAGTGTAGGGGGTCATGCTGGGGGTAGATTTAGGGTTTAGGGTAGTGCAGTGGTGTTTGGGTAGTGTAGGGAGTCGTGCTGGGGGAGTGTTTTAGGGTTTAGGGTAGTGCAGTGGTGTTTGGGTAGTGTAGGGGGTCGTGCTGGGGGTAGTGTTTTAGGGTAGTGCAGTGGTGTTTGGGTAGTGTAGGGGGTCGTGCTGGGGGTAGTGATTTAGGGTAGTGCAGTGGTGTTTGGGTAATGTAGGGGGTACTGCTGGGGGTAGTGTTTTAGGGTTTAGGGTAGTGCAGTGGTGTTTGGGTAGTGTAGGGGTACTGCTGGGGGTAGTTTTTAGGGTTTAGGGTAGTGCAGTGGTGTTTGGGTAGTGTAGTGGTTCATGCTGGGGGTAGTTTTTAGGGTTTAGGGTAGTGCAGTGGTGTTTGTGTAGTGTAGGGGGTAGTGTTTTAGGGTTTAGGGTAGTGCAGTGGTGTTTGTGTAGTGTAGGAGGTCGTGTTTTAGGGTTTAGGGTAGTGCAGTGGTCTTTGGGTAGTGTAGGGAGTCGTGCGGGGGTAGTGTTTTAGGGTTTAGGGTAGTGTAGGGGGTCATGCGGGGTAGTGTTTTAGGGATTAGGGTAGTGCATTGGTGTTTGGGTAGTGTAGGGGGTCATGCGGGGGGTAGTGTTTTAGGGTTTAGGGCAGTGCAGTGGTGTTTGGGTAGTGTAGGGGGTCGTGCTGGGGGAGTGTTTTAGGGTTTAGGGCAGTACAGTAGTGTTCGGGTAGTGTAGGGGGTCGTGCTGGGGGAGTGTTTTAGGGTTTAGGGCAGTGCAGTGGTGTTCGGGTAGTGTAGGGGGTTGTGCTGGGGGGAGTGTTTGAGGGTTTAGGGCAGTGCAGTCGTGTTCGGGTAGTGTAGGGGGTTGTGCTGGGGGTAGTATTTTAGGGTTTAGGGTAGTGCAGTGGTGTTCGGGTAGTGTAGGGGGTCATGCTGGGGGTAGTGTTCTAGGGTTTAGGGCAGTGCAGTGGTGTTTGGGCAGTATAGGGGGTAATGCTGGGGGTAGTGTTTTAGGGTTTAGGGCAGTGCAGTGGTGTTCGGGCAGTGTAGGGGGTCATGCTGGGGTGGTGTTTCAGGGTCTAGGGCAGTGCAGTGGTGTTCGGGCAGTGTAGGGGGTCGTGCAGGGGGTGGTGTTTCAGGGTTTAGGGCAGTGGTGTTTGGGCAGTGTAGGGGGTCGTGCTGGGGGTGGTGTTTCAGGGTTTGGGGCAGTGCAGTGGAGTTCGAGCAGTAAAGGGGGTCGTGCTGGGGGTGGTGTTTCAGGGTTTAGGGCAGTGCAGTGGTGTTCGGGCAGTGTAGGGGGCGGTGCAGGGGGTGGTGTTTCAGGGTTTAGGGCAGTGCAGTGGTGTTCGGGCAGTGTAGGGGGCGGTGCAGGGGGTGGTGTTTCAGGGTTTAGGGCAGTGCAGTGGTGTTCGGGCAGTGTAGGGGGTCGTGCTGGGGCTGGTGTTTCAGGGTTTAGGGCAGTACAGTGGTGTTCAGGCAGTGTAGGGGGTCGTGCTGGGACTGGTGTTTCAGGGTTTAGGGCAGTGCAGTGGTGTTCGGGCAGTGTAGGGGGTTGTGCTGGGGCTGGTGTTTCAGGGTTTAGGGCAGTGCAGTGGTGTTCGGGCAGTGTAGGTGGTCGTGCTGGGGCTGGTGTTTCAGGGTTTAGGGCAGTGCAGTGGTGTTCGGGCAGTGTAGGGGGTCTTGCTGGGGCTGGTGTTTCAGAGTCTAGGGCAGTGCAGTGGTGTTCGGGCAGTGTAGGGGGTCTTGCTGGGGCTGGTGTTTCAGGGTTTAGGACAGTGCAGTGGTGTTCGGGCAGTGTAGGGGGTCGTGCTGGGGGTGGTGTTTCAGAGTTTAGGGCAGTGTAGTGGTGTTCGGGCAGTGTAGGGGGTCGTGCTGGGGCTAGTGTTTCAGGATTTAGGGCAGAGCAATGGTGTTCAGGCAGTGTAGGGGGTTTTGCTGGAGGTGGTGTTTCAGGGTTTAGGGCAGTGCAGTGGTGTTCGTGCAGTGTAGGGGGTGGTGTTTCAGGGTTTAGGGCAGTGCAGTGGTGTTTGGGCAGTGTAGGGGGTCGTGCAGGGGGTGGTGTTTCAGGGTTTAGGGCAGTGCAGTGGTGTTCGGGCAGTGTAGGGGTCGTGCTGGGGCTGGTGTTTCAGTGTTTAGGGCAGTGCAGTGGTGTTCTGGCAGTGTAGGGGGTCTTGCTGGGGGTGGTGTTTCAGGGTTTAGGGCAGTGGTGTTCGGGCAGTGTAGGGGGTCTTGCTGGGGGTGATGTTTCAGGGTTTAGGGCAGTGCAGTGGTGTTCGGGCAGTGTAGGGGGTCTTGCTGGGGGTAGTGTTTCAGGGTTTAGGGCAGTGCAGTGGTGTTCGTGCAGTGTAGGGGGTCGTGCTGGGGATGGTGTTTCAGGGTTTAGGGCAGTGCAGTAGTGTTCGGGCAGTGTAGGGGGTCGTGCAGGGGGTGGTGTTTCAGGGTTTAGGGCAGTGCAGTGGTGTTCGGGCAGTGTAGGGGGTCGTGCTGGGGGTGGTGTTTCAGGGTTTAGGGCAGTGCAGTGGTGTTCGGGCAGTGTAGGGGGTCATGCTAGGGGTGGTGTTTCAGGGTTTAGGGCAGTGGTGTTCGGGCAGTGTAGGGGTCTTGCTGGGAGTGATGTTTCAGGGTTTAGGGCAGTGCAGTGGTGTTCGGGCAGTGTAGGAGGTCTTGCTGGGGGTAGTGTTTCAGGGTTTAGGGCAGTGCAGTGGTGTTCGGGCAGTGTAGGGGCGTGCTGGGGGTGGTGTTTCAGGGTTTAGGGCAGTGCAGTGGTGTGCGGGCAGTGTAGGGGGTCGTGAAGGGGGTGGTGTTTCAGGGTTTAGGGCAGTGCAGTGGTGTTCGGGCAGTGTAGGGGGTCGTGAAGGGGTGGTGTTTCAGGGTTTAGGGCAGTGCAGTGGTGTTCGGGCAGTGTAGGGGGTCATGCTAGGGTTGGTGTTTCAGGGTTTAGGGCAGTGCAGTGGTGTTCAGGCAGTGTAGGGGGTCGTGCAGGGGCTGGTGTTTCAGGGTTTAGGGCAGTGCAGTGGTGTTCGGGCAGTGTAGGGGGTCGTGATGGGGGTAGTGTTTTAGGGTTTAGGGTAGTGCAGTGGTGCTTGTGTAGTGTAGGGGGTCGTGCTGGGGCTGGTGTTTCATGGTTTAGGGCAGTGCAGTGGTGTTCGGGCAGTGTAGGGGGTCGTGCTGGCGGTGGTGTTTCAGGGTTTAGGGCAGTGCAGTGGTGTTCGTGCAGTGTAGGGGGTCATGCTGGGGGTGGTGTTTCAGGGTTCAGGGCAGTGCAGTGGTGTTCGGGCAGTGTAGGGGGTCTTGCTGGGGGTGGTGTTTCAGGGTTTAGGGCAGTGGTGTTCGGGCAGTGTAGGGGGTCTTGCTGGGGGTAGTGTTTAGGGGTTTAGGGCAGTGCAGTGGTGTTCGTGCAGTGTAGGGGGTCGTGCTGGGGGTGGTGTTTCAGGGTTTAGGGCAGTGCAGTTGTGTTTGGGCAGTGTAGGGGATTGTGCAGGGGGTGGTGTTTCAGGGTTTAGGGCAGTGCAGTGGTGTTCGGGCAGTGTAGGGGGTCTTGCTGGGGGTGGTGTTTCAGGGTTTAGGGCAGTGGTGTTCGGGCAGTGTAGGGGTCTTGCTGGGGGTGATGTTTCAGGGTTTAGGGCAGTGCAGTGGTGTTCGGGCAGTGTAGGGGGTCTTGCTGGGGGTAGTGTTTCAGTGTTTAGGGCAGTGCAGTGGTGTTTGGGCAGTGTAGGGGGTCGTGAAGGGGGTGGTGTTTCAGGGTTTAGGGGAGTGCAGTGGTGTTCGGGCAGTGTAGGGGGTCATGCTAGGGTTGGTGTTTCAGGGTTTAGGGCAGTGCAGTGGTGTTCAGGCAGTGTAGGGGGTCGTGCAGGGGCTGGTGTTTCAGGGTTTAGGGCAGTGCAGTGGTGTTCGGGCAGTGTAGGGGGTCGTGATGGGGGTAGTGTTTTAGGGTTTAGGGTAGTGCAGTGGTGCTTGTGTAGTGTAGGGGTCATGCTGGGGGTAGTGTTTTAGGGTTTAGGGTAGTGCAGTGGTGTTTGTGTAGTGTAGGGGTCATGTTTTAGGGTAGTGCAGTGGTGTTTGGGTAGTGTAGGGGTCGTGCTGGGGGTAGTGTTTTAGGATTTAGGTTAGTGCAGTGGTGTTTGGGTAGTGTAGGGGTCTTGCTGGGGGTAGTGTTTTAGGGTTTAAGGTAGTGCAGTGGTGTTTGTGTAGTGTAGGGGGTCGTGCTGGGGGTAGTGTTTTAGGGTTTAGCGTAGTGCAGTGGTGCTTGTGTAGTGTAGGGGGTCATGCTGGGGGTAGTGTTTTAGGGTTTAGGGTAGTGCAGTGGTGCTTGTGTAGTGTAGGGGGTCATGTTTTAGGGTAGTGCAGTGGTGTTTGGGTAGTGTAGGGGGTCGTGCTGGGGGTAGTGTTTTAGGATTTAGGTTAGTGCAGTGGTGTTGGGGTAGTGTTTTAGGGTTTAGGGTAGTGCAGTGGTGTTTGTGTAGTGTAGGGGGTCATGCTGGGGGTAGTGTTTTATGGTTTAGGATAGTGCAGTGGTGCTTGTGTAGTGTAGGGGGTCGTGCTGGGGGTAGTGTTTTAGGGTTTAGGGTAGTGCAGTGGTGTTTTTGTAGTGTAGGGGGTCATGTTTTAAGATGCAACGCTCCAATACCTGACCAGTCTGCACTACATAAAACTGCAAAAAACTAAAAATAAAAAGTGTTTTTCACACTTTTGTCATTGGGCTATATGTGGGCTACATCTGGGTAATATTTGTGCTACATTTGGGCTCTTTTTTCACTGGTGGCCATCTTGGAAGACTTCTTTGTTATGAAGTTTCCTAATTTCCTCATTTACTGCAGTCTCCTCAGTAGGAAATGCTTTCAGTTTTTTACTTTGATTCCATCAAGAAGGCATTCAGATGTGTCACACATTTGCCATAAATTCAGAATGTTAGCACTCTAGTTGTTCATTAGATCACTGTAGTAAAGCTACTGCTCACCAAGGAGTTAACTGGAAGTCTACTGCTGGTATTGAAAGTGATTGTTTCAGTCTGCATGTCAGAATTTTCTAATGAAATAGAAGAGGATTTGAGATCTCACTTAAAACATGCACTACATTTTCTTTTTGCAGCACTAACCATAATTTCTATGGCAAAATGAACCCCCTCATTTTGTTCCTTTTTAAATTAAATGTTTTAAGTGTTACCAGTTTATTCCAATCAAGATGGCTTCAGGTGTGCCATACTTTTGTCATAAGTAAGGCTGTTAGCACTCTAGTTGTTCTTTAGAACACTCTGGGAAGCTGCAGTAGAACACAAAGGCATCAACTGACAGGCTGCTCCTGTTGAAATATAACAGGAAGATATTTGAGATCTCACTTAAAACATGTCCTAATTTTTCTTTCTACAGCACTAACCATAATTTCTATGGCAAAATGAACCCCCTCATTTTGTTCCTTTTAAATTAAATGTTTTAAGTGTTACCAGTTTATTCCAATCAAGATGGCTTCAGGTGTGCCATACTTTTGTCATAAGTAAGACTGTTAGCACTCTAGTTGTTCTTTAGAACACTCTGGGAAGCTGCAGTAGAACACAAAGGCATCAACTGACAGGCTGCTCCTGTTGAAATATAACAGGAAGATATTTGAGATCACACTTGAAACATGTCCTAATTTTTCTTTCCAGAGCACTAACCATAATTTCTATGACAAGATGAACCCCATCATTTTGTTCCTTTTTAAATTAAATGTTTTAAGTGTTACCAGTTTATTCCAATCAAGATGGCTTCAGGTGTGCCATACTTTTGTCATAAGTAAGGCTGTTAGCACTCTAGTTGTTCTTTAGAACACTCTGGGAAGCTGCAGTAGAACACAAAGGAATCAACTGACAGTCTCTGCCCTTGTTGGATGTACATGTTTTACTGAGAATGTCAGACTTCATTCTCACATGACTGAGAAAGATAATGTGAATTTACAGAAAATATGCTCTCATTTTAGCTTCTGGAGCACCTTCCAAAACTGTATGGGACAAGCATGTGAAAATAGTTTTCTCTCAAACATGATTCATGATATCCCAGCAGAAGGTTTTTCACAGGGTAAAATCACCTTAGAACACACCACAATTCCTGAAATTAGTATGGTACCATCAACAAATGAATTCTAATGTAACTAAAGTCTGTTATCACCCTTTATAGTTCTCCTTTTGGTAACCCTCAAAATCTTTGATTCACTACAATGCATTTCAATGGGGTACTATCATTTATATTGGTCCCAAGTAAGGCTGGGCGTAGTTCGCGAAGTAGTGCTTCGCGAAGCTACGCAAAGTGCAGTTCGCACCACGCGAGCTTCGCGTAGCACTACGCGAACTGCGTAGTGCACTGTTCGCAATGATTGCACAGTGCCGGATGCTTGTCCGCACTGTGCAATCATTGAAAACGGCAACTTGCACAGTGCGAGCTGTCTTTTACTGCCGCTCGAGTAGATTTTTACTCGAGCGTCAGCTTTCTCAACGCGGACTGGTAGTTTCTCATCGCGAGCGGTCGCGAGCATACGCGACCACTCGCAATGAGAAACCTGACCTCCCCGCGTTGAGAATCTCGCCGGGAGGTTTATTTTCCACGCTCGCGATCGGCAACTTGATGTTGCTGATCGCGAACGAGGAAAAAGTCTCGCCGGGATGTCATTTTGCTTGCTCACAGTCGCCAACTTGACGTTGAGGACCGCGAGCAAGCAAAAAATGACCGCGGCACTACGCTACGCGTGTTTGCACTGTGCTACGTGCAATTCGCGTTGTGCGAAGTAGCGCAAGCTTCGCAAACTACGCGAGCGTAGCGTAGCACTTCGCCCAGGGTTAGTCCCAAGATGGCTGCCAGCAATTCCAGGATGAAGTGCTGACAGCCAATCAGATCTCACGATGACATGTGTGGTTAGGCTCCGCCCAGATATATATGTGTTTTTACTTTTGATTTTCTCAGCAACTACTGAACGGATTTACACCATTTAACAAAAAGGGTTCTTTCTGAACCAAGAACTACCTCTTTGCCAAATTTGGTGTAATTCCGTTCAGCAGTTCGGGCTGTAGCCGTGCAGGCCCTCAGATGGTTGATGCAGATGAGGGCTGAGAATCCAAAGTTGTTGAGATGGTCTATTTCCCTACAGGGGATGGACTTTACGGTGGAACACTGCCCGGGTACAGAACACGCCAATGCTGATGGTCTGTCCAGATTTTTCCGCCTTAGTGATGAGAACCCCCAAGTGGGTGGGCAGTTCTCCCCACATTTCAGCTGGAGGGGACACGTGTTAGACCTGGCACCATTGGCGTGGGTCTCCCTTCCATCTTTCGCTTTTTGTCTCCTCTGTGTTTGCTGGTGTTAGATGCTCTGGGCGCTGTGCCACTGCCATTCAGTGCTACAGCGCGAATGCTCCCTATTGTAAATTAACTGGATGAATTGGTATTCCCATAATTGGCTCATTTGATTTACCTGTTAGTCCCGAGTATAGTGCACCGTGCGTGCCCCAGGCTGGTAGACCGAATGCTGCTGGTGGCCCTGCAGCGCTGATTGCGCCACCCACATAAGCAGCGCGTAAAGTGTGTCTCAGACCTGCCATCGCAGAGTCTGTGCGCAGTCCAGAACTGCCATTCTTTGACTGTAAAGTGAACCCACTTCCCAGCCCCTCAACCTTCGCTTGGCCTCATGTAAGTCATCCCTATGGCAGGGTGCGTTGTATGTGAAAGGTAGGACCTGCCTTGGTCTGTGTGGCATGTTCTGATAGTGAATTACACTCCATTTAGTTTTTCACTATGGCAAGGCGATCCGTTCCCTTAGGCCAGAATGGGCAGTTTTGATTATTACATCTTATAATCCTAGCTGACCCAAGGAACAGGTTTGGAAAGTCGAATTTAGTATGCCTGAGCTCAGAATATTAAAATACATCTTTTGGTGAGGATTATTTTTATATTCTGTGTTTGAAAATACCACTTCTAGGAAGTAGGTATTTTCTTGCCTAAGTCGTCCAGTGTGCTCTGCTGTTATGTGTATTGGATGTCTGGTCTTGGAGGGTCAGGGCAGGCTGAGCCCGACCTGGGTTGAAGAGCGGAATCTGCAGCTGGAGTGGGGAGGGGTGACCCTTTGGTCTGAGCAGGGCTGGGCCTGGCAAGGTGAATGATGGCTCCAGCCCCCACTGTGCGTCTGATGGCAGACCCCCTCTTCCTCAAAGGCAGGATGCCGCCTCATAAATAAAGTGCTCCAGGACCACATCGAACTGGTTCTGGCTGGGTTCAGTGACTTGTGACTTTTGAGAACAAAGACATGTGGGGTATAAAGATCTGCGCCGAAACCCCTACAGGGTGTGTTACTTCTGGATGTCAAGACGAACCTCTGTCCGTGTAACGAGAGGAAAAGGACTTTGAAACTTTCATCCATCTTGCTGAAGCAACTACCCAAGGGCCTGATTTGAGCTTGCCTCCTGCTGAAGTCTCAGGGACATTAGACTTCACCCATCAGCCTTCTGAATTCCTATTGAGAGGGGTTCTACTCGCAGGTGAGGCCTCTGTTGAGAATTCCAGAGCCTCTGGGTCTACTGCGGGGAACGCGGGCTGAGAATCATTGCTATCGCTATTGTGGGCCACTGCAGCTGAGGAGCTGTTGCCGCTGAGAGCCCGCATTTGTCTGTGCTACGAGAATCATCGCTCTCGCTATTGTGGGCCGCTGCAGCTGAGGAGCTGTTGCCGCTGAGAGCCCGCATTTGTCTGTGCTACGAGAATCATCGCTATCGCTATTGTGGGCCGCTGCAGCTGAGGAGCTGTTGCCGCTGAGAGCCCGCATTTGTCTGTGCTACGAGAATTATCGCTATCGCTATTGTGGGCCGCTGCAGCTGAGGAGCTGTTGCCGCTGAGAGCCCGCATTTGTCTGTGCTACGAGAATCATCGCTATCGCTATTGTGGGCTGCTGCAGCTGAGCCTTGTGTTAAACTGATATAAAGCTACTCATTTTTCTATAGTTACTGGTGTGGTGTCCCTTTGTGGTGTCTTCACTGCGTTATTGTGTATGGTCACGAATGCTTCACACACTGCCTCTGAGATAGGCCTGTCTGCTCGTGCTACTTTACCACAGGGTTGAGCAGGGGTTATCAAAGGGTGTAGCCCCCTTACTCTGACTTAGGAAGAAGGGTCCCTTCTTGGACATTGGCGCCAGCCATTGCCAACCAGAGATCCCCATTTCTAATATATATATATTTGTATATATATACATATATACACATATACATATATATATATATACTTATATACAAATATATGCACACATATATATATATATATATACATATATACATATATACACATATACATATGTATATATATATACTTATATACATATATATGGCGTTATGCTGGGCACTTGCCACTTATCTTTGATGCACTGATATCACCGAATAAAAGCACTTTTTTCTAAGGATTTGCCCCGTGTGGTCCGTACCTACTGTGCTGCTGTGAAGTTGGCGCTTTAAGGACTTTTGGTTTTCCATGTATATATATATATATATATATATATATATATACACATATATATATATTACCTATATTACCTAGTTATAGTTTGGACCATGTTTCCATAGGAAAGCATTTTTTGATGTGCTTATAACTTTGGCGTCGTTTGACGAATCTTTACGAAATTTTCCCAAAAGTTCCTCTTTTCAGGTCAGCTGCTATCCTAAAAGTTTGGGGGATTCGTCAAGGGGGCTAAGAAAAAGGGGGTCCCAAAACGTGTTTTCTCCATGCAATTTCCATAGGAAGCTTTAGACAAGGCTACAGGTCAAACTGCTGAACGGAATTACGCCAAATTTGGCACAGAGAAAGGTCTTGGTCCAGAAAGCACGCTTTTGTTTAAATCGGGTAAATCCGTTTAGTAGTTTTAGAGAAATATCAAATTTTCCAGATATCGATATTTAAGAATTCTGACATCTGATTGGCTGAAGCGTTACCAGCACGAGCTTGCGGCTGATTGGCTGCGAACTGTTGAAACTAGGAAGTGTTGGCAGCCATTTTGTGATTCAGTCCGTCAGCTCACAACTCTCCCTCTACAAGGCATCAGGTCCGTAGTTCTACCTCTGCGAGGCAACACTAAAAATATACCGCAGCTCTGTCTGTGCGAGATACCCCTTTCACGGTCCTTCTCCCCACATCACCAGCTCGCGGCTATGTCTTTAGAAGCGAGTCCGTCGGCTCGCAGCTCTGCGACTGCGAGCTGTGAGCCATTTTGTGACTCAGTCCGTCAGCTCTCATCTCTCCCTCTAAAAGGCATCGGATCCGTAATTCTACCTCTGCGAGGCAATACTGAAATTATCCCGCAGGTCTGTCTGTGCGAGATATTCCTTTTACGCTCCCTCTCCCCACATCATCAGCTTGCGGCTATGCCTTTAGAAGCCAGTACGTCGGCTTGCAGCTCTGTGTCTGCGAGCCGTGGGGCCCGCAGCTCTACCTCTGTGAGCCACCTCGTTAGCTCGTAGCTGTGTCTGTGCTAGCAGGCCCGTCGGCCCGTTACTCTCCCTCTGCGAGTTAGCCCGTCGGGTTGCAGCACGGAGGGCTCGCAGCTGTATCTCTGCGAGCCAGCCCGTTAACTGATAGCTGTGTGTCTGCTAGCAGGCCTGTTGGCCCGTTGGTCTCCCTCTGCGAGTCAGGCCACAGCTCTCCCTCTGCGAGCTGGTACGGTGCTGTGCTTTTGCGAGCCAATGGCTCATAGGTCTCCCTCTGCAAGCTGAGCCCACAGGCCGCAGCTCTTCCTCTGCGAGCCTGCCCGACAGCCCGCAGGTGTCCCTTTGCTAGCCGAATCGCAGCTGACACTCTGCGAGCCGAAATTGGGAATATAAGGCAGCTCTAAAAAAAGCTCTTCTGTTTATTAGTTGGAGCTACATGTAAGTGTGAATGCACAGCTTCATGTTAATCAGGAAAATTCGGTTTCCCTCATCTGTGAAGTGTACTCCATCACTTCTGTAGATATCAGCGATATCAAAACGTATGTTGTTGTTGTAAATCGACCCCATTCTATGGTCTCTGAGGTATGCAGACACAGCTTTGTTGACATTCTTCCTAGATTTTTCAATCTTATGACAAAATTGGTTTGACCATTTCCACTTCTGTCTTCGGCATATATTGGAATATACAAAGACAGTTTGAGGCAAAAGTAACAGCAATTGTCCAAAG
This sequence comes from Calotriton arnoldi, assembly GCA_963921515.1. Classification (NCBI taxonomy): domain Eukaryota; kingdom Metazoa; phylum Chordata; class Amphibia; order Caudata; family Salamandridae; genus Calotriton; species Calotriton arnoldi. The sequence continues at coordinate 1,450,611 of CAWUFW010000384.1, read as the reverse complement.
GTGTCCTTCATAAGCATTTCCAAACCTACCCAGTCAATGTGCCTAGGTCGTTACCATCACAGTGCACAATCATGAGATCAGGGTGTTGGAGATGCAAACAGGTTTTAACCAAAGGGAGCAATTGGTGCCACTTCAATCCTCTCTGTGCAAACCATTTAATGTACACATTTTGTAAACCTAGGTCTAAGTCAATACGTCTCTGTTCTGCATACCTCTTGCACCAGAAAACATAGCTATGTCCTACAATCCACACTAGCATTTTGAAGGTATGGCTAAAAGATATGGATAAATGTCTGTAGCTCATGCAGTCCGTTCGTAGAATAAGAGATATGTTTAAACATGGAGAACTACTTTTTTTTTACATACAAAACATTAACAGATTGGGAGATGAAGTGTATTGTGTCCTAAAAAGTAGGGTGTATATTAGTTTTGATGAAAAGCATCTTTGTGATTGGTTAATAAAAAAGCAGTTTATACGTGGAGTACATATTATAGGATGAAATTTGCTCAGCTCAACCACACCTGCTAATTGTATTTAGAAGGTGCAGTTCAAACTTGAAAGAATGGTGAACATTTGACCTCCACGTGCCGTTAAATGTTGGAGAAAATGTTGCAAAAAAAATTATCGGTAGGTTTAAAAAAATGATGAACTTTTAACCTGCACGTGTCGTAGAATGTTCTAGAAAGTGTTGATACAATACCTTGAACTTTTCACCTGTATGTGTCCTTAACAAAACAGTTTATATGGAAAGTTAAAAAATAAGCAATAAAGAGAGGTTTTGCAATCTAAAAAAAATAAGGAACTATTCTGATTTGTTCTTTACATGGATTTATGTGTGGAGCAACAGGGAAATTGTGCCATTACTGGTTCCATTCTTGATGAAAGCGGTGCATTACATGTACTGTGTGACAAGAAAAGAATTGCATGCGTTTGTGACATTTGAAATCTGCATACCAACTAGGAAGGTAAATTAGAAATTAAGAAGGTGTGTTATGTGCGGGGGTGTATCCCTTTGGCAAGCTCCGCCTCTGTGAGCCAGACATTGTTTTTGCATAGGTGCTGGACGACATCTGATGCAGCCCCATCACCTACGCAGTCTGATGTGTCAGGGGCACACAGCCATGCAGCCATCACCCCGCCACACACACCGGACACAGAACCCATATGAGGGGAGTTTTGTACCACATTGCCTTCTTTGCTGATGTTCTGTGATTGATATGTGTGTGGGCTGCATTGTGGGGGAATTGCCTGTGCACGGATGGCGATGCACACACACATGTTGGTATGTGGAGCCAGGTGCCCGTGCGGCCTTGCGCTGCTTGTGCTATCTCACTCCGTCTCTCTCCCTCGCTCTCTCCCGCCCTGTCATAGCAAACTTGTGAAAGTGATGGGTGCGCGGCTCTCAGCGCGGCACTCGAGTACTTCTTAAGTCTTTCAAACACCGAGGGGTATATTCTCAAGGACATATCGCCGAGTTAACGGCACTTTATCGCAACCAAAATGGTGATAAATTTAACGCACCATTCACAAGCTGGAGCAAACAGCCCATATCACCAGTTTACCAGCGATAGCAGCCTCAAAAAGCATTGTCACGGATGAGTCCGGCAAATATTGCTAATGAGATGTAGAGTAGGCGTTCTCGTGCAAAAAGCAGCGAACACATCACTTCGCAAGTGTCTCAACCTCCAGCAAGATCGTCGAAGAGAGTACAAAACAGGCGATAAGGTGCGTTAGTAGCAGAAAGTTTACACCTGCTCTGAGCTGGTGTAAAGTCGGACTACAACCTGCAATATGAAAGGGAGCCCACCCAGAGCCATACGTGAATGACAACAGATGCAATGGAGCCAACGATCATGCAGCTCGGACACCCAACACTGCTCCGACACCCCCGCCACCAGCCCCTTGTCCGCCATCCCCCCTCAACTCCCCCCACACACAAACAAATGTGACAGCAACGTTAGGAAATCTGGAAAGTAACAAATTGGCTGATGTCGCACAATTATAGTAAAGAAGATGCATGTGAGGTTGGACAAATAAGAATCTCAGTCATCTATGGATTTACATATAAAACATTTTATTTAAACAAAACAACAAAATAAAAGTAGGTACAGGTATGGCGTGTCATCCCTCGACAATTTGTGAATCACAGCCTGCAAGACAAAAAGAAAGATAAGATTGTGCGTCATGCGTCCATGAAAGGAGAGAGAGAGAGAAAGAGAGAAAGAGAGAAAGAGGGAGAGAGAGGAAGAGACAGAGAAAGAAAGAGTGAGACAGAGAGGAAGACAGAGAAAGAGAGAAAGAGTGAGAGAGAGAGGAAGAGATAGAGAAAGAGAGAAAGAGTGAGATACAAGGAAGTGAGAGAGAAAGAGAGAAACAGTGTGAGAGAGAGGTAGAGAGAGAGAGAAAGAGTGAGATAGAGAGGAAGAGAGAGAGAAAGAAAGAATGAGAGAGAGAGGAAGAGACATAGTAAGAGAGAAAGAGTGTGAGAGAGAGAAAGGAAGAGATACAGAGTGAGAGAGAGAGAAAGAGTGTGAGTGACAGAAAGGAAGAGATGGAGAGGGAACGTGAGTGTTGACACTGTGGAGAAAATCCTTACAGCTCACCTTTCTGCCACCGGTGTGTCTCCAACCACGTGCCGGGACATAGTGGAGTCTTCAAGTTTAGTCATCTGAAACATAGTATAGAATCAGTAATGGCAGAGTACATACAACTGCACACGCCTAATTCTCTGTTTCACCCCTGCGCACCCAGGCTGCTGCACCCCATCGATTCCCGCCACCCAGAGGTGTCTGCCCGCCTCTGCGCACCTAGGCTGCTGTATCCCATCCACTCCCACTGCCCAGAGGTGTCTGCCCGCTGCTGTGCACCCAGGCTGGTGCACCCCATCCAGTCCCACTGCCCGGAGGTGACTGCCCGTTCCTACGCACCCAGAGTGCTGCATCCCATCCACTCCCACTGCCTAGAGGTGTCTGCCTGCTCCTGTTCACCCAGGCTGCTGCACCCCATCCACTTCCACTGCTCAGAGGTGTCTGCCCGCTCTTGTGCACCCAGGGTGCTGCACACTATCCACTCGCACCGCCCAGAGGTGACTGCTCACTGCTGCGGAAACAAGGCTCTCTGCTCACCTTCCGCCACCGGCGTGTGTCTAAGAGGGTCCACCACGTGCTGAAGCAACCTCCTCAGGCGCAAGTTGCGTACACACGGTCAAGCCGAGCTCACAATTCAGAGCGGGTGTTGATTGCAGGATGGCCACGCATCATCGCAGGCTGCACACGCGCTCAGCTCTGGTGGCACTAACTCAGTGGAACTGAAGTCATCGCCTCGTGGCAGGAGGTCCGTGTCGGGGGGGGTCGTCAATCTGTGAATCACAGCCTGCTAGACAAAAAGCAAGATAAGATTGTGCGTCATGCATCCATCAAAGGAGAGAGAGAGAGGAAGAGAGAGAGAAAGAAAGAAAGAGTGAGAGGTAGACAGAGAGAAAGAAAGAAAGAGAGAGAGAGAGAGGAAGAGAGAAACAGTGAGAGAGAGGAAGAGAGAAAGAAAGAGAGAAACAGTGTGAGAAAGAGGAAGAGAGAAACAGAGGAAGAGTGAGAGAGAGAGAAAGAGAGAGAGAGGTAGAGAGAGAGAAAGAAAAAAACAGTGTGAGAGAGAGATAGAGTGAGAGAGAGAGGAAGGGAGAGAGAAAGAGTGTGAGGGAGAGAAAGGAAGAGATGGAGAGGGACAGTGAGTGCCGACACTGTGGACAAAACCCTCACAGCTCACCTTTCCGTCACCAGTGTGTCTCTAACCACGTGCCGGGACATAGTGGAGTCTTCAAGTTTAGTCATCTGAAACATAGTATAGAATCAGTAATGGCAGAGTACATACAACTGCACACGCCTAATTCTCTGTCCCACCTTTGTGCATCCAGGCTGCTGCACCCCAACCACTTCCACTGCCCAGAGGTGTCTGCTCGCCGCTGCGCACCCAGGCTGCTGCACCCCATCCACTTCCACTGCCCAGAGGTGTCTGCCCGCTGCTGCGCACCCAGGCTGCTTCACCCCATCCACTCCCAGTGCCCAGAGGTGACTGTCCGCCGCTGCGCACCCAGGCTGATGCACCCCATCCACTCCCACTGCCCGCAGGTGACTGCCCGCTGCTGCGCTAACAAGCCTCTCTGCTCACCTTTCGCAACCTGCGTGTAGAAAAGAGGGCCTACCACGTGCCGCTGCAAGCCCCAAGCCCTGGGCCCGCGGACACCGCACCCTGCATGTCATGCAGCCCCGCTCCACAGGCCACCAGATCTCACATTTGGTGCTGGGTCTTGATTTCGCCATGGCAGAGGACATACCAGTGCACCGGGCTTTTCATCGCAGGCTGCACACCCGCTCAGCCCTTGCGGTGCCACTAACTCTGTGACCAGCGAGGCGACGCCACGTAGAAGTAGGCCTGCACTGTCTGATGGCTCAGGCCTACACTGCGGTCCAGCAGGGCACACGAAACCTGAGCTGTCCAGACCGCCGGGACGGGCCATCACCGCAGGCTGCACACCCGCTCAGCAGTTACGGTACCCGTACCTCAGTGGACCGAAAGTCACCGTCCCGTGCCGGTGTGCCTGTGCCGGCCGCAGTGTATCCAGTGCGAGCAACTCTGAAATGGCGTCGAGCACGTGCGCCCGGTCTTTTTTATTGGCAGGGTCACGTGTCTTGTGACGCGTGTGCTGGATGGGTGTGGTGTGGGTGTATACTAGCCATGAGGGAGTGGCTGTGGCGTACTGACAACTAGGGTGTGACCAGCAGATCACTGCAATGAAAATCTGGGCCATGTAGCACTGTTGTCCTTCCCTGTAAGCGTAAGCGGAGTGGGCTGGCCTGGCGTATGCCAGTCCTGCGTGAGGCTGTGAAGAATGACTCCGGAGCTATGGGCGTGGCTCCGTCCTGGGCTGTATGAGGAATCAACTGATGCGGGTGTCCCTGTTGTAGTGCGGCCGTCACCCGGGTCGCAAGCGCCAATGTGTCACTCTGTGAGCCAAGTCCCACAACATGGCCAACATGGAAGGTACGGGGAATCACTGACCCTATATACATCCATAGTTCCACACATGAAAGATGGTGGACATGACACATCTGTGTGGATATGAATGTTTATTGCACATTCAGTGGATTGTTGCAGCTGTAGCAATACAGGGCCATGGAAAATTTAAGTTTCAGTTTTTGGCACATGGAGGGCAGCCAATTAGAGCCAAGCTTGTGTTCGGGGTTAGGCTGCGCCAACATATGTACTTATAGAATTACTCCGCCAATCCCCAAGCACTTATAAATTCACTATACACTCTCCTTGCAGTACTCTAATGATCCAGTCTCTACGTACATACTTGTACAATGACCGAGAGAAAGTTACATAACCGAAGTTTTCCCCACTGCCAGAGGTAACATGGTTGCATACGCTGTCCACAGCACAATGTAATGTGGTAGGGCCCAGGAGCGGCATCTTGCATACATAATGAACACACGGACACAGATAGATAGTGGAACTGGGTACGGGCACGTGCGCTCGACTCATTTTTATTACCAGGGTCACATGTCCAGTGACGTCTGTGCTGGATGCGTGTGGGGTGAGTGTAAGCCAGCCCTCCGGGAATGGTTGGTGCTGGCAACAAGTACAACAGTAATCATTGGATCAGACACATAGATTCAATCATAAAGGGTCAATGATTTGTGCTGCACTAAGGTAGGGGCAACAGATGTGAAATAATACACACAAGATTGTATCGTAAAGGGTCCATGACTTGTGGTACAATGAGGTAGGGGCAGCAGATGTGAAATTATACACAAAACATTGTATCATAAAGGGTCCATGAGTTGTGCTGCACTGAGATAGGGGCATCAGAAACATTCAGTGTGTGCGCAGCCAGCGATGATGCGTGGTGCGGGCGAGCCGCACTGGGAGCAATGTCTGTTGCCTACTGGACTGAGTCATCTGCAATCGCGACTCAATGTGAATTGTGAGCCCTGCTATCCGCAGTGTAGATCGAAGGCAGTAGTCAGCACAGACATCGAAGAATGCTTTTAGTCACTTCCTGTTTACAAAATTCGAGGACATAGAGTACAATTCTGTCTGCAATAAATAAATCAAGACTGAATTCAAATTGTGAGCTCTGCTAACCGCAGTGTAGGTGTATGGAACAAAAGATGAAACATTTATGGAATACATATGTAGGTTTCAGGGACATTATAGTTGTTGCCTACTGGACTCTGAAATTAATGAATGAAGACTGAATTTGAATTGTGAGCCCTGCTGAGCACAGTGTAGGCCGGAGGCAGCGGTCAGGAAGGGCCTACAGCCATGTGGCGTTGACTTGAGCTGCATACAGTTAGTGGTAGGTGTGGTGCTCAGCGTGTGCGCAGCCAGCGATGATGCAATGTATCTTGCCTACTGGACTGCGTCATCTGCAATCGCGACTCGATCTGAATTGTGAGCCCTGCTGACCGCAGTGTAGGCTGGAGGCAGTGGTCAGGAAGAGTCCACAGCCACGTGGCGTTCACTTGAGCTGCATAGAGTTAGTGGTAGGTGTGGCACTCAGCATGTGCGCAGCCAGTGATGATGCAATGTGTCTTGCCTACTGGACTGCGTCATCTGCAATCGCGACTCGATCTGAATTGTGAGCCCTGCTGACCGCAGTGTAGATCGAAGGCAGTAGTCAGCACAGACATCAAGGAATGCTTTTTGTCACTTCCTCTTGACAAAATTCGAGGACATAGAGTACAATTCTGTCTGCAATTAATAAATCAAGACTGAATTCAAATTGTGAGCTCTGCTGTCCGCAGTGTAGACTGCCATTCAGTGTTCCTTTGGACTTGCAAGATGAAGTTCGTCATTGTACTAAAGCTATAACTGATATAAAACAAGTTCTTGAAGCAAGGATACTAAAAGGATATTATGTAGGTTTTAGGGACGTAATACTTAGTTGCCTACTGGACTCTGCAATTAATGAATCAAGAGTCAATTTTAAATGTGAGCCCTGATGACCGCAGTGTAGGCCGGAGGCAGCGGTCAGCAAGGGCCCACAGCCACGTGGCGTTGAGTTGAGCTGTACAGTTAGTGTCACCTGAAGCAACCAGTGTGTGTGGAGCCTGCGATGATGCGTGGTCCGGGCGGGCCGCACTGGTAGCAATGTCTTTTGCCTAATGAATTCTGTCTTAATAAGTCCACGTGGCGTTGACTTGTGGTGCACTGGGTTAGTGGCACCTGAAGCACTCAGCGTGTGCGCAGCCTGCAATGATGCGTGGTCCGGCCGGGCCACACTGGTAGCAATGTCTTTTGTCTAATGAATTCTGCCTTAATAAGGCTACGTGGCGATGACTTGTGGTGCACTGAGTTAGTGGCACCTGAAGCACTCAGCGTGTGTGCAGCCTGCGATGATGCGTGGTCCGGGCGGGCCGCACTGGGAGCAATGTCTCTTGCCTACTGGACTGCGTCATCTGCAATCGGGACTCGATCTGAATTGTGAGTTCTGCTGTCCGCAGTGTAGATCGAAGGCAGTAGTCTGTACAGACATAAATCTGTGGTGCTCTGCTGCTGGGTTCGCAGAGGGCCTGTGTCGAGGAGGCCGGCGGTCATGGCGGAGGCCTCGTGGCAGGGTGAGGGCTGCCGCCCTGGCAGACGCTTTGGCCTTCCCACAAGTGAACCACGCCCAGAGCCCCAGCCTATTTATTCATACTCCTACGCTGGAGTGGGGTACGTAGGACCAGCCCACTCCGCTTCCGCTTCCAGGGGGGGACAACACAGCTACATGACCGAGATATTCCCCACTGCCTGAGGTAACTTGGTTGCGTCTATTGTCCACAACACTACAAGCACCAGCAGTATATGTCCACATGGAGAGGTTTGTGCTCTGCATAGTGAGGTCTGTCCACCACATCACCGCTACACTTGGTATTGTGTGCATTTTTATTGATGGGTGACTTGCGTCCTTCACACATACTTGGTTGCCACATCTCCCAACATTCAGCTATTGTGTGGCTGAGGGACCATGCCGTTTTTGGAGGGTCCGCTGTCCTGTTCTGCGCTGCCTCGGTGGTAGTAGGGAGGGGGTGGTCCGGGGGGAGGTCCTGAGGGTGATGGCAGTGGGTGTTGTGGCCTTCTTGGGTGTCGGAGCTGCATGGTCAGTAGCTCTATGATATGTGTTGGTCTTTAGATGTGGTTATGGGCTGGGCTCCCTTTCACACTGTAGGTAGTTGTCCTGCTTTACACCAGTAAAAGGCAGATGTTAAATTCTTACTGCTAACGCAGCGTATCGCCTGTTTTTGGATCGCACCCCAGATTTGGCATCTCGTTGAAAATATCGGGAAGTGGTGTTTTCGTGTTATTTTTGCACGGGAACGCCAACTCTGCATATTATTAGCGTTAGTTGTCACTCTCATTTGTGGCGAATTTTTTTGCGGAAGCTATTGTTGGAAAACTGGCGATATCGGCTGTTTTTACTAGGTTGAGAATGGAATGATAATTTAAAATCACTGAAAAAAGCATAGGTTTAATGAACATTATAATTAGAAATTAGCATTTAAAAAACGTTTGAAATTCACTGAAAAAACCATAGGTTTCAGGCACGTTATAGTTAGAAATTAGCATTTAAAAAACCTTTGAAATTCACTCAAAAAACCATAGGTTTCAGGGACGTTATAGTTAGGTGGACATTTCACTCGTACAAAACCATAGAAATTCCACTGTTATAGTTAGTTCAGTTAACTATAACTCGCGCCCCGCAATGCACTGCTCATGACGTCACATATTACATCATTCATGACATGGTCAGTGACATCACTGATGACATCACTGATGACATCTCAAATGACATCACTGATGACATCACTGATGACATCATCCACGTGATAATCTGATGCACCTCATCACACCCTAATATAACCTTTAATACACCCACTGTAAAATACACACTACCATTTTCGAAACCATCCACACACCAATACCAGTTACTACATACTCACTCACTGATTCCTAGGTCTGCACACACATCCACTCATTCACCTATACAATCACTTATACATGCAGTCACTTATCAATACAACACTATCATATGCACTCATACACCTATTCAGACACTCACACACCGCCACTCATCCATGGAGTTACTCACACACCTAGTCAGTCATGCAAAGAATCAATCACACTCCCATTTACTCACCTAAACAGTTATACACACACCACCTCACTAATTCATACAGACAGTAACGCATAGTTACTCTCTTATGTAATCACTGAAACAAGTACAGACTCATCCATACATGCCACTCTCACAATCACTCAGTCTCACATACAGTTATTTATATACACCCTCACTCACATATACTTCCTTTTACATATGTAGTTACTCACATATGTACCACTGAGACATCCATTCACTCACCAACACACCCATACACACACTTACCCACCCATACAGCCCTTCACAGATGCACTCTTGAACCCATACACCCAGTGAATCACCTACTCACACATCTATGCACAGAGTCACACACCTCCAACCCACTCACACACACACTCAGTCCCCCATACAAATACTCAAGCAAACAATAAATAACCCATATAGACACTAATGTAGCTACTGACCAACCCATGTAGCAGCTTACACAACAACAGACAGACTGATACAGACATTCACACAGTTTAGTCACTAACCCATGCATTCAGTAAGACATGTTTAATCAGTCACTTATACAATCAGTTACATACCTCCTAAATCCTCCATCCAGACACTTATACACCAACTCATTCTTCAATACACCTTGCCATATATATAAAACATATTTAAACTTTACAGAAACACACAGTCACTGGATGATGTCATCAGTGATGTCATCAGTGATGTCACTGACCATGCCATGAATGATGTAATATGTGACGTCATGAGCAGTGCATTATGGGGCGCGAGTTATAGTTAACTGAACTAACTATAACGGTGGAATTTCTATGGTTTTGTACGAGTGAAATGTCCACCTAACTATAACGTCCCTGAAACCTATGGTTTTTTCAGTGAATTTCAAAGGTTTTTTAAATGCTAATTTCTAACTATAATGTGCCTGAAACCTATGGTTTTTTCAGTGAATATATATATATATATATACACATATATATATATATATATATATATATATATATATATATATATATATATATATATATATATATATATATATATATATATATTTGCACAACAGTAGCCCCTCCCGGAATCCCAGACCCATGAGGGGTGGAATGCCAAGCCGGCAGAGTGCACCCGCAACAACCACAACGTCAGAACCGTTCCAATAAAGACGCTCAGTCGGGACACGAGGCAGGTAGAACACCTTCATGACGCTTTTCGACCGGCTAGCAGTCTTGCTCACATGATACAATTCCCAACATGGGGGTGTACATAAATGAACAGTGACATAAACAAGGACACACTGCATCAAATGTCAAAGAAAGTGCTACAAATGCGGCTGCCAACTTGTAGTATTACGAGTGCTTATAAAAAGCATTGCAGGACATTGAACACGTTAATTAAATGAAAACAAAAATGAATGGAGCAAAATGGAAGGAAAAGAAAATGAAATGAAAACATAACGGCGAATCAAATATATACGTTATAATTCATAGCAGACATATTGTCAAACAAAAGATACTGTCCGATGCAGAATGTAATCTTAGCCGCACCAATGGCACAGTAATCAAGTACACAAATTAGTATTGGTTGCAAGGTGTGCATGATTCACCGTGAAAATGAACACACATAATAATAGTATGGGCAAAAGTATTCTTGTGTAATGACAGTGTGTAGGTACATAATGCAATGTTTTATACATGAAGGAAAAATAACATTCCTGGAGTTGCTCTAATAGGAACTCGAGAACCCCGATGTGGGGAAAATCCAACATGGGATACCAGGGAGTCATACGTCACAACTAGAAAAAGTGTCTGTATGAAAGGCACGTGGACCCTTCACACGTCCAGGTCCAACAAAATAGAAGTGGCTCTAAGGGCTCCTCTAGTCACAATGCTCTAAGGTGTGTGGCATGTGAGACATGTGTGATGTCAAGATCAAAATGGAGTGTCAGTGCCCTGAAAAAAGGACCAAAATAAGACAAAGTAACATAAAGTGTGACACTACCTGGTCAGGGTGAAAAAATAAATATAAAAAATAGTTGAATAAATGGAAGCTTCTCTGCATAACGCGTACGAAGGGAGAGTGGACAAGTACCCTATGACAGACTGGGCCTTATAATCCGACCGATATGAACAATAACACAGGACACCAGGATCCCTAACAATCTTGCCCAAATGGGGAGTGCCAGACATATGTCGATTTGCCATAAAGGGTAACCCCAGGTATCATGGGAAACCCAAATAAAGACAAATCTCTGGGAGTGGATTGGAAGACAACGGAGTGCCTATTGCAGCACACGGAGAGTGGCAGACTATGATGCATTATTCAATTGCAAATAAACAATGTGTGTAAATAAAAAAAGAAAAAGAAAAAAATATTATCGGTGACATGCATTAACACCGCCAACAGTGAAGATGAAGAAAAGGGTAGAGGAACCCGTCCGGCTGTCTCCAGTTATCATGCTCGAGTAGCCCTTCCTTTCCTCCTGAAATAAAACATATAGAGAATGTTAAAAAGTTGAAAAACAACAGTATGGCATGAATCAAGATTCACAGGCAAGGACACCATGATGACATGGAGTGGCTACACATCAGTGAGGTCAACCTTCATACAAATGCACACTCAGTTCTTCAGTCTGAGAGTTCTGTCACCTCCCCTGGGATTATGTGTAATTTGCTCAATGGCAAAAAAGTCAATTTGTTCCCATGACTGTAGTGCTTCTCTTGGACGTGTCCGGCTATGGGATAATGTGGGCCGCAATTCTTGATGTATCTGAGGTGCTCAAGGACAAATTTCTTAACCATCTGAGTGGTGTTGCTCATATACCTCAGGCATTCTAGGACATATATCACATATTGGGAACTACAGGTGAGGAACTGAGTGATCTTACGGTTCCTCACTTCGTTGGAAAGATAGTAGTCCCTCTTGCTGCTACTTTTACTGCAGGCTTTACAGTGTCCACATGGAAAAAAGCCTTGTAGGTTATGTTCCTTGTTCATGTTGGTGAGAGTGATGTCACTGTGAACTAACATATTCCTCAGGCAGCGTTCCTTCCTGTAGGTGGTCTTAGGTCTTTCGCACATGGTGTGGCTTATGGTGGGATCACTTTTGAGTATGTCCCAGTCTTTTGTGAGTATCTGATGTATGTTTTTGGAACTGCTGTTATAAGTCATCGCAACTCTCAAATTGTTGAATATACCTGGATCAATGATCCTGTTGTTATGTATGTTCTCTGGTAACATTCTTCATCCTGTTGATTGCTCTGATGAGGACCCACTGGGGGTAACTTAGTTCCCTGAATCGGCTCATCACTACTGACTCCTCCTTTTTATATGTGTTGCAGTTTCTCTTTGTCTTCAGTAGTTCCCTATGAGGATTGCTTCACTCGAGAGTGTCTGGGTGATCACTGAGGGCATTGAGTAGAGTCTTACCGGCAGTGCGCTTCCTAAATAGGCTAGTGTGCGCCTCATTACCTTTGATCTCGACCCTGATATCCAGGTACTCAATATTGGTTTTACTGATGGTGTGCACGAGATTGTGAGGGTTGTCGTTGTTTGCCCACCAAACCGGTGGCCAATTATTCAGTGCCTCTCCAGCAGATGATGAACAGGTTGCTGATGTACCTGAGCCAAAGAACGACCTGCTCAAGTCCAGGAATGGCATCAGTGCCACTGAACAAACCCTCCTCTCACCAACCGAGGAACAAGTTCATGAAACTTGGAGTGAAATACATTCCCATGGTGGTACCAAGTACCTGCTTATACAGCATACCATTAAAAATCAAAATGGTATTAAACAGGCAGTGGTGGATCATTTCGGTGTGTTCCAAGTATCTGCGGGACCTAGCTCGTAGAAAGTGTTGATGTGCCTTGATACCTTTCTCATGCTCAAAGATGGTATAAAGTGAGCTGACATCAAATGTCATGAGGACAAAATCCTCTTCCCAGCAAAGACTCTCCAGTTTGCCCAAGAAGTCTAGAAGTCTTTGGTATCCCTAACATAAGAAGGGAGACCAGTAACAAAATCTCTGAGAAAATGGCCCACTATTTGGACATGTTTTCCAGGGCACTGCCCTTGGAAGACACAATGGGTCTATCAGGAGGGTTGTGCTTGTCCTTGTGTCCCTTGGTCGGGAGATAGAGGAAAGGTAACTTTGGAAATTCTCTACTCAAATAACAGTACTCCTCCTATTCAAGGATACCTCTGTCTCTCTAGATGGTCAATTTGTCCCACACCTCAGTGACACTTTTAATGTAGGTCTCTCTGTTGATAACCTCGTAGTAAGTGCTGTCGCTGAGCTGGTGCAGGGCTTTTTTAATGTACATGCCCCTGGTGAGGAGCACTATGTCCCCACCACTTGTGAGAGGAACGTATGATGACATTGGCATCGGCTGCCAGTGTCTCCAAAGCCTATCTCTGGTCTCTGTGTTGTGTTTTTTCTTTTCCCATTTTCCCATTTATTTTCTTCTAAGGTTTTTTAGATCTCTGGTGATAACCTTGTGAAAAGTGTTGATGTTATCATGTGGCATGATGGGAAGGAAAGTGGATCGGGGGTTGAAGCCACTGGGATAAGCACTATTGTATGTAATCCCTAAATCATCCGAAAGCATGTATATATCTTTAGAGACATGATTCTCACTCGCGCACCTCTCCAATTCATGGAGAATGAGCAGCATATCTGTGTCACCAATTGTTAAATCACATGGACATTCTCACTTGTCTCACCATGGCCCTCTCTCATAACACCCCTGTGGTAATTTTGTACATATGCATGTGCTCTCTGCATCACTGTGTGCATCCTTTCTTTATCTTTACTCTTGTGGAATATTATGAGGTCATTTGGAATGGTCCAGGGAATGTGGTGACAGATGGCTGGAGGCGGTTGATGTGGATGGATAGGTCCTCCTTTTACCTACGATAAACCTGTCAATGTTCCTGACTACCTGCACTACTTCATTATTGAGGAATACTCCTCCTTACACTAGCTACGAGGATGGCTGGACAATGAAGAGATCCCAACACCGTGACTCTGTCAGATCTGTCGGCATATTTGTCCGGTATGACAATTGAACTTCAACATGCTTGTCTTGGTATGTGATTTTACATTTTTATGTGCTTCATTGCAATAGCGCTTATGACAGACTGTGCTGAAGTTAAAAGAGTAGAAAAACTGCAGCACCTGTGTGGCTTTAGCGATTGTGACTTTTAAACTTAGGAGAGGCGCTTCCTTTAGCCGCATGCGACGTTCAAGTTCTGCGCTCAAACGAAAGAACGCTTGCTGTGTGAAGCCGAGAGCCATGGCAGCCACTCGTGCAGGAAAGGCCATGCAAAGGAAAGCTGTATCAAAGCTTCAAAGATCACCTAATCTGAGCTAATCGTAACTTCTACATACCACCGTGCTTGAAGAGAACGCTGCGCGCTAAGGAAAGGGAAAATGTCTCTGCTGACGGTGTCTCAAGGATCGGAGCTCATTGGAGTACTCACTCTTTGTCAGTGTGCGCATGCCACTGGAGTCAAGCTATCCTGGCTGATGAGCGGTGAAACCCCGAAACCGGTCCTAGGATGCTTGTTTCCAGTCCAGGGAGGACCTGGCCTGGCAGTTCGGGCTGGACTGATCCCATTGGGCGCAGGGTCAAGACTGATTTACATATGGCTGGGTCCAAACTGGAATGGCATGGTGAGCAAAAAAACGATGGATTTAGGCCCAGATCTCTGTACTGGGGTGAATGTATGACATTGTTCTGCATTCTGTCCATTAATTGTTCTTTTTTGCGTTTGTCACCCGAGTGGGATGGGTATGCCCAGGCGTGGGTCCCGTGCTCTCCATGCCACTGGAGTCAAGCTATCCTGGCTGATGAGGGGTGAAACCCCGAAACCGGTCCTAGGATGCTTGTTTCCAGTCCAGGGAGGACCTGGCCTGGCAGTTCGGGCTGGACTGATCCCATTGGGCGCAGGGTCAAGACTGATTTGCATATGGCTGGGTCCAAACTTGAATGGCATGGTGAGCAAAAAAACGATGGATTTATGCCCAGATCTCTGTACTGGGGTGAATGTATGATATTGTTCTGCATTCTGTCCATTAATTGTTCTTTTTGCGTTTGTCACCCTGAGTGGGACGGGTATGCCCAGACTTGGGTCCTGTGCTCTCCATGCCACTGGAGTCAAGCTATCCTGGCTTATGAGGGGTGAAACCCCGAAACCGGTCCTAGGATGCTTGTTTCCGGTCCAGGGAGGACCTGGCCTGGCAGTTCGGGCTGGACTGATCCCATTGGGCGCAGGGTCAAGACTGATTTGCATATGGCTGGGTCCAAACTGGAATGGCATGGTAAGCAAAAAAACGATGGATTTAGGCCTAGATCTCTGTACTGGGGTGAATGTATGACATTGTTCTGCATTCTGTCCATCAATTGTTCTTTTTGCGTTTGTCACCCCGAGTGGGACGGGTATGCCCAGACGTGGGTCCCGTGCTCTCCATGCCACTGGAGTCAAGCTATCCTGGCTGATATGGGGTGAAACCCCGAAACCGGTCCTAGGATGCTTGTTTCCAGTCCAGGGAGGACCTGGCCTGACAGTTCAGGCTGGACTGATCCCATTGGACGCAGGGTCAAGACTAACCCTGGGCAAAGCACTACGCTACGCTCGCGTAGTTTGCGAAGTTTGCGCTACTTCGCACAACGCGAATTGCACGTAGCACAGTGCAAACACGCGTAGCGTAGCGTAGCGTAGTGCAGCGGTCATTTTTTGCTTGCTCGCAGTCCTCAACGTCAAGTTGGCGACCGCGAGCAAGCAAAATGACATCCCGGCGAGACTTTTTCTCGTTCGCGATCAGCAACATCAAGTTGCCGATCGCGAGCGTGGAAAATAAACCTCCCGGCGAGATTCTCAACGCGGGAGGTCAGGTTTCTCATTGCGAGTGGTCGCGTATGCTCACGACCGCTCGCGATGAGAAACTACCAGTCCGCGTTGAGAAGCTGCCGCTCGAGTAAAAATCTACTCGAGCGGCAGTAAAAGACAGCTTGCACTGTGCAAGATGCCGTTTTCAATGATTGCACAGTGCGGACAAGCATCCGGCACTGTGCAATCATTGCGAACAGCGTACTACGCAGTTCGCGTAGTGCTACGCGTAGCTCGCGTAGTGCGAACTGCACTTTGCGTAGCTTCGCGTAGCGCTACTTCGCGAACTACGCCCAGGCTTAGTCAAGACTGATTTGCATATGGCTGGGTCCAAACTGGAATGGCATGGTGAGCAAAAAAACGATGGATTTAGGCCCAGATCTCTGTACTGGGGTGAATGTATGACATTGTTCTGCATTCTGTCCATCAATTGTTCTTTTTGCGCTTGTCGGGAATGCCACACACTAAGGAAAGGGTGTGTGTCTCTGCTGTAAGTGTAGCGACTATCGGAGCTCATTGTAGTGCTCACTCATTGTCGCCGTGTGAAGGAAACTAATAATTGCTGCTGTAAGTCTCTGTGGCATTCAAGGATGCAATGTTAACCCAAGGGAATGTGAAATGCTGAATTTTGGCAGAGGATCTCACCTTTAAACCATTTGTGTTCCTCCTCGTTCTGTTCTGGCATGCGCTGTGTACGCGTGTAAAGGATTAACCCTCTTGGCTGTCTGTTTTTCCAATTAGAGGAAATACCGCTCCTTTTCACAGACAACAAGACTTCAGAGGCATGACTACAGAGAGTACAGTTCTCATTGTACTATGGTACCAGGACCCATTTAAGGCAGTATGTTGTACTTAGCCATACTGTTTAAATTTTTCTTGAAGTAAGGAGTTTGACCACACACTTTTGTGCATATATCTTTATGCAATTTTGTCTTTGTAGCAGCACCATACAGTACTATATTTGAGTGGACCCGGTAGATCATTGGATGAGGTCAAATTGTTTAAAGCTTAACTCTGGGAAGACAGAGGTCCTCCTTCTCGGCAAAGACAACTCCTATTGGCCACCAAGTAGATGGCCTCAGGAAATGGGGTACCTCCCTCACCAGTGCAAAAAGTGAAGAATCTGGGGTTTCTCTTTGATGATTAATTTAATTTTGAAGATCTTTACCTTAATAATAATCAGAAAGATCTGTCCCTATATTCCCTCTGATCTTCAAAAACTGGTGGTTACCACCTTAGTCCTATGGATTCTGGGAATGCTCTATTTATGGCCATCCGGAAAAAATCCCCCCTTAAACTTCAGATGCTACAGAATGCCTCAGCTTGGCTTCTCTCAGGACTACCCAAGTACCAGTTAGCTTTGCAGGCCTTGATTAAATTACACTGACTACCAGTGGCAAAAAGAATTGAAGTCAAGGCTCTTTATATAGCCTTCAAGACATTGCATGATATAAGTCCACAATATCTTCATGAGAAATTTGTCTGGTACATTACGTCTAGAAAACTCAGATCCTCAGAAGCCAATTACATGGTACTACCAAAGGTCAAACGAGCATCATGGGGAGGTAGGAGTCCTGTTTTGAGGGCCGAAAAACTATGAAACTCTCTCCCCACAAATTTAGGATACTGCCCAGAACGTCTGTCTTTCCGAAAGTCTTTGAAGACTTGACTCTTTAGCCATTGGAGTACGTTTTCTGGTTTTATATTTGCCTCACTCGTCTATGGGATAGCAGTAGCGCCAAGCCGCCTCAGGGCATTCAAGCGCTGTATAAATTATAAATCAAATCAAATCAGTGGATTTGCATACTTACATATCTGGAACAATTCAAAATGTTACCGCCTCTCCATTCTTTTTACATGTACTCGCGTACCATCCATAATGTGGAATAAAGGGAAAGATGTTTTCTAAACGATATGCTAAGTGTAGGACTTGGCTTTTTTTGGCTAAAGTTCCCTAGACTTTTTGCTTTCCCCCTAGACCGTTTTCCTGACATAGAGTTGCCAATTTAGATGCTTTGGGTACTTTGCCACTGCTGATCAGTGTCAAAGTACAATATGTTCCCTGTGTAAAGTGTAATGGTAATTGGTTGGCCATGATTGGTATGTTGCCTTACTAGTAAAGTCCCTAGTGATGTGCGCTGTGTGTGCCAGGGCTAGTAATGCAAAGGTGCGCGGAGAAGGGAACTCAGGCCTGCAGTGTAGGGCCTGCGCGCAGTTTGCTAAGTTAGCATGTTGTCCTGACAAGTGCAACCACTTGTCAGGCCTTACTTTCCCTTTTGCATACACAGTGGGCACCCCTGTGGTAGGTCCCGGGTAACCCCTGGGCAGGGTCCAGTGTAAGTAAAAGGCAGGACATATACTGAGGTGTGTGTTATGTCCTGACAGTGAAAAACACTCCATTTCGTTTTTCAATGGTGAAAGGCCATTCTGCCCATAGGACAGAATGGGGAGGCTGGGTATTGTGTTTGTTAGCCTAGTTTCCCATAAGTTTAAAATGGAGAGGTGAAGTTTAGTATGTATGAACTCACAGCGTCATAACACATCTTTCTATGAAAGTGGTTTTGTCACTGTGTGTTCAGAAGCCACTCTTTTAGAAAGTGGCTGAGTTTTGTGCTTTAAGCATTTCTGTGTGTCTCTGCTGAATGTGGATTGACTGTCTGGATCTGAGAGGGGAGAGGAGCTGGGGGAGGTCTTGACCCAGGGAGGGGTTGAGAGGGCACCAGGCTGACCTGCATCTGGAGAGTAGGCGAGGAAAAGCACCGGGAGGTGAAGAAGCCTGGGTTGCGGCTATAAAACAATTGACCCATCTCCTGCTGAGTGATTAAGGATCCAGACCCCCAGTATCAAAGGGAGAAAGGTGACACTGGGAGGGAGACACCCAGAACTGATTTAGGCAGGGGTCAGGGACCCCTGAGCACAACGAACTTCAAAGACATTTAGGGGTATAACTATGAGAGCTGAGACCCCTGAACGTGGGAATAGAAATGGATGGAGACTGAAAAGGCTTGGACCCATTTCGTGGTCAAGAGGAACCTCTGCTAAGGAAGGAACAACTGGAGAGACTGCTGGGAAGGACCAACCCTTGCTTTGTGATCTGGGGCTGGTCTGCAGTTTGCTGTTTTAACCAAGGAAGAGGCTGTTGGGACTGTGCTTTGTGCGCTGGGTCCCCCTGCTTGAAGAAGACTGTTCTTTGTGCTGTGTCTTGTTACCCCAAGGGCTCGAGGTGAGCTGGCTCCCTGTTTGGAAACACAGGAACATAAAAGTTTCCGGAGAAGTTTCAAGTGACGCGGTGGGCGTGTGTTGTGGCAGCTTGAGACCCTCGGAAGGTGTGCCCTGTGATCTTGGACACACGGAGGAGAAGTGAGACTCGGACGCGCATGGTGTGTGTCGTGGTTGGTGAAGAGTGCCTGGTCAACGTGTGCATCAAAGGTGAAGTGAGTCTCGGACGTGCTGGGTGCATGTCGTGGTGCACAGCAGGCGTTGGTGAAGAGCGCCTGGTCAGCGTGTGCATCGGAGGTGACGTGAGACTCGGACGTGCAGGGTGCGTGTCGTGGTGCACCGCAGGCGCTGGTGAAGAGCGTCTGGTCAGCGGGTGCATCGGAGGTGAAGGGAGTCTCGGACGCGCAGGGTGCGTGTCGTGGTGCACAGGAGGCGTTGGTGAGGAGCTCCTGGTCAACGTGTGCATCGGAAGTGGAGTGAGTCTCGGACACGCAGGGTGCGTGCCGGGGTGCACCGGAGGCGCTGGTGAAGAGCGCCTGGTCATCGAGTGCACCGGAGGAGAAGTGAGGCTCGGACACGGTGAGCGTGTCGGGGTGTGGCCAAAGGCATTGGTGAAGAGCGCCTGGATATCGGGGCACCGGAGTTGGAGTAAGTCTCAGTGAAGCAGTGTGCGTGCTTTGGTGCAACCTGGGACTGTGGAGGGGATCGGCTGATCATCGTGTGCACCGGAAGAAAGTGAGTCTCTGCAGCGCGGTGTGCGTGTCTTGGTGCCAACTGAGACCGCAGGAAGGAGTGCCTGGTGAACATGCACTCGGAGTCGACGTGAAGTCCCATCAGCATTGTGTGTGTGGCTTCGTGCCAGAGGAGACCCGGAGGGTGCTGTGGTGAACGTGCACTCAGAGTAACGTAATCTCAGGGGCATGGGGTACGTGTGCCCTGCAGCCGCCTGAGACCTTCCTAACAGTCGCGGCCCGGACCGACAGCCCCGGAGGAGCTGAGCTGCCAGGCCGAGCCGCTGAGGCCCATTGAGAAAGTTCTACACGGAAGCCCAGTTCGCTGAAGGAGGAGAGGAGAGTGGGGTCGTGCCCCCAGGTATCGTGGATCACTGCCTGGGCAGGGCGCGGGCTCGGAGGGACACTCTCTCGGCCTCTCCGTCCTTCTGGCGACGTGAGCCTTTGCTTCGGCTCAGATTGGGTCCCGTACTGCGTTCAGGAGTAGCAGTACTGGGGCCAGAGTGAGAAGCTGTACTTTATGTAATCGTTGATACGTGTGGGGGCAACTGTTATTGAAGAGGCTGACTGTCGTAATACACATTGCCAATATTGCTGCTAACGAACTGCCAGACTGTCTTATGACGCCTGACATTATTTCTGCATAACGAAGTACACGACTGTAGCGCTACGCATTGCATTATTTCTCCATTGCAAAGTACAGGATTGTAGCGGCCCGCATTGCATTATTTCTTCATTGCAAAGTACGTGGTTGGGGTGTGACGCATTGCATTATTCCTTCATTGCGCAGTACATGATTGTAGCGGTACGCATTGCATCATTTCTCCCATTGCAGGTACAGGGGTGCATCGTTACGCATTGTATTATTTCTCCTTTGCCCAGCACAGGATTGTATCGTTACGCAGCACAGTATTGTTTGTCCATTGCAACGTGTGTGATTCTAGCATTGCGACCAGCATAGCATTTTGAAAGCGGTGGTTGGGATTTGAACCTACCAGCCAGCCAGAACGAATATTACCCTTTATTACATGTTGGCTTATGTATTGTGTGGTCTGATCGTATATCTTTTTACATAAAGTTTATACTCGTTTTATCAAACTCGTGTGGAGTCCATTTGTGGTGTCACCAGTGGGGTTGTTGTGAGTGTGGTTGCACATACTGTACACTGGTGCCTTGGAGATAGGCCTGGCTGCTTGTGCCAAGCTACTAAGGGGGTGAGCAGGGCTATCTCAAACGGTGTCCTTACTTGGCCTAACGTTGAGTGAGGAGTCCCGGGTCTCGCATTTGGTGACAGTGGTGCGGGATGGGGACTCCGGCTTCCAACATTTGGCGGCAGCGGTGGGATACAATCCTAACGTAATTGAAATGCGTGTGTGCAAAACCACTCACAGTAATTGGTGTACATCATAAATTGATCGCAGACCACGACGCAACAACATATTGTTTTGAATTGTTGGTTCTATTGTTGAGTAACCTTTAAACCACGCATCATGTCTCAGGAGGGGAGCCAGATAGCCGGTGAGGCTGCAGCTGCAGAATTAGAGTTTAACATTGAGGCATTGTTTACCTACAAGGTTGATCAGTTGAGGAAATTCTGCAGAGCTTTGGGATGTCCCATGAAGGGTAGCGCCAAGAAGGAGGAGCTGCAAGTGGCCTTGAGGGCCTGGTGGGAAGCCAAAGAGGCTCAGGAGGCGGGTGATGTTGAGGTGGATGAGGATGACCCAGGGAATGGATTTGGTCCACAGGATTTGCCAGTGGAGGGACCAGCCGCAGGGGCTGGTAGTAGCCATTCAGGGAGGAGTTTTTCACCAGAGGAGTTGGAGGAAAACCAAAGGGTCAGACTGCATGAGTTGGAGGTGTTAAAACTTAAAACTCAAGCAGAGGAGAGGAGAGCAGGAACACTCTCACATTGGAAGAGAAACGGATTCTCTTCGCTCATGAGTTAAGCATGAGGGAACTGGACATTAAGGGTAGACAAGCAGAGTCCAGTTCGAATGGTGGCAGCGCACAGCCAGTGCCAAGTATGGATGAGTATAAGTGTGCACCGGAAGATTGGGTAGTGGTTAGCATGGTAAATGATTTGGAGGGGTTGTCCAATTTGGCCCCAGGGGAGCCTAGGCTCAGAAATTATTTTCCAAGATTGCGCCACCCCGGATTAAGGTGTGGGCTCCTTGATTCCCGGGAGCCTGCACGAGAACCGGACCCCTGGTCATGGGTCCAGGGGCCTGAAAAGGCCCCAGAGAGGGAAGAAGGGCCAAGTGGCGCAAGGAGATCCCAGAGTAGTGAGGAGGGGTTGCTGGCTAGCCCCTTGTCTCAAAAGGGGGAGGAAGAGTAAGCAGCACCCCCAGGGATCAGCAGCACCACCCAGGAAACTGGGGGGCCCGTAGGAGAGCCCCCGGGTGGAGGCCTAGTGCCTACTTGCCAGAGGTGTGAGGAAGGACACCTAGCATCAGGAGGGCGTGGGGAGTCTGTAGCCAGAGCTCCTGCCGTCCTGAAGTTTGTGGGTGCCATTCCTAAGTGGCAGGCCCAGAAAAATAAATGGAAGGATAAAAGAGGGTTGTGTTCCCCAGTGGGAACACCCGTGGGACAGTGTCCAGCCAGTTGGGCTGGGTCCCCTAGAAGTGACCAGGGTAAACCCACTTTTTACCTGGAGGGCAGGATGACTGGAGGTAGTATCCTGACCGATGGGCCTTCCCAGGGTACCACTCCAGGGTGAGGTTGGCATGGGACCAGCACCCCTGGAGGTGTCCCCCTGGCCAGGAGGGATCCATGGAACAGCATTGTTGGCTCAGGGAGTAGTGATCAAGAAGACCCCCTGGGGTCAGGAAGGCGTGGAACAGGAGGGTGTCCCTGTGGTAGAGGGCCTGCGTCCTGGTTCTATCGCCCCAAAGCCGGGAAGTCCATCAAGGTAATGATTGGTCTACCCTGGCTTTTGGCTGGGAGGGGGTTGTGTAGGACTTGGCTTTTTTTGGCTAAAGTTCCCTAAACTTTTTGCTTTCCCCCTAGACCGTTTTCCTGACATAGAGTTGCCAATTTAGATGCTTTGGGTACTTTGCCACTGCTAATCAGTGTCAAAGTACAAGTGTTCCCTGTGTAAAGTGTAATGGTAATTGGTTGGCCATGATTGGTATGTTGCCTTACTAGTAAAGTCCCTAGTGATGTGCACTGTGTGTGCCAGGGCTAGTAATGCAAAGGTGCACGGAGAAGGGAACTCAGGCCTGCAGTGTAGGGCCTGCGCGCAGTTTGTTAAGTTAGCATGTTGTCCTGACAAGTGCAACCACTTGTCAGGCCTTACTTTCCCTTTTGCGTACACAGTGGGCACTACTGTGGTAGGTCCCGGGTAACCCCTGGGCAGGGTGCAGTGTAAGTAAAAGGCAGGACATATACTGAGGTGTGTGTTATGTCCTGACAGTGAAAAACACTCCATTTCGTTTTTCACTGGTGAAAGGCCATCCTGCCCATAGGACAGAATGGGGCAGGCTGGGTATTGTGTTTGTTAGCCTCGTTTCCCATAAGTTTAAAATGGAGAGGTGAAGTTTAGTATGTATGAACTCACAGCGTCATAACACATCTTTCTATGAAAGTGGTTTTGTCACTGTGTGTTCAGAAGCCACTCTTTTAGAAAGTGGCTGAGTTTTGTGCTTTAAGCATTTCTGTGTGTCTCTGCTGAATGTGGATTGACTGTCTGGATCTGAAAAGGGAGAGGAGCTGGGGGAGGTCTTGACCCAGGGAGGGGTTGAGAGAGCACCAGGCTGACCTGCATCTGGAGAGTAGGCGAAGAAAAGCACCGGGAGGTGAAGAGGCCTGGGTTGCGGCTATAAAACAATTGACCCATCTCCTGCTGAGTGATTAAAGATCCAGACCCCCAGTATCAAAGGGAGAAAGGTGACACTGGGAGGGAGACACCCAGAACTGATTTAGGCAGGTGTCAGGGACCTCTGAGCACAATGAACTTCAAAGACATTTAGGGGTATAACTATGAGAGCTGAGACCCCTGAACGTGGGAATAGAAATGCATTGATACTGAAAAGGCTTGGACCCATTTCTTGGTCAAGAGGAACCTCTGCTAAGGAAGGAACAACTGAAGAGACTGCTGGGAAGGACCAACCCTTGCTTCGTGATCTGGGGCTGGTCTGCAGTTTGCTGTTTTAACCAAGGAAGAGGCTGTTGGGACTGTGCTTTGTGCGCTGGGTCCCCCTGCTTGAAGAAGACTGTGCTTTGTGCTGTGTCTTGTTACCCAAGGGCCCGAGGTGAGCTGGCTCCCTGTTTGGAAACACAGGAACATAAAAGTTTCCGGAGAAGTTTCAAGCAACGCGGTGGGCGCTTGTTGTGGCAGCTTGAGACCCTCGGACGGTGTGCCCTGTGACTTTGGACACACGGAGGAGAAGTGAGACTCGGACGTGCTGGGTGCGTGTCGTGGTGCACAGCAGGTATTGGTGAAGAGCGTCTGGTCAGCGTGTGCATCAGAGGTGACGTGAGACTCGGACGCGAAGGGTGTGTGTCGTGGTGCACCACATGCTCTGGTGAAGAGCGCCTGGTCAATGGGTGCATCGGAGGTGAAGGGAGTCTCGGACGCGTAGGGTGCGTGTTGTGGTGCACAGGAGGCATTGGTGAGGAGCGCCTGGTCAACGTGTGCATCGGAAGTGGAGTGAGTCTCGGACGCGCAGGGTGTGTCAGGGTGCACCATAGGCGCTGGTGAAGAGCGCCTGGTCATCGAGTGCACCGGAGGAGAAGTGAGGCTCGGACACGGTGAGCGTGTCTGGGTGCGGCCAAAGGCGTTGGTGAAGAGCTCCTGGATATCAGGGCACCAGAGTTGGAGTAAGTCTCAGTGAAGCAGTGTGCATGCTTTGGTGCAACCTGGGACTGTGGAGGTGATCGGCTGATCATCGTGGGCACCGGAAGAAAGTGAGTCTCTGCAGCGCGGTGTGCGTGTCTTGGTGCCAACTGAGACCGCAGGAAGGAGTGCCTGGTGAACGTGCACTCGGAGTCGACGTGAAGTCCCATCAGCGTTGTGTGTGTGGCTTCGTGCCAGAGGAGACCCGGAGGGTGCTGTGGTGAACGTGCACCCGGAGTAACGTAATTTCAGGGGCGTGGGGTACGTGTGCCCTGCGACTGCCTGAGACCTTCCTAACAGTCGCAGCCCGGACCGGCAGCCCCGGAGGAGCTGAGCTGCCAGGCCGAGCCGCTGAGGCCCATTGAGAAAGTTCTACACGGAAGGCCCAGTTCGAGGGGGGCTGCTCAACCCGCACTTTTAAGTTTACAAAAAATTAAAACAAAGGCCGGACCTCAGAGCTGAAAACGTAAAGTTATTAAATACATTTTAAAAAAAGGCCGAGCCCTGGGGGATGGGATCCCTGGGGGATGAAATCGGCCCAGAGAGGGTTTGGCTCTGTGGCCCTCTCCCCGATTCAAAATTGGCCTATCCCTGGGGAATGGGGTCCCCAGGGCTAAAATTGGCCCAGGGAAGAGGGGCCATGCAGCCACCCTCCCCGAATAAGTAAAAAAAAAGATGGGCAAGTTGCCGGAGGTCATGCCCCCTTTCACCACAACTCTGCAAATGCACCTTCTGGTGCACTGCTGGTTGAGGGATGAAGTCCCCTTGGATGCTGAGGGTCCTTGCGGGACAACAAGCCCTCCTGTTACATCCAGCAAGTCCCATTGAGCATGATTGCTGAGAGGGTTTTGGAGGCCAAGCCCCCTTTCTCCACCACTCTGCATATGCGCCTCCTGGTGCACTGCTGGTTGGGGGATGAAGTCCCCTTGGCTCTAGCGTGTCCTGAGGGGCCAACAAGCCCTCCTGATACCTCCAGTAAGTCATGCACAGCAGAATTGCTGAGAGCTCTTCGTAGATCATGCCCCATTTCTCCACAACTCTGTAAATGCGCCTCCTGGAACACTACTGGTTGGGGGATGAGGTCCTCTTGGATGCTGAGGGTTCTTGGGGGCCCTGAAGCCCTTCTGTTACCTCCAGTAAGTCCGGCACTGCAGGATTACTGAGAGCTGGTTGGAGGTTCGCCCCCTTTCTCCACCACTCTCCAAACACGACTACTGGTTAGAAAACTATAGTAATTCACTTAAAAAACAAAAGGTAACAGGGGCGTTATAGTTAGGAAATAGATTTTGAAAAACCTTAGAAATTTACTTAAAAACCAATGGATCGGTATAGTTAGCAAATAGAATTAAAAAACCTTATAAGTTCACTGAAAAAAACAAAGGTTACAGGGACGTTATAGTTAGACTCTGATTTTACTGGTACAAAACCAGCGAAATTTGATAGTTATAGTTACTTGAGCTTGCAATAACTTACGACATCAAAATGCACTGCTTATCACTTCACATTTTACATCACTCATGACATGGTCAGTGACATCACTGATGACATCTCAGATGACATCCCTGATGACATCATCCACATATCCACTCACACACCTATTCACACTCCCATACAACCTCTTGTATGCCCACTCAAATACCCACACAACCACTCACATACCAATTCACAGACCTATACCAGTACTCAGACACCCACTCACGCATTCATAGAGCCACTCACACACCCACTCACTCACTAATATAGTCACTCACACAACCATTCATTCACCCATGCAGCCACTCATAAAACCAGTCACTCACCCATACAGCCAGTCACATAACCACGCACTCACCCATACAGCTACTCACACACTCACTTAATTACCTACAAAGTCACTCACACACCCACTGACTCACCCAATCAGGCTCTCAACACAGCCACTCATTTACCAATACAAGCCCTCACACACTCACTCACACACCCACACAACCACTTACATACCCATTCACGCATCCATACAAGCACTCACACATCCGCGTACTCACCCATATAGCCATTCACACTGACACTCCTCTCCAATACAGCCACTCACACACCAAATCACTTAACCAAACACCCACTCAAGCAGCCACTCACTCACCCATACAGCCACTTACATAACCAGTCGCTCTTTCATGCAACCATTCAGATACCCCT
This sequence comes from Calotriton arnoldi, assembly GCA_963921515.1. Lineage (NCBI taxonomy): Eukaryota > Metazoa > Chordata > Amphibia > Caudata > Salamandridae > Calotriton > Calotriton arnoldi. Next base: position 1,423,615 of record CAWUFW010000384.1, on the reverse strand, counting down.
CACTCACCCATACAGTCACTACACAGCCATTTATCCACCCAGAGAGCCACTCACACCACCACTCACCCACCCATACAGCCAATAACACATCAACTCACTCACCAATACAGCCACTCACACAGCATCTCACTCACTCACACAGCTACTCACACACCCACTTATACACCCATGCAGCCACTCACACACCCATACACACATGGATACACACAGTCACACAGCCACTCACATAATATATATTAGAAGTAGTATCATTCATTAGTAGTACAACTAGTATACTAATGTAACTTTTGTAGTAGGTTAGTATATATGTTTAACATCCATAAACTCTTAAACTCTTGCAGTCACTTGATGATGTTATCAACGATGTAATCAGTGATGTAATTTAAGGTGTCATCAGTGATGTTATCAGTGATGTCACTGAACATGTCATGAGTGATCCGTCAAGTGAGGGCTGAGAAAAAGGGGGGGTAAAAAAAAGTGTGTTTTCACATGTTAATTCCCATAGGACCTTTAGTCAAGCCTGCAGCCGGAACCACTGGACGGAATTACACAAAATTTGGCAGAAAGGTAGATTTGGTTACGCAGAGCACAGGTTCAGTTATTTGGTATAAATCTGTTCAGTAGTTGTTGATAAATTTAAGAGAATATAATGATAGTGATATCTGTGGCCGCGACGTTTGCGAATAATTACGAGCTTTTGCGGCGAAATGCAAAGCTCTGATTGGCTGGCAACACTTGAACCAGGAAGTGTTGGCAGCAATTTTGGGACTTAGCTTCAATCGAGACCCAAAAACAACACAAACAAAAAAGAAAAGGGCGCAGTGTACGAATACCCTAACCCCCTAGCCTTGCTACTGGGGTTCCAGAGTGATCCCAGCAAAGCAAAAAAAGCATTTTTTTTAAAGAATATTTGGTGCGAATTTGCTGCAAAAAAAAAGCAGGGGGCTCCCACTCTTGTTTTGTAAAGGGCTCCTGGGTATGCCAGATCCTGGGCACTTTGCTTAAAAGAGGGAGTGGGGTGCCCGGGCCCACCTCCTGAGTCTCCCCTACTGAACCACCTCCTCTCCATGTGCAGAGTGGTTGAGAAAGGGGGTGGGGACTCTGATGAGGTCTCAGCAATCCCGCTATGGGGGGCTTACTTATGGCAACAATAGGGGTTCTTGGCCCCCAACGACCCAGAGCAGCCAAGGGGACTTCATCCCAATCCAGTAGTCCTCCAGGAGGCGTGTTTGCAGAGTGGTTGAGACAGGGGACGGGCCCTCCAATGAGGTCTCAACAAACCTGCTGTGGGGTACTTACTTGTGGCAACAATAGCAGTTCTTGCCCCCCCAGTGACCCTGAGAAGCCAAGGGGAGTTCATCCCCCAACCAGTAGTGCTCCAGGAGGTGGGTTTGTAGAGTGGTTGAGAAAGGGGTCAGTGCCTCTGATGAGGTCTCAGCAATTTCTTCAAATTAGAGGAACCAGGAGTATTTTTATCCAGGTCCTGCACACGTACTCCCAGACGATATCAGATTCAAGCAAACTAGTGTGCAGTTCCTAAGTGTGAGTAGGAATGTTCAGGTCTTTGATAAAGTGCCCTCACATATCCCGAGGGATGTCATGCTTCATCATTGGGCTAGCTCCTCGTTGGGCCGGGCCTGCAATGCCCGACGGGCACCCGCGAAGGGGGTCTTTGGCGTAGTTCTTTTGGTGATGAAGCCGTAAGGTGTATGCGGGTGTGTGGACTTAGTAGTGTAGTGAGTGCAAGTGGTGTTAAAATAGGATTAGGGCAGCAATTTAGTCTAAATTTTATTCCAGGGGTGCACTAACCTAACTAAAAGCTAACAACCCTAATTGGATGCAATGATCCTAAAGGGCATGTGTGGTGTGAGAGGTCGACATGTTTCTTGCCTTGGACAGCCCCTAACGGGTCTAGTGGCAATTCATCAGGACCAGGTGGTAATTTAGACAGTTTTTGCAAACTCTGACACTACCGCAATGCTGGTTTGGATGCAGTGCAGTGGTGACCAGCCTTGCAAGTAAACACCAGGTCCGATTGACCTGGTGTGGTGAGACCTGAAAGAAAGTGATAATTAAAAAAGAATATTAAAATTGAGGCAAAGCCCCGCGGCACTTGTAAGTATCAGAACGGTGAGCCCATTGTGGGTCAAGTTATGGTGACATCCTTATTACCCAGGGGGCGGAAAAAAAGGAGACAGAGAAAGGAATTCAATACGATTCCATGTGTTGTGTCATCTTTTATCTTTTTATCTCCAAATTGTCTGATAATCCCAAATTGTTGGATATTCCCGTGTGGTTCTTTCCATTCAAGTATAGCTATCAATTCATTAGATAACGGTATGCGTGAGTCATCCACAGTGCTCATAACGATATCTACTACTGTTAACCGTGTCGTTGACAGTGCTCGAGCTGCTCGAATTGGAAACTCAATAGGGAGTGAGTCCCAGGGATGCTGTGCGTGCAACACTCCGATCGTTTAGCAGTGCACGAGACAAGATATACAACTAAAAATGTGGAAACGTTGGTTGGAAGCAACTCGAACATTGTAGCATATATAAGCACTTGTCCCAGTACAACAAACGGGGGTAGCCACTTGACCCGTAATTGTTGCAGTGAGCAAGTGTACATATATAAACATATGCGCTGTAATTGACATTAGCGCTATATTTTGGCACGGTGTCATTCGTGAGGCTAGTAGTAGTGGGAACAGAAGGGTGAAGATAAAAACAAATGTGCGCTATTGGCGACATCTCAACGTACTGGCGATAGGTCACTCACCCCAAAATTAGAAGATCTAGGCTGACGGGAGCAATACGACAGAGCACCTCGTTGCTCGTGATCTAAAACAAATGATGGTACATGGAGAACATCACGGCAATAACAAAACATTGTAAATATCTTACCTGGGGCTCTTGGAGGCAACAAACACTGTCCATACTCATGGCGGGTGGCGCGGCAACTAGCCGTAGTCCTACCCCTACTCTGCTTCCCGTGAGGTGTGGTTCTGGGGGCGGGGTATTTAGGAAGTCACGTCAGCATAGAAGAGCTGGTGCGTCGGAAGGGCGGCCATCTTGGATGAGGATTTTATTGAGAGCTTAATATTGACAATCTGGATGCACAAATTTGCCGTTAATCAAGGCGCTCAATGTTTTGCCCTTTCAGTTAAAGTGATCTGGTTTGAAAGGATTAATTAAGAATGGCAAGACCACTAGGTGTGCGTGGTCGAACCCTTATAAGGGTAACTAGAGTGAAAGCTATGTTTTGTAAGGTGGATTTCCCCTTGCGCATAATTTGGTGAAAAGGGGTGCGCAGAGAATTTGCGTCCCCTATAAATATGGTGAGGACCACACTATAAGGTTGCTTGCAAAAGTAATGATCCTATGTATTCACTTGTTAGTGGTATTAACATTAAAAAAGGGGCACCTTTTGACAGAAGTATTTACTAGTATTGTGGTTATGATAGCTCTGTGGCATATATACCGTGTGTGTAAGTATGTGGTCTAATCAGGTGTTGACACAGTGCTGAGTCCCACATTTATGCATGCAGCCTGCATTGGCCAGAGCCTCCCTTACGTAACTACATAGGTCGGTTTAGTTCCCCCCAGGGAATGTCGTCGTTCAACCCTGTAATGTGTGAGGAGAGTCTGAAGACCCAAAACTGCTCCTTTCTAAAAAGGGCTTCCTTTCGTATTAGTGGATGGGCTTCCAAAATTGCCCAGTGTAGATCGTTGGTGGTGTGGTTCATTTCAGTGAAATGGGCACACATTTTTGTATTTGTTTTTTTGCATCTAATTTTGCTCCTGTGTTCGGTAATTCTTGTTTTCACAGGGCGAGTTGTCATCCCCACATATTTGAGATGGCACGGGCAGGTGATGAGGTAAACGCAATTGCGTGTGTTACAATTTGTGTGTTTCTTTTGTGTCCATACCAGAGAGTCAGTTAGTGTAATCATCTTTGTGGCACTGGTGAGGGGGCAGGCTATACATTGTCCACACGGATAGTGGCCGACTACAGGAGGAAGGTCCCATAGTGGGTTTTGTTGTGGCTCCTTCTTTTTGGGTCTTGTATTGATCAGCATATCTTTTAGGTTTGCTGTTCTCTTAAAAGCAAATCTAGGGGGGTTCGGAGCAAGGTCGCCAACCTGGAGGATCCTCCAGTGTTTCCTTATAGCCTGTCTGATCATATTTGATTCAGGTGTGTAGGTGGTCACACAAGTTATGTTTTTTTCTTCTTCAGCCTTAGGCTGTGTCTCCAGAAGGGCTTCCCTATTGGTATTACGGGCTCTCTTCTGTGCAGTTCTTATTTTTCTTACTGGATATTTTCTTTTTTGTAGGTGGGAGGTCAGTTCAGATGACTAGTTGGTAAAGTCCTCCAGATTACTGCAGTTCCATCTGATACGCAGGAACTGCCCGTAAGGGACATTCTCCCGAAGTGCTTCCGGGTGGAAACTGCTAAATAGCAGTGGACAATGGCTGTCAGTAGGTTTTTATAAGTCCTTGTTTCCAGTTTGTCTGGTTTTCGGCTGATCATTAGGTCCAGGAAGAGTAGTTCACGGTCAGAGGTGTTGGCCGTGAATTTTAGATATGTGTTAAGGCCATTTATCCAAGCTACAAAGGCAGGAATAATTCCTTGATCGCCCTTCCAGAACACCAGGACTAGGCCTGGGCGGAAAACTACGCTACGCTCGCTTAGTTTGCGTAGTTTGCGCAACTACGCGCTACTCGAATTGCATGTAGCACAGTGCAAAAGCGCGTAGCGTAGCGGGCATTTTTTGCTTGCTCGCGGTCCTCAACGTCAAGTTGGCGACCGCGAGCGAGCAAAATGACATCCCGGCGAGACTTTTTCCTCGTTCGCGATCAGCAACATCAAGTTGCCGATCGCGAGCGTGGAAAATAAACCTCCCGGCGAGATTCTCAACGCGGGGAGGTCAGGTTTCTCATTGCGAGTGGTCGCGTATGCTCGCGGCCGCTCGCGATGAGAAACTACCAGTCCGCGTTGAGAAAATTGCCACTCGAGTACAAATCTACTTGAGCGGCAGAAAACGACCGCTTGCACTATGCAAGATGCCATTTGCAATGATTGCACAGTGCGGACAAGCAACCGGCACTGTGCAATCATTGTGAACAGCATTTCCTACCGCACTACGCAGTTCGCGTAGTGCTACGCGTAGCTCGCGTAGTGCGAAGTGCACTTCGCGTAGCTGCGCGTAGCGCTACTACGCGAACTACGCCCAGGGTTAACCAGGACGTCGTCAATGTAGCGACGCCATAGCGAAATATTATCTCTGTAAGGGTTGGTGTCTATGAGGATATGTTTTGCCTTGAAGTCTGACATGTACAGACATGCCAGGCTCGGGGCAAATGTGCTGTCCATTGTTGTCCCTTGAGTTTGGTGAAAGAGGCGGTCCTCAAACTGAATTTTTTTTTCAGTTAGGGCTATGTTAGCACATTCCATGATGAAACTTATGGGCGTTGAGGCTGTCCAATTGGTTGATCTCAGGATCTCCTCTATGACCTCAAGTGTTGCTTGTTGAGGGATATTTGTATAGAGGGCTTCCACATCTAAGGTGATAATGACATCCAATTCAGAGCCCTCCAAATTCTTAGCTTCAATCAAATTCAAGACATCCCTTGTGTCTTGAATGAATGAGGGGGTTGCCTTGACCAATGGTCTAAGGAAGTGGTCACAGAATTTTGACAATGGTTCCAAGACTGACCCTATGCCTGATACTATAGGCCTTCCTGGTGGTGGTAGTGTTCCCTTGTGTATTTTTGGTAGGGTGTAAAAATAGGGCACTCTTGGGTTGTCGTTGATGAGAAAAGTGGCCTCATTCTTGCTGATCCATCCCTGATTGAGTGCCGCAGTCACAATGGATTTTATTTTTGTGATCAGGCGTTTAGTGGGATCCTCAAATAGAGGAGTGTAGGTCTCAGCAATCCCACTGTGGGGGACTTACTGTTGACAACAATAGGGGTTCTTGGCCCCCAACGACCCTCAGTAGCCAAGGAGAGTTCATCCCCCAACCAGTAGTGCGCCAGGAGGTACGTTTGCAGAGTGGTTGAGAAAGGGGGTGGGGCCTCCGAAGAGGTCTCAGCAATCCTGCTGTGGGGGACTTACTTGTAGCAACAGTAGGGGTTCTTGGCTCCCAACAACCCTCAGCAGCCAAGGGAACTTCATTAAGGGTGGCAGACCAATACTCTGCCTGCTCATGGAAGTCGCATCAGTTGGCGGAGTTTTTCTGTAACTCCGCAAAATTCCGCTCAGTGAAACTCCGCAAGCCCCGCCCAGGCCTACAGCATAAGCAGAAAACGAGCAGAACCCACTCAGGAAATCTTGCACCCACTCACAGATGAACTCAGACACATACACCCACTCACAGACAGTCAGATACTCATGCACCCGCTTTCAGAATCATTCATACTCTCTCTCACCCACTCACAGATCTATTATGAGACTCCGCACTGACTCACGGACCCTCTCAGAGACTCACAGACCCACTCGCAGACCCACTCAGACATTCATATACCCACTGAGACACTCATGCACTCACTCATATACACAGTGTCAAAGGTTAGTGGTTACAGTTAGGAAATAAAATTAAAAACCTTACAAATTCACATAACAAGGTTACAGGAACGTTATAGTTAAGAAATAGAATTTAAAAAACCTTAGAAATTCACTGAAAAAAACAAAGGTTACAGGGACATTGTAGTTAGGCTTAGATTTCACTTGTACAAAACCAGGAAATTCTGCTGTTATAGTTACCTGAGCTAACTATAACTTACGCCCCCACAATGCACTGCTTATGACCTCACATATTACATCACTCATGACATGGTCAGTGACATCACTTCTTACATGTAACTCCCCCTCTGTTATCTGTATCCTGGAGTGTCCTTGCAACCTCAGATACGTGGAAAGTACCACTCCGATGGTGAAGAAAAGGGTTCTGGAACACAAGAGGGCCATCAACAACAGGGAGACCCACTACCCTGTAGCGAGGAATTTCCAAATTCATAATTTCTCAGAAAGCTCCCTTCTCACATACTTTTTTGTTGAACAGATCCCTCCAGATTCCAGGGAAGGTAACAGGGTTACGAGACTTATAAATAGGGAGTCCAAGTATATTCTTAATCTCAAAACCAAGAGTCCAGGGACACACAACCTCGATGAAGAATTGGGGGTCCACCTGAATGAGGAATAACATCTCCTACTCACTGTTACACATGTCTTTGCTCTAGTTACATTAGCCCTATGTATTTGCACACCTTTGCACCTTGTCAACTTTTCATCCTATTGCCTCTACGAGACAGCATTTAACTGATTTTAAGGTATTATGATTTTAATATACAGTATTTGTTTGTATGTTTCAGGAGGAAAGGAAGGGGCCCACTTGGGTATGCCGGTGACAGCAACATAGGTTCCCTACCCTTTTCTTCAATGGTACTAATTGGGTGATACACCTTGAACAAGATAAGACTTTTTACACCTTTTGTTTCTCGTCTTGTACAACAGCTGCTTGTGTTTGTTCAGTAGGACTTTGTCTAGTTAAACAATGCCACTATTAATTTTGGAAATCTTGGGGTGGCTACGTTTTGAGCTGCCACCTACTAGGTGGCTCTTTGGCATGCTCTTTGCTGACTCCCAGGTTTTTCTTGGTGCAAGGCCTCTATCCTGAGGTCTTGTGTGCCCCCAGCTAACCCACGCAGGCGGGTCAGGCCACACACAATTCTATGCCCACTTGGGGGATATGTGTTTACCTTACATAAGCTACCCTGAGAGCGCACTCTTGAATATTTACTTGTGATACTTGTCCTCCCCTCCTTTGTCTTCTCCTTTTTACCTGTACTCTCGAGCAGCCCCTGACACTGCCTTTGGCAGCCTAGGAAGGTATATTGTTAAAGGGGGCCCGTTCCAACTCTGGAAGATGACCTGACATGGAAAGAGGTTTCCACCTTGCGCTTCAGCTGACCTACTCAGGCTTTCTGCTTCTTTCTCTCTGTCCTCCTCTTTTTACTGCCCACTTGTTTCTTTCCTTACCTAGAGATGGGGACACTTGCCTTTTCTGTCTCTCTTTGCCGTCCTATCAAGGTGCTGTATAGATTCAATCTTTGGGTGGTATTGTTTACTGTTTGACGCAAAGTGACACTGCTATTTCGTTGGAATGCTTATTGATATTGTTATTATTTTTACCTTGTGTGCATTACATGCGTCAGGTTATTTTAATTTTGAGTACGTCATCATGTACCGGACATTTGTCTTTCCTTAGGATACCTTCCAACTCCAGTTTGTGCAACAGTAGGGAAAGCACTTCCCTTAAACACACCCCATAATTGAATAACCCTATTAATTTACAACAAATATAAAACTCTTAATATGAACATTATAAATTAACCAAATAATTTTTCTTATATATAACAATAAAGAACAATTAAACAATTTACATGATTAATAAACAATTTAATAATTAATTATCAATTATAAAACAATTGTTATTTATTTATCACTTAACTTCCCACACTATACCCCCACACTTAAATATGACTAAATTAAGTATAACACAAGTTATATATTTAATAATCAATTAAATAAGTATTATCAAATTAATAATTAATTGCTAAATAATTATTTCTTAATTATGCTTCCCATTCTATACCCCTACAACCCCAGGAGCCCGCACCTAATATACAACAATAAGCAGACAATTTACATAATTAATAATCAACTAAATAATAAAAAATAAATTATTAATTAAAGAAATAATTAAAGAAAAGAAAAAAAGAAAACCACTTACCGTTGCCTCACCGCATCGCTGATTGCGAGCACAAGGCAAGTGGTTTTCTTTTTTTAAATTTTGTTTTCCCTCGTTATCATCGGTCGACTACCCACCCCGCCCCACCCCACCCCACCGATTTTACCTGCACAGGCCATCACTGCACATGAGGTATAAAATTACATTAGGGGCAATATGGGAACAAGGGCTAGGTCAGCAGTAGTATGGTATCACCGCTGAGTCTTAAAATCACACTTAAGTGCAAAAACTATTTATGTGCAAAATTACAATCATATGCAAAATCAGATTGTGGAGCACCATAACTGAGATATAAAATCACATTTTACTCCAATTACGTGTTGTGGCGAGCAGAATTCTCCAGTGGAATTCCACTCTGCACTGTAAGCAGTGGTTTGGTGTTCCCACAAAACTGGATATTCTGGGTGCAGGAACACTGGAACTGATTTTACAAACTGGAAAGTTCAGCTCGTAAATGCAGCCTCAGGTCTATTTCACAGATTTCACTTGACCCCCAACCAAAGCACCGGGGGGCATGTAATGCACCTCCTTTGCCAGCTAACATTCCCCAATTTCGTACCCACTCTCACCTCACCCTTCTGCACATATGAAAACGGGCTCAGAACACATGGCAAAGGTGTGCTCTGTGGAGACTTCCAGTTGGTAAATCCAGTTCTGCACAGTTATTCCCCATTCTGTGAGGTTTTGCTTGTAATTGCACGATACTGGCAGGGAGTTATTAAATGGTACAGACATTTTCAGGTGTGAAGTTTCTCCAGTACCATTTAACTTGTAATCTAGGCCTTGGGTGTCAAATCAGAAATTCAGGTCAAGTGGATTTAAGTGCAAAGCAGCAATGTGGTATCACAATTGCAGCATAAAATCAAATTTAGATGCAATAACAGCAACACTAATTCACATTAAGGAGCAAAAATGCTAAGCAAAGAAACATTTAGGTCGATAGTACTGATTTTATAGTACTTATTGACATTATTAGGCCATATTCAGCAGCTTGCCCTTCACAGGTCGGTCTGGTGCCTGGGAGCCACCTGCTCCAACCCTCCTGGAGAGACAAAAGCCCTTGGAGTGAGGGGCTGAGTTGAAATTCACCAAATGTTTGGGCTGTTCGGTTCCCTTGAGGGAAGGGAGGTGAAGTGTGAGGTATGGGGAACAGGGGGTGTTCGATCCAGTATGGTGCTCCCTTGTGTGCTGGTGGTTATACCTAGCCTAGTTTGTAATGACCACTGGCAAGTGAGGAGAGAAAGGCCGGGTTCAGCTTGGAAAAAGGCTGAATGGTACTGGTAGTAGTAACCTTGTGGACTGGTTTGGCTCGGACTGTCCTGAGAGCATCTGAAGCTTCATAAATGGTCAGGAGTGGAGATATCTTGGGTTGGGTGTGGTGGATGGAGTCTGCCATCTACTGCCCCACTGCAGCACCAGATGATCTTGGCGTGAGAGATGCTGGTGAGAGTTGGTGATATTATGGGATCATTAGGCATTTGAAAGGTGGGAGGTCATGGAATAGGGAAGGGAACTCTACCACAGATTCTCCCATATATATATATATTTTTTTCTTTCTTGCATATTACGAAACGTGCAATTATGGGTATTTAAAGAAAACTTTTTCTGGTAATCAATATATATTCTGCATGTATTTGGAAAAAATAGTCCTGTCATGTACAAGGCATTTAACAGATATTCTTTACAATAATGTTGCTTGAGCAGAGACAATGGCCAGCAAGAGCTCGTTGGCCTAATAGGTCAAATATCATTGTAGGTACTTCATGATTTGTATAGAAACTCCCATAAAAGCTCATGCAAGTAATAACAGTGAGTAAATATGTCACGCAATCCTTTTGAGACTGACATATATTTTGGAATATATAATGTCAGCCTTGCTGCTGCATTTTGCACTAGTTGCAGTTTGGTTAGAGTTGTCTTGTTAGCGTCCAAATAGAGTGTGTTACAATAGTCAGTTCTGGATGAGATTAGTGCTAAGGCCACCTGTTTCTATGCAGAGGAAGGAATGAAAGGAAAACATTTCAGCAAGGTTTTGATGATCTAAGAACATGTTGCCACCCTGTGATTGACCTGAAGATCAAAAGATAGGTCACTGTCCATTTTAACTCATAGGTTTTTAGCTGAGTTTGTCGGGGTGGGTAATGTTCCCAAACTGTCTGGCCACAAATTATTTTTCCAAATAGGTGATTGGCTCCCAAACATCAACACCTCAGTGTTCTCGCCATTCAACTTAAGGCAATTCTTGCCCATCCATGAGGTCACTGCCTTCATACAGTTGTTAAAGTTGGCTGCTGTAGCATCTGTGTCTTTTGAGATAGACACAATGATCTGTGTGTCGTCGGCATATGACGCAGCCTGCAGCATGAAGGATCAGATAAGTCTGACCAAGAGAGAGATGTATAAGTTGAATAGCTTAGGGCTCAGGGAGGATCCCTGAGGGACCCCACATGGCAAGGAGAAGAAGTCAGATTTGAATTTGTGCCATCTGGGATCTATCTGTAAGGAATGAAGTGAGCAATTTCAAGGCCATAACCTTTATACGCAAGGCCTGCAAATTTTCAGTAACTAAGGTAGGGGATAGCCATTGACAGATCCAAAAGGATCAAAGCTGCAGCCTGCTCTGCATCAACAAGATGCTTGATGCTGTCTGTTGTGGATATAAGGGCAATTTCTGTACTGTTTTGGCTTCTAAAACTGAACTGTGAGATATCCAGCAGACCCTGTTGCTCTGTGTGTGCAAGAACACACATTTTGTAAGTTATGCTATATAGCATATATACATATATATACTAAAGTTAAAGAACTGGCTTAAGTCATTGAGGGTTTGTCAGAAGAGTGGTCAGGGAAATACTTTGCAAAACATTTAACTTACATTGTCATTGCAAGAGGCCCCAATTCCTCATATGGCCCGAAGTTTCTGTTAACTTCCACTCTGGCAAGTCTTGAGTGAATCCTGTAATGCCCGAAATGTTCACCAAGACAGCTTTAAGCAGGGGAAATGTCCAGTTGAATAAAGACCCACAAAAGATGGGGCAATAGGCGCACTAACATTAAATCCTGCATCTTATTCTCCTTTTCTCCTTTGTGGATTTGTAATGGGATGGTATTCCTAGAGCCTGGAGGTAATGATTCTCAAAGTGCCAATAGTTGTGGGTGTAGGAATAGCTCTATGTATTGACACATGATTCAGAAAAGGGCCTCTAGTAGGCATTCATAAACATAAAAGCATTTCTCACTCTTACCTGTGCATGCAGATTATATCTGTAAGATCCACTTGTAAGGTGCTGCTGAAAGTGTAGGAAAAAGCATCAAATACAAAAGTTTGCACAAGAACATTGCAGTGAAAAATTCAACCGAGTGCTTGTATACAATATACATAAGATGTTGTGCCAGACAATAAAAGCAGGTAATGTTGGTTATGGCAACCTAGGACAGATGACGTATAGTGGCTGGGAGTGGTAGGCGACTCAGTGGCGATTTAAAACTAGTAATTGCTTCAGGTTTAGTTTCCTGGATAGGTAGGGCAGTCGTCCATACATTATAGACTCAGGGGCATATTCTCAAGGCGATATCGCCGCGTTAGCGGCACTTTTCTGCTGCTAAAGCGGCAATATTTCTATCGCTGTATTCACAAGCTGTTGCTAACAGCCGTTAGCGACAGCTTCCTGGTGATAGCGGGCGCTATTAACATCGCCAACGATGTTAGCGACAACTAACGCTAATCATATGCAATGTAGACGTTCCTGTGTTAAAACACACGCTAACCCCACTTCGCGATATTCTCAACGATCGCCCGGACCGACGATACATTAAAAAAACAGCCGCTAAGGCCCGTTAGCTGCTGGGACTTAAGACCAGAAAATAGCTGGTCTTAAAAATGGGGATAACACTTTGAGCCACATCCCAGCAGGTTTTGGTGCTGGACAGCGCTGCAAGTAATGTTGCAGCGCTGCCCTGCGACAAACCTACAGTGCAGGAATGCGCACCATCAATAAGATAGTGCGCATTCCTGGGCCCCAGTCATGAAAAGTGTTGCAGCGCTGCAACAAGACAGCGTTGCAACACTTTTCACTGCGCCCTTCTTGCGACAGCATGGATGCGCTGTATTCACTGGACAGTGCTCCATGACGCAAGTAATGACAGATACGTCAGGAATCGTGACGTATCTGTCTGCGCTAAAGACACTCATTGTTGCAGTTGTGTCACAACCATGACGCAACTCCAGCAATGCATGGGGCCAGGCTATCCCTGTGGCACTGCGTCACCCTCACACCTGCCATCAGGCAGGCGGAAGGTACTGACACAGTGCCGTTCATGAGGGGTGCCCGAATGTTGGCGCTGTTTGAGATCCATCCGTGGTGGTTGCGCGCTGCTGTGTCATCGTTTGGAAGCATTGGTGGAGTGTTGGTGCGGAGGGAGTTGACGAGACGTTCTTTGGTGGCCTTGATCCAGCTGAGAGGGGGTGCGATGATGGCGGTGGTGTCCGGTGGGCAAGGTGAAGACGTGATGTTACCAATGATGGTCAGTCCAGGAGAGTCCGGTGTTGTGGTTGTAGTTGAAGTTCCCACTGGCGGAGGTGATGTGCTCGACCGTGCATCCTGCCATGTGGCATGTTGAGGTGACTTGCTGCTTGCGTCTGATGTAGGGGACCTTCCCCAGGAGGGGGTGGTGTCCTGGTCACTGGGGTTGTCCAGGTGGAACTTGAGTTCACCGAGTAGGATGTCGTCAGTGGATGGGAGACCCTGGGGTGCAATGAGGTCTACAATGGTATTGGAGAATGGGGGGCCATGGCCCGGGGGGCCTGCACATGAGGGTGCCACAGAGGATGTGCTTGGGCTTGGTCCAGATCTGGGAATTGAGCTGGTCCATGGTCACCCTTGGGTCATTAGAGTGCGTGGTCAGTCGGAATCTGCTTCTGTAGGTGATGGCAATGCCTCCTCCTTTATGGTTGGGGTGCACCTAGCGGGTGATACTGCAGGCGTCAGTGACAGCGATGGCGATGTCCGGTCCGGAGCAGAGGTTGGTCCTGGCAGGTGAGGTGGCGTCCAGGGTTGATGGCGAGGAGGGTGCTGGCGTTGTAGCGGTGGAGTGTCCAAGAGAAAGGCTCCTTGGTGCTGAGCGCGGTCCAGGGGCAGACGGATGCAAACAGCATAGCCTATGGGTTGCCTTTGGCACGGGAGATAACCATTACAATGCAGGCAGTACATCGTTAACAACGCAACTCCGACAACGCAGGTGCCTTTACATCGCATTTGATTACAACACATTGTGAGGTCAGTAATGGGGTAATTTTAAGTTTTTCGGGTAGGTATGGGTTTCGGATGTAAAATAAGAAAATTGGGGTGTGTTTTGGGGTAAAATATGAAAATTGGGGTGTGTTTTGGGGTAAAATAAGAAAATTGGGGTGTGTTTTGGGGTAAAATATGAAATTTGGGGTGTGTTTTGGGGGCTCAAAAAGGAATTCCAGGGTTCACGGTTGGGTTTGGGGTGCAAAGGTTAGTTTTGGGTTGCACTCACTGACGTGGGAATAGTGATATTTATGTCTCCGCTATGCAACACCTACCCTACTGTTACAATGTGCCTAGTATTAGTATGCATTGGAATGGAATGCGATGTTATGTCATGCGTCGTAACTTCGTATGTGCTTTTGGCACACGAGTGGTACGCCCGCTGTGCATGTGCGCACAACGGCCACCATTGATAAGTGCTGGGGGGGGCGGGACAGCTGTGAGGTGGTAAACGCCGGAAAGAATACTGGATGGGACGTGTACGCGAGGATGTGTGTGTGAGCGGGTGTTGTAAATATTTCAATGAGGGAAGTCTTACCTCGAAGCCGGGTCCCCTGTCTTCGTAGCTCCTGCTCTCCTGCGTCTGCTTGAGGCAGTGGGGCAACACTCTTCCGCCATTGCAGTAGTGCCGCCACTGGGGGTGCGTCATCTACGTGTGATAGGCCTGAGCGACTTGCCCCCCGGCTCTCCTGGGCTGCGCGTCGCACCTTCTCCTTACCTGGACATTGACACCGTGGCGCACTCCACTGCACTCTCTCCAAATCTGTGACTCAGCCAGCAGGAGCCTCAGCCCGGTGTGATTTCACTAGGCTGGGTACAGCAGTCGCCGCATTATCCGCTGGTGCACTTCCCAATGCAGTTGACGCAGCAGGGCCCCCTTAGGCGTGAAGTTGCAGCGCTCACGCCACACAAGTTCGGCGTAGCACAGGGGCCTCACCCTCCACAGCATACGGCCAGGACAACATCATGTGGCCTGTGATGCAGGGAGACGGCACACAGCGTTGGTAATCCCCTTCGTGCACCCCGGTGTAGTGGTGGATCGTAGTATGCGATGCGGAACTCACCACGTTGGTGCGCAGGAGTGCCTCTACCATTGACAGCTCCAAGGGTCGCAAGGCGGTCTTCTCACACAGTGTTGTGTTGTTGCTTTCAATTGACCACGCAGGAGACCAGGTAGGCTTGCTGTATATTTGTTTATTATCTTTTGTTCCCTGCCCACATGCACGTCCGTCCTCGTGCCTTGCTCATCCCAGACTGCCCGTCCACTCCCTGACCAGAAGTGGTGTCCAGTTGCCTCCCTGCCCTTCTGCCCAGTGCAGGGTCCTAGTGCCCTCCACCCAGGCCACTACACACAGGTCAGCAACGTGTATCCATGCGACCTGCCAGGCTTCACCAGCAGGTACGGGCGATCGTCACGCCTCAATGTCTACTGCCACGGCTCATCGGCTCCACAGCTCCTCCACATCCCACTCCAGCCTCTAGGCGCAGGTCCAGCGAGGCATCCAGGCTCCAGACGCAGGTCCAGCAAGGCATCCAGGCTCCAGCCGCAGGTCCAGCAAGGCATCCAGGCTCCAGACGCTGGTCCAGCGAGGCATCCAGGCTCCAGACGCAGGTCCAGCGAGACATCAAGGATCCAGACGCAGGTCCAGCGAGGCATCAAGGCTCACATCCTGGTCATCCTGGATGTTGGCTGGCTTGCAGGGGTTGTTGATGTGTGCTGCACTTTGCCCTGGCTGCTCCATTCTGCATGTTATTGTTTTAAGCTATTTTTTGCATTAGAGGCAAGAAAGCTCACGTCTGGCTGACTAACGTGAGTTTTCTTGCCGCTAATGGGCCTATTGCTGGATTTCGCCCACTAACGCCGGAATTCCTATCGCCATCGCGCTAATGTTAGCGGCAGTTTTCACCGCCTAACCCTGATACTATCGCCATGTAGCGGCGGCTTGGTAATACGCCGCTAACATGGCGATAGTTTTCAGGGTTAGGCGGCGATAAGGAAACTGCCGCTAACTAGCGTTAGCGATAGTTATCACCATTTCTTGTGAATATGCCCCCCAATTTTACTGATTATATCTCATACAGGTACTTTGCTTCTCTTTCCTTGATATGACCATCCGGCATCTTGGTCAAAGGCCTCCTTATCAACTACAAAGCCATGTGAAAGCCAAGCTCACCATTTCCTGTGACTCTTATCTCACCCACAAATGGAACACCATCAGACTGGAGGCAAAGAGGTGCAAAAAATGGAAAAAACGGAAACCGGCCTTTTCCATCTATACACCCAGGATCTGCAATGATTTCCCCGTATCCATCAGGACTGCCACAACACTGTTCCGGTTTAGGAAACACCGGAAGACATACCTCTTTAAAGAACACTGCATCATGATGAAGTAACAGTTCACTTCCATTTTTTAGAAATCAGCTGCACGTCCAACCACACATTGATTGTGTCTTTAACTTGGACTTTCAGCTTTTCGGCTAGGTTTGGACTATATAACTACCACATTCATACATACGAAGGCAGGTGGAGAAATCATCACCCACTACTAAAGCAGACCACTAACCTATTATTGCGTGCAAGGACACTGTCAGACGTGAACACACACACTAAATGAGTCCCAACCCCACAACCTGTGGGTCATTTAACACACAGTACAGTTTTGTTTCCTTAGGTTATGAATGGACTAAACATAAATTGTATCCAATTT
Organism: Calotriton arnoldi; assembly: GCA_963921515.1. Classification (NCBI taxonomy): domain Eukaryota; kingdom Metazoa; phylum Chordata; class Amphibia; order Caudata; family Salamandridae; genus Calotriton; species Calotriton arnoldi. The sequence continues at coordinate 1,406,807 of CAWUFW010000384.1, read as the reverse complement.
CCACTTTCTTTTTAGCTTTCATCTATCAATTCGCATACAAGTCTTTGATGTGTTGTTCAGCTTAATTTCATATTTATGTTTTGCAGTGTGCCAATAGTATAATGATTCTAACATGGAAAGGGCTAACATATTAGTTTAAAATGCCTATTATTGGCAGGCATGCTAAATGCATAAGAAGATGCAATACGGTGGTTCTCCCTGATGTATCCTGTCCAGTATATTCTTGAGATGAGATGTGTTTAACTGAAAAAAACAGACTACTCTGTCCACAAAAGACCAATGTGGAGTAATTTGCATAATGTCTCTATTTCTCCACATGATGCCTGGGGCTCATTTTTCAAAAATCATGCAAAGTGTTTTTCCTGAATGTAAATCGCATCAAGAAGGCAGAGAGACGTTTAGCAAAACGGTGCATGAAGACCATCACCTTGCAGGACACAACTATAGAAAATATGCAGACCCGTCCATTTTTTTTCTGAAGTACACAGATAATTGCAAATCGCGCTGTACACAGGTCTGCTCCAATTGGTTAATAATTCACGTGGTTTCAGGTTTATTGTGCGCAGATGGTTTCCGAAATATGAGAATAGTGGAAACTACACTTTTAAACAACCAGATATGTTTTCAGACGTTTGACTTGTTGAAGTCAGAGGTTGGTGTTATGCTAACGCATTGTGATGAATATACGTGGCCAAAAGATCTGCAAGATAATTGACATATCGGGGCATATGATTTATTGTGGCAATTCATTAAAAATAATTCGTCTGCAAAACAAACGTGAATGGTGAATCTAAGTGAGCAGCACTTAATCACATGTATTGTTTTAATTTAAACAAAGAACGCATGATGAATTGCTCAGACCACCCGGCAGTGACGATTCTGCAAAATCTCAAGTAACTCACCTTCCGATAAGTGTTTTTATGTATCTTGGAAATGTTGCAAAAATATGCCTTCATGAACTATTCATGTCTCTAGCTTTCTCTTACGCACATCGCTGGACAAGTGCAACAGGTTGCAAAAACTATGCATCATTGTTTCAATCCTTCCAAAACAGGCCAGGGTTGGACTGAAATAGAGCAGAAAACTTACAACATGCACAGAACTACAGGTTTATTGTTCATTTAGACAGTAATTGATGAATTCCCCAAAGTCTCTTGCATTACAAGAAAGTTGAGCATTGAGATTATGTGTCTGGATGAGGTAGGCAAGGCAGCTGTTTCACTGACCTCTGCTGATTGGAAGGGGATCGCGAGTGTGGTTACTCTTTTGATTTTGCATGCATCTGTCGGTGCCATGGAGACATATTTAACTGAGGTAATGCTAGAAATCAATTTATTCATGTCTGGGAACATACCCAAATATCACTTTAAAATGTTGGACATCTACTGTGCTAACAGAGCGGAGACAATACTCGATTGGCCTCTGTAGGTTCCAGAAAGCGTGAGATGTACAGGAATTCATTAAATGTGTATTCTGAAAAAGATATTAATGCATACGGCATGTAAACCAATGTCAAAAGTCAAAAAGGATTAGTGCGAAGTTCAGGTAACAAAGCACCCAGTTAACCCCTAAAACCCGCTGGATATGACAACAAGTATCATCAAATAGAAACAGAGAGAGGCTGCTGTTAGCAAACATCTAAAATGCCACCATTATGTTGCATCTTGCAGACTCCTTCTAGTTTCGTATACGAAATGATATTATTTTTATAAATGACCATTAGACTAGTGTTAGAGTTAACACCTCTTTCTATCAATAATCATAAAAACCTTACAGTTTGCCAACGGAAATCTTTACAGCAAGGACAGTGGCGTAGCTAGACGTACTGCCACCTGGGGCGACACCTAAGTCTGCCGCCTGGGTGCAGGTAAGGAGGGGGTGGCAGACGATGGATCACTTGATCCGGGGGGGCGGGGGTGGAGTGGCGGTTAACGGACGACTTTGCTCTGGGCTGGGGGGATGGTGGTAGTCAACGGACATGGCTCCCTCTGCCCCCAAAAACAGTGCCGCCTGGGGTGGACCACCCCCCACCCCTCCCTAGCTATGCCACTGAGCAAGGAACACATATTCGCAAATTCCCACAATCTTCTAAGTATCCTAATCAAACATATCAATATAGTCCCAAATGCAGAGAAAAACATTGACTGGGCAAGCAGAAAGCAAGACTAGTTTTTGAACTCTATTAAGGTAGGATGGTAGGAACTGCCCAGTGCACCACTTTTCATCTGTCAGACATATGTTTAATTGTATTAAATTTGTCAAGTGATTTAGTTTAACCAGTTTCTTGCAACAGTCATAAAAAGATGGCTATTGTAGAAGAAATGCAGTTTCCCCGGAGATATATTTAAAATGAGATTACATTCCACCATAAGACTGTTAGGGACTGGTGATGTATTACCTTAAAGCAAACTATAATTTAAGATTTCATCACACAATTAAATATTGTGATGCCTGTTTGAATAACTGTAGAATTTTTACTTTTGTAACTTCTCTTGGAACAGCATGCCAATACTTAGCACGAGTATGTCCCTCTACACATATTAATTAAACAGAATCCAACAGCACCCTGAATAGGTTGAGAGATGTATTGACAGATTTGTATGGCTAGATTTCTAAAACTCACAACACATAATGTACAGAACAGTGGATCATTAGCCAGTCAAGGTTGCGGACAAAACAAGTCAAGTGAATATAGTTCTCATGAGTAGCATCTTTCTAATTTATGTTTTCCACATAGCCATATTTGGTGGATGCTAAATTCGGGCATGTGCAGAGCAAAATCGCCAAACAATGATTATATGAGTCATAGTTTGGGTATTTTTCCCCACCTCTTGCTTATTGTTTGGTTTATTTATTTGTGTTAGATCTTTATAAAACTCCACATTTTGCCTTATAGCCACTACAAAGTAATATGGATGCCATTTGAAGTAAGGAAGATCCAAAGAGAGACATTCAAACCAAGATGACACTTCCTTCCAATGGTATTCAGTAGCTGTCCCTGTCGAAAGAGGAAAGCCAGCCTGAAGAGGTCCATGTTTATCAGTTTTTTCAACCAGAGGTGGTTAGTTTCTGCGGTCAGACAGACGATCAAGGCCTTCTAGAATCAGGGACCGAACTGTGGATGCCTTGAGATACGGCTCTGTGTTTCAGTTGTTTCAAGGTTGGCGTTTGGACAAAATACTGAATAAAAAATATTGTGTTACATAAATATCATGTCAAGAATATCGGCTTGATAAAGATATAATTGACAGAAATATCAAAGGGAAGAATATCGTTTTAAGTGGTATTTTTTATATCATTGTCAAAAATATCGTTTATTAAAATATCGCTGTAATAAATATTGTTTTTATGGGTTAATTTCTATGTGTTTTTTATGTGTTTTATGTTGTGTGTATGTGAATTTTTGGTTAATATGTTTAGTCAATCTTTAAAGTAATTTTTAAAAAATGTTCAAATTATTTTATTTAATATTTTAATAAGGTTTTTTATTATTGTATATGTATTTAAGTTATAGGAGCGCGATGTTGGGTTTTGGGGGAAAAGGGTGAGGAGAGCTTTAAAATGTGTTAATATTCATTTATTTGTATGTTGTATTAAAATTATTAAAACAATTGTATTAGGTTCTTTAAATGTATCACAGTTAATAGTTATTGTAATTGATAATATTATTAAGTTTTAATATAAGAATATTTTTATTCTAAAATATTTATTTATATTTGAAATAACATTTAGAATTTGTATACAATTTTTTAATTATTTGATAATAGATACATAGTTGTTTTATTGTATTAATTGTTTACAAAATAAATACGTTTGTAAAATATTTGTGTACAACTATTTCACAATTCATATTTTAATTTCTTTTTATGACGTATTATTACATATGTGTTTGTGTATGTTGAATTAATTTGCCAATGTAATTAATATATATTAAAATAATTATATATTTAGCAACTTATAATAACATTGAATTTTGTTATGTAAATATATTTTTTAATTATATTAATTTATTTTTAAGTATGTAAAAAAGTGTTCTTACTTTGACAAATGTAGGCAATACTGAATTTATTTTAGATATTCACGTTTTACGAATGGTATATTTATATGTTACATATATTCACGATTTTACATATATTAGAATGGATACATGCAGTATTACATATATAATAATTATAATACTGTAAGTGGCACATTACGATACCCGGCGTAAAAAAATCCGCCAGGCATGGAAGCGGCAAAAATCCGCCCGCACACACCGCCTGAACACCGACCACGCCATTACAATTACACAAACCGAAAACCGCCATCGGCGGAAAAATCACACAAAATACCGCCCGCCAACGTCCGAGTCGGAGTCAAACCGCCCGCCACGGACGGAAACACGCACGACAACACAAAACCGCCCGCCCTCACGGCCGACACACCGCACGTGAAATTACGATCGCACCGCCATGAGCGCGGAAAAACCACAAATATACCGCCCGCCAGCGCAAACAACGCCGATGAGAATCGACACGGCAGAAGCCATGGCGCCCACGTACCTGCACAGAAACCATCCGCTCACAAAACCAATAGCACACAACATGGCCAACAAGTCCACACAGCAAGGCACGCACAAATACACAAGCACAGTACACATCCCGAAAACACCCCCCGGACAAACAAAAAATACAAAGGCCAGAACCCCAGACACAACACACCTGAAAACAACAGACCATGAGGACACACCCACATAGGTGAGTACAAAAGCAGCACTCCCACAGACCACAACCCCTTGCTACATTGCAAACCAGAGAGGAGAGGAGAGGACACAGTGACACAGCAAGGACAGCAGCACACCACAGAAACGCACACATCACTACCACCACCACCACCACCACCACCACCAAACACCGGCACCACAAACCCCCAGCACATTACACAACACACACCGCACCAGCACCACAAACACCATGGCACCACAAAGAATGCCCAAGTACACGCCCATTGAGCTGACGGTCATGGTCGACGAGATCATCAAGGTGTACCCACAAATCTATGGGAACATGGTCCAGCACACACCACTAGCCACCAGAAACAGAATGTGGAACCGGATCGTAGACCAGGTCAATGCAGTCGGGACCCTGCCCAGGAACAGAGGTGAAATAAACAAACGTTGGAATGACGTAAAGAGCCTGGTCAAGAAGAAGGAGGGCAAAAACAGAGAGCTGGCTGCCGTCACTGGCGGAGGGAATCCCGCGCTCTTTAAGACCTTCAAAGCGTGGGAGGAGAAGGTGCGAGTCGTAATACATCCGGAGATCCTCGCCGGATTAGCAGGGGGAGTGGAGGCTGGTAAGTACAAACTAATGTATACCAGCACACCGCTATGTACTCACATGCACTACCACCATGCCACAGCTCCCAGGGACAAACACCCCCATGTCCAGCACACAATACACAACACATCACACACACATGCAACAGACACCACCACACACAGCCCAAACCGAACAACTGTAACATACGTGGGGACATGTGTACACTCAGCCAGCCACGTAACCACCAACAGGTCCCCAAATATGCCAGAAGCGCCACAACGAGCACCCACCACACCCATGTGTCCGCCACAGCTGCACTAACCGACAAGTAACAGGTAAGTGGCAGGAACACAAAGTGCAGTGGGTGGGAGGGTGGACAGCCCAAGTACAACACACACCAGGCCCCAGTCCCACAGCACAGCAAGGAGGAGCATCCCCCACACCCCACAGCCACGTGTCAGCCACCGCAGTGCACAACGACAGCCGAAAGGCAGACATCACGGTCCACAGCAATCGGTGTCAGTGGGTGTACAGCCACCCCCACGACCCACAACACCCCCCCACCCCCACAGACCTGCAACATGGAGCACCCCCCGCTTAGAGCCATGTGGCATCCAGTACAGTGCACGCACGAACAACTTGCAGGTGGGAAACTGGACAGGGCTGGATTACTGGAGGCATGAGGACCATAACACGACCAACACATGGGACATGTCACGTAGCAGACGAACACGCAGCACCGCCCACCGTCATGAACAAGTGAACAATGTGCACACGGACATGAACAACAGATTCACACCCCACATGACCCATCACATACATAGCAACACCCAAGGAGCCACGTCTGCATGCACAAGCCACACTGAATATAGTACCACACGGCAGCCACTGTGCAACTCATCACACACAACCGAAACACCATTGAAGTCCTGTCCATGTAGCCCCTACTGCCTGTCAACCACACACCCCACAACTACGCCTATGTAAGACAAACAACACTAGACGCAACAGAGCGGAACAACATAAATGCACACGAACACCACTGAACCCATCAAACACACAGACACACCATGCACATACAACATACCATCCATCCGTCAGCCCCAGTCTCATGAAAGGCATGTCATCCGCACAGCTGCCACACATACAGCAGTCACGCTAAGATACATGCCCATGACCAACCATATGCCAGAAGTCAATGAAGCGCACGACACACTGTGAGCAACAACACACAACATGGGCCACACCCCCCGAGCACTGCAGTGATGCACATGGCACAGGGCAGCACGCACACCAAGGAGATGGGACAACTGCAATACGTTGGCTGGCACACAACCATCACTCACTCATAACGATGCGTCCAATGCCATGTCCAGTAATCACAACAGACAGCAAATATGCAGGCCATGTCAAGCATGCACACACCTCAAACCATGCACTGTCATGCTGCCACAACACATGTCACGTTCGGCACCCATGGCTCACAGCATGTACCCCAAAAGCATATCCCCTCCCAAAAGCGAATCTGGGGCATGGCCCCCATGTTGCCATATGCGTTCCTAAGCGTTCCATTTGAACCCCAAAAGCATATCCCCTCCCAAATGCGAATCTGGGGCATAGCCCCCATGTTGCCATATGCGTTCCTAAGCGTTCCATTTGAACCCCAAAAGCATATCCCCTCCCAAATGCGAATCTGGGGCATAGCCCCCATGTTGCCATATGCGTTTCTAAGCGTTCCATTTGAACCCCAAAAGCATATCCCCTCCCAAATGCGAATCTGGGGCATGGCCCCCATGTTGCCATATGCGTTCCTAAGCGTTCCATTTGAACCCCAAAAGCATATCCCCTCCCAAATGCGAATCTGGGGCATAGCCCCCATGTTGCCATATGCGTTCCTAAGCGTTCCATTTGAACCCCAAAAGCATATCCCCTCCCAAATGCGAATCTGGGGCATAGCCCCCATGTTGCCATATGCGTTCCTAAGCGTTCCATTTGAACCCCAAAAGCATATCCCCTCCCAAAGCGAATCTGGGGCATGGCCCCCATGTTGCCATATGCGTTCCTAAGCGTTCCATTTGAACCCCAAAAGCATATCCCCTCCCAAAAGCGAATCTGGGGCATGGCCCCCATGTTGCCATATGCGTTCCTAAGCGTTCCATTTGAACCCCAAAAGCATATCCCCTCCCAAAGCGAATCTGGGGCATGGCCCCCATGTTGCCATATGCGTTCCTAAGCGTTCCATTTGAACCCCAAAAGCATATCCCCTCCCAAATGCGAATCTGGGGCATGTCCCCCATGTTGCCATATGCGTTCCTAAGCGTCCCATCTGAACACCAAAAGCAAAGTACAAACCAGAGCCAGGATGGGCCAGGAGCCCGCATACACCAGAGTCACAATAAGTAGGGGCACAGCAACACACCCATCGGCATGGCCAATCCGTCCCATGCCACATGTGCACAGCACACAGTCCCATTGCCAAGCACACACAACTACAAATGCTACAGCCACACACACGCCTCCGGGAAACCCATGTACGAGATTGCACGAACTGTTAATGTCAGACGACAACTACATACTTCGCCAGGTGCAACACAATAACAAATCTCATTCTCTCCACAGGTGACGAACTGCTGGATGCTGGGGATGGAGCCAGCAGCCAGCACAGCCAGCCTACAAGCCCCCAACGAGGACACACGGATCTGGAGGATCTGTCCTCCTCTTCGGACACGGACCACCAAGCAGGCCCATCTGGTGTGGCAGGGCCCAGCCGCTCCCAAGGACCCCTCCTACCCACCAACCCATCATCCAGGGCTGCTGAACATTCCCAGCCCCCTGCTGCCACTGTCGTTGCGGCCACACCCACGGTCATTGTGGCCACTACCACTGCCGCAACCGCCACCATCGCCGCACCGACCACCACCGCCGCCACCACCACCACCACGTCTTCGCTGGCACCAGCCCCAGCGCAGGTGGTGGCCCGGCCGACTGGATCCACCCTGGGAGCCACAGCGAGGACCGTGGTGAGCAATGTGGCTAGTGGGCAGGCCGGTGGCAGCAGGACTGGTAGGAGGAGCAGGGTCAGGGAAACGCCAGCCTCCCCTGGGAGCCATGCCCTGCCTCAAATGGCCAGAGTCCTTGGGGCCTATGAAGAGGCCCAAGGACAATGGGTCCGGTCTGCTTCAGACACGCGTGAGGTGCTGGGGGTGCTGAGGTCCATGGACGCCCGTATGGGCCAACTCGTGGACCTCATGGGCCAGCTGGTGGTGGCGGTGAGGTCACTGCCAGGGACAGCAGCTCCCCCTCCGCCACCACCTGCCGGGGCGCAGGGTGGAGCAGCAGTGTCCAGTTCCCCTGCGTCCACAGCCAGTGAGCACACCTCAACCACCAGCATGTCGCAAGCAGGCACCCCCCTCGCAAACGTGGAAGGGGCCGTCCAAAGTGGAAACAGATCTCCCGGGAGGACTTCGCACGCTCCAAACGCAAGTGAGGCAGCCAGCCAGCCTTCCGCCAGCCTTCCTTGACCAGCCACTGCATTGACTTGGACTACGATCCCACTCCACACAGCCATCTGGATGGCATGTGTGTGTTGGACTATGGACATAGAACCAGTGGGTACACCCTGATCATCACGCAGCCATGACCGACAGCTCATTGTCACTGCACGCACCACTTTTGTCATCACCTTACACACAATCACATGTCACAGTTTGTAATAAATGCACCTTTTTCAATAACTGCTGTTTGTGCCCTGTGTTTTATTTGTACGGAATACAACGGCCACCTTGGGCGGAAAGGCACCTGATGCGTGGCATGGCAATTGAATCCGGAGGGCCTGTAGGGACCTAGGGGTGGGAGACAGAACAGGAGCACATTCAATGAGTGTGTCACACACCCATCACACAGTACATGTCAACAACTACAAGCAATGTACACACATCGCACAGAGCAATAGGGCACAATGCCACAGCCACCAACAGTGGCATACTACCCCTGGCCATGGAGCGTTGACACACAGCACGCAGTGAACAAACGGCCACCCTGACACAGCACACACACACCTGCACAGATACAGCCACATCAGCCGTCGTACATGGACACTCACCGTCAAGTGAAGTAGCGGGCGATGAGCTGCTGCCGCACATTACCAGCTTCCTCCTCTCCGCTGTCCTCCTCACTCGAGCTGTCCTAGTCTGCGGGCTGGGGCCCTGGTTGATCTCCGTCATCCACGATGAGGGGGATCTGCTTCCGAATGGCCAGATTGTGCAGCATGCAGCACGCCACCACTATCCGGCACACCTTCTGTGGGGAGTACGCTAGCGCACCCCCGGTGCGGTCCAGGCACCTGAACCTGGACTTGAGGAAGCCAAAGGTACGCTCGACCACACGTCTGGTCCTCCCATGTGCCTCATTGTAGCGATCGTCTGCTGGGGTGCGAGGATTCCTCAATGGACTGAGCAGCCATGCCCCATTCGGGTACGCAGAGTCACCTGGGTGTGAGGGACACAGAGAACCGTTGCAATTCCAACTGGACAGGGGACAGCATCGCACAACCAGCACGCTACACCACTCCACATACTCACCGACAATACAGGCACAATCCTGTTGCATATTGGACATCAGTCGTGGCAAGATGCTGTTGCGCATTATGTGTGCGTCATGGGCCGAGCCTGGGAACTTTGCACACACGTGGGTGATCACCATGTCCGCAAGGCACACCACTTGCACATTCAGGGAGTGCGTGTGCTTCCTGTTGCGGTACAGGTGCTCAGTGGCCTGTGGTGGAACAAGGCCGACATGTGTGCAGTCAATGGCTCCAACGACATGTGGGATTCTGCCAAGGGCATAGAATGCACCCTTCACTGCCGCCAATTCACGAGCCCTGGGGAAGCGGATGTACCTGTTTCGGTACAGCATCATGGCTGCCAGTACATCCCTCAGCACCTTGCTGAACATGGGCTGGGACATCCCTCCTCCAATGCCCACTGTGTGCTGGAATGACCCAGTGGCGAAGAAATGCATGGCGGCCATCACCTTAGCCGTGGGGGTGACAGCAGTCGGATACACCCTGCGGGGACGGAGATGGGGTTCTAACATGGCACACAGTCGATGCAGGGTTGGCCTGTCCAGCCGAAACTTCCTAATAACCTCTGTATCGTCCATGTCCGCCAGCAATTGGTATGGGCGGTCAATGTTCGGTCTCCGCCTAGGGACAATGGCAGAGGACACATGTCAAAGCAACACGACACATAGCAATTTCGCATACACATCACTGACATGACTGAGCAAGCACATGAGCCACAGCCCAGCTGTCAAGCTGGGACGGCACGGCCACAATACACTTACACAGGTCTCCCAACAATGGCAATGGCTAGTGATACAAACCACTGCCATGTGCATGCACATGGGGATCTAGGCCCCAATGACTTGCGGGGCGTGCTGATGGGGACTGACTGCATATCCGTCAAGCGGCAACGCCACGGCAACATGAATGTCTGCTGAGCATGGAACTGCTTCCGCGGCTGGATGAGTATGGCACACGACGACGACGATGTGGGCACAGGCTGAGCGGCCAAAACAAGTGGGACCTGTGGCACGAGGGGATATGAGACAGTAGTAGGTGTCAGCACTGCACCCTATGTACAGCACTGTACGGATCACACCTCCCGAAACATTGACAGGTGTCCACATTGACAGCCCCATGCCAAGACGGCTGTGTGCTTGCAGTCACACGTCACAGGTGAGAGGTTACATTGCACGTGCCAGGTGGCAGACGTACATAGTGGGAGCTGGCATGTGTGTGCATGTGTCTCCTGTTCAGGATCCACCAGATGGGCGCTGACTCTGTACTGACCATTGGACACAGCATGTTCCGTGGAAGGCTTGTGTGTGTGGGATGGTGGCACTGGATGTGCCTCCGTTGGGTGGGGGGCCATGCACAGGGCGGGTACGTCGATGATTGCGCATTGTTGGTCACGGTGGGTGCACCAACTGAAGATGTGTTGCCCTGTGTTCAATTCCTATGTCCGCATGATGATGGACTGTAGATGTGGGCAGACTACACATTGGTCGATGTGCTGTCTATATGCATGTGCCTTCACACCAGGCACAGCTGCCCCTGCACATGTGACCCCTGCTGGACTCGCTGCTGGGTCTGTGGAGCTGATGCACCTTCTGCGCGTGGGGCGGACAGCTCTCCTCACTTCCCTCATTGCGCATGTCATGACTTTGCCGCAGGTGACATGGATCATGGAGGGCCCACATGTACGCGTGGGTAGGCTACACATGATTGTACACTGGTCGCCACCCCCAGTCAGTGTTTCGAATGGGAAGGTTGTCGTGCTGGTGGTATGTTCGATGTGGCGGATGGGCGGGCCTAGGTGCGGGCTTACATTCCGGACATGGGGGGGTAGTTGGATTGGCGACTAGTTGCAGTACACACGGGACACGTCTCTTCCTTTCCACATCTGGGTCATCCCTTATACTAACTGACAGTGATACAGTCATCTTCGCCCCAGCCCTCATGTCCTCCCCTCGCTCCCCCAATATGCATGTTCACCTGCGAGGCTAGCTTTTCACAGGCAGCCCCAAGCTCGCACCAGAGAGGGCAAGGAGTGTATGTGTGGGTCCAGTTGCACGAGTGGGCTGTCTCAGGGTATGATGTGTTGCGGGACGCCGTCCACCTGCGTGGTGCCCCAAATGGAGACCCGGCCTGCATGGACTATGCATCACAGTCTTCGCCTTCCGGATCCGCCACCTGCGACACCCAGTGGCTGTGGCTGCCCTTGCGGCCATGCCGCGTCCGTCTGTGACTGATGGCCCACACATTCACTCTTTGGCCTCTCTGGGGAGGGCTCGGGGGTGGTGGCGCACGCGCTTGCACTTAGTCGCAATGGCATGTGGCGTGGTTGGTATGATGGGCAATGGATGGGATGGTGCGAGCCACCTCCCGTGACGTCAGTGCTGCTCGTGCTGTGGTGCGTCCCCCTACACTTCCATTTGACATGTGCCATGCTAGACGTTGAGGTTCTATTGCCTGCGTGATATGACCAGGAGGAGCGCGAGGAGACCTCTCACACACCATGCTCCACTGCCATCCCGTGCCCTGTATCGCCTGTGCGGATTGACTATGTTGGGGTTACACCTGGTCGACTGGGGCTGTGTGTGCCTTGTCAAGGGGCATGGCGGGCGCACAACAGGATCCAGCTTGTCCACAGAGGGTGGGCTGAGGTGCGCCTGGTACCGCTTTGTACGTGTGCCCGGCTGCTGTGCACACACGTGTTCACTCCCCCCGACAGGTGTCCTCTCACAATGCCCAGGGAAGCGGTGGTGTACTGTTCATGACCCCTCCCAACACGGCGTGCTCCAACTTGGCATGTGCGCATCTACCCGTCGCACCCACCCACCTGAGCACTGCGTCCATACGACTTCACACGACACATGTGTGTCTTCCACAGTAGTGCTACTCATTTGCGTTGACATCCAATACCAGTGGACTACATGGTCATGTCACGACTGCCGTGTACTTCACATACTCTCATCCTCTCTCATTCGTACTTGTGAAATGAGTCAGCGGAGACAGTTTTGGTTTCAAACATTATATAGAGTCTTCTGTCCTCTGTGATGCAGTATAGTGGACACTACTGGCAGCGGAATACATGTTGAGGATATACTGAGCATGATTGCAAATGGGATAGGGTGTGGGGTTACATGTGATTGGCTGTTGCATGTGGGATGTGGGCTTCAGAGTGACATCTGCTTGGCCAAGGCTGTGCTAATGTACATTTACGTATTGCTGCGGAGCTGCGGACTTTGACACAGACGGTATACATGTAGCCTACCAGACCGCTTGGCATCATGGGCACAGTCCATCTCAGTTCCATGTGACAGGTTTGCTGCGGTTGTTCCTCATGCACGCGTGCATGTGAGATGACATCAGGGCATGTGCTTGCGTGCATGCAGCGGCGTGCCACTTGTTGTTGCACTGTGGTGGTTACTGGACATGTCACAGTCACTGGTGTCGTGTTGTTGTTGTATGCACTTGTCGTCCATGCAAAGGTCCTGGTATGGGATTCCCGGGGCGGGGGTGGGAGGGGTGCAGCACCCACAGACTCCAGGCGACCTATTCATGTCCACTGAGCGGTGTGTGTGTCCATGTGCGCTGGATCCATGTCGTGTCCTGGTTGTTCGTGCAGTTCCGTCCATGTGGGTGCGATACACAGAGCCCATGCCACTGCCTCCCACGATGCATGCGGTGTTCCTGGATGTGATGGGGAACAGTGTGCATGTCCCGGTCATATCCGATGTCATGGCGATGTCGTTGATGGTGTGGTTACAGTTGCCGGTCGTTTGGTATGGCTGTTGTGGTGGTGACTGGCCAGTCCGTGCGGAAGCTAAGCATGGGTGCGGGGTTGGACATCATAGGTCACTCGGGGAACCTGCGTTGTGGTCCGACGAATTTACAGGTTGTCAGGTATGCGATGCCGTCCAGCAGGGCTTCCATGTCATTGGTGGTGTACATGTTTGCCAGCCAATGTAGCGGATGGTGGCTGTCAAGGTGTTGTTCGTAAGTTGTCCCTTGGAGGACCATGATGGGGCATGCTGGGTGACATTCGATGTAGCTGTTCTCGATGATCCGTCGTGTGGAGGCACAGTGGTCCCATTTCAGTGCGGGTGCGATGTTGGCCACATACGCCATGCCCCCATAGGCAGAGCAGGCCCTGTCGTGTGCGTCCAGAGGGAGGAGTAGTGGTAGCAGGTCCGCCTTCAGACATGCCGGGTTGGAGAGGCATATCTCGACGGGATGCTGGTAGGGACACCTCCGACAGTAGAAGACGGGCATGACGCAGCTGAACAATGTGATGCGGTAAGTCAGTCGGTAACTTACGTTCAGCAGGGACAGGAGATCGCATCCCAATGTATGGAACAGGTTGGTTTTGTACAGCTTGAGCTGTTCGGCGTAGTTGGGTAGGTGTGTTGCGGTTGCCATTTCCCAGCGGTGCGTTGTGGTGGCGTGCTCCGGCTGTGTGTGCAGTCTGCAATGTGCACGCTCCGAGGTTGCTGTGAGCTCTGTGTAGTCGTAGGGAGACAGGACTTGTGTTCTGTTGGCTTGTTTGGAGGACACGGGCCCTCTTCCCACATGCTTCTCAGACAGTTCAAGGTCAGTGATGTGTGACTCCTTCCAATTAACTTGCATGTGGCCGACATGGGGAGTGTTTTCTTCTTTCTTCCCCGTCCGTTGTGTGCTTCTGTGATATGCGCTATCTGCCCTGTGGTCGGTCTCCTCGGCATGCCTGTGTTGGTCTATTCTTGGACAATGGCTGTATTCACCGGCTTCTGTCGTAGGGCTGTGGTTTCGGAGTTGGAATGGAAGGTCATTCAGTGCTGTCTGCTCTCCCTTGTGTGGGCGGCAGGCTGCCTTTCCGCTCTGCGTTGGGCCTTGTGTGTGAATGTTATTCTTGGGCCACCTGTTGTCGGTCCCCGGGCTCTTTGGTGTTCCGTTTTATATGTCTTGTTCATATGTGCAGGGTGGTATGGGTGTTTCAGTGTGGTACTGGCGTTCCTCTTCCCGAAGGAGCCCTGCTTCTCCTAGTTTGTGTTGCCGCCGCTGTGTGCTACGCCATGTTTGTTACACTGGGGTGTGTCCTGCTGTTGCGTGTCTTCACTGACATGTGTGCGTCGGTTGTGTGGCGTTGGGTGTTGTCCGTGAATTGGGCGTTGGGGACATGGCTGTGGCAGGCCTGTCACGTGTCATGTGCGTTCGGGGTGGGGCTGATGTGTGTGCTGCTTGGTTGTGTCCCTGTGTCTGTGTGCGACGCATGCATGGCGCTGCGGTTGGCCTCTGCGTTGTGTGCATGTGTGGCGGCGTCATCGGCGCTTTGGGGCCGTGACGGGGTGGTTGGTTCCTAGTCCCAGGTGGTGTGTACACATGTGTTACGCGATGTTGCGATTTGGCCTGTGTGTCATATGTGGATGCAATGGTAGATGTGTAGTGTACACGCGCTGGTGGGGGGTTGTCCGCTTTTTCCGCCCTTGCACTGTGTGCGCTGATGGCGTGCACTTGTTGTGTGTGTGCCTACCTGCGTCTCCGCGGTACGTTGCGTCCTTGGTGGTGCATCAGCAGGAGCATGGGGAGGGCCTGCAGTGCTGGATTCATGCTCGGGGAGCCGCTTCTTCGTTGTCCGTGCTCGGCATCCGTGTTACCGCTTCGGTTTGTCGTACGGTATCTCTTGGCCGTGGGAGCCGTTTGTTTGCGGCATCGTAATTTATGCGCCGGGCGGGACGTGTTTCGTCGGACGGTGTGTGTCAGTTGGGCTGCGCCGCTACGTGTACGGGCGCACTTTGATGGCGGACGGTGTTGCTGGCTTGCCGGCGGTGTTTGGCCTACTTTTCGCATCGTAATTGGACGGGCGTGTGGACTGCTGCGTGCCGGCGGTAACTAGTGCTTTTTGCATCCGCCAGCACGGCGGTGGTGCTTCCGCCCGCCATCGTAATGGGCCCCTATGTTATTATTTTGATAATTAATAGTAATATTGTTTGTTTAGTTCATATTTTAATACTTTATTTAATGTATACATATTTATGTTGTATTGTAAGTTGTAGATTTTAGGGTATGTTAAATATTTACTACATATGATTTATTTTTTGTATAGTTTTGTTTATTTTAAATATAATTTTCCCTTTTTTATTTTTAAGGAATATGTATAGTAACTTTAATCCTTTTACTGGCCAATATCTTCTCCAAATTGGGTTAGATTGTAGTGGGAATAGTAAATTGTACCCCTTTAGTGTCCATGACCTTCCCAGAAATGGTTTAGATTGAAGTCGGAATAGTTAATGGGACCCCCTTAGTATCCAAAACCTTCCCCAAAATGGTTTAGATTGGAGTGGGAATAGTAAGATTGACCCCTTTAGTGTCCAACACTTTCCAACAAATGGTTTAGATTGGAGTGGAAATCATAACTGTAACCCCTTTAGTCCAACACTTTTCACAAAATGGTTTAGATTGAAATCTTAATAGTAAATGTAACCCCTTTGGTGTCCAAAAGCTTCCCAGAAGTGGTATAGATTAGAGTTGGAATACTAAATGTAACCTCTTTATTATCCAACACCTTCCCCAAAATGATTAGATTAGAGTGGGAATAGTAAATATAACCCCTTTAGTGTTCAACACTTTCCCTGAGATGGTTTAGATTGGAGTGAGAATATCCCAAATAATTTACATTGGCGTTAGTATTTAATTTAATTTCTCAATCAATCAATCATCATTTATAAAGCACGTCAAATCATCCGTGAGGGTCTCAAGGCGCTGGAGTTGCTAGCTGCTAAATGGAGATCTGAACATTCGAACAACCAGGTCTTGAGTCCTTTCCTGAATTCCTGGAGCGATGAGGCAGTCCAGAGGTGCCAGGGCAGGTTGTTCCAAGCTTTGGTTGCCACATGTGAGAAAGAGCATTCTCCAGTGTTGGACCAGCAGATCTGGGGGGTGTCTAAAAGGAAGAGGGAGGCAGATCGTAGGTGTCTGGTCAGTTGGTGGAAAGTCATGCATTTGTTGATGTATGCTGGTCCTTCATTGTGCAGGGCTTTGTATGTGTGGGTCAACATTTTGAACTGGCATCTCTTTTGGGTTGGGAGCCAGTGTAGCTTCTTAAGGTTGGGTGGGATCTGGGTCCATCTAGGAAGGTCAAGGATGAGTCTTGCTGCTGAGTTTTGTATTGTCTGTAGTTTCTTCAGGAGGTGAGTGGTAATTCCTACATAGAGTGTGTTCCTGTAGTCCAGCCTGCTGGCGACAAGGGCCTGTGTGACAAGCCTACTGGGAGCCACCTGAAGATCTTGCAGAGCATGCATACGGTGTGAAAGCAGGCAGATGAGATTGCCATTACCCTTTGCTTCATAGATAGCTTGCTGTCCAAGATGATGCCGAAGTTGCGGGTGTGGTCGGTCTTGGCAGGGGGGTGGGCCAAGGTGGGAATGGTCACCATGCTTCGTTTCATGGCGAGGTGTTGTTCCTGAAGATGAGGACTTCTGTCTTGTCCGTATTCAGCTTGTAACAGTTGTCCTTCATCCAGTTGGCGAAGTCCATCATACATCTGTGGAAGTCGGCTCTGGTGGTGGAGGGGTCTTCTGACAGCGAGATGATGAGCTGGTTGTTCTTGGCATAGGAGATGATGTTGAGTCTGTGCAATCTGATGGTGTTGGCCATGGGGGTCATGTGTGTGTTGAAGAGGGTGGGCCTTAGGGAAGATCCTTGGGGGACACAGCAGATGATCTTCTTGGGTTCTGAGATGAACAGTGGGAGATGGATTCTCTGGGGTCTTTTGGTGAGGCATGAGGCAATCCATTTGAAGTTGTCTCCCTGTATTCCGATGTGGTGGAGTCTGTTGATTAAGATGTCATGGGAAACGGTGTCGAAGGCGGCTCATAGGTCCAGGAGGATGAGGGCTTCTGTTTTGCCGTGGTCTATGAGGGCCCAGATGTCATTGGTGACTGCGAACAGGGCTGTCTCAGGGCTGTGGTTGTCTAAGAATCCGGATTGAGAGGGGTCCAAGAGGTTGTTGTGTTCCAGGTGTTCAGTGAGTTGCTGGTTGATTGCCTTCTCGAGAATCTTTTCTGGAAAGGGGAGCAGGGGGATGGGCCAGTTGTTCTTTGGATCTGCTAGGTCAGTGGATGGTTTCTTCAGGAGAGACTTCACTTCAGCATGTTTCCAGTCCTCAGGGAAGGAGGCAAGGTGATGGAGGTGTTCAGGACTTTCTTGAGCTCGTTGCCAATCGTCTTGCTCCCGAGGTTGAAGACGTTGTGGGGACAGGGGCCCGTGGGTGTTCCGAGTGCATGGAGTTCATGATGGCGATTGTGGCTTGTGTTGTGAGAAGGTCCCAGTGGGTGAGCAAATGTTCAGGTTTTGTGTTCATGGGTGTGAGCAGGCTGATGTTGTCGGCGGCGGAGGGTTGGGATTCGAAGTTTTCGTAGATGACTGAGATCTTGTCATAGAAGAAGCCCGCCAGGCTGTCACATAGATCTTGAGAGGGGGTGATATCATTCTCAGCAGCTGCAGG
The DNA here is from genome assembly GCA_963921515.1 of Calotriton arnoldi. Classification (NCBI taxonomy): domain Eukaryota; kingdom Metazoa; phylum Chordata; class Amphibia; order Caudata; family Salamandridae; genus Calotriton; species Calotriton arnoldi. The sequence goes on along the minus strand of CAWUFW010000384.1, from coordinate 1,388,461 downwards.
GTTGGAGAAAACCTTCATGATGGTGAAGAGTTCCTTGCTGCGGTTTGTGCTGGACTCTATTCAGTCTGCTAGTGCTTCTTCTTTGTTTCTTTCAGTAAATGGTGATACTGGTTGAGTGCTGTCCTAAAGGCAGTAAGGTCTCCTGTTTCTTTGCTGGTGAGGCACTTCCTTTCTAGTTGCCAGCAGTTGCCAGCAGTTCTCATGTATATAGTTAATTTTTAAACTTTTTATGATAATTAATGTACATAAAACACTTTAGGCCTGATTACAACTTTGGCAGTGTGTCACGGGGTGCGCCCTGCCGCTGTACCACCAAAACAGTGGTTGGGCCGCCCGCCAGATTAGGAGTTTCCTCCTGTCTTGCGGGCTTTTTTGGGCGTTCCCACAGTGGTGCTTCTAAAAATGGGCACCGCAATGGGAATGCCAAAAACAGTTCCTGCACGGCATGGACTAAAAAATCCATGCGGTGCAGGAAACGGTGTGCATGAACACAGGGGGGCACATGTTGTGTCCCCCAGTGTCCATCCACAGGGCATGAGGCACCAGGGGACCCTGTAGGGTCCCCTTTGTTTCCTCTCCGCCAAGGTTTCCATGGAGGAGGAACCGCCATGAAAACCCTGACTTAGAGAAAACTCCTAATATGCTTGCCAGGACCACGGTGGTCCCGCCAAGCATATTGGTGCCTCTACACCGCAGCAACACCACCAGGGAACGTCGATTCCCTGGCGGCTATGGCGGGGCAATGGCAGTCCGACCACCCTTATTGTAATAGGGCAGCTGGGAGACCGCCACACACCCGTGAGTCTGGCGGACCCTTTGCGTTTTTTTATATTTTTTTCTCCATTGAATGTATATTGATATATTTGTTATTGCATACATATTTTTACATCCATCTATGAAAAACAAATATATTGTTATTTTTAAACAATATATCAATAATTTTCCATAATAAGTAAAACATGCAAATAATACATAGACAGGGTCATTCAGTGTTACACCTGTCATCCGTAGGGAGGTCTTTCCCCCCAAATATTTCCTCCTTCATTTTTCTGATCTTCTTTTTGCTGGCCTAGGACTCTGCACACCTCACTACTGCTAACCAGTTCAAAAGTGCCTATGCTCACTCCTTAAAACATGGTAACATTGGCATATCTCCAATTGGCATATTTAACTTACTTTTAAGACCCTAGTAAAGTGCCCCTATATGTGCTTAAGGCCTGTAAAATAAATGCTACTAGTGGGCCTGCAGCACTGATGGTGCCACCCACTAACATAGCACTTTAAACATGTCTCAGGCCTGCCATTGCAGCCTGTGTGTGTGTAGCTTTAAATTGCTATTTCAACCTAGCAATATAAACCTTTTGCCAGGCCCAAACCTTCCTTTCTTATACATATAATTCACCCCTAGGGTAGGCCCTGGATAGCCCAGAGGGCAGGATGCAGTGCATTTCAAAGGTAGGACATGTACTTTTATGTTTTACATGTCCTTGTAGTGAAAGCCTCTCAAATTAGTTTTTCATTAATGCAAGGCCTATCTCTCCCACATAACATTGGAGTTGTCTTATCACATGTAATTTCCATATGAGAAGAGATAACCAGTTCATGTTTGAAATCTCTGAAATCACAATTTAAAATCCTAACTTATGGTGAAGTCAGATTTTAAATTGCAATTCTAAAAATGCCACTTTTAGAAAGTTGGCATTTTCCTTCCTTAGCCATTTAGTGCCTTTCGGCTGTCTCTGGTCACAAGACTGGGTATAGCTAACAGTTGGGCTTTGTGGATTGCTCCTAGATAGCAACCCACAATAGGGAGCTTAGGTGTGACTGGATAGGCCATCACTGGCAGGATGGGATGGAGGAGCTGCACACAGCCACACTTACACATGAATATCCTGTATTACAAAGGGCTGCACACCCCCTGTAGTTAGTCTGGGGCCAGGACAGGGAAGGCAGGATGCCTTGGAACTTCAAAGGGAAAGTGGGGGAAGCTTCCCCCCCACTTAAAAGGTACACCTGGGTATAACTGCTGATCCTCAGTACACTTCTAGATCTTTGGATACTCTTCCAGGAAGAAGGACTGCTCTGCTGCTGAAGGACTGCCACTCTACTGGACTGCACTCTGCTGAACTCCTGCTTTGTTGTGCTGACCTGCTGCGTGCTGCCTTCTTGCCTGGGTGAGAAGGACTGGACCTACATCTCTTAAACCCAGAAACCCAGAGTGATTCCAAGGACTAATTGACTGGCCTCCTGACTTGAGCCTCAGGCACAGAAGGCTCTAACAACATTGCACCTCCACCTGGACTATGCCATCTGTGACTCTACCTTGCCAAGTGGTGCCACCCCAGTACTGGACCCTATGGATCCAGTAGAACAGACACATCTCCTCTGCTATGCATTGCAATCCAGAGCAGAACCAATGCTTCTCCACTGATGTGTGGATAGGACCCATTGCAAAGACAAGCATCGCAGCTACAGCCCGTATCACATTCAGAACTGCCAATGTGCGACGCATCCTTGGCACAGGCACTCGCATCTCTCATGGAAGGTAGCCACGATGATGACGATGGACTCTGCATCGCAGCCTCGCAGGTCCTTTGAACCAACGCATCACCCCAATTGCGTGAATCATCCCCTAATCCGGACTTCTCATCGAAAGCCCTCTTCGACAGAATCTTTGACAATGATGCAACAGGACCTCACACCGCAGCCTCGATGCATCCCAGAACCGAAGCATCAGTTTGGCTGCACGATGCATCTTACACGCAGATCCTCGCAACACTCTGCAAACCAGGATTGAAGGTACTTTGTTCAGCGGGCCTATCTGGGTCCCTGTAGCCAGCCCGCACTCTGCCTTAACTTTTGACTTTGTCCCTGTCTGGCACAATCAAATATCAACAGTTGGCGCTTGACGGCTTTTGGGGCTATTTTTACTAAAATCTTTAAAATTAAATATCTCTGGTTCTATTGATTGAATTTTTGTCATTTTGGTCTTGTTTTATTTATCAAACATTTCTCTCTTATTTAACGCAATTGTGGGCCCCTTTTGTGGTGTGTTTTCACCTTGTCACTATTTGAAGTGCTGCACAAATACTTTACACATTGTCTCTGAATTAAGCCTGACTGCTCTGTGCCAAGCTACTCGAGGGTTGATTACAGGGTAATTTAGGGTTGTTTGTGACTTCATCCTGAGAAGAATAGTGGTTGCTGCTTGGGAAGGGTTTCAACCCCCTCACCAGTAACCCAATTTTTTACACTGGTGCTCAGCGTTGAGGACTTGTATTTGTATTTTTACAGTGCCCTTCAGTCATTTTGTGTTACTCTGCCACCCCACATAAAAAATATAAGACCAATTTGAGTTTAAACTCTCCCTGATTTGCCTTTTTGATTTTTAAACATGTTCCCTCTGTTGGTTGTGCCTGAATCCACCTTATGAAGTTTGACCTGGCAAACATGGAGTCCTACACTGTGGCCCACCTAAAAGAGTTTTGTAAGGAGAGGGGACTTCCAACCAAGAGCACCACCAGGAAGGCGGAACTCCAAAAGGTGTTGAGAGCCTGGGCGGAAGCCCACCAATCACTTGCTACAGCCACTGAAGGAGAGGATGAGAAGGACAAGCAAGGAGAGGATCTGGATCTCAGTCCTGAAAGCAGCAGCCTGATGAAGGGGATGACTTGACCCCTGAGTTGGAGCTGGAGTTGGAATTTGTCCCGAGGGGAGCTGGTGGAAAGGAGCATGGAGAGAGAGTTCAGGCTGGAGATTACCAAGTTCAGGATGTAAGAGAAAAGATTGGCCATGGAGGAGAAACTAGGTTTGGAGTGTTTGGCTCATGAAAGGAGCCTTAAGGAGCTAGAACTGAAAGCAGAGCAGGCAGATTCCAGCAGCAATGGTAACAGTGTTCCCTCAGTGTCTGGAGGAGACAAAAGGTCCGCATCCCTAAGAATGATATAAAAAAAAATATTTTCTGCCAATGAGGTAGCCATGAGGGTTCACAAGATCCCAGAGGAGCATGGGGGGCATTATGGAAACACATACCTACAACGGGTGGAACATACTTCTTATTTTAGAGGTTGGGGACCAAAGCAGGTACACCCCCATGAAAGCCATCTTGATTGTCAAATTTGGGCTGACCCCTGAAAGGTACTGCTAGAGGTTCAGGGGCAGTCAGAAGCTCCCCACCCCGTCCTGGGTGAATTTCGTGGACTACTCTAGCAAGGCACTGAATAGCTGGGAGCAGGGCAGCAAAGTTAATGACTACAGTGGGTTGTACAATCTAATTCTGACAGAGCACATGCTCAGTATTTGTTTTCCAGAGCTGTGCCAGCAACGTTTAGACAGTAAGCTAACTGGCCCCAGGAAGCTTTCTGAGGAGGCAGACCTCTGGGTAACCATGGGCAATGAACTCCGCTCCGATAGCAGAGGTTGCAGAGATTTGCTAACTATGCAGTACATTGAAAACACTCCGACTCCGCCACGTAGCAGAGTTAGCTACTGCACCCACAACCCTTTGATAAAACAACTTTATCTTTATATGCTAATATAACAAATTCACAAAAGTGAGCTTTGAAAAATATCAGGCAATGAGCGAGGTGATGATTTTGGGGTCCCCCCTAACCTAGGGGGAGGACCAAGCAGATGCCTTGAACACAAAGAGCACATCATGCTGAACGATTCGGTGGTGGTCCCATCCTCCTAGGACCACCCCAAGCAAAGTTATGGGCAAAAATACAATGCCAACCAAAGGCCCAGCAAAGCATTATGGGGCGAGATTCTAGAGTGCAGTGAATATTATAGTATTAGCTCTCAGCTGAGCCGGGAGAGCCCTGCCTCTTGAGGAATGTTTTGATATTGGATACTATAATATTCACTGCACTCTAGAATCTCGTCCCATAATGCTTTGCAGGGCCTTTGGTTGGGATTGTATTTTTGCCCATAACTGAGCTTGGGGTGGTCCTAGGAGGATGGGATCACCACAGATCGTTCAGCATGATGTGCTATTTGTGTTCAAGGCATCTGCTTGGTTCTCTCCTAGGTTAGGAGGACCCAAAATCATCACCTCTCTACTGCTTGCTATATTTTCATTTTCACTTTTATTGAGATGACTATATGTATTTTAGCATGTAGATATAGAGTTACTTGTTTGACCAAAGTTATGTGAGGTTTCTGTTTTATTAATTGGGATGAGATGGAATGGAGTTAGGGAGCGGAGTTTCACTGAGTTTTAGTTCGACTCTGCAGAATTCCCCTTAGTGGTACTCCGTCAACTTCGCCCACCCTTACCTCTGGGCCAGCATCAGAGTGTCCAAAAAGGTAACTGAGGGAGACTCTCACATGAGTGGACAAGAGTCCCACCAGAAAAAAGAGGGGGGAGGAGAGAAAAACTTAAAAATAAGGAGTTGTCAAAAGGCCCCCAAAATAATACCCACGGAACAGCAGTCATTAGTCCCAATCTGAGACTAAAAAAAGGGGGCTCTAAGCAGACAGGAAGGTTTGTCTCCCAGTACATTGAGGGCTGCAAATATAAGCACTACAAGGGTGACTACAAATGTCCCAAGAGGGCACATTCCCCCACCGATGGGCAGGCACCTGGGTTGGCGAGTGTAGTGCTTGGGAAGGAGGTGGTTCCAGTTACATTTGGGAACAGACAGAGATAACTGGTTTCCCTGGGAGATAAGGAGATGGTGCCAAAAGCCCATATGTCTGCCAATACTTCTAAGTACAGTCTGTAAGTCACCATCAATGGGCAACAGTTGGAGGCTCTAAAAGACACAGGAGCCAGCATGACTACTATAAGGTGTCAGCTGGTGTCCTCAGAGCAGGTCCTCCCTAACACATTCCACCAAGTCATAGTCACTAAACAATTGTGAGAGTCTTCTACCAGTGGCCCTGGTTTCCTTTGAGTAGGGTGGTCTCAGCTTCTCTAAAAGTTGCTGTGAGCCCTGCCATGCCTGTAGATTGTCTTTTAGGCAACGACCTGGAGCACACTATCTGGAGAGAGGTAGAGCTCAGGTCACACATGGAGGTGTTGTAATTACTTGAGTGGGTATGTATGACCACACGGTCCATGGCTGCCCAGGAAGGGAGTCAAGAGTGTCTGGAGCCTGGAAAATGGCCAAGACAGCTGTCAAGAAACATGGGAGCAAGGGGCATGGGAAGCCAGCCCCGCAAGTTCCCCGGTCAAAGTTGACAGGGTACCTGAGGAGGCAGCTCCTGAACCAACAAGGGAGGACATTGCTGTCCTGGGTGACCTGCCTGAGCTTTCTGGTTGGTAAGGTGAGGGTGGGCCCACCAGGGAAGAATTCTGCAAAGAATGGAAAGAGTGCCCCACTCTAGTCGGCTTGAGGCGGCTAGCTAAGGCCCAGGCAGCAGGTGACACCTCTGGAGATCACCTGATCTATTGGGAGAATGACCTCCTATATGGCAAGCTTAAGGTTCCTGGACCTGGGGCAGCCTGTGTGCTGGTGGACCCCCAGTGTTATAGGACCTTCCTACTTGGTTTAGCTCATGACATACCCCTGGCAGGACTTCAGGTGCAGGACAAGACCTTCCTCAGACTTGTTGCCAACTTCTATTGGCCCCGGATGAAGACAGCCTCAGATGCATTCTGTAGGTCCTGCCTCACCTTCCTGCCCTGTGGGAAGTCAGGGAAAAGCGCAAAGCTCCCCTGACTCCATCACCTGTCATTGGGACTTCCTTTGAGAGGGTCGCCATTGACATTGTTAGACCTTTGGACCCCAAGACAGCTTTAGGCAACAGGTTCTTAGTCTTGGTGGACGCCACTCGCTACCCAGAGGTTATTTCTCTGAAATCGGTGGCAACACCTAAATTGGCTAGGGATCTAATGGGAATCTTTACCCGTGTAGAGTTCGCCAAAGAGGTAGTGTCTGACAGAGGCACTAACTTCATGTCAGCATAGATGAAGTCCATGTGGGATGAGTGTGGGGTAACTTATAAGTTCTCCACACCCTATCACCCCCAAGCCTACGGTCTTGTAGAGGGATACAGCAATGCGCTGAAGGGAATGATAATGGGCCTACCTGAGCCCATGAGCCGGAAGTGGGATGTCCTCCTGCCATGCCTTTTCTTTGCTTACAGGGAGGTGCTACAGAAGGTGGTTGGGTTTAGCCCGTTCGAACTTCTCTATGAACACCCTGTTAGGGTACCTCTTACCCTTGTCAGAGAGGGGTGGGAGAAAGCTCCCAGGAAACCCCCTCAGGATGTGGTCGGCAACATGCTGGCCCTCCACAACCAGATGCACCGCTTCTGGAAGAAGGTAAAAAGCAACCATGAGGCCAGTCAATAAGTTATGAAACTCTAGTATGACCAGAAGGCCACTCTGGGAGAGTTTCAATTTAGCCAGAAGGTGTGGGTTATGGAACCTGTGGAGCCAGAGCTCTCTAGGATCGCTGAACAAGCTCATTTAAGATAATGAAGGGGAAGGGAGAGTTCACCTACTTGGTGGATCTCAAGACCCCAAGAAATCCACGTTTCTTGGGGGAATCACCCCAAACCACACTTTGAGAGGTCCGAAGTGAGCATGCTGCTGGTAACAGATGAAGGAGTGGAAAAGGAGAGCGAGCCTCTCCCTGACCTCCTGTCTGCCCAAGAGCACAGTGGGCTAGACACTCCATGATGGGCTAGTCTGTCAGAATTTTATGAGCAGCGTGGCTCAGTATATAGACTTGGCAAAGATGTTGGGTTTATTAATGGGGATAGTAGTAGCGCATGGCAAACCCTATTGAGGTTTTTGTTCACTTTCTATGTCCTTTTTATGCACTTTTTAAGTGCAGTTACTGCCCACAATATTATATTGTGCATTGAAATCTGACTTCGATTTGCATATTCTTGCTCATCCAAAGCACAGATATCTGATGTATTACTTGATACATTCTGAAACCCTAAAACCATTTATGCACTTATTTTTAGCTGTTTTTATGTATGATCATTTTTCAACTTCTATGTGTGATTGCAGCTTTGTGCAATATTTCTATGTACTTTGATGGCCTATTGTTTTTAGACCGAATAAAGTTATATTGAATTGAGGACAGTGGGTCAGTGGAGGGTGTCAACCTCTCCTCTTTAGAAACAAGAAAGGATCCCTTTTGTATCACTCACTCTCTTTGTCAATACCATCCACCAATGTATGTTTTTTATATAAGTAAGTGAAAATCCCTCCTTCACTATCATGCACTGCACTGTCTTGGCACTCAACACTGTTCCATGTAAAAATGTCTAATTTATTAAAAATTGGTAAACATTTACATATTCAAAGTTAAAATATACTGTATACAATATTTGATCAGAATAATATTACACATCATTAAAACCAATATTCATATTATGCAAAAAATATCATCACCAATACACCTCAATATTATGTAGAGCACATTTGTTTGTTGTAAAAAGGAATATCGCTGATGTATAAAACCACAAGGTTAACTTTAACAAAATATCACATGCATTACAAATCTTTATCACAGTCTGATTCTGTTCTGTCTTAGCAGTTGATTAGCTGTTTTCAGTAAATAGCTAATTAAATAGTAATGACCCTCAATATGAGTAGCCTGCTTTATTTCAATTGGAATCACACGTTTATCAGAAATTACCGGATCACCTGAAATTTTTTGCATGTGAATTTTGGTAGGTCATACTTTCTAAAGGTTACTGGAGCGAAACACCTGGTAACAGTGCTTGCGGATTGTGGTGTGGAAATCATGTGACTATATATATTAATCCTGAGGTTTCCAACTCTGACGTAGAGACATCTCCTAGTTGTACAATATTCAAAAATGTCCATAATCAAAGGACTTCCACAATAGGATTACTTTAGACTGTTCCGGATAGGATTATGTTTAAAATCCTTTAGTAAATGAATCAAGCATTCGGCATAGTGCCACACCTTCATTCAGTACATGTTACCATACAGCAGGGAGCTATGGGTCAGCCCATAGCCATTGGCTCTTTTGTCCTGTAAGTAATTGCATTTTCCTGATCCCTGGTGCACATCCACCTAAAAAATGTATTGTACTTTAGTGCTGGTGGCATAATACTTTACCAATGCTTTATTCTTTCTATTTATTGTGTTTTTTTTATTTATTTAAGTCTTGTTGTGTGTTTTAGACCATGTCTGCACAGTATTTTAAACTGAATAGTACAATTATATTTTCCTGTGATATACATTACAAACAAAAAGTGTTTCCGAGTCTGTTCTAAGCACACATTCCTACAAGTAAGCACCTGTGTAGTTATAGTAAAATTATATGCGATGGGTAATATTTTTAGGTATTCGAACTGGGACAAGGATTTAGCATTTGTTTGGTATGGACAGCTTGCCTTTTGAACAGGAATGTGAACATTGCCCTTCTGTTATGTTTTAGAATGTATAGAGCACACAGATACTGGCAAGGTGTCCTAGTGCTGGGAGACTATACCAAAATTGCTTATGGCCAACTGTAATTCATCTAGGTCAATGAAACAGCAAGGGACAAAGAGCCCAGAAGGCCAATAGAGAATTACCACACCTATAGCCAGGTCTTCAAAGCTTTTCTAAATTGTAACAGAACAGCATTTTATGCATGGTTACAGTCAAGGTATTCCACAATTTAGCGGCCACCACTGAAAAAGCCCTGCCTCTGGACCGAACCCGATTACATTTGGGTATAGAAAGGAGGAAGGCATCCTGTGAATTAAGTGAGCAGCCAGGGACATAAAAAGTACAATTTATCTCAAGAATAGTGGGCCCAACTTATGAAGGGCCCTGTGCACCAAGAAGAGGGATTTGAAGGTAATTCTTTTTATCAATGGAAGCCATTGCAGCGAGTCAAGTGGCCTGGATGCAGAGCTGAGTCTAGGCAATCAAAGGGATAACTTGGCTGAGCAATTTGGATCCACAGAAGCTTCTTCAGCATGCCAGATGGGACCCTCAAGAACATAGAATTACACTAGTCGAGACGACTAAGAATGGTGGTCTAGAACACAATCTGGCGAGCCTGTGTGGGAAGCAGTAGAACAATTTTTCTCTGAACCCTCAATAGACGGGAACATGTGGAGGTCAGATGATTGGCCTGTCTTTCCAAAGACAGATTATCCTCCAAGTAAAAGCCTAGATTCTTTACAGTATTTGCTGGATTAGGAGGATCAGACCAGGATGGGGGCCAAAAGAGAGTGGGAAAAAGTCTGGCTGGAGTGGGGGTGAGAGAACCAGAGTACCTCTGTCTTGTGAGAGTTGAACTTCAAGGCATTGAGTCTCAGCCAAGAGTTGACGTGAAGATTTTTTTGTACTGGTTTGGAGGTACACCTTAATAATGCCCCTTCTTAAACCACATATGCTAAGTAAAATTTCTTCAATAGATCTAAAGACAACATTATGCATGCTGTTAATGCTATATTGGTCTACTTTCCCCGCTGTCATCTGACAGGATTCACAAAGGGAACGGTGGTTTGTGTAGATACAGTTTGCACTTCCATTTAAGGTGTTGGCATCTGATCAATGATTTGCGACTGCAATTGCGGTCGAAACCATTGCTAAATACCATTACGATGTGCAGTTCGAAGGGGACACCCCTTTGGCAACCATTCTGAAAGCATCGCAAATCCCATTTTGTGAGTTGGAAAAGCTTTTCTGACTCGCAAAATGGGTTTAGCTAATAAAAAAAAAAAAAGCCATTTTGCAGTTGAAAATCATGAGATTTTGTGAATCGCAGAGCTTGTAATCGCAAAACGGGTTTGGACATTAGGCCTTTAACCTTCTGATGCAAAATCTTTCATTGATTTAAAATTATACAGATGCAATCAATCGGGGACCTAGGCCAGCAGGGGCAGTGTTATAAGAGTGTCAAATCGCGGACTTTGGTAGTGAAATAGCTGGGTACCATATAGTATGACATCCATTGTGTACTTCCTCGAGCTAGTAATTGAAGTTTGGCATTCTCATTTTTGGCTGTGTAATGTCAATGGTCTGGGTTTCAAGCTGTGTGCTGTCACAAGAGACACTCACGCAAACAGTTTTGCTAGGCGTTTGCACAGACATCTGTTCATTACTGCTTTTAAGCATTAGCACTAAATGTAAAACCAGCCATTTTCTAAAACTCCTAAATGATTTACCTTTTAGCAAACCGACCAGATTTTGTCCGTTTAGATATCCCGTCAAACACATCCGGCCCATGTGACAAAACCAAATAATAATCAATAGTGTGAACAAACCTTATAGCAATCAACTAAACACTAAAAATATTTTGGGGATGCAGCATAGCCAAATTTGTCCAAGCGGTGAATACTTTTCCTGCTACATACAGTACATTATTTCTGAGTAATCTGGCACTCATCACTTTTGACAGTTTTGAGACAATCACGTTGTTTTCAGAGGTTAAAACTATGCGGTTAGTCTCAAATCATGAGTTATGAGGTTTTCATCTTGCCTCTGAGATAATTTCCAGATGGCATCATTGCTTTTAGAAAGTGGAGATCATGGAAAATACATTCATGGATATATTTAATACATTCTACTCTAAATTATACTTCAATGTGACGTGCTCCCTAGTTACTACAGTTTCAATTGTTTAATGCTTTAACTTTTGCAGCCTGGGTTATTTAATATGTGTCATCAGTTGTTGGAAGTGAATTGGACACTTCCTCACTTTAGCTTAGATTCATGTTACACATTGTGATGTTCCAAGCTGGAGATGGGCAAAGCAGCTGAAGGTCTGCTCTGATTAAGACCAGACCACCCTGACTTAGATTAAAACAAAATCAGACTCTGGATCACAAATGACCGTGGTCCTGATGAAAGCACCGGAGAGGGCGGGTCCAGTCTTGAAAATCCAGGACCTGAATTCCCTCGTTCTCCTTGTGCTGGTGGTCGGCCAGTATCTTGATGCTGAGAGCCTGCCAAAGCATCCCTAGAGATGTAGCATAGATTAAAAAGTCAAAATGACTGGAAGAATGATATTTTATGTGAATTGTGTTGTATGCGTTCAGCCACGCGGCTGTAACATACCTCTGATGGCCATAGCAGGTCAGTATGGAGTTATCATGTTCTAGTGTTGCAGCGAGGACTGTGCGAATTCCCAGGTGTAAAATTAATGAGCAGATTAGAGGCAGGAGAATACATATTCTCGTTATTTTAATTAAAGATAAGCGTTTAGCTAGAGCACACAGGCATTTCTGTCTATTTTTAGTGAATATGTCTATAGAACGTTTACCTGTGCCATGATAAAGTGTAAAACATCCAACATGTATATATGTATGTTTGATCACCAACATTACCCCCAGGTCCCTTATGTCCTCGTCCCATTCATTACAAAGTGGAGATAACCATCTCCCGACAGAAAAAAACAAGAGGAATGCTGGGACCCTAATACTGCCCCTCCCCCCGGGAGTACATAAGCAGTACTTACCCAGCATCCCGCCTGTTCTTTTTTCTGTCTGTCGACAGAATGGACTTGACTGTGCTGGTGCTGCTCCTGCTGGGCTGGAGTGGTGGTGCTTCTCTTCTCCCCCCCACCCGGCAGCCTGGCTGTGCGGGTGCGGGGTTCCCTGGGCTGTCTCCTGGCCTGCCGGGCTTGCTGGGAGTCAGTCGCTGTTGGAGCCGGTGTCCTGCTTGCTCTGCATGGCCTCCCGGCCCTTTGCGGCTGTGGCTGCAGTTCCCGGTTTCTTCCGGGTCACGGGCTCGTCTTCCCAAGCTTGGCCGGGTGGACGTGCCGCGCTGGATGGGCTCCTGCCGGTCTCCTGGTGTGATGGCGATTGGAGTGGGGGCCTTGTTCCTGGGGTTGGCCCCCACTCCGGGTGAGTGCCGCTTTCCGGTTTCCTTCCTTCCCTGCTTCTGCCTGCCTGTCTCACTGTGCTGTTTCTTTCCTGAAAGACAAAAATTGCCGCCCCCTGTGCGCTGCTCTGCGGTGCTTCAGCGCTGCTGGAGTGTTTGGCTGCGGGGCTTTTGTGACTGTACGCTGGCGGTGGGGGTCTTGTTGTCTGGTGGCCCCCTCTTCCGCTTGACAGCTTCCTTCCCCGGCCTGTGGTGGCCGTTGCTGCCTCTTTCCGGGTGCTTGGTTGTGCTACGGAGGGCTGGGGCTTCTGTCTTTGGTGCTGGGGTGCCCGGTTTCAGTCTCGGGTGCCTCAGTGCGGTGGCTCGCAGTTGGTGCTCTCCCTGAGCGTGCCCTTTGTGGGTGTTCCTTGGGGTTCCTATGGCCCGTCCAACGGGCCCCTGATGGTGCGGGCGGTCGTGCACTGCTCCCGCCTGCTGTGGGGTTTTGCCCCTTTGGAGTACAGGCTCTGGTGCTTTCCGTCGCTGTTTTTTCAGCGACGTCGGGTTGCCCTGGTTGTGGCGCTCTGTGGCGATGCGGGCTGCCCCGCATTCTCTGCTGTTGGGGTCCAGCTCCGCTGTCCAATCCTCCCTTGTTTCCTGCAGGGAGGGGGGGGGGGTTGGTGTCGCTGTCTCGTGGCATGTATGTATCGCAATGTGCTCTCCGGCATTGTAGGTGCTTCCTTTTGGGGTGCTCCGGGGGCTGTGCGCTGTGATAAGGGTCCTGGTGCTGTGGGCTCTGCTGCTCCCTTTGGCGGCTGTGGCTCGTGGGGGTGCCGGTATTGTCCCGGGGCCTCGTGTCTGCTGGCTTGCATTCTGCCCCCTGCTGCTTGCTCTGCGGGTCGGGGTCGCCTCTCGCATCCTCGGTTGCGGCCTGTTGGGGTGCGCTTCTGGTCCTTCCTGCTCTGGGCTCCTCCGCGGCTCCCTGCCCCCGGCTGGTGGTGGGTCAGTGTTCCTGCTCCTTTGGTGGGGGGGTCCTGTTGGCTCCCCTGGGTTTCTGTTGGCTGCCGGGGTCGGTCCCACTTTTCTTTGCTGCCCCACTTTTCTTTGCTGCCCCTGTGCGTCCCTGCTTCTCGGGGTGTCGCGGGTGTGGGTGCTGTGGCCTGGCCTTGGGTGTGCTGGGTCCGTCTGTCTGCCCGCCCTTTCTCGGGGGGCCTTGCCTCTGATGCGGGCGGCCTGTTTGGTTGTGGCTTCTGCTCCGCTTGGGTGTGCTGGGTGTTCGCCTCCGCTTCCTGGCTTCCGCGTGGTTGGTCGGGGTTGGTGCACGGGGCTCCTGGTGCCTGGCTTTGATCCTCCCGTCCCTTGGGCTGCGCCTGGTTCCTCTTGGGGCTTCCTGGTGTCGTGCCTGGTGCTCTCTGCGGCGCTCTGCCCCCTTTGCCTGCGGGTCCGGTTTTGCGTTTTTGTTTTGCCGGCTTCCGTCCCGTTCTATGGGTTGGCCTCTCTGTGTTCTGGGGTTGCTCGTGCTGCCTCATGTGCGGCTGTTCTGTTCTCCTTTGCTTCGGCCTGGGGCTTCGGGTGTTTGTCCCGGGGCCTTCTGTGTGCTTGGGTTGCTTCGGGGGTCTGGCTGGTTGGTACCGTCTCCGGCTGCTTACTTCATCCTTGCTGGGTGCTTCTGTCTTTGGTTGCTCCTGCCCTGGCACTCGCTGTGCTTGCCTTTGGCTTGCTTCGGTGATTCCTGGCCGCTCCTCCTGGTTCTGCCGACGTTCCTGCTCTCGTCTGGTCTCTGGGGTTCCGCTTGGTCGGGCCTGGTTTGTTCCTGGTTGGGGCCGCCTGGGGGTGCCTGGTGTGGGCTTCTCAGGCTGGTGTGGTTGGGCACCTGCTCTTCCTTTCCCTGAGTCCCCCCCGGGGTGTGTTTCCGGTGGCGGTTCGTCTTTTGGTCCCTGGGGTTTGTGCCGCTGCTCTTTGGGCCTGGCTGTCTTTTGCTGCTGCCGTGTCCTTGGCGTGGCACCTGTTTCCCCTCTTCTGTTCTGCGGTTCTCCCGGCTGGGGGGTCCGTCTGGGCTCTGGGTGCGTTTGCTCCCTGGGGGTCCTGGTCTAGTCTGGTTCCCATCGTGGATGCCTGGCTGGGTGTCTGCTGAGGCTTTCCCGCTCCTGCAGGTTTTGTGCTCCTGTTGGTCGACTTTTTCGGCTCTGCGTCTTTGCCTGTGCTCTCTTTGTGTGTCCTGGCGGGGCGCTATGCGGGTTTGTGGCCGTGTCCTGGTGGGTCCTTCTGGGCCTGCTCCTGCCGGCGGTTCTCTTCCCGGGCCTGGTTCGCCTGTGGTTGGGTTTCCATTTTTCTGACTGGTCCTGGGGTTTCCGCTGGGTGCTGTTGGGCTTCAGGTTTTCCCTTTTGCCCCGGTGCTCCTTCTTCGTTGACTTCCTCCTGGGTTGCGGTTCCCCTGTTCAGGCCTGTGTGGGGTCCTGGTGTTCTGTGCTTCTGGGTTGGCGTGTCCTGGGTTGCCTCCTGTTGCTCCGGGTCTGCCAGCTTCCTGCTGGTTCGGGGTGGCCTCGGGCTGTGCCTCCTTGGCTTGCTGGCTGTGCTGTCGCTTTTCGGCCGGCTCTGGGGTGTGTTTTGCTGGGCGTTCCAGGTTCTTTCCTGGTTCTGGTGTCCTGGCTCGCTCCTGTCTTCCCTTGCTTCCCCGGGCTCTGTTCCCGGTGTGTGTCTGTTTGGGTGCCCCCCCCTTCTCTGGTTGGGGTGCGGTTCTGTGGTGTTCCTCTTGCCTCTGTGGGGTCCACCCTCCTGGCTGCGGGTTGTCTGCGGTTTTGCTGCTGCTTGGCCCTCTGCCTTCTCTGCTTTCTCCGGTTTCCGCTTTGGCGGTTTCCTCTGTTTCTTTTTCCGGCCTTCTGTGTAGTCCGGCGGTGGTGTGCTGGGGGTCTCTGTTCCTCCCTGCCTTTTGCTTTGGCATGGGCGCTGCGTGGGCTCCTTCCGGGGGTTGGTTGGACCTGCGGGTCCTCATGCATCGGCGGGTTGCTTGGCTCCGGTCCTGGCTTCCTGGTTCTTTTTGCGTTTGTTGTCCTGGTTTGTGCTGTTTCTTGGCTCCTCTCCGGCGTTGCTGGGGTCGGGTCTTGTGGGCTTCTGGCCTGGGTGCTGTGCGCCCTGGGGCCATTTTTTTCCGTTGCTCCTGCCCTTGCTGCTTGCTTGGCCTGGGTGTGGGGTGCCTTGCGGTCCTCAGCCCTGTTGGCCCCTCTTTTTTTCTGCCCTCTGTGGTTCGGTGGGTTTGTGCTTGGTTGTTTCCTGGTTTGGGGGCTGTCGGGGGTTCCCGGTTGCCCTGGACTCCTGTCCTGTCTTGTTTTTCTCTCCCTTTTGGGGTTGGGGGTTTTTGGGGGGTTGTGGCCGGTGGCCCTGTCCCCGCCCTTGCTGGGCTTGTTCGTTTTTGGTTTCCGGTCTTTGTTGGCCTCCCCGTTGTTGGTCGGCTTTCGGCTGGTTCTTTCTGGGGGCGTCTCTGGCCTGCGATCTTTGGATTGGCCTCCTCTGCCCGTTCTGTTCTGGGTTTGGTGGCCTTCCTGGTTTGGTTTACGGCCTCCTTCCCTGTGGGGCTTTTGGCCTCCTGGGGTTTCGGGTCTCTGTCTCCTTCCTTGTCCTTTTCGGTTTGGTTGGGGTCTCGCTCCTGTTCGGCCCCTGGGCTCTTGCTGCGGCCCCTCCCTCTGGGCTGGGTGCTTGGTGGTTGTCGTTTGGTGGCCCTGGGGGTGCTGGTTTTTCTTTCCTGGTTCCTGGGCCTCCTCGGGGGAGGTTTGGTTGGCTTTCTCCTCTGGGCTCTCTGGGGCCGGGTCGTTCGGTTTGGTGGGGTGGGTCGGTTTCTGGCCTGTGCTTTCCTCCTTCCTTGTTGGTCTGGGTGCTTGTGCCTGCGCTCTGTTGGCCGGTCTTGACTTCTTTCTTTGGCCTTATTCGGGGCGGTCGCGGTTTGCTCTGTGTCTGTGTGGCTGCCGGGTCCTGTGTGCCTTCCTGGTGAATCTGGACTGGGCGGCCTTGTCCGGTGGGTTCCTTGGCCATGTCCTTTGGGTCTTGGTCCTGGTTGCCCTGTCTCCGGTTTCTCTGGTTGGCGGCCTCCTTTTTGTGGCCCTGGCCTTCTGTTTTTCTTGGTTGTCTCCGGTCCTTGTTTGGTCCCTGCTGTCCTGTTCTGGGTTGCGGGCCAGGTGCTTCCTGCGGTCCCCCCTGCCCCCCTCCTCGGTGCTCCCTTGGGTTGCTGCTTTTGTTGTGGTTTCCTGGGTGTGCTTGTGGGTTCGGAAGGCCGGTTTTCTGCTTTGGTATTCTCCACTTTGTAATGAATGGGATGAAGACATAAGGGACCTGGGGGTAATTCTCTATTACTTACCGGTAATCTTCATTACTCCGGGTCCCGTTGTCCTCGTCCCATTCATACGCCCCTCCCTCCCTCCCGGACGGCCGGCCTTCCTGTATGGGCTTGGTTGTACAGGCGGGATGCTGGGTAAGTACTGCTTATGTACTCCCGGGGGGAGGGGCAGTATTAGGGTCCCAGCATTCCTCTTGTTTTTTTCTGTCGGGAGATGGTTATCTCCACTTTGTAATGAATGGGACGAGGACAACGGGACCCGGAGTAATGAAGATTACCGGTAAGTAATAGAGCATTTCTGCTGGCATAAACCCTAAATAAGCCCTATTTTTGTTCTCATTCCACTCACCTATCCCCCTCCCACTAGGGCCGGACTGGGAGCCCAAAGCAGCCCTGGCAGTTATGTCGGACCAGTGGGGGTGGTGGGGGTGGGGGTACATGTGTGATGCACTGCTGCTTTTGTTACTGGGGGCTGATAGTGTAGCTGCAAAACTGGCCCCCACCCTTCCAGCATCCCGGAGAAAAGCCCGCTACGGCCAGTCCGCCCCGTCTCTAGCCCAGTACCATCATGGGCCTGATCACCAAGTTGCTGCTCACTCCAATCAAACTCAATGATATTGCACCGCTAATTAATGGTTGCATTTACGCTTGCTCCTCATCTTATTGGGTGCCCCATATATACATACATATATATATTTTTTATTTGCCCCATATGTGACCTTCGATAACCATATTAGTACACTTTATTCTTTAGATCATACAACTGAGCAGTGCGTAATTTAATTTGGGCTAGCGGTGGCCGTGGGGGCCGCAGGCACTTTTTTGGGGGGGAACCGCAGTTACTTTTCAGCATCAACCAAAGCAAGAGATGGAAAAATACACAAAGCCGAAAGACAGAGAAAGCGAAAGACGGAAAACCTGTCACAAAGTGAGAAAACAGAAGCCTTCAAGAGTAAGATAAAAGGGCAGGGAGTGTCTGGTAGTGGATTAAAGAGGCATCCGGTGGCTTTAAGACTACGCAGCCTTGGTATTCCACGTGCCAACATTTAATGGGCTTCTGAAGAGAGATTTGGGCAACTGCACTCATTCAGCTACAAATCAAATTAAGCCTTGAAACTGAGCGCACAATTCTTCGAGCCTCCTCTTTCTGTTCTAGTTCAGTGCGGAGGGGGGGGGGCGGGGGGGGGGGGGCACTCTTCATAAAATTGCATGAATAAATAAAGAAATACATCCTGACGACCAGACAAAGCTACCAACCATGGTCTATTTTTCCTAATTTGGACAAGTTCTGTTCGGTTCGCCTTTACTGCATATTAGATACCTATATACAAAGTACCAATCACAATTAAAACACCACAGGGCCCCCTTTCAGTCCATAATCATTGCTAAGGCCCACATAAGTAATATGTAATCCACAGATAGGTAAATACATTAACAAATTAACTGAGTGTATACACAAAAACTAAAATTAGCTTTTGTAAACTATTTAACAATCACTATTGTATTAAAACTTTTCTATGGTTAATAAATACATTACTTTTCCATTTCGAATAGAGGGAAATCGTGGTGCATAATTAAGTGTCCACATAATGTCCAGGATCAAGCAGCTCCATAAATACATTAAGAGACACTCAGGTTTCATATTGTTGAAGTCATTTGGTGGCTAGCTCTATAAACGCAAGGAACGTTTTTACAATTCGTCCAGTCATTACATTTTAGAACCACTAACATTGACTTAATCCTGTTGTCTCGCAATGCTCGCGCGATATATCGACTCCTAGTGTCACCTAAATCTAAGCAAGTACATAATAAATGCACCACTGATTCAGACTCTAACCTGGGCTTCTATTGGAATTCCATAACGCATATTAGCAAGCCCATTATCGCCGTTTTAGCGGCAGTTTCCTGCCGCTAAAGCGGCGATAATTTTATCGCCGGTCTTGTTAATATGCCCCAATATTCGTCTAATACTGATGTCAGTTGAATTTTATTTGTGATTCATCTTGTGTATTCATCTTAGTTTTCACATCCACCCAGCCTGCCAATCATTGAGTTTTTTTTGCTCTCAAATGATGAAATGAACACAACTGATCTGCTAGTCTCCCCATTGACCATCATACTTCAGTTAGATACTAGCCATGGGGGGTTCCCGCTACCCCATGTACAAACATATTATGAAGCATAATTTTTAGATGCTTAATGAGATCAATAAATGGAAAGAGGACAGTTGATCTTTTTTTTATAGACAAAATGATCCAGGAAATTGACAGCAAAACTCCTAAAGAAAACAAGATACAAGGTTTTACAGGAGATGGGTGCCCGACACCAATCACTTTATCTATCTAAACATATTCCATTAGGTTATTAGTATCTTACATTATAGAAGATTAAATATGTTGGCCTGACAACACCATATAGTCAGTTAGATTCTGGAATTCTTGTGGTTATAAAGAGTTGGGGTATTTTTTGTTGAGGGTAAATGCATTACATGGCAGGAATTGCATGCTTGGTGTGGTGATAGCTGTAAGCTGTTTTTCCTAGGTTTCCAGCAGAATATCCTTTTTTGAGGAAACACTGCCTGTAATCTAATCAAAATACCCACCCTCCGTACGCTCACTCTTAAAGTCAAAACTCCAGGAAATTGGAAATTGGTATAGGTTATTATGTGACAGGTGGTCAGGCAACATGTGCAAAGTTTTTTAGAAAAAATAGCATGTCTACACAATGTAGCCTTTCGGAGACGGATTGGCAGACTATTTCACTAACAGGTCATAAGGCTTTGAGAGCGGCAAATTTCAAGAGGATGTCTTTCCTATTTCTTTGTATACCCCTGCAGCCCTCCATAGAATGTACCCGGCGGTGGAGGATTGCTGCTTTCGATGTCAGCAAGATGGGGGCCTGGCTCAATATTTCCTATACTTGCTACATGTTGGGACCCTTTTGGGAAAAGGTCTTCTCCGCTCTTAGTCTTGGTCTTCAGGTCAATATAGACCTGGAAGCTTGTGAGGCACTCTTTGGGTCTTTAGAAAGATCCAGGGCTCTGGTATTGGCAAGTGGGGACAGTTGTTTATATCAATAGCTTCTTTAATTGCTTGCTCATTGATTATACAGAAGTGGAAAACATCTAGGGTTCCAACATACCAAGAGTGCCTCAATAAAATGCTTAGGACGCAAATGTTTGTGGAGGCATATGCAAGACGAGTGAGGGGTTTAAAGAGATTTAATGCTTCGTGGCAGTTTTGGATTTAATAGAAGAGGAAGGCCTTGACTCGGCAGCAGTGCAACTGGTGATTGCATGAGGGCAATGTTGCTGTTGCTGGCAATTGCAAGTTTCTACACAAGGATAGGCAGGTATGGCAGGTGTACATTTGAATATCCTGTTTTACTGTACTGTCATTCCTCTATCTGTTGATTGAGAGGTAGGAAGCGTAGAGCTGTTCTTGCTCTCAGTAGTGGTATTTATGATCAAGCTGGCTTGTGCAACTTGCTTTTTGTGTTCTTTGCTGCTATTATGTGTGTACTGTATATTCTGTCTAACCACTAAATCCGTATTTGTAAAGCGCGAATTACTCACCCTTACGGGTCTCAAGGCGCTGGGGGCCATGATGGAAATTAAGTGAGCTATTGACCAGAGTCACATGGTGCTGAGCTGCCGCCGGAGATCGAACCGTGAGCCTTGTGCTCCGAAGTCAGCTGCCCTGGCCGCTGCACCACACCTTTCCACTGAATAAACAAAATGTTGTACAAGTGGTGATTCAATGCGACACAATGGCACTTTACTGATTGTGCTAATATATGTGTACTGTATATTTTTTCTAACCAATGAATGAACAAAGTCATTGTATATGTGGAGATTTAAGGTGGGACAATGGCACTGTACTGATTGATACTATGTATTTCAATATTATTGTTTTTGGTGGCTAGTCGTGTGATGTCGGCTAACACGGGCTTCAAAATTAATGTGCTCGACTGCTTCACTCCTAACCAGACTCGTGCAGCGGTAATAATAGCTGATGCAGACAAAGCATTCGACCTGGTTAACTGTGATGCTCTTTTGTATGGCCTGGAGAGGTTTGGTTTCCTGCTCAATTCATCTTAATGCTGCAGGACCTATATCAAGGGGGACAGGCAAAGGTTTTTGTGAATTACAATCTTGTGGGGGGTAGTAGATATAATAGGGGAATGTGTCAGGGATGTCCTCTGTCCCCAATTTTATTGACCTTTTTTAGGATTCGGGAGAATGAGGGGATTGAGGCCCCCGTATTAGGGATGGCAAAATTAAAAATGTTTGATGATGATATTTTCTTATATCTCAGGCCAGAAAGACAGATTGTTCAAGGAGTGTTGGGTAAGTTTGAGCAGTTTAAAAGGATTGGGGGATATAACATTAATCAGAATAAATCTGAGATGCTCCTTTTCAATACATAAGTTAGCAATCTCCCTTCTTCTCTTCAGCAGCAGGCCTGCTCCTAAAGTCTGATTCGGTATCTGGGGATCTTTGTAACAAATAACTACTCCCAGCATTATCAATTAAACTATGTTACAATGCTGAAGAAGATTAAGGGCTCACTTGATAGATGGGCACTCTTTCCCCTTACATTAGTTGGTAGAGCAGCCCTCATTAAAATATCTATTCTACCTTTGCTGCCATTTCTTTTTCAATTGTCCCTATAAAACTTAATAAGAGCTATTTCACATAACTGGAAGTGCTTTTCAGGCACTTTGTTTGGAATAAGAAGGCTCCTAGGGTAAAACTCCCTGTACTTCAATTAGATACTAGCCAGGGAGGATTGGCGCTACCCCATGTACAGATATATAATGAAACATCATTTTTAGATGCTTCAGTGAGATCAATAGATGGAAAGAGGACGGTCAATCTTTTTTTATAGACAAAGTGATTCCGGAAGCTGAAACCCAGATGCTGGCTTTTATTAAGACAGCAAAACTCCCAAAAAAACTAGATACAAGGTTTTACAGGAGATAGGTGCCTGATGCCATTCACTTTATCTATCTAAACATATTTCATTAGGTTATGAGTATCTTACATTACAGGAGTGTAAATATGTAGGCCTGACATTACCATATAGTCAGTTAAGATTCTGAAATGCTTGTGGTTATAAAGAGTTGGGGCATTTTTTGTTGAGTGGTGAATACATTACATGTCAAGAATTGCACTCTCGGTGTGGTGATAGCTTTAAGCTGTTTTTCCTGGTTTTCCCGCAGATTACACTTTATTTGAGGAAACACAGCCCGGAATCTAGTAAAAATACCCACTCCACCATACGCTCACTCTTAAAGTGGAAACTCCAGGTAATTGGAAATCGGTATAGGTTATTATGTGACAGGGGGTCAGGCAACATGTGCAAAGTTTTTAGTAAAAATTAGCCTGTCTACAAAATGTAGCCTCTAGGAGGCGGATGGCAGACTATTTCGCTAATAGGTCATAAGGCTTTGAGAGCAGCAAATTTCAAGAGGATGTCTTTCCTATCTCATTGGATGGCTTATTATACCCCTGCAGGCCCTTCATAGAATGTACCCGTCAGTAGAGGATAGCTACTTTGATGTCAGCATCAGGGAATGAGGGCCTGGCTCCATATTTTTTGTGCCTGCCACATGTTGGGACAGTTTTGGGAAAAGGTCTTCTCCGCACCTAGTCTCCGTCTCCAGGTCAATATAGACCCGGAAGCTTGTATGGCACTCTTTGGGTTCTTTAGAAAGAGCCAGGGCTCTGGCATTGGCAAGTAGGGACAGGAAATTATATCGATATCTTCTTTAATTGCTCGCTTCTAGGGTTCCAGCTAACCAAGATTGGTTCAATAAAATGCTTACGACGAAAAAGTTTGAGGAGGCATATGAAAGATGGGTTGGGGTTTAAAGAGATTTAATGCTTCATGGCAGTTTTTGTATTTAGTAGAAGAGGTCGGCCCTGACTCAGTAGCAGTGCAACTGGTAATGGCATGAGGGCAACTTTGCTGATGCTGGCGATCTGCAAGTTTCGAAACAAGGATAGGTAGGCTTGGCATGTGCACATTTGAATATCCTGTTTTATGGTACTGTCATTCCTTTATCTGTTGCTTGAGAGTCAGGGGGCGTAGGACCGTTCTTGCTCTCAGTAGTGGTATTTATGACCAAGCTGGCTTGTGCAACTTGCTTTTTGTGTTCTTTGCTGCTATAATATTTGTACTGTATATTCGTTCTAACCACTGAATGAATGATGTATTTGTACAAGTGGTGATTCAATGCAGCACAATTGCACTTTAGTGATTGCTGCCATTATATGTGTACTGTATTTTTTTCTAACCAATGAATCAACGAGTAATTGTATAAATGGAGATTGATGGTGGCACGATGGCACTTTACTGATTGATCATTATTGGCGTTTTTAATGGATTGACTGTCTTCCTTTTTTACACTTGTATGGCATTTTTATATTTGCTTTCTACCTACAGTAATAGGTCTAGTATGTCATTTGTACTGTATGTTTTCTATATATATTTGATCTGCGATTCTGCCCAATAAATAAATGGCCATCATTTGAGTCTGATTTAAGTCTTCATAGCACTTGCCTCATTGTTGTTTTAGTCTTTCTCCAGTCACCATCAACTTAGTGTGTACTGATCGCACAGAACTTTTTTGATGTAGATTTTATATGTTGTTTGGTTATTTTGTTTCATTCTGACTAGAATGGTTCCATAAGAAAAGCAAATAATTCAGTGCTGCTTTCGCGAAACTTGATGCTAATATCTTTGAGTACTAAACACTGAGTTTCAGCTTTAGCTTTACTCTTGCTAAGGTAACAATTCTTTATTTTAAGTATTTAGTCAGCTCCCCATATTATCCGCCTTATATTCCTAATATCTTGTAATTCACTAGATACTTCCCTTTTGGGAGCCAACTTACCCACCAGACTTAAGTTAACAAACTGTGGAAGAATCTCAACAGAAAACTTAATTATTATGTCTGCATACTAGAGGTCTATCAAAGTATTAAGGCTATATAAGACAAATGGGCTGGTGAAAATCTGGCTATCAATTAAACATATATAATTGCAATTAACCCAAATCATTCTTTTCTTCCATCAATGTATACTACTTGACATCCATTCAGGACCATTTCACTTACAACCCATATTGCTATCATCTCATCCATTGCACTATATCCCGGAATTTCCACAAAAATATTCTCATTAAATTCCCCTTATATGATAAACATTGTGTTCTGATTATTTTCAACAAGATCCATTACTCCTGACAGCATGTACAGCATCCTTAAGGAAACCCCGCTCTTATCACAGGGAGGGTTCTGGTTCTGTCTGCACTATTTATCTGGCACAATATATTGGCCTATCTATTAGTTATTAAAGTTAAAGGGCACCTTTTCCTCGACCATGTGCACCATTTGTAATTTAATGTAAATAGGTCTGTAGAACAAGTTACTTGTAAAAGGAAGTTAAATACCGAACCAGTGCATCATTATTTTGCAGCTTTGACACACTCGCTATGTTCCATTATATTAATTTCCAATTTTCATAATTTTTTGTTGCAGCCCTAATTCCCCATTTAACAGGTATGGATCTTTCATATCCTTTACTCTGCAGTTGTTTTGTTTTTTCATATGTACCAATTCGGCCTTGCCTGCCCAACGGTAAGTGGTATTTGGTGTTAATGTCTTTGCAAACTATGCCCCAATGTCATGCATCTCAACACTCCTCCCTACTAGATTTACACCCCATGGCTCACATTTACTAACATTTTGCATCAGTGTTGTGTCACTCTTTTTGATGCAACCCTGACACAAAATATATTTCGGGATTTATTAAGCCATGGAAAGCCCGATTTGTGGGACTTTGCGTTGCGTAGTAAAAAGAAAAACAGTAATGCAAGACAGCTCATAGTCATGGGTGGATCATGGGCATTCCCATGCATTCACTCATGGATTTGCATTGGGGATCCACAGAATAATATAATGGTGCCAATATTTCTTTTCTTTTTATTTATTTTAGGAGTTTTATATAGCGCTGGCACGACCGAAGAGGTATCAGAGCGCTTTACTGCAACATATACGACAGAGTCTTAAACAGTTAACAGTACATTAGTAATAAGAGATACTAGATAGAGTCCAATTCAGTAGCATGTGGTGAATGCAATATGAATGCAGTGGTGGTTTTAAATTCTCTAGCACTGTAGTTCTCCTGCATATTTACATCTGTTTTATGTGAATTGTACAGTAACTGTTTTCCTACTCTAATAAAGAGAGCTCTGATAATGGGTGTTTCATTTGCACTTGTAGTTCTCACAACCTAGTTCCACCGGCTCTCAGTCCCATCATTATTATCAAACAGGTGTTTTTAACAAGTAGGACAACAAACCCTAGGGACCACATCTTCTTTACCATGTGTCGCCCTACCATTTGTACTACCTCTTTATCCATCTGAAGAACTATATTAAACTTCCACTCATGAATATGAGTAGAGATGGTTTTATGTTTTTGTTGTTTGTTTCAATCTAAGAAATATATACCTGGTTCATCTACCTGTATAGCTTGTACCACCATCATCTTCAATCTGATTTGCCAATATTAGAGAGCCAAATTGTTGCTGACATTTTAATTATTTCCTTTGCTACGTCACTGCATATGATGGTTTCCACTTGCTGGATCTTATCTACGCCATTTGCTGTACCCTGTTTCAGCTTCCCCAGAATTGTACAGCAACTGGTTGAAGCTCTCATTGTTCAGACAATTTCAATGCAGGGAGCATCAAATTTTCCATGTAAAGTAGTGTATAGTATTGAGTTTTCCTATATGATTTTGATTCTTTAGTTTGACCTCTAGCTAGGCATCTCACAATCCTTTGAACAGCACTCTGGTACGCTCACTTGCGTTGCCCTAAATCTCAAAATAGATGAATAAATAGCTGACCATTTTAAGCTCCTAGCATTGGTATGTCGCTAGACAAGGTTTACAGATTAATCCCTTTGCATTTTGCAGATCCATGTGAATGAATTTCACTTTTTGTCACAGACATAAGGTTTAGTTACTCTATAGTTTATCCAGAGCTTCAAATGTATTCTAAGGAGTATGGTGAGGTGCCCCCTTTATATACTCCTCTAGCCAGTGTGTGGGGATGACTTATGGACACTACCTAGTTCATTTCTTTGTGCTGTTCTGGATATGTCAGTTCAGCACTGTTCAAACAGGAGGATTAAAAAATTTGCAGAAATCCTGCCTCATCTGTATTCCAGAGGCAATTTATTATAAACTTTAATATATTTTCTTAATTTCTCTATAATTTACTATGGGGATAGCTCCACCCCGACTGTGGAGTTTCTTTATAGTAAAGTGCAGGGAAAGTAAAAGTGTTTAACTTAAAAAAATTGGTAAACGTATTTTTATGTTAAATAATAATGTAAATGAACATTATATATTTATTTTAAATGTAAAACAAAATAAAGCAAATGTTACTGCACAATTAACTTAATATTGAAGTAAATCTCTAATTAATTTAAATGTATTATAATAATCAAAAAATATTTAAATTGAAGTATTAATTAAAAACTAAATCCCCACCTAAGAGTGCTCTGTTTAGAATGCAACCTTGAGGTTTGTAATGAACACCCACAACTGAAATTATACATATTTGTCAATTCCAATATTGACAAATATGACACTACGTTGTGCTCCCAATTTATTAAAACCATAATATTTTTATAGGCCACTCAAGCTGAAATGTTAATATAGTTAGAGTTATAGTCACAGTTACAGATATAGTTATAATAGGTGTGCTCCTGGATAGAGTGGGCTTACTTTGGCTCATAGTCGAGCAGAGAATACTTTCTGATGCTCCCATAAGTAAGGATGAATTTATAGTCGCCATACAAAGTATGCAAAAGGGTAAACTACCTGGAGGCAATGGTTCCCTGTGGACCTATATCATCATTTACCAGAGTGATTTGCTGAAAAACTCAGTGAGGTAAGGTGTTCACAGAGTCAAGTTATATATAAATGTACTACTATGACAAACTATGTGAGAAGCTCTGGCACAATGGTACCTAAGAGGGACAGGGATCCGCCTGAATGTGCATCATACAACTGTTGATTGATGATTAAAGACATCAGACTATTAAGCAGTGCCTTGGTGGCAAGTATGTGGGGTTTTCTCATATACTCTAGCCAATGTGGCTTTAAACCCCACATAAGTATAACCCACAATTTGGAAAGCTTTCATATGTGATACACTCCCTGGATGAGGTGGAGGAGCACTAAGCTCTGGTTGTCATTGATACTGAGAAAGCCTTTGACACAGTTTAATGGTAGTGTATGCTGCAGGTTCTAGAGAGAGTACAATTTGGGCCACGTCTCTTTGAATAGATATAAATGTTATATAGACACCCAATGGCTACAGTAAGATCAATTCAGCCCACTCTCATCACTATTGTTTGCACCTACATGAGTCTGTGGCATGCTGCTAAAAGAATAGTTTTGTCATCAGTGATGTCACTGACCATGTCATGAGTGGTATAATATGTGAGGACATAAGCAGTGCGTTGGCGTAAGTTATAGTTAGACTATGTGTCCTTTTTAATTCTCTTTGTATTTAATGGCACCATTTATTTTATGGTGTTTTTCTTTTCTTTTTCTTTTCTTTTCTAAGACATATCTATCTATTTAAGATTTATGTTTTCTATGTTTTTCTTTTTCTGTTTTCCCTTCTTTTTAAGATTGTCTATGATATTTTCACGCTTTATTTAGTGTTTTTTTCACTTAAATATACTTCCTTCTTATGT
Organism: Calotriton arnoldi; assembly: GCA_963921515.1. Lineage (NCBI taxonomy): Eukaryota > Metazoa > Chordata > Amphibia > Caudata > Salamandridae > Calotriton > Calotriton arnoldi. The sequence continues at coordinate 1,360,614 of CAWUFW010000384.1, read as the reverse complement.
TATTTTTTTATACGTAGGAATTTCGTATTCTTAATTTATGTGTATTAATGTGTTATATTTAGAGTTTTGTGTAATTTATGTTATGTTCAATGTTATGTTTATATGTTTGTAATATGAATGTGTCACGTATCTATTTTTGTATGAGTTTGTGGGTCATTGTATAAAATATAAAATATGTAGTTTTTAAATGTTGTTTATGTTTTTATAATGTTATGTTTTGTTTATGATTGTTACAGCCCTGATGAAGTTCCCTTTTGGCACTTTTGGGAGCGAAACGCGTTGGCTGTGTGCCAGTTTTAAAGATTAAACGAATAAAGGAAATAATTTTGGAATTATTGCTTACGTGACTGACTTCCCTGCGAGTGCACCTTCCGTTCTTCTTTTTTTGAAAAGCTCAGGTAACTATAACTGCTGAATTTCTATCGTTTTGTATAAGTGAAATCTGAGCCTAACTATAATGTTCCTGTAACCTTTGTTTTTTTCAGTGAACTTCTAAGGTTTTTTTAATTCTATTTCCTAACTATAATATCCCTGTAACCTTTTTTTTTTTAAAGTGAATTTCTAAGGTTTTTTAACATCTATTTCTGAACCATAACATCCTTGTAACCTTTGTTTTTTTAAGAGGCCTGGGAGCAAAATTCCCCCCCTCTCATGGATATGCGGAATTTAGCAACTCCACATTTCGTAGAGAACACAGAGTTACCAATAAACTCGGCACTCCACAACGGAGCGGATTTTTTTGTGCCGTAGATGAGTGCGATCGAGCGCGAGTGACCATGGCTGCAACTTGTAGTGTGCCACGAGACCCCTCTGCAGAGTGGTTGAGAAAGGGGGTGGGGCCCCCCAATGAGGTCTGAGCAATCCTGCTGTCGGAGACTTACTTGTGGCAACAATATGGGTTCTTGGGACGCAATGACCCTTAGCAGCCAAGGGTACTTCATCCCCCAACCAGTAGTGTGCAGGAGACCCCTTTGCAGAGTGGTTAACAATGGGATCTGAACCTCCAATGACGTCTCAGCAATCCGGATGTGGGGTACTTTGTGGTGCAACTAGAGGGGTTCTTGGCCCCCAATGACCCTCAGCAGCCAAGGACACATCCTCCAACCAGTAGTCCACTAGGATGCCTCTTTGCAGAGTGATTGAGAAAGGAGGCGGGCCCTCCAATGACATCGCAGCAATCCGGCTGTGGTGGACTTACTTGTGGCAATAATAAGTTTCTTGCCACCCACCTACCCTCGGCAGCCAAGGGGACTTCATTCCCCAACATTAGCCCACCAGGAGGCCCCTTCGCAGAGTGGCTGAGAAAGGGGGTGGGGCCTCAGAACACATCTCAGCAGTCCGGCCGTGGGGTACTTACTTGTCACAACAAAAGGGGTTCTTGGCCTCCAACGACCCTCAGCAGCCAAAGGGAGTTCATCCCTCAACCAGTAGTGCGCCAGGAGGCCCCTTTGCAGAGTGGTTGAAAAAGAGGGCGGGCTTCTAATGATATCTCAGCAATCCAGCTGTGGGGGACTTATTGGTGGCAACAACAGGAGTTTTTTGTCCCCAACGACCCTCAGCAGCCAAGGGAACTTCATCGCCCAACCAGTAGTGTGCCAGGAGGCCCCTTTGCAGTGTGATTGAGAATTGGGGCGGGCCTCCGGCGACATCTCAGCAGGTCTGCTGTGGTGGACTTACTTGTCGCAACAATAGGAGTTCTTGGCCCCCAACGACCCTCAGCAGCCAAGGGAACTTCATCCCCCAACCAGGAGTGCACCAGGAGACCCCTTTGCAGAGTGGTTGAGAACGGGGGTGGGCCTCTGATGACATCTCAGCAATTCAACTGTAGGGGACTTACTTGTGACAACAATAGGGTTCTTGGTTTCGAATGACATTCAGCAGCCAAGGGGACTACACCCCACAACCAGTAGTGTGCCAGGAGGCCCCTTTGCAGAATGGTTGAGAAAGGGTACGGGCCTCCAATGAGGTCTCAGCAGTCCCGCTGTAGGGGACTTTCCTGTGGCAACAATAGGGGTTCTTGGTCCACAACAACCTTCAGCAGCCAAGGGGACTTAATCCCCTAACCAGTAGTGAGCCAGGAGGTCCCTTTGCAGAGCGGTTGAGAAAGGGGGCGGGACCTCTAATGACATCTCAGCAATCCGGCTGTGGGGGGCTTACTTGTGGCAACAATAGATGTTGTTGGCCCCCAACGAATCTCAGCAGCCAAGGGGAATTCATTCTCCTACCAGTAGTGCACCAGGAGGCCCCTTTGTAGAGTGCTTGAGCAAAGGGGCATGGCCTCCAATGACGTCTCAGCAGTCCTGCTGTGGGGGACTTATTGTCACAACAAGAGAGGTTCTTGGCCCCCAATGACCCTCAGCAGCTAAGGGCAGTTTATCGCCCAAACAGTAGTGTGCCAGGAGACCCCTTTGCAGTGTGATTGAGAAAGGGGACAGGGCCTCCGACGACGTCTCTGCAGGCCCGCTGTGGGGGACTTACTTGTCGTAACAATAGGGGTTCTTGGCCCCCAATGACCCTCAGCAGCCAAAGGAACTTCATCCCCCAACCAGGAGTGCGCCAGGATGTCCCTTTGCAGAGTGATTGAGAAAGGGGGTGGGCCTCTGATGACATCTCAGCAATCCGACTGTGGGGACTTACTTGTGGCAACAATAGGGTTCTTGGCCCCAACGACATTCAGCAGCCAATGGGACTTTATCCCCCAATCAGTAGTGTGCCAGGAGGCCCCTTTGCAGAATGGGTGAGAAAGGGGGCAGGGCCTCTGACGACATCCCAGCAGTCCGGCTTTGGGGGACTTACTTGTCGCAACAATAAGGGCTCTTGACCCCCAATGACCCACAGCAGCCAAGGGGACTTCATCCCCCAACCAGTGGTCCACCAAGAGACCACTTTGCAGAGTGGTTGAGAAAGGGGGTGGGGCCTCTGATGATGTCTCAGCAGTCCGGATGTGGGTGTCTTACTTTTTGCAACAGTAGGGGGTCTTGGCCCCGAACGACCCTCAGCACCCAAGGGGACTTCATCCCCCAACCAGTAGTGCGCCAGGAGGCCCCTTTGCAGAGTAGTTGAGAAAAGGGCGGGCCTCTGATGATCTGATGATGTCTCAGCAATCCAGCTGTGGGGGACTTACTTGTGCCAACAATAGGTAGTTAGCCCTTGTTAGACCTGGCATCATTGGCGTGGGTCTCCCCTGTATTTTTGCCTTTGCCTCCTGTGTTTTTGCTGTGTGTTGGACTTCATTTTGCTGGTCTAGATGCTTCGGGCACTTTGCCACTGCTGTTCATTGCCAAAGTGCAAGTGTTCCCTTTGTAAATTGTTGTTATGGATTGTTGTTTCCATAATTAGCTTATTTGATTTACTAGGCAAACACAAGGAGATGATGGAAGGAGCGCTGAAACGTTTTAGACACTCACCCCCAGTCACAGATCTGGGTTGAATCCATCATCGTTCTTTAGCTCGCTTAGCCACCTCAGTTCAGACCCAGCTATATGCAAATCAGTCTCAACCCTGTGCCTCATGGGAACAGTCCAGCCCGAACTGCCAAGCCATGTTTTCCCTGAACCGGAAACAAGCATCCTGGGACCGGTTTCAGGGTAACACCCCATATCAGCCAGGCTAGCTTGAATCCAGTGGCAAAGTCAGCAAGGGACCCACGTCTGGGCATACCCTGCCAACTTAGGGTGAACAAGGCAAACACAAGGAGATGATGGACGGAGCGCTGCTACCTTTCAGACACTCACCCCCAGTCACAGATCTGGGTTGAATCCATCATCGTTCTTTAACTCACTTCGCCACCTCAGTTCAGACCCAGCTATATGCAAATCAGTCTCGACCCTGTGCCTCATGGGAACAGTCCAGCCCGAACTGCCAAGCCAGGTCTTCCCTCAACTGGAAACAAGCATCCTGAGACCGGTTTCGGGTTAACACCCCTCATCAGCCAGGCTGGACTTAATCCAGTGGCAAAGTGAGCAAGGGACCCACGTCTGGGCATACCCTGCCAACTTAGGGCGAACAAGGCAAACACAAGGAGATGATGGACGGAGCGCTGAAACCTTTCAGACACTCACCCCCAGTCACAGATCTGGGTTGAATCCATCATCGTTCTTTAGCTCACTTCGCCACCTCAGTTCAGACCCAGCTATATGCAAATCAGTCTCGACCCTGTGCCTCATGGGAACCGTCCAGCCCGAACTGCCAAGCCAGGTCTTCCCTGAACTGGAAACAAGCATCTTGGGACCGGTTTCGGGGTAACACCCCTCATCAGCCAGGGTAGCTTGAATCCAGTGGCAAAGTCAGCAAGGGACCCACTTCTGGGCATACCCTGCCAACTTAGGGCAAACAAGGCAAACACAAGGAGATGATGGACGGAGCACTGAAACCTTTCAGACACTCACCCCCAGTCATAGATCTGGGTTGAATCCATCATCGTTCTTTAGCTCACTTTGCCACCTCAGTTCAGACCCAGCTATATGCAAATCAGTCTCGATTTGATTTACTAGTCAGTCCCTAGTACAGTGCACTGTGTGTGCCCAGGGCCTGTAAATCAAATGCTGCTAGTGGGCCTGCAGCACTGAAGGTGCCACCCACATAAGCAGCCTGTAAATGTAACCCAGGCCTGCCATTGCAGAGCCTGTGTGCAGTCTAGTACTGCCATGTTGACCTGGCAAGTGCACCCACTTGCCAGGCCCGGCCCCTAACCTTCCCTTTTCTTACATTGCATTCACCCCTCAGGTAGGCCCAAGGTACCCCTGTGGGCAGGGTGCAGTGTATGTGAAAGGTAGGACATGCCCTGATGTGTGTGGCATGTCCTGATAGTGAAATACTGCCAATTTCGTGTTTCACTATTGTAAGTCTATCTGTCCCCATAGGATAGAATGGGGAGTTTGCTCATAACATCTTATGAGCGTTACTGCCCCTGGGAACAAGATAAGAAAATAAAATTTGATATGCCTGAACTCAGAATGTTAAGATGCATCTTTTAGTCAGGGTGATTTGTACATTCTGGGTTTGAAAATACCACTTTTAGAAAGTAGGTAGTTTCTTGCCTAACCATCCAGTGTGCCTCTGCTAGGTTGTGTATTGATTGTCTGGCTTTGGAGTGACAGGGGCTGGGGATGTGCATTCTGTTCAGACAGCCACTTGGGGGGTTGAGGTGTGTCCTGCCTTTCCACGGTGAGTCAGGGCTGGGCTGAATAGACCTGGGCTGCATTCAGAGTAGGTGGAAGAGATTTCTTTCACACCTGAATGGGCCTGGGCTGGCAAGGACAATGCTTTCTCCACCTCCTGCCAAGAAGCTGCACCAGAGAGGACAGAACTGGTTTTGGCTGGGCAAAGAGCTTCTTTGCACTAGAGAACAAATATATTTCTGTATAAAAAGAGGGGCCCAGATCCCAGACGTTTAGATCACTTCTGGGAATCAAGAGGAACCTTTGCCAAGGAGAAAAGCTGGAGAAACTGAGGAGGAATACTGCCCCTGTACTGTTTGCTGTCTGGGGTTCGCCTGCAGTGGGTACTTTCTGCCAAGGAAAGGGAAAAGGATCTTGCTGTTTGCTGTGTCCCCTGCTTGAGGAAGATCTCCAAGGGCTTGAAGAAGAGCTTGCCTCCTGTTCTGAAGTCTCAGGGACACAAAGACTTCACCCCCAGCTCCCCTGAACTTCCATGCTGGGAGTTCTGACCTGCCAAGAGTTGCCTGTAGCTGTTCTGGGCCTCTGGAGGTGGTTGTGGCTGTGGGAGCTGGAAAAGCTATGCAGCGACGAGAAGCGTGACGCAACAGTACCTGTTTCCGACTCATCCCTGATGAAACCGATGCAGCGCCTGCCCGCGGCTCGAGAAATCATCACACGCCGCATCAAGTGCACCGGTCTCTGAAGTCCAAGATCACCGCACCAATTCCGAAGCAAGCCCTGATGTGCAGCTGCAAGAACCCACGCATTGTCCCGGATCGTCGCAGCGCATTGAGGTGACAGGTCTGTCACATCGTCGGGGGACGCAGTAAGAAACTGATGCATCACCTCCACACACAGTGAGAAACCGACGCATCACCTCCTCTCTGGTAAGGACCGATGCATCACCTCCCCTGCGCAGCAGTAAGGAACCGACGCATCACCTCCCCCGGAGTAAGGAACCGACGCATCACCTTCCTTGAGGGTAAGGAACCGACGCATCACCTTCCCTGTGACCCTTTTCATTTGTGTGTGTGACGCATCCAAGGTACTTTGTGTGAAAAGTGTTGCATCTGCAATTTGCTTTGAACTGAACTATTTCTACCACTTGAAAGTCATATTTTTATTACTGTATTGTGGAATTTTGTAAGCCTGGGCGTAGTTCGCAGAGTTTTGCTACGCGGAACTTTGCGAAGTTACAAAAAAACTCCATGAAGTTCCGCAAGTGGCGGAGTGTAGTGCGAACTGCTGTTCACGCTGGTCTTTCTGCTGCTCGGGTAGAAATTCTACCCGAGCAGCAGCTCGCGAACTTACCGTTCGCGAGCACGAGCGGGGAAAAAACTCCACTGCACTACGCGAAGCGGGGTTTTCTTGCACTCTGCGAGCTCCGCGGACTGCAGAGTGCAGAAAACTCCGCAAACTCCACAAACGGAGCGGAGTTCAACGCCCAGGCCTAGATTTTTGTCGTTTTGGTCTTGTTAGGTTTAGAGAAAGTTTACTTATTTTTCTAAACTGGTGTGGTGTCCGTTTGTAGTGTTTTCACTGTATTACTTTATGTGTTCACAAATGCTTTACACACTGCCTCTGAGATAAGCCTGTCTGCTCACGCCAAGCTACCAAGGGGGTGAGCAGGGGTTATTTTAGAAATGTATCCCCCTTACTCTGACTAAAAGCAAGGGTCCCTATTTGGACAAAGGTATCTATCTCTGCCATCTAGAGACCCCCATTCCTAACAGCCCCCAACGAACCTCAGCTGTCAAGGGGAATTCATCCCCCAACCAGTAGTGCACCATGAGGCCCCTTTGCAGAGTGGTTGAGAAAGGGGACGGGGCCTCCAATGATGTCTCAGCAGTCCCGCTGTGGGGGACCTACTTGTCACAACAAGATGGGTTATTGGCCCCCAACGACCCTCAGCAGCCACTGGGACTTTATCCCCCAACCAGTAGTGCGCCAGGAGGCATTTTGCAGAGTGGTTGTGAAAGGGGGCGGGGCCTCTGATGACGTTTCAGCAATCTGTCTGTGGGGGACTTCCTTGTGGAAACAATAGAGGTTTTTTGCCCCCAACGACCCTCAGCAACCAAGGGGACTTCATCCCCCAACCAGTAGAGTGCCAGGAGGCCCCTTTGCAGAATGGTTAAGAAAGGGGACAGGGCCGCCGATGACATCTCAGCAGTCCAGCTTTGGGGGACTTACTTGTCGCAAGAATAAGGGTTCTTGGCCCCCAATGACCCTCAGCAGCCAAGGGGACTTCCTCCCCTAAACAGTATGTGCCAGAAGGCCCAATGCAGAGTAGGTGAGTAAGGGGGCAGGGCCTCCAACGACATCTCAGCAGTTGGGGACTTACTTGTCACAATAATAGGGGTTCTTGGCCCCCAACAACCCTCAACAGCTAAGGGAACGTCATCCACCAACCAGTAGTGTTCCAGGAGGCCCCTTTGCAGAGTGGTTGAGAAAGGGAGCAGGGCCTCCGATGACATCTCAGCAGTCCTGCTATGGGGGACTTACTTTTCACAACAATAAGGGTTCTTGGCCCCCAACAACCCTCAGCAGCCAAGGGGACTTCATCCCCCAACCAGTGGTCCACCAGGAGACCACTTTGCAGAGTGGTTGAGAAACGGGGCGGGCCTCTGAAGACATTTCAGCAATCCAGCTGTAGGGGACTTCCCAGTGGAAACAATAGGGGTTCTTGTCACCCAACGACCCTCAGCAGCCAAAGGGACTTCATTCCCCAACCAGTAGAGTGCCAGGAGGCACCTTTTCAGAATGGTTAGGAAAGGGGTAGAGCCTCCGACGACATCTCAGCAGTCCAGGTTTGTGGGACTTACTTATTGCAACGATAAGGGTTCTTGGCCCCCAACGACCCTCAGCAGCCAAGGGGACTTCATCTCCCAACCAGTATGTGTTCCAGGAGTCCCCTTTGCTGAGTGGTTGAGAAAGGGGGCAGGGCCTCCGATGATGTCTCTGCAATCCGGCTGTGGGGGACTTACTTGTGGCAACAATAGGGGTTCTTGGCCCCCAAACGATCCTCTGCCGCAAAGAGGAATTCATCCCCCAACCAGTAGTGCTCCAGGAGGCCCCTTTGCAGAGTGGTTGGTTGAGTAAGGGGGCAGGGCCCCTGACAACATCTCAGCAATCCAGCTGTGGGGGACTTACTTTTGGCAACAATAGGGGTTCTTGGCCCCAAATGACCCTCAGCCGCAAAGAGGAATTCATGCCCCAACCAGTAGTGCACCAGGAGGCCCCTTTGCAGAGTGATTGAGTAACGGCAGTGCACCTGACAACCTCTCAGCAATCTGGCTGTGGGGGACTTATTTGTCACAACAATAGGGGTTCTTGCTTCCCAATGACCCTCAGCAGCCAACCAGTAGTGCACATGGGGCCGCCCTCCATAGGCATTTCTATGCCCCGGGGACCACCACCTGCCCGTTGCTTATGTTTTCATGAAAGCGGGGTGCCATGTGGACCAACCGGCCCGAGGACCCCTACCTCCACAGGGCTTTTATCTAAATAAATTGTGAGGGGGTTGTGTGGATCCCCAGTCCCAGGTACCACCACCTCCCTAGGACCAAATACATTTATGAAAGTGGAAGGGGGGCCATGCGGCACCCTTAACTGGCTACATATGGCCCCGGGACCCCATCCCCTGGCCATAACTCAATGGGGAGGGGAGCCACGTGCCCCCCCTCCCTAGGCCCATATGGGCCCCGGGAACCCCATCCCCCAGTGTCCGGCCATAAGCAAATGGGAAGGGTGGCTGCACGGCCTCCCTCCCAGGGCTGATTTCTGTTCCGGGGAACCCATCCCCTAAGCCCTGGCCATGTCTCCTGGGTGCCCCAGGGCACGCAATGTGCTACGGGACAAGGGAGGAGCCTCAAGGCCTCTGTGGTCCCAGCTGGCTCCTGACTTGTGCTGGAGCTGGCACAGCTCCTGCAAGCAGGGAGCTGCTTGAAATAGCAGTGCCCTGTTTGCGGGAGCAATGTTTTCATCTGTTTCCCTGCATGCATTTTTGCCATACGGGTCCCCTGCATTAATTTGATATGTTTAAGGGCCCCAGGAAGGTAGCGGTCCCCAGGGCTGCGGGTGGGATGCACGGCCCCCCCACATTAATTTAACTTGATTTGCCCCCAAGAGGTGGCAGTCCTCAGGGAGCGGGCAGGCCCAGCGGGCCTGTCTGCATACATATTTTAAGGTGCCCTAGGTTGGGGGCCCATGCACCCCCCTCCTTTATATAATTGCTCACGCCCCAGGACCTGGCCCACCCAGGGGCTAAACAGTACAGAAGCACAGGACACTGTGCTTCTTTTTTAAATTATTTTTTGGTGGGAGCCGCAGATTCTGCATGTCTCCCACCAAAATATTTTTTTAATGTTTTTTTGCACTGCAGGGTCCCTATGGGATCCTCCAAGAGGCCTAGAGGGTCAGGGTATTCCTACCCTGCCCCCTTCTCTTTTTTTTACATCTTATTTGGGACTCATCCCAAGATGGCTGCCAACACTTTCCTTCCTGGTTGAAATGTTAGTAGCCAATCACATTTCAGTACTGGGACTGTCAGATCCACAGAGGATCCGCGTCACTATATATACAAATTTGGATTTCCCTTAATATTTCCAAAACTACTAAACAGGTTTATGCCAATTTACATATAGGTCGCTTTCTTTACCAACAGTTACATTTCTGCCAAATTTTGTGCATTTCCGTTCAGCGGTTCAGGCTGCAGTTGTGTTTAAAATCTCTATGGGAAATAACATGGAGAAAATGTGTTTTGGGACCACCCTTTTTTCTGGACTCCCGCTTGATGGATCACCACAAGACTTTCAAGACACAGCTGAAGTGAGCATCATATTAGTTTTGAAAATGTCGTGAGAATTCGTCAAACGTCTCTAAAGTTATTGGCAAAACAAAAAACCTTATTCCATATATATATATATATATATATATATATATATATATATATCCAAGAAAGAAGTGACTCAAACAGATAGATTCACCAAAGAACAAAAATATATTTCAACTACAACGTTTCAGCTTCCGCCTTCCTCAGGTAGTACAAGATGGTTTGCTCAGTGGCTGCACAGATGACACAGCTGAATTTTCAAAAAGCATCATGAGTGAAGATTCCATTTGGAATGTGGAATCAATGCAGTCCTGAGAGCTCTTGAGATATGCAGTAATCAGGTTGTATTAATACAACCTGATTACTGCATATCTCAAAGCTCTCAGGACTGCATTGATTCCACATTCCAAATGGAATCTTCACTCATGATGCTTTTGAAAATTCAGCTGTGTCATCTGTGCAGCCACTGAGCAAACCATCTTGTACTACCTGAGGAAGCGGAAGCTGAAACGTTGTAGTTGAAATATATTTTTGTTCTTTGGTGAATCTATCTGTTTGAGTCACTTCTTTCTTGGATATTTTATTTCTTTGTGACTCATTGTATCCTTTGGGATCCAGATTTTTGCCCTGGCTGGCTGTTGTTTTCTTGTGATCCTCCATCTTCAAGTATATATATATATATATATATATATATATATATATCACTGAAAAAAACCATAGGTTTCAGGCACGTTATAGTTAGAAATTAGCATTTAAAAAACCATTGAAATTCACTGAAAAAACCATAGGTTTCAGGTACGTTATAGTTAGAAATTAGCATTTAAAAAACCTTAGAAATTCACTGAAAAAACCATAGGTTTCAGGGACGTTATAGTTAGTTGGACATTTCACTCGTACAAAACCATAGAAATTCCCCCGTTATAGTTAGTTCAGCTAACTATAACTCGCGCCCATAATGCACTGCTGATGACGTCACATATTTCATCATTCATGACATGGTCAGTGACATCACTGATGACATCACTGTTGACATCTCAAATGACATCACTGATGACATCATCCAGTCACTGTGTGTTTCTGTAAAGTTTAAATATGTTTTATATATATATGCCAAGCTGTATTGAAGAATGAGAGGATGTAGAAGTGTCTGGATGAAGGATTTAGTAGGTGCGTGACTGACTGTATAAGTGAGTGATTAAATGTGTCTTACTGAATGCATGGGTTAGTGACTAAACTGTCTGAATGTGTGTATCAGTATGTCTGTTGTTGTGTAAGCTGCTGCATGGGTTGGTGAGTAGCTACATGAGTGTCTATATGGGTTATTGATTGGTTGCCAGAGTATTTGTATGGGAGACTGAATGTGTGTGTGGGTGGGTGGGAGGTGTGTGACTCTGTGCATAGATGTGTGAGTGGTTGATTCACTGGGTGTATGGGTTCAAGAGTGCATGTGGAAACAGCTGTATGGACGGGTGAGTGTGTGTATGGGTGTGTTGGTGAGAGATTGGATGTCTCAGTGGTACATGTCCAAGTAACTACATATGTAAAAGGTAGTGTTTGTGAGAGTTGGAGTATATAAATGACTATACATGAGAGTGAGTGATTGTGAGAGTGGCTGTATGGATCAGTGTGTACTTGTATCAGTGATTGTATAAGAGAGTAAGTATGTGTTAGTATATGTTTGAATAAGTGAGGTGGTGTGTGAATAACTGTATAGGTGAGGAAATGGGAGTGTGATTAATACTTTGCATGACTGACTAGGTGTATCAGTAACTCCATGGATGAGTGGCAGTGTGTGAGTGTCTGTATAGGTGTATGAGTGCATATGATAGTGTTGTATTGATGAGTGACTGTAAGTATGAGTGATTGTATGGGTGAATGAGTGGATGTGTGTGTAGACCTAGGAATCAGTGAGTGCGTATGTAGTAACTGGTATTGGTGTGTCGATGGTTTCGAAAATGGTAGTCTGTATTTTACAGTGGGTGTATAAAAGATTATATTAGTGTGAGGAGGTGCATCAGATTTTGACGTGGATGATGTCATCAGTGATGTCATCAGTGATGTCATTTGAGATGTCATCAGTGATGTCACTGACCATGTCATGAATGATATAATATTTGACGTCATCAGCAGTGCATTGCGGGGGCGAGTTATAGTTAGCTGAACTAACTATAACGGGGGAATTTCTATGGTTTTGTACGAGTGAAATGTCCAACTAACTATAATGTCCCTGAAACCTATGGTTTTTTCAGTGAATTTCTAAGGTTTTTTAAATGCTAATTTCTAACTATAACGTGCCTGAAACCTCAGGTTTTTTCAGTGAATTTCAATGGTTTTTTAAATGCTAATTTCTAACTATAACGTGCCTGAAACCTATGTTTTTTTCAGTGAATTTCAAAGGTTTTTTAAATGCTAATTTCTAACTATGCCTACAAAGGTAGGACATGTGAAGAAAGAAGAAGAAAAGCGCAGAAAGAAGCAAGACAAATGCAGAAATAGGCAACAGAAGGCCAGAAAGACGAAGAAAAGTGCAGGAAGAAGCAAGAGATGTGCAGAAAGAACAAACAGAGGAGCAGAAAGTCCTCCTGTGCCCCCAACTTTTTACTGACGGGTACTGGTGGTAACTGACTCTGACTAACCAGGACCGGAGCCAGTGCTATGCTAAAAGACACTTAGAATACAGTGAAAACACCTACATACACTAGGGAACACTATGCGTTGGGGTACCCCTGTGATTAGCATGACCTCCTCTGTATTTGGCATGAATTAGTGCCTGTGTCATTGCATGAGTACATGGGTAGTGACTGGATGATTAGAGTGCTGCAAGGACAGTGCATGGTGATTTTATAAGTGCTTGGGTTTTGGTGCAGTGAATGGATAAGCACATAGGATTGGCTGGGTGATTGGAGGACTGCATAGATAGTACCAGGGAGATTACTGGACTGCATAGGTAGTCCTCAAGGTATTGCAGCAGTGCATGTGTTAGTGACTGGGTCGTTCCATGAGTACATGGGTACTGACTGGATAATTAGAGTACTGCAAGGAGAGTGCGTGGTGAACTTATAAGTGCTTGGCTATTGGAGGAGTGTATGGATTAGTACATGGTAGTGGCTGGGTGACTGGAGGAGTGCACAGGGAGTGACAGTGTGATTGCGGGACTGCATGTGTATTACCTGGGGAATTGAAGGGTCAAATGAGAAGTGTGTAACTGGGTACAGGACTGTATGGGTAGGGCATATGGGATTGTAACAGTGATCAGGTAGTGCCTGGAGCATTGCATGAGTACATAGCTACTAACTGAAAGATTAGAATACTGCAAGGAGAGTACCTGTGTGAATTTATAAGTGCTTGGGTATTGGCGGAGTGTTTGGATTAGTACATGGTAGTGGCTGGGTGACTGGAGGACTGCACAGGGAGTGACTGGGTAATTGCTGGACTGCATGGGTACTACCAGGGGAATTGAAGGAGCAAATGAGAAGTGTGTAGGTGGTTAGAGGACTGCATGGGTAGTACACAGGGATTGTAGCAGTCAATGTGTTAGTGCTTGGATCATTGCATGACTTATTGGGTAGTGACTGGATGATTAGAGTACTGCGAGGAGAGTGCATGGTGAATTTATAAGTGCTTGGGTTTTGGCATAGTGATTGGATAAGGACATAGGACTTGCTGGGTGATTGGAGGACTGCATAGGTAGTGCCAGGGAGATTACTGGACTGCATAGGTAGTCCTCAATGGATTGCAGCAGTGCATGTGTTAGTGACTGGATCATTGCATAAGTACATGGGTAGTGACTGGATGATTAGAGTGCTGCAAGCACAGTGCATGGTGATTTTATAACTGCTTGGGTTTTGGCGGAGTGATTGGATAAGTACATAGTGCTGGCTGGGTGATTGGAGGAGTGCATGGGTAGAGACAGAGGGATTTATGGAGTGCATGGGTACTACCTGGGTAATTGGAGGAGTGAATCAGTAGTGTGTAGGTGGTTAGAGGTCTGCATGGGAAGTGCTAAGGGGATTGTAGCAGTGCATGTGTTAGTGCCTGGGCCATTCCATGAGTACATGGGTACTGACTGAAAGACTAAAATACTGCAAGGAGAGTGCATGGTGAATTTATAAGTGCTTGGGTTTTGGTAGAGTGATTGGATAAGTACATGGTGCTGGCTGGGTGATTGAAGGAGTGCATGGGTACTGACAGGGCGATGGCTGGACTGCATGGGTAGTGCTCAGGTTATTGTAGCAGTGCATGTGTTAGTGCATGGATCATTGCATGAGTGCATGGGTACTGACTGGATGATTAGAGTATTGCAAGGAGAGTGCATGGGAATTTATAAGTGCTTGGGTTTTGGCGGAGTGATTGGATAAGTACACACATGTCACATCAGTCCCGCCCCCTCCCTTCACCACTCTGCAAACGCACCTCCTGGCAGGTTTTAAGTTGGGGAATTAATTCCCCTTGAATCCTGAGGGTCCCTTGGGTCCAACTAGCCCACCAGGTACCTCCAGTAAGCGCCACAGTGCTGCGTTGCAGAGAGGTGGTCCAAGGCCACGCCCCTTTTTACACCTCTCTGCAACGCAGCTCTGTGGCGCTTACTGGAGGTACCTGGTGTGCTAGTTGGACCCAAGGGACCCTCAGGATTTAAGGGGACTTAATCCCCCAACCTACAAGGCACCAGAGGGCCCGTTTGCACAGTGGTGAAGGGAGGGGACGGGCCTGATGTGACAAGTGTGCAAACGCGCCCCGTGGCGCATTGTAAGTTGGGGGATTAAGTCCCCTTGAATCCTGAGGGTCCCTGGGGCCCAACTAGCCCACCAGGTACCTACAGTTAGCACCACGGAGCTGCGTTGCAGAGAGGTGGTCCAAGGCCATGCCCCTTTTTTCACCTCTCTGCAACGCAACTCTGTTGTGCTTACTGAAGCTACCTGGTGGGCTAGTTGCCCCCAGGGACCCTCAGGATACAAAGGGATTTAATCCCCCAACTTAAAACGCGCCACGGAGCGCGTTTGCACACTTGTCACATCAGGCCCCACCCCCTGCCTTCACCACTGTGCAAACGCGCCACGTGGCTCGTTTTAAGTTGGGGGATTAAGTCCCCCTGAATCCTGAAGGTCCCTGGGGTCCAACTAGCCCACCAGGTACCTCCAGTAAGCGCCACAGAGCTGCGTTGCAGAGAGCTATAAAAAGGGGCGTGGTCTGGCCTCGGACCACCTCTCTGCAACGCAGCCCTGCTAACATGCAGCTCCCCGTGTGGAAAAGCAAACTGGTTTGGATTTTGGAAGCGAGAGCAGGAAACCTGCTCTCACTTCCAAAATCCAAACCAGTGTTCTACTATGGCAGGACGGGAGCCGCACGGCTCCCGTCCTGCCATAGCAAACAGCAGTGTCCCGGGGGTGGGCACCCCGGGACACTGCAGGAGCCGGCCCTGGGGGGTGGCGGTCCCCAGGGCCATTGAGGGCTCCTGGAGGGGGGCAGCGCGGCCCCCCTCCCAACTTGTGTACAGCCCCAGGGAGGTGGTGGTCCCCGGGGCTTGGGGGTCCGTAACGGACCCCCACATTTGCACTTTAGTGCCCCGGGGAGGTGGCGGTCCCCGGGGTGTTTGGGGGGGCTCGAGCCCCCCCACACAGGTTTATAATTTTTTTTTTAAAAAGCCCCGGGGGGGTGGCTGTCCCCGGGGCAGCGGGGGGCCGTGTGCCCCCGTGAATTATTAAGAAAAGCCCCAGGGGTGGCGGTCCCTGGGCTTGGGGGGGCCTTGGAGGCCCCCCACACATTAAAAAAGAAGCCCCGGGGGGTGGCGGTCCCCGGGGCTGCAAGAGGGCCGAGTGCCCTCCCGCACATAATGTTAAAAAAGCCCCAGGGGGTGGCGGTCCCTGGGGCTGCGGGGGCCCCCGCATATATTTGTTACAAATGCCCCCGGGACCTGGCCCACCCGGGGGCCTCAAATAAATGAAGCGCGGGAGCCCGCGCTTCATTTTTTTTATTTTTTGTCCGGAACATGCTTTTTTTTGGCATGGGGGTCCTTGTGGGACCCCCTTAGCAGGCCTAGAGGGTCAGGGTGTTTCTACCCTGCCCCCTTTTCTTGTTTTTTTATCTTTTTTCTCACCTTTTCTTTCTCCCTCGGTCCGAGCACAAGACGGCTGCCAACACTTCCTGGTTTGAAGTGTTGGCAGCCAATCAGAGCCAAGCTCGTGCTCGGGGATTAGGCTTCGCCCACATATATATATATTTTTTTCTTTAATATGTCAAAAACTACTGAACGGATTTACACCATTTAAAAAAAAGGTCGCTTTCTGAACCAAGCACTACCTTTTTGCCAAATTTGGTGTAATTCCGTTCAGCAGTTCGAGCTGTAGCCTTGCCTAAAGTTTCCTATGGGAAATTGATTTTTTGACTCTTATTTTTTAATTTCTCAGCAACTACTGAACGGATTTACACCATTTTAAAAAGGTAGCTTTCTGAACCAAGAGCTACCTTTCTGCCAAACTTAGTGTAATTCCGTTCAACAGTTCGAGCTGTAGCTTGTCTCAAAATTTCCTATGGAAATTAACACACGAAAAACACTTTTTGGGACCCCCTTTTTTCTCCACAGCCGCTTGACGAATCACCCCCAAACTTTCAGGATAGGAGCTGACCTAGATAGACCTTTTTTTTTGAGAATTTCACAAAGATTCGTTAAACGACGACAAAGATATTAGCAAATCAAAAAATGATTTTCCTATGAAAACTAGGTTCTAACTATAACTACCTACTGGCGACCGCCAGTAGGTAATATATATATATATATACATATATATATATATATATAAATACATTTAAAAAAAACAAAGGTTACAGGGACATTATAGTTAGGCTCATATTTCACTCATACACAACAATTGAAATTCAGTGGTTATAGTTACCTGAGCTAACTATAAATTATGCCCCCCGCCTTCACTTTGGGAGCAAAGTTCATTTGGAATATGTTGGCGGCCCGCTCTGGTCGCGAAGGTGCCCCGCCGCTGACAGTGCGTGTCCTGCTCCGTAACTGATATGGTGCAAATAGGATCGGCGTGTCCGATTTGCATGGATCTAAATCAGCAGAGCCACAGCCATGCATGTTACCAGCCAACCCACTGAGGTATTTAAGTTTAAATGAAGAGAACTTTGCAGCACCAATGGTAAAACCACCATAACCAGAATGCAATGCGATTTGCGCCCATGAGGGGCGGGACTATAAAGGAATCATCGCGAGTGCGATGCAAAACATTGCTGCTTCATCTCTCTACAAGCCAAGAACATTGACAAAGGGCGGATGTACGCCCGAAACGCGTTTGGGACTATTGGCAAGTTTCAAGCTGGAACCAGCGAGGTTGTTGGATCTGCATTCCCTGCAAATACAAGGATTAATACACGACCGAGTGTGGCGCCTTCACTTTGGGAGCAAAGTTCATTTGGAATATGTTGGCGGCCCGCTCTGGTCACGAAGGTGCCCCGCCGCTGACAGTGCGAGTCCTGCTCCGTAACTGATATGGTGCAAATAGGATCGGCGTGTCCGATTTGCATGGATCTAAATCAGCAGAGCCACAGCCATGCATGTTACCAGCCAACCCACTGAGGAATTTAAGTTTAAATGAAGAGAACTTTGCGGCACCAATTGGGGTAAAACCACCATAACCAGAATGCAATGCGATTTGCGTCCATGAGGGGCGGGACTATAAAGGAACCATCACGAGTGCGATGCAAAACATTGCTGCTTCATCTCTCTACAAGCCAAGAATCTTGACAAAGGGCGGATGTACGCCCAAAACGCGTTTGGGACTATTGGCAAGTTTCAAGCTGGAACCAGCGAGGTTGTTGGATCTGCATTCCCTGCAAATAAAAGGATTAATACACGACCGAGTGTGGCGCCTTCACTTTGGGAGCAAAGTTCATTTGGAATATATATATATATATATATATATATATATATAAATTAAAAAAAACAAAGGTTACAGGGACATTATAGTTAGGCTCATATTTCACTCATACACAACAATTGAAATTCAGTGGTTATAGTTACCTGAGCTAACTATAAATTATGCCCCCCGCAATGCACTGCTGATGACCTCACATATTAATTCACTCATAACATGGTCAGTGACATCACTAATGAAATCTCAAATGACATCACTGATGAGATCATCGACACACACCGTCATACACCCCCTCACACCCCCATGCAGTCTCTTATACACCCACTCATATGTCCACATAAGCACTCACATACCCATTCACAGACCCATACAACTACTCACACACCCACTCACTCAGCCATACAGCCACTGACACACCCACTCACACACCAATACAGCCACTCATACACCCCCTCATACTTCCATACAGCCAATTACACATGCAGTCACTTACCCATACAGACACTCACACACGTACTCACTCACCCATACAGACACTGACTCACCCACTCACTCATCCTTACAGGCACTCAGACACCCACTCGCTCACCTACACAGAAACCTATACACCCAATCACACACTCATAAAACCCCTCACACACCCACTTATAAACCCATACAACTACTCACACATGCATACATACACCCACACAACTACTCACACAACCACTCATATACCCACACAATCATACACACATACATACCTACTCATCCCCCCAACAACTTACACACCCACCCACACATCCATATAACTACTCACACACCTATACAACTACTCACACACCAACTTATAAACCAATACAACCACTCACACCCCCACAACCACTCACACAACCACTCACATCCATACAACCACACATACACTCACTCACACATACACAACACTTACAAAACCACTTACACACTCATACAACCACTCACACAACCACTCACACACACAGCTACTAAGGAGCCCACTCACTCACCCATACACCACTCATTCACCCACTCACACACCTATATAGACACTCAGACACCCACTCACACACTTATACAGACAGTCACACAGCTACTTAGATCACATATGTTAGAAATAGTATCACTCATTGCTAGTACACCTAGTATACTAACGTTTGTAGTAGGTTAGTATATATGGTTTGAACTCATATAAGCTCTTAGAAAATACTTGATGATGTCATCAGTGACATCATTTGAGATGTCATGAGTGATGTCACTGACCATGTCTTGAGTGATGTAATATGTGAGGTCATAAGCAGTGCATTGCGGGGGCATAAGTTTTAGTTAGCTCAGGAACCATAACTGTTGAATTTCAATGGTCTTGCATGAGTGAAATCTGAGCCTAACCATAATGTCCCTGTAGCCTTTGTTTTTGTCACTGAATTTCAAAGTTATTTTGAATTCTATTTCCTAACTATAACATCCCTGTAACCTTTGTTTTTGTCACTGAATTTCAAAGTTTTTTTAAATTTTATTTGCTAACTATAACGTCCCTGTAATCTTTGTTTTTTAAGTACATTTTTAAGGTTTTTTTAAATTGTATTACTCACTGCAGCCTGTAACATTTGAGAGTGAGTGTGTGAGTGACTGCATGAGTATCTCAGTGGGTGTGTGAGTGTCTGAGTGGGTCTGGGAGTGGCTGCATAAGTATCTCACTAGGTGTTTGAGTGGGTGTGCGAGTAGGTCTGTAAGTGGGATTTGGAGTGCCTGAGTGTGTTTGTGAGTGCCTCCACAAGTGTGTGAGTCAGTCTGTTAGTAAGCGCATGAGTGTCTGAGTGGGTTTGTGTGTGGATGAGTCTCTGAGTGAGTGTGTGAATCTCTGAGTGGGTCTTTGAGTGAGTACATGAGTCTCTGACTGGGTCTGTGAGTGAGTGCATGAGTCTTTGAGTGGGTCTGTGAGTGGGTATGCAGGTGTCTGAGTGGGTCTGTAAGTGGGTGCTTTAGTGTCTCAGTAGGTCTTTGAGTGGATGTGTGATTCTCTAAGTGGGTATGTAAGTGTTTGAGGGCCCTCTGTTTTGCACTCTTGTGCTCTGTCTTGCCTTTTCCGCTAATTGTTCTGCCTTCTTTTTTTGCCTTTTTCTGCTTGTTTTTCTTCCCTCTGTTTTGCCTTTCCTGCTTGTTTTTCTGCCCTCTGTTTTGTCTTTTCTGCCCTCCATTTTGTCTTTTCTGCTTGTTTTTCTGCCCTCTGTTTTGTCCACTTCTGTAATTGGAAGGGGGGCCATGGGGCCCTATTCCCCAGGCTGATTTTGGCCCCAGGAAACCTATCCTTCTGGGCCTGACCATGTCTCTCTGGGTGCCCCAGAGGCCACCCAGAGCACCAAGGGTACTATGAAGGGGAGCATCAGGGCCTCTGTGGTCCCAGCCAGCTCTGCTCCTCTTGTGGGAGCCAACATTATTGGCACATGCAGGGATTTGCTAAGTATGAAGCTCCCTGCGTGTGGGGGCAATCATTTCATCTGTTTCCCTGCCCGCATGTCAGCGGGCAGGGAAACAGATGAAAACTCTGCTTACAACAAGCGAGAGCAGTTTCACAGCTCCTGCATGCTGAAAGCAGAGTCATATTTGCTCTCGCTTGGAGGAGCTGTCAGTTCCAAACTGCTACAAACTGGGAAATAGCAGGAGCCAGCCCCGAGGGGGTGGCAGTTACCAGGGCCATTAACAGCTCCAGGAGGGGGGCTGCATGGCCCCTGTCTTTAGAATGCATGGGCCGGCCCCGAGGAGGTGGTGTCCCTGTGGCCGTATATGGCTGAGGAGGGGGGGTGCGCTGCCCCCTACTATTATTATATACATGACATCGGGAAGGTGGTGGTGGTACCCAGGGCCCAGTCGGGCAATGGAGGGGGGTCCACTCAGCCCCCCTCCTTTTTTCTCATAAATCCCCGGGGAGGTAGTGGTCCCAGAGGCTCTTTGAGGCTCAGGAAAAGGGCCGCACAGCCCTCCTCCATTTTGTTTAACACTCAGCCAGTCTCTGGGAGGTGGCGGTCCCCGGGGCCAAGTTTGGCCATGAGGAGGGGGCCTTGTGTGCCCCCTCCCCTTATTTAATACAAAAACAAGCCCCGCTGGGACATGCCATGCCCTGGGGCACATTTTCAAGGAAGTGCGGGGGCCCTCTCTTCTTGTTTGCAACGGATTTGAGACACCGTCGTGATTTTGCAGCAAAAGTTTTTTAAAAAAAAAGCTTTTTTACCTGGCAGGGTCCCAGGGGGACCGACGGACCAGAGATAGGGGGTCAGGGTATTCCTACCTTGCCCCATTTTCTTTCTTTTTTAGGACCAAAATGGCTGCCAACACTTCCTGGTTGCAGTATTGGCAGCCAATAAGATTTCAGCACGGGGACTGTCGGATCCTCAGGGGATCCTTGGAGGATCCACGTCCCTAGATATACAAATTTGGTTTTCCGTTAATTTCTCAAAAACTACTGAAAAGATTTACACCAAATACCAAAAAGTGTGCTTTCTGGACCAAGAGCTACCTTTCTGCCAAATTTGGTGTAATTCCGTCCAGCAGTTCAGGCTGTAGTTGTGTTCAAAATCCCTATGGGAATTAATATTGGAAACACACTTTTTTCCCCCCTTTTTCCCTGCCCCCGCTTGACGGATCACCCCGAAACTTTTCATACACAACTATAATTAGTACACTTTTTCTTTTTATTTCGTGAAGATCTGCCAACCGGTGCCAAAGATATAGGCAAGTCAAAAAACGCTTCTCCTATGGAAACATGGTCCTAAATATAACTGCCTATTGGCGACCGCCAGTAGGCAATATATATATATATCAGCATTGGGGGCCATGGGGCTCGGTATACAACCTTGCCTCTTTCATGGGACACAGACTTTGGATTTATCTCGCACCCGTGCGCGGAGGCCCATCTGTGGGCTTTGAATGGAGT
The DNA here is from genome assembly GCA_963921515.1 of Calotriton arnoldi. Taxonomy (NCBI): domain Eukaryota; kingdom Metazoa; phylum Chordata; class Amphibia; order Caudata; family Salamandridae; genus Calotriton; species Calotriton arnoldi. The sequence goes on along the minus strand of CAWUFW010000384.1, from coordinate 1,338,816 downwards.
CAGCAGCAGAAACAAGTGCACCCATCCAGGGTAACATTATTGGGACATACTACGTGAACCAGAATCCTTTGCCTATTGAGGGCGTGGTATCAAGTAGATAAACAGGTGTGTCCCATATTGCACACAGAATGTCGAGCCTTTGAGAAAGGAGCTACAGGCTTTGAAACGCGTCAGACTGTGAATCGACTGTGAAGCTGCAAGATATTCTGCACACGGAATGCGAGTGTGCCAATAAAGGATTTATGCCAGTTTGTGTCCGAGTGCGTTCTAAACTGAAGGGGCAGTTTGGAGCTGGATATATATATATATATATATATATATATATATATATATATATATATATATATATATATATATATATATATATTTTCCTTCAAAAAGCCCCAGAGCTTCAAGGACGCCACTCCTGCAGAGGAAAGTTCAAACAAGCTTTTATTAATGGAACCAGCATCAACATTTCCAATCAATCACAGTCCCTGACGCGTTTCGGTGCACTGCACCTTAATCATAGGGCGGGCAAGAGGCAGGACCTATTTTTCCTTCTAGTAGCATGCACACTCCAGTACGTTGCATGCTGGGCGCTGTAGTGTTAATATTTCCCCATTGGTGGGGTCAGTGTCGTTGCCAAAAATGTATTGCCCCCAATGTCTCATACAATATTTTAGAGCCCTCCAGTGGGCCTCAGAACTGTTGTCCGGATCCTAATCATGATTCCTTTGTGCCGCGATTAGGCTGTCATTTCCTTTACAGCCCGCAGACCTGTCACACAAACTCCCAGGCGGTGCAATCCTTCACGGCCACCGAAACGCGTCAGGGACTGTTATTGATTGGAAATGCTGATGCCGGTTCCATTAATAAAAGCTCGTTTGAACTTTCCTCTGCAGGAGTGGCATCCTTGAAGCTCTGGGGCTTTTTGGAGGAATATATATATATACATATAGATATATAGAGATATATATATATATATATATATATATATATATATATATATATATATATATACATATAGATATATAGAAATATATAGACATACATCTATATATCTATATATATAGATATACATCTATATATGTGTAAATGTATACATACATACACATATATATGTGTATATATATAATATATATATAGATATATATATATAATTTTTTCACAAGAATGCCCCTTCTGTCCTCCCCGGCCCGTAGTCAGGTGACAGCACGCTATGCCGGCGGAGCTTGGCGGACAACTAAATTCTCCACAAAAATTCGAATAAAGCGCACTCTCAAGGGAATATACACAGCAGTGCTTCAATTTATTTATCAGTAACGCGTTTCGACTACGGACAGTCTTGCTCACACACTGAATGAATGCCGACAGGTCATTAACATAGCTCACTATGACATAGAAAAGGGACTAACGTGAAGTTCCAATTTGTTGTGTGTGTAACGTGGCGGCCATATTAGAACACATCAGTATATTGGTCACATAATATAATAATTATAAGATGAACTGCATCGCATGTCCCAATCATACACATTTCAAAATATATACACATAATACAGTATGTACGCCAAGTGGCTTAGGAACTGGAATATTGAATCTAATCTACCTTGGCTCTAATACACCTTATGTACAATACTAAAGCGGTAGATTTCCAGAGAGGGGACACATGTCACTGGACACTAGCAAGAGTGTATATATGGTCCATACACACAACCAACAAACGTTGCAAATTATGCACATAATTCAATATACACGCCTAATGGCTTAAGTTAAGATCTGTTATTTACCATATTTTGAATCTAGTCTATATATATATATATATATATTAAAAACAATATTTTTGTATGATATTAGTGCGAATCCATATTTTATTTCTGATATTTTTGCACTTACCATAATAAGTATAGGGACAGGCTATTTGTGTCAAACAACATTGTTTACCTCAATATTGTATCAGTGATCCCACCAGACCTATTGGGACAGCATTCACTTGCAAAATCCTGTCAAGAATGATGGGGATATTTTCAGCTGAGGTAATAGTTCACTTTCATAATATACATCTCTGGGAACTAACTTGTAAATGCAATATTATCTAGAACATCTTTGCCTAATGTGTACAGGTATTTTTTTATTGACAGATCTGATCATGAAGTAGATGAATAAACTGTCATACTTTTACATAAAGCACGGAAATAAAACATTTCTCACACTTCACTAAACTACACAACACTCCACTAAGATTCTGGCCATTCGGATTGAATTCCTCCTTCCTAATTAGATTCAGTAAGATCATCTGAATTCATATGTAATTGTCCCACCTCAAACAATATTAGGAAAGTGATTATTGCCAATACTATGATGCAAAGAAAGCAACTATTGTTCTATGTCCTGACTATAATCCAAGAAAGCTTTGATCAGGTTTACTGGTGTGTCTTGGAAAATATATTGCACAAAATTGGCATGAACTGTTCTACTTTAATATTGGTTAGTTATCAGATCACCCTAACTAAAATACAAGTTCAGATAAGTATATCTCCAACAATTGCTCTCCCAGGCTTATGTAGGCATCAATGACCAATGTCACCACTTATCTTTGCAATGATGATGAACCATCGGCCAAGATGACCAGTGAAAACTGAACTCGAGATTGGGTACACAAATACAAGTTTGCCGTATATCCAGGCAAAGTAATATACTTGCTAGAGAACACATCAGATTTCCTGCCCCATCTTGTAAGGGAGATAAGCTCATTTCAGAAAATTGCACCCTTGCAATAGATTGTGAAAGGTATAAGGGTTTGGTAATTTCAGATATTGTGAAAAAACTATTCTTATTCTAAGCCACCATTTTTGATTTCGATTGGATTAATAGAAACTAGAGTACCTACACACCTGCTGCACCCTCTCTCTCTCACTCTGCATGGACAGAACTTTCATGCTGAGAGGTGTGGCACAGCGGCCAGAGCGGCTGACTCCAGAGCACGGGGCTCACGGTGCGATCCCCGGCCACAGCTCAGTTTAGCACCCTGTGACTTTGGGTAATAGGTCACTTAATCTCCCCGACAGCCGCCAGTGCCTTGAGACCCCTAGGGGTGATTAGTTTGCGCTTTACAATTACCAGATACATTCATACATGCTCTCTTAATGGCCCATTATGAAGAAGTATCTAGTTGAGACAATCTAGAAGCTTCCTGGTTGGAAAGCACAGCATGCCTTAAGATAAACTTTATGCCCCAGTTTATCGATATAATTCATAAAGTACCATTATAAATATTGATTAACTTAATGACATAGAAGAACACAATTGGGCGATCATACAGGCAGGATTACCAAAAGTTTTCTTCATAACCCCATCATATAAGGGAACCTATCAGTCTCTGACATGGGAAAGTATGTCCGGGTAGCTACCCTAACTGCTGGGCTTCACTGGATGTTAGGTAGTAATGAAAAGGCATCAGTCGACCAAGAATGTGCTTACAAGAATAACACCAAAATGACAAAAATCCTAGCAGTAGAGCAGGAGTTATGGGTTTTCAAAGTGTAAGGATCAAAAATAGCACCAAAATGTGAGAAGCGCACACTGCGGGTACCTGGTTATGCATGACCGTGACAAAGTCAATACTGCGATGAAGCATGGGCCGAGTGCAAGACCAAGTTCAGCCCTCTAGGCATTGTACTTTCTGTCCTTGGTGTGCGGGCTGCAGAGTTTTGTAATGCAAGGCTCTGCGTCTCACTGCACCGAATCTGGTGAATCCACTAATCAGGAGCTTCTCAGTGCTGTGATGCAAGACTCTGTGTCGCTCTGATGAGGATTTGCTGAAGCTGCCTTTCAGGAGCTGCAAGTTGCTGCGATGCAGGTTTCTGCGCCACTCTGTGTTGGATCCAGTGAAGATGACAAATAGGAGCTGTGCGGTGCTGCAATGCAAGACCCTGTGTTGCTATGTGACCTTCTTTGTGTCGTATCCAGTATAACCCTTAATTAGCCAGGGAGGAGTACATTCTGACTCCAGCCAAAGGTCCAGGACCCTGTGGACAGCACCTGGGGGTCAGGGCTTACTTGCCAGGTCAAGTCTGGTTGGATAAAGTCAGCTAGAAAGTAGAAAATGTCTCTGGAAGCTTTTTGTGTCCTTATAGATCAAACAGGAAGTCTGCTAACTGACCCTTGGAGTCACTTCTGGATCTTGGTCTCATGGCGCGCAGGTCTGGTTTTTCTTCTTCAGACAGTATGGCAATCCTTCTTCTGAGTCTTTACAGGTCCAGGAGTGTACTGATTTCATTTTCTGGTGATGCCACTTTTATGCCTAGTGCTTGGTCAGTTCTTTCCTTTCCCCTGGGTTTGGCATCAGATGTTAGAAACAAAGGGCAGGCATGTCTAGGTGTCATCTGCATCTGCCAGTGACAGGGTAGGCTTCTTTTTATGATTAAAATTTGTTTTGTAAAGTACAAATAGCTGTCTAGAAATGTGTCTCCGGACTAATCACAAATGAGCAATGTACAATTAGTTTATCATACATCAACTACAGGGAGGAAAACATGTTTTTAACTATTTCCTGAATTTGGGTTCCTCCTTCACCTTTCGCAACAATAAGGAAAGGTCATTCCAAGATTTACCTGCTAACATAGAAAAGGATTTACCTCCCAATCTCTTTAATCGAAAGGTTGGTAGTACAAAAAGCATAGCTATGCTTGATCTAAGATCCCTATCTGGATTATGATGCTGAAATCTATCTCTTAGATATTTTAGGCCACATTCATAAAGAATTCGATAAGCTAAAATCAGGATTTTAAACTGAATGTGCATGGGAAGTTAGTACAGATGTTTGAAATGGCTCGATATAGACGTTCTCCTAGAAAGTCTCAGACAAAGTCGAGCAGCAGCATTCTGGAACATCTGGAGCCTGTTAATCAGGATTTTAGGTAGACTGAGGTAAAGGCTATTTGCATTGCTGATTTATGAAATGATCATGGCATGTACCACTATTTTCCAGATTTCCAGAGACTGAAGATCTAAAAAATATTTCAAAGTACACTATATAGAGAAACACGTTCCTGCTGTACTGAGAATTTGCTGGTGAAAGGACAGTTTGTTGTCAAATTTCACCCCCAGAAGTCAGGAAGGACTGGGCACAGCTCCCAGCCTACTCTTTCAAGTTTAGTCAGGGCAGGGGCATATCCCCTCCCTAGCATCCTCTCAGGAAGACCCACTCCCCTTTACACCCAGGTTTTTTGTACACTGTCTGGTTTCAATACACATTTCATAGTCGGGAAGCCATCAGTAGTCAGGGCACTCTTGATAATGGCAGGAAGGCACATTTGGCCTAGGGCCTGATTTAGATCTTGGCAGGACTACCGCCATCCCGCTGCGGACCCGAGTACGCTGTCAAGCTGACGGCAGTCCTCCCGCCGTACTTAGATGCTGCGGCAATAGACAGAAGACCGCCTCAACAGCGGTCTTCTCTGCTGGCTAACAGTACTCAGCCGTCATCATGCTGGCGGGTTTGCGCCTTGCAGATTTAAATGTTCCCATAGTGCTGGCGGTGTCCTGGTGGCGATGTCCTGACGGAGTGAGGCCATGGTGGTGTGGAGACAGGTAGGTGCTACTCATCATTATCTTACTACACATATATGTTGTGAATATGTCATAATGTATATGTAGGTAACGTGTTATGACCCTTTTTGGTACATATTGCATGTCACACAAACAACATATATAGACACTATTGAATGGACACCCACAGGCAGCACAAGCACAACACCCACAAGCACCACAACAATATTTTTTGGAGGTGTCAATACAGGTGTGTTCATTTTACGTTGATCAATCAATCAATCAATCAGTATTTGTAGTGCGCGCTAATCACCCTGGGGGGTATCCAGACACTGCGTGGGGTGGGGCTATTCAAACATTCAGTCTTGAATCTTTGAACTCCTGAATTCGGTGAGGGAGGTAGAGGTAGGGAGGTGGATGGGGAGGATGTTCCACCCCTTGGCAGCGAGGTAAGAGAAGGAGCGTGTTCCCGCTTGAGTACGATGGATGCGGGGGATGGTGGCGTGGGCCAGGAAGGCAGACCGCAGGTGTCTAGTGGGCTGGTGGAAGGTCAGGCGGTTGTTCAGGTATTCTGGTCCAGTGTTGTGGAGGGCTTTGTAAGCGTGCGTGAGCAGCCTGAAGTGCTATCTCTTCTTGACGGCGAGCCAGTGCAGGCTACGGAGGTGGAGCATGATGTGGGATCGTCTGGGCAGGTCCAGGATGATTCTTGCTGCTGAGTTTTGGATTGTTTGGAGGTGCTTGAGGATGAGGGTGGTGGTTCCAGCGTAGAGGACGTTCCTGTAGTCAAGTCGGTTCTTCTGGTGTCGATTGGGATCCATCTGAAGACTTTAAGGAGCACTCTGAGTGTGTTGAAGCAGGTGGAGGCACCCAAGTGGACCTGTGGTCCCATGGAGAGCTCGCTGACCAGGATGATACCGAGGTTGTGGGCATGGGTGGTGGGTGGTGGGTGTGGGTGCTGGTCTGAGGGCAGAGGGTCACCTAGATGAGAAGGAAAATGAACTCTACTGCATTACACCTAAGAATAATGTTGCATGTAAGAGCAATGCAGAAGTACACAAGGCTACAGCAATTGTCAATACACAATACATTGGACAGTTGTGCAAATAGCTTACCGTACATCTCAGTGACAATGGAGTTGTTTGGCTTCATGGTGGAGTCGGTGCAGTAAAAGAGGGACCTGAATGATGGGGTATGAGATGGAAATGGAAGCATGAATCAGGAAAAAAGGTAAGTTGTTACTTCATTTCCTTCTATTCTGCCAACTCAAAGTTGGCAGAATAGCCACAATTACCTCAATGGAAGGGCACATCGTAATCAGGATGGCTGGATTCTGGACTGGAGTCATGCCGACAGCTGCTTCTTACTATACCGTCATTGACGCGGTTGAGACTTTCTGGCAGAGTCGGTGGGACTTTGGCGGTCTTTCGTCTATGGAGCAGCCAACATCTAAATATGGCAGGCGGACCACCAAGTCGGCGGGCGGGAAGACCGTCGAAAAAGCGACGGCGGGATTTGATCAGCCAACATCTAAATCAGGCCTTGAATTTTGCACTTAATAATTGTAGTAAGATAAACCAGTGTATAGAAGGCCAGCCTTGCTACAGTGAAAAGAGACTTTGGGGATTTTTCACTGCCAAGACATGTAAAAAATTAACTATAAATGTTTGAATTTTCAACTACCATGCAGCCTGTCCTTTACAGCCTTCCCTAGGGGTGACTTAGGAGTACTGAAAAGGAATTTTTATTTCTGGCAAGAAGTTTATTTTGTCAGGTCGAAATGTCCATTTAAAACTGCACTACAAGGCTTTGGTGGCAGGTCTAAGACACGTTTTGCAGCAATACTTTAGTTGGTGGCACAATAAGTGCTGCAGCCACTAGCAGTATTTAATTTACAAGCCCTGGGTTCATGTAGTACCATATACTAGGGACATATAAATAAATTAAAGGTAACAATTGGTATATGCCAATTTAACAATGTTTTAAAAAGAAGAGCACAAGCACTTTACCTCTGGTTGGCAGGGATAAACTGCACAGTCTTAATGCCAACTAAAACGAGTTCAGAGACAGAAAGCAAAAATCTGGAGTGAACTTGCAAAAAGGGCAAATATCCAACACTCTCCATTCAGAAATGGACACGAGACAAAGGTAGGCAAACTGAAACCTGCATAACAGATAAAGGGGCATATTAACAAGGGCTGGCAATAACATTATAGCTGCTTTAGCGTCCGTTTTTGGGCGAAAAGTGGCGATAATTTTATTGCAATATCATCAAGGACACGCTAGCGCGTGTTTCCTTGACTCAGCGCCCGTTTCCAGCACGCCTAACTTCGAATCTCTAATGAGATGCAAAGTGGGCGTCACTGGGCGTACCCCTGATGGACTACCTTGTTAAATATCGTGAAATGTACATCGCGATATTTACAAGGAGGCCCACGCATTTTTGCAGATGTTAGTTTTTGGCGAAAACCACGGTTTTCGCCAAAAACTAACGTCTGCAAAAATGCAGACTTACCTATACCTGACAATGGGGGTGGATTATGCTGATACGACCACAGGGTCGTATCAGCAAGGTTATCACCGTTTTCCATGGAACATCGCTGGAAAACCAGCGATTGCCAGCGATAGCCGGCGATAAATAATATCTCGCTAAGAGCGGCCAGCGATAATTATCGCTGTCGCTTGATAATATGCCCCAAAGTACTCATGAACTAATAGACTGCTAAGAGGTGCTGCTAAATTATTAATCCAAGGTGTGTTACGTTTGCGCCCAATGCTAGAGATTCACCTCTGTGGTAAACGACATGGGAATAATGATAAACACAAGCACACTAGATATGACGTGTATTTGGTTGATATATCAATTGAAGCAGATACCGATATCTGAATTATTCTACTATTGTGGCCTACACAGTTACTTGCTACACAAAGTGTTATTCTCTTCTCAGATTTGTACTCGGTCTTGTGTTTGCCATCCTGCATTTGTACAAAGAAGCCTTCAATGCTCACTTTTTTGCCATAATTTTACAAAATTTGATTTCCTGTAGAAATAAATGTCATTTATTTGTAGTTGACTGGCCATATGTCTGTGGTAGTGTTATTGTGGACTTCGCTGCCGGTAGTTTATGCGGCATGGACAATGTCAGATATATGGTTGTATGAGTATGGTTGTTGGCATTTCTGCATACCCATGGTGTATGTGTACTTCTAATGGCAGGCATTTCCATAGGCTGCAGTTTGTAGCATTTATGCACGTTGCTGTTCGATCTTATTTACTATGAAAATGCTTTGGTATTTTTATGACTCGTTTTCTCCAAGGCAGTTCTTCAGATCCTGTAGTTTTGTTGTGGTCATATGATGTGATGATATGCACAAGAACCCCCAATTTTGATATGTGTGAAAAGGTGCCAACAATGTTGATGAATTCACGGAGGTGTGGATGTAGAGATGACTGTGCTGCAATCCAATATAATTTGATGTAAACCTGCTGCATTCAGTACTGTATAATATGGATTTATTACTTTTTTGTGTCCTCTACTGACACAAAAAGGTTTAAAAAGTCTAAGGGCCTCATTTATGGCATTTTTGCATAGAGCAGACCAGCAAGACAACTTGTTGTGCTGCCCTATGCCAAAGTGATAGGGCAGGAATGCACTGTATTTAATATACGGTGCATTCCTGTCCTTTCTGCCTGCACTGATGCCGTTTCAGCAGCCTAGCGCCAATGTAGGCACCCTTGCAGTCTGGGGCAAGGGTGCCTCTGTTGGAGGCAGGATCGTTTTTGTGCAGGAAGGGGCACCTTCCTGCACAAAAACAATCCTAAGAGGCATTTTCCTCTTTCCATGTGTGCAGCAGAGTGCAGCACACATGGAAAGAGGAAAAAACTAGGAGAAATGCAGTTATTTCTCCTCGTTACACCTCACCTCGGGAGGCGTACAGATTTGGTGCTTCCCCAGGTTTACATCACTTTGTAAATCTGGGGCAGCGTCAAATTCCATGGATGTTCCATAGAAAAATCCACCTCAACACTCATGGAACACTTACCGGGCACAGAGTAAGGCGACGCAGAGATCGATTTGCACTGCATCGCCTTATTCATGATTTATGAGGCCACTGAAAGCCACGCAAGGTGGCTTAGCAAATATTTATGAGGGCCCTGCGTCATGCATGTACCACTTTACGTGGTGCAAAAGTGACGCAGGGCTCTCATAAATAAGCCCCTAAGTGTTTACAAAGTATGTTTTTGCAATTCGATGTTCAATTCAGCTCAGATTATCACCCTTGCTGAATCTGACCTCAAATTTTGAACATGGCTATTGATGCACAAGACCTACTATGACAAGGGCCCAGAATATCTGCAAACACATGCCCCTGCAATCGGACAAGGAAGATGCAGCAATGATTTAACCTGAGTAGTCAATCAACAAAAGTTCATACAGAAAAAACAAAGAAAGTTATCCCTGAAATTCTGAGACCTACTGTCTGGAACACCATTAACCTAACTCTGATAGCAGAACCAAATTACCTACAGTTTAGAATATATCTGAAATCAGAACTGCTCAACAACCTTGTTACTAAGGGGCAGCTTTAAGTGACTGTTGGACCTAGATCCTTGGTGTGGTTTTCCCCACCTTTTTTCTCTTCTGTCCTCCTGTTTTTACTGACATCGTTTTTGCTGGCCTTAGGAGCTTAGGACTCTGTGCACGTTACCACTGCTAACCAATGCTAAAGTGCTTGTGTTCTTGCGTTTAAACATAGTGAAATTAACTTCCACTCAATTGGCACATTTAGTTTATTTGTTCGACCCTAATAAGGTGGTACTACATGTACCCATGGTGTGTAAATTAAATGCTACTTATTGTTCTACCCACTTAAGTAGCCTTTTAAACAGTCTCATGTCTGCCATTGCAGCTTGTTGGTAGTTTTAAAATGTCAGTTTGAACCTTGTGCCAGGCCCACACCTTCCTTTTTGATACACATATGTCACCACTAGGGTAGGCCTAAACAGCATATTGGGCAGGGTGCCCTGTATTTATAAAGTTGGACATGTACTTTTAACTTTTACATGTCCTTGTTGTGAAAAACTCTTACATTCATTTTTTCACTACTGCAAGGCCATCCTCTCCCATTGGAATGCATTGTATTACTTTATTACATTTATTAAGGGGTAGCTTTAAATTAGAAGAAAGTACGGAAGTCAAGTTTGATGTCTAAAGAATTGTAATGTAAAATCCTCTATATTGGTAAAGTTGGATTTTCAGTTAACATTCAGTAAAATGCCACTTTTAGAAAATTGGCATTTTCTTGTCCTAACCATATGGTGGCTGCAGCCTTTATCCATGGTCACATGACTAGGTGTATCTGGTAGCTGGTCTTTGTGTATTACTCCCAGATAGTGAGACAAAGGGGAAATAGGTGTTGGCAGGATGGGCCACCTAACACACTTGCACATCACAAAGACTCTGCCATAGCACACTCACAAAGGGTTTCACACTAATCTTTTGTGTCCCCAGACAACCTGGGGTCAAGGCAGTAAGGCAGGAAGTTCCAGACACCTCCGTAGCGGGAGGACTCTAGAAGCTTCTACCACTTCAAAGTGGGCACAGGGTAAAAATATTGAAACCTCGGACCCAACTCTTCCGTACACTTCTGGACCTGTGGAAGACTGAGAAGAAGGACTGCTGTGCTGCCCTGCTGCCCTGCTGCCTCAGTGTGAAGGATTGGACATGCATCTTGAACCCAGGACCACCAGAGTGACTACAAGGGCTAGTTGGTTGGCCTCCCCATCAGAACCTGAGGGACATAAAAGGCTCCAACCATCTTGAACCCTGCACCTGCACTCTGCCTGCTGTGAGTCCTAGCCCGCCAAGTGGTGCTCTTCTAGTGCTGGACTCTTGGAAGTGGGGCTAAAGGTGCTCTACCAGCCCAGCTGTGGTCTCATCAGAACAGACACAGCGTGACTGTTAGAAATGCGGTTTCTGGTTGGCTAGGGTATGCACCTAAGCCAGGCAGAACCCACCACTCTAGTCAGGGTAAGGGAGTTGCACACCCAAGAGAACCCCTCCTCACCTCCTTGGTAGCTTGGCAGAGCAGTCAGGCTTATCCCAGAGGCAATGTGTAAAGCGTTTGCGCAACAGACACACACACACCAGTGACACACTAGGCGCACCACAAAAAGAGACTCCACACAAGGTTATATAAAAAATCCTTTCTATTGTACATAAAATACTTTAGACCATAATCACATAAATCACCTTGCCAACTAGACAATTGTGAGGATGTCGCATGGATCATAAAATCACTTTGCCATAAGGCAATTGTCATACACCTAACAGTTAGTGCACTAAAGTAAATACTTATAGGGTGCACACATTTAAAACATCATACCAACATTATGCATAACACCATCACTGTGCACATAAATGCAACTTCTGAAGTAATGCCTGTTATCCTGATAAATGCAAGGTAAACCAACATACATTCATAATTCAGCACCTTTCAATCAATCAATCAATCAATCAATCAATCAATCAATCAAGTGGCTTGTAAAGCACGACTACTCATCCATAAGGGTTTCAAGGCGCTGGAATCACCACATATTGCCTTCTTAAACACGTGAATCACAACATATTACCTTTATAACATAGGGCACAGCACCCCTGTGCTCCTATTACGCTCTAAACAGTAATTTAGGCACTAAGTGCAGGGCATAGAAGCACCTGAATGCCTATTAGCTGTATTATGGTAATTCCCAACACTTGGGTGGTAGGGACACCTGCACACCTACCCCAGTGATTACGGTAGTGTCTTCGTGCTGAAACCGCACTCCTCGTTCCAGCGTTTTGCCCATTGAGACCGGGGAAGCAATAACGACTTTTCAGTCCCCCCTCCCGGTATGTTATGAGGGTAGGGGGAGGGAGCACACACTGAGTGTAGGGCGGCAGACCTCACTCGGTCTCCCACATACGTAACTTGGGGAAGTGCAGCTGCCTGCGATCGCGCGGTGCAGCTGCTGCTAGCAACAGAGGTTTGGTAGTCCTCATGAAATACACCTGAGGTGCAGGAGGGGCAGGCCACCTCCCTCTGCAATGCTAACCTCCTCCCCTTGGAGCGCAGGACAACAGCGAGTTCCACCGCTTCTTCAGCCCCAGCGGGAGGTGGCTGCACGGAGCGCATGAGGCTCCAGTTCTTTCCGTGTGCAGCTGAGCCGCGCCTCCCTCTGACATCAGCATTGCCCCAGCAACGCAGAGGAACTCCCGGGCCAGGATTCCTTGCTGCTTGTGTGCCATTTGGCAGCCTGGGCCACGTAGCAGAGCCCCGGCCACCGATAAACAAGGACAGATGCGGGAACACGACAGGGAGAGGAAGAGCGCTTCTTCTCCTGGAGCTCTCCCCTCCTGTTGCTCAGACCCAATGAGGGACGTGCAGCACTGCCCGCACTGAAGGGCCACAAACAGCGCTTCTGTCTTGTGCAATTGTTGAGTGAGCCCATGCCTCTGGCTCCAGTATTCTAAAGCGCTCAGCATTCGCAACCTTTTTTGTAGAAGTAATAAAGCGCTCACCAGGTGCTAAAGTCTGGAGAGCACTGGGGCACACCAGCAAGGTGCATACTGTTGGGATCTAGGGGAAGTAGGGTTCGGGTGCCTTCCCTTTCCCCTGTCATTTGTTTCTGCATGCATGATTGGGTGCACATGAGAATTTGTGGATAGTCCCTTGGGCTATTCGTATAAAGGGGACCTACCTCCGTGATGCCGGTGCTTGGTTTCTTTTATGGTCCCTTGCCTCGGGACTTCCGGTTCCTGTTTGGATTTCCTGGTGCCTTGCTGTTGGATCCCTGGTTCGTACTCTCGTGAGTCTCCTGGATGGGGATATTGGGTACTCTCTTTTTTCCGGTTTTTCCTTTCTACCTCCTTGTTGTTTGGCCCTGGATGAGTCCGCCATCGGTAACACGGAGTAGTACTGATTTAGAGGAGAGACGCGGCTGCGTTTCTCCTCCCTCTCCGGATTGGATTTCCTGGAAGCATATTACCTATCTGCCTCGTTATGTGTGATTAGGCGGAATCACGAAGGAACGGAAGTTCGGTCGTTTTCCTGTGTTCCTCGCTATTTTGGACTAGGGGGTTTTTTTGTTTCTGTTTTTCCCCCTTCCTATTCCTCACGTGAGTCCTTGAAGAGAAGGTGTGTAATTTTTCTTCTGGGGACAAGACCATTATTTTGGACTTCCACAGCCCTTCCTTTCTTACGTTATTTTCCTACTTTCATTGGATAAGTGGAGTCGGCTAGTTTGAAGTTCGCTCCATGTGGTATCAAGGACTTCTCCATCCACAAGATTGGGTAAGCCAGAGGTATGTGGGTTCTTGTGTGCACCTGGTTATGTATGTATTGGATTTGTGTCATGGTGTGAGATCCCACAGTAATATTTTGTTGTCCCTTCTTTTTTAAGGTCACGGCTGCGGTCTTCCCATTGTTGGTCGGGTGGTAGATAAGAAAGTACGCTGCAGTACCTGAGCAACCACTGTGTTTTGTTCGTTCCCTGATTTCTTCCCCCACCTTCTCCCTGCATCGCGGTCACCCATCACCCTGAATTGTTAGTCGGGTGTGGGGTGACTGCGGTGGGGGTAGCGGACTGGGATATTCTTCACTCCTGCAGTGCGGAGTGGGCAGGCAGGCGGAACAGAAAACCAAGCCCAAGAACATTGCACTGCCTGAGTGAAGATGGATGTCCAGGTGGATGGGGTGGAGGCGCCCTCCATGCCAGACTTATTGGCCGCAATAACTAGTTTGCAGGCCGAGGTGCAGGGCCTTCGGCAGGAAAATCATGGGTTGCAGGCCGAGCTTAGTATGTGCAGAGCACGGGACAGTGCATGGGGGAGGGGTTGGGCCCGTCCACTAAAGATAAGGGTCCTTTGCTACAACCCGCTACCTTCCAGTTTGCTCGTCCTGCAGCTCAGACAGGGAATGGAGGACCTCCTATAGCCGTTACTGTAAATACCCCTGTTCCCGTCCCACTAGCGGCACCTGAGAGGTTTTCTGGGGACAGTGGCAAATATGGGGTCTTCATGAATCAGTGTCACCTGCATTTTATGTGTCGTGCTGCTGCCTTTCCCGATGATACCGCAAAGGTGGCGTTTGTCATTTCTTATTTAGCTGGTACTGCAGCTAGTTGGGCCGTCCCTTTGGTAGAGAGTGATGATCCGGTGCTGTACAGTTTTCCTGCTTTTAAGGCACAGATGCATAGTCTCTTCGCTAAACACGCATTCATGCAAGCTAGTGATGCGGAGCTTCTTAAATTGAGACAAGGGAAGCAGGATCTGTTAACATACGTAGCCACATTCAATCGTTTGGTGGCAGAAACACACTGGCCCCTTACAAAAAGGACATCATTGTTTTATCAGGGGTTGTGTGAAGAACTAAAGGATGTGGTGTCACAGGTTGTAAATCCCCCTGAAGATTGCACCGAATTTATTGATTTGGTGGTGAAATTAAACCACAGACTGTCGGAACGGAGGGGGAGAGGACACGATTTCAGGCCTCCCGAATGGTAGTGGTTAGGGGGATTCACGGGACACGGGGGACTCAAAGCCAGTTCCAGAGCCTATGCAGATAGGGGGGTTAGGGGTCCATTAACCAAGGAGGAGAAGGAAAGGCGACGAACCCAAAATTTGTGCCTGTATTGTGGAAAGGGGGGCATTATGCTCGGGAGTGCCCCGTGAAACCATCCAGCTTTTCCACCAATAAGGCAATAGCTGTTGTAGGGCGATGTTGTAGTGGATCATCTATTGATGAGGTGTGTGGGAATAACCCTTATGACATTCCAGGAGCAGTACAGAGGGTCCCTCGCCATTTTACCATTACGGCTTGTTTTGTGTTTTCTACCAGTAGCAGGGCTACTCTGTCGGTGTTATTGGACTCTGGGGCCACTGGGAATTTTATGGATATCCAGTTGGCCGAGAGAATGATGGTTCCATGTGTGTACAAGGAACAGCCTGAGCCTGTGAGAGCAATTGACGGGACTGAACTCTCGTCTGGGTCAATAGTCCGACAGACGGAACCGCTATTGGTAACTTGTGATAATGGGCATTCGGAGAGTATCTGTTTTGATCTTATAGATGCCCCTTCCTTTGGTGTTATACTTGGGGTACCCTGGTTACAGGTACACAACCCTAGAATTGATTGGGTGAGACGGACAGTGACTTTGGATTCTGAATATTGCCTCCAGCATTGTTATCAGGAGGCAACTGATTGGGTGGTGCCGTTAACCTGTGCAGTGAGTGATTGTGGAGATCAGAACCGCATACCGTTTCCCTTCGCTGCTTTTCAGGACGTGTTTGATGAGGAACAAGCAAGGGTATTGCCACCACACCGGCCCTTTGATTGTCGTATCGATTTGGTGCCAGGTGCTGCCTTGCCTTGTAGCCGTGTTTATGCGTTATCTGAGCCTGAAGAGAAGCATCTGCGGAGTTATTTGGATGAAATGTTGGCTTCTGGTTTTATACGACCATCTTCTTCACCTGTTTCTTCCTCTATCTTTTTCATCCCTAAGAAGGAGGGTGATCTTAGAGCGTGTGTGGATTACAGAGCATTGAATAAAGTAACGATTAAAAACAAGTAGCCACTCCCTCTGATATCTGTGTTACTGGATCAGTTAAGGCATGCAACTGTGTTTACGAAGCTCGATCTGAGGGGCGCTTATCATCTCATTCGGGTCCGCGAGGGCGACGAATGGAAGACCGCGTTTCGTACTAAGTTTGGTTTATTTGAATATTGTGTTATGCCTTTTGGTTTATGTAACGCCCCTGCCGCTTTTCAGTTTTTTATTAATGAGGTTTTGCGTGAGTATCTGGATGTGTGCGTGATTGTCTATATAGATGACATTTTGGTTTTTTCTCAGTCCCTTGTGGAACATGAATATCATGTGTCTCAGGTGTTGCAGAAATTACGGGAGCATCGTTTGTTTGTGAAATTAGACAAGTGTACATTCAGTGCTGCAGATGTGGAATTTTTGGGTTTTTTGATCTCCAGTAACGGTATTAAGATGGATCCACGCAAGATTGAAGCCATTGTGAATTGGCCTACTCCTACTTGTGTGAAGGATATTCAGGTATTTCTTGGATTCGCCAATTTTTATAGGCGTTTTATTTCACATTTTTCGGATCTCATCTCGCCAATGACTGTTTTGTTGAGAAAAGGAGTGTCTTTTGTCTGGTCCTCTGTAGCTCAGTCCGCCTTAGAGCAGTTGATTGTTAGGTTTACGACTGCCCCGGTTTTGATGCATCCGGATCCGGCTCTCCCCTTTTTGTGGAGGCCGATGCGTCTCAATTAGCTGTAGGTGGGGTGTTGTCTCAGAGAGACAGTGATACGGGTCTGATGCACCCCATAGCCTTCTTTTCAAAGAAGTTGTTACCAGCTGAGCAGAATTATACTGTGGCAGAAAGGGAGCTGCTCGCTATAAAATTATCGTTCGAGGAGTGGCGTCATCATTTATGGGGTGCTCGTCATCCCATTACGATCTATACGGATCATAAAAATCTGGAGTTTTTTCGCTCTGCTAGGGCTTTAACTCCAAGGCAAATGCGATGGGTCTTGTTTTTTAATGAATATGATTTTATCATTACGTACAGGCCTGCAGCTCAACAAGTGAAATCAGATGCATTGTCTCGCATATACGTGGGTCCCTTGGAGGAGGTGTCTAACAGCGATAATAGGCCCATGATATCGGCAGATAGAATTGTGGGGTGTGCCTCAGTAGAGGATTTCCTTGATAAGGTGAAGGATGAGGTAGGCCACCTGGATTTGACTCCGTGGTTGAATGATCCGGTTTTTTCCCTGCGAGATGGGTTATTGTACCATGCAGAGAGGTTGTTTGTGCCTCCTGAATTAAGGACACAGGTACTTACGTGGTGCCATTCTTCGTCGCTTGTTGGGCATCCTGGAATGAATAAGACCAAGGAGATTTGCTTGCGATGGTTTTGGTGGGACACGTTAGGTCATGATGTACAGGTGTTTGTGGCCTCGTGCCCTGTTTGTGCTGTAAGCAAGGCTTCGCATATGCCCCCGTCTGGTTTGTTACGTCCATTGCCAGTACCACCCATTCCTTGGCATACTATTAGTATGGATTTTGTGACTGATCTGCCACTGGATTTAGGATGTACTACCATATTAGTGGTGGTGGACCTATTTACCAAGACAGCACACTTCATTCCTTTGTCGAAATTGCCGACTTCTAAAGAGTTGGCTGAGGTCTTTATAGCTCAGGTTGTGAGATTGCATGGGTTACCCTCTGGTATTGTGTCCGATAGGGGGGCACAGTTTGTATCCCATTTCTGGACTGAGTTCTGTTCGTCGTTACGGATGGAGTTACGGTTATCTTCTGCCTATCATCCACAAACTGATGGGCAGACCGAACGTACTAACCAGACTATGGAACAGTATTTGAGATGTCTGCTGTCCTCCCTGACGGGTAGTTGGGTAACAGCCCTCCCTTTGGCTGAGTTTGCTTATAATAACAGCTTGCACTCGGCCATAGGGATGACCCCGTTCTTTTGTTCTATGGGATTTCATCCCAAATCCCTACCCATACAACCTTCTGGGCAGGTACCTGCGGTGGACATCTTGAGTAGAGTGCTGATTGGGATATGGGAGAAAGCACAAGAGCAGTTATTGGCTTCCAAATTAAGTATGAAGAAGCAGGCAGATAGGCATAGGCGTCCTGCTCCCTTATATGCAGTGGGTGATATGGTATGGCTAGCGACGAAGAATTTGAGGTTAGCGGGTTCTAGGAAGCTGCAGCCTCGGTTCGTAGGTCCCTTCCCTATCCTGCAAGTGGTAAATCCGGTGGCGATGAAATTATCCTTGCCTGATGAGTATAGCATCCATCCAGTTTTTCACACATCCCTGTTAAAACCATGCACCCAGACCCTGCAGGCGTTGCCTCCTCCTCCTCCTGTTGTGCTGGAGGGTCATGAGGAATTTGAGGTGCATGCTATTCTGGATTCCAGGAGGAGACAGGGGAGGTTATTCTATTTGGTGGATTGGAAGGGGTATGCCCCGGAGGATCGATCCTGGGAACCGGCTAGTCATGTACATGCACCAAGGCTGGTGCGCCTGTTTCATGTTCATCACCCTAGGAAGCCGAGACCAGTGGGAAGGCGTTTGGGAGGGGGTACTGTTGGGATCTAGGGGAAGTAGGGTTCGGGTGCCTTCCCTTTCCCCTGTCGTTTGTTTCTGCATGCATGATTGGGTGCACATGAGAATTTGTGGATAGTCCCTTGGGCTATTCGTATAAAGGGGACCTACCTCCGTGATGCCGGTGCTTGGTTTCTTTTATGGTCCCTTGCCTCGGGACTTCCGGTTCCTGTTTAGATTTCCTGGTGCCTTGCTGTTGGATCCCTGGTTCGTACTCTCGTGAGTCTCCTGGATGGGGATATTGGGTACTCTCTTTTTTCCGGTTTTTCCTTTCTACCTCCTTGTTGTTTGGCCCTGGATGAGTCCGCCATCGGTAACACGGAGTAGTACTGATTTAGAGGAGAGACGCGGCTGCGTTTCTCCTCCCTCTCCGGATTGGATTTCCTGGAAGCATATTACCTATCTGCCTCGTTATGTGTGATTAGGCGGAATCACGAAGGAACGGAAGTTCGGTCGTTTTCCTGTGTTCCTCGCTATTTTGGACTAGGGGTTTTTTTTGTTTCTGTTTTTCCCCTTCCTATTCCTCACGTGAGTCCTTGAAGAGAAGGTGTGTAATTTTTCTTCTGGGGACAAGACCATTATTTTGGACTTCCACAGCCCTTCCTTTCTTACGTTATTTTCCTACTTTCATTGGATAAGTGGAGTCGGCTAGTTTGAAGTTCGCTCCATGTGGTATCAAGGACTTCTCCATCCACAAGATTGGGTAAGCCAGAGGTATGTGGGTTCTTGTGTGCACCTGGTTATGTATGTATTGGATTTGTGTCATGGTGTGAGATCCCACAGTAATATTTTGTTGTCCCTTCTTTTTTAAGGTCACGGCTGCGGTCTTCCCATTGTTGGTCGGGTGGTAGATAAGAAAGTACGCTGCAGTACCTGAGCAACCACTGTGTTTTGTTCGTTCCCTGATTTCTTCCCCCACCTTCTCCCTGCATCGCGGTCACCCATCACCCTGAATTGTTAGTCGGGTGTGGGGTGACTGCGGTGGGGGTAGCGGACTGGGATATTCTTCACTCCTGCAGTGCGGAGTGGGCAGGCAGGCGGAACACATACAGGCAGGCCAGCACAAGGGGTCCTCAGAGCAGAGTGGCAGTCCTTATCTCAGGGCAGCACGTCAGTACTATAGAGTAATCTGGTCCCTCCTGGCATTCCAGCAGCCTTCCGGTTACAAGTCCCATGCAGTGTCTAAAAATATGGGGTCACAGTCCCTGTACTTATACTCCAAAACTCTTTGTTCTGGGGGCACTTCAAAAACTTTTTAGAAGTGCACAACACCCCTATTCAATCCCAAGCCCTGGCTCCAGACACACTACAAGGGGGCGGAGAGAGCATTGTAAAAGTCAGGCACAGCCCTATTCAGGTGCAGGTGCAACTCCTCTCACTACTCTAAATGCAGACCAGGCCTATTCAGGTGCAAGGGAAACTCCTCCCACCACTCTAAATGCAGCCAAAGTCTATTCAGTCCAGTGCTGAGTCACCCAGGAAAGACAGGGCACACCTCAACCCCCCTTGTGACTGTCTAGAGTGAATGCACATCCTCTTCTCCTGTCAGTCTAAATCAGACGTTGAATACACAACCAGGCAGGGACAAACAGTAATAAGCAAACAGAAATGCCCACTTCTAAAAGTGGCATTTCTAAAATAGTAATAACAAATCCGCTTTCACCAATAAGCAGGATTTATTACTGCTATTCCAAACATTCCAAACAAGGCCACGCTACCACTTTCAGATCAGAAATTACCACTGAAGCACATATCAGGGAATTCCCAATACAAACCTATGAGAGGGCAGCCTCATAGCAGTGAGAAACCAAATAAGCTGTCACTACTAGGACATGCCACACAGCAAAGGTACATGTCCTACCTTTTACCTACACAGCACCCTGCCCATAGGGCTACCTAGGGCCTATCTTAGGGGTGACCTATATGTAGTAAAAGGGGAGTTTCAGACATGGCAAACACTTTAAGTGCCATGTCACTGCGGCAGTAAACTGCACAGGCAGGCCCTGCGGTGACAGAGGCCTGAGACAGTTTGAAAGGCTACTTTTGGTGGTTGGCGCAAGCAGCTCTGCAGGCCCAATAGTAGTATTTAATTTACAGGCCCTGGGTATATGAGATAGCAATGTACGAGGGACTTATAGTTAAATTAAATATCACAAACAGGTGTAGACCAATTTACCAGGTTTACAAGAGAGAGCACATGCACTTTAGCACTGATCAGCAGTGGTAAAGTGCCCAGAGTCATAAAACCAACAAAAAAAAAGGTCAGAAAAAGTACAGGAGGACGGCAAAAAGTTTGGGGATGACCCTCCAAAAAGGGCCAGGTCCAACACAGACACAAACCCAACGCAGCTCTTTGCAGTGCCTCATTGTAAGCGATGCAACGCTACGAGCCTCAACACAAGCCAGCATCGCAGCTTTCACAGCTCATCGGAACTGTTGCTGCACAATGTATCCTCAAACCGGACCTCGCACCTTCAGCAGAACTGACGCAGTACAATGCAGCCCAAATGCAAGCCCTCATCGCAGCCCTCGCAGCTCAACGGAAACGCCGAATCGCTGCGCATTCTTGACGCAAGTCCGCATCACAGTCCTCGCAGCTCATCAGAACTGCTGCTGTGCAACACATCTTAGCTCCATCGCCCTTGGCCTTACCTTGTGACTTTGTCCAGGTCCAGCGTGACCCAATAACTGCAGTTGGCGCTTTGTATTTTGAAGTGCTATTTTTACCTAAACTTTTATTTATTTATGTATTTATTTATTTATGTATTTGCAATGCGCACTAATACCCGGAGGCGTCTAGGCGATGACATCACTGTCTCCAGCAGGCCACAGGGCATCAAGAGAAGAAAAATAATCACTGCGTAGCTTTAGGCCTGAAAAAGCCAGGTCTTTAGGCTTTTCCTGAATGATATCAGGTCTGGTGAGTTTTTCAATGGGAGTGGCAATTGATTCCAAAGACTGGTGGTAATGTAAAAGAAGCCTTTCCCTCCCCAAATTGGCGAGGCGTGCCTTGGGAACCTCCACCAGCCGAAGGGAAGCAGACCGCAACATTCTAGCAGGAGTGTACCAACAAAAGTGGTCGATAAAAAAGGCAGGACCCTGCTTGTGCAGCGCCCTAAATGCGATGCAAAGGGCCTTAAACTTAATCCTCTTATCTACCGGCAGCCAGTGGAGGGAATTAAGGGCCGCCTTTGCAGACGCGTATTTAGGCAGTTTGAATAGTAGGCGGGCAGCTGAATTCTGCAGGACTTGCAACTTGGTAAGAAGGGCTTTATTCATACCAATCAGGAGGCCGTTACAGTAGTCCAGCCTAGACAACACTAGTGCTGAGACTACTGTTTTCTGTAAGTCGGATGGTATGAAGCAGAAGATTTTTCTTAAACTTTTTAAGATGAACCAGATGGCTGATGTGATTGCATTCACATGATGGGAGAATGAGAGAGTCGTGTCGACGATGACTCCCAGGTTCCTGGCCTTGGGGACTGGCGTGGGAACAGGACCACTTTTAAAATTACATATCTCCGGTTCTATTGATTAGATTTTTATCGTTTTGGTGTCAAATAATTTATTACATTTTACTCTATTCTTTTAATTTGGTGTGGGATTTTTCTTGTGTTGTATTTTCACTTTATTACTTTTCGTGTGTTGAATAAATACTTTACACAGTGCCTCTAAGTTAAGCCTGACTGCTTTTGTGCTAAGATACCAGAGGGTTAAGCACACGTTAATTCGGGGTTTGGTTGTGTTTCACCCTGACAAGAATTGCAGTTGTGCTTGAGGGGGGTTTCACCCTCCTCAACCAGTAACTCAGATTCCTACATGGGGCTGAGCAACTGATGAATGTTCTTTTTTTTTTTTTTTTTATTTAAACCTTTATTGAAGTTTTCAGCAAAACAAAGAGACATGACTCCAATCAGCATAGTGTTAGGTTTGCACAGCAAGTAATCAAACATAATACATCAATATACATTCAGTCTTATCCATGGTTACCATGTGTTATTCATTATCCGTCCATATTACCCAAATTAGCGTCAGTGCCAAGGTCTTGAGTTGCAGCATAGGCGTTCCTTATCCGAATACATGAAGTGTTGGGCCTAGTTCAGTCTCGCCTCTACCATACCTGGCAGCCAAACATCACATTCTCCTGCTACCTTTCTATCGCCCCTCTAATGTTCGTGCTCAGCCTCCTCCTCAAGCACACAAGCAGCAGCCTCACAACCAGAAGGCACAACTTTAGACAACAGGTATGTCTGGTTTAAAGCCCAAACGTTTTTAGGCCGACTGCGCGGGGGGAGAAGCTCGCTATAAGTCTCAGTTTGTGTGTTGCAGAACAACATGTCCCTGCTCCACTCCACAATGGTGGGGATCGGGCCCCTTGACCAGCGCTTTGCCACACTCCGTCTAGCTATTAGCAAACCCATGTCTACTAATCTGCGGACTGATTTAGGGAGTGGCTTAGAGTACCCTAATAAAGCCAGCGTGGGATCTGGCGTGATTTGCGTGTCTACAATCTGGTTTAATTCTTTAAACACCAGGCCCCAAAAACTATTAATTCCAGGACATAGCCAAGCTAAATGGAAAAAATCTGCCCGGGGCTCGACACAGTGATCACATTTAGCTGTGTCCCGCAGTCCATTGCGACATAGCCTCTCCGGCATATAGTATACCCTGTTTGGGAACTTAAAATGGATGAGCCTGTGTCTCCCATTTAGCGAGACCCATTTCGAGTTCTCGCAGCAGTAACTCCAGGTAGCGTCATCCAGTTCTCTACCCAAGTCCATTTGCCATGCAAGTCTCGCCTTAGTGTAAAGGTTTTCCCTGTACCCCTGAGTGAGTTTGTAGATTTTAGACACAATTTTAATTGGGGAGCCAGTTTTCATGACGTACGTGAGTGGTAAAACTTCGGGCGGTTCATCTAGATCACTGCCTAATATGTCAGCCATTGCGTGCCTCATTCTATGAAACTGAAATGTATGTAGCAATGATGCAGTAGCGTCTGGCCCCCCAAGCTGTTCCCATGTTTTGACTTTCCCATCCTGGAACATATCTCCTATAGTCGTTGCCCGCAGTGATCTGAGTGCTCTGGTTACGCCTAGGTCTTTACAAGAGGGAATCCAATGGCACCACTCCATGGGAGCCAACGGGGAGTACAATATCGCTCCAGAGTGTAACTTCAGCAGGTGGTGCCAGGCATGTCTCGTTGCCTTTATAGAGTCTAGGATCCCCGTCCTACGGTCAGGAGATGAGAACAACATAGTAGGTAACTGTAATGGGGAGGCCGCTACCCGTTCTATGTGGAAGTGCGGTGTATCTTGTGAGCCATGAATCCACTGATGAGCGTGTGCGCTTTGTGCCGCCCTATAGTATAAGTCGAGATCCGGGGCCCCCAGCCCCCCCAGACGATACGGGAGTGTGAGTATATCCCATCGAACCCTGGCTTGTTTACCGGCCCACGCAAGTTTGGTCAACATCTTGGTAAGTGTGCGGGAAAAAAACCCCGGGAGGACCATAGGGATGTTGGAGAACAGGAAAAGAAAGCGTGGGAGAATTACCATTTTCATGATCGAAATTCGCCCTATTAATGACAGCGGAAGCCGAATCCATTTTTCAATGTCATCTCCCAATCTATTTACAGCCACCCCAAAATGTTCACTGAACACCATCTCCGAGTCAGTATGTATCCTAATTCCCAGATAGCGGACTGGCTCTGTTGTCCACTGCAGTGGGTAGTCGGGTTGGAAAGGGACAGTAGTTGGGGTAAGGGGTAGGATCAAAGACTTCGCCCAGTTCACTCTCAGACCTGAGAGCGCACCAAATTTCACTACTTCCCTCAGAGTAGGAGACAAGTGATTTTCTGGGTCTCTAACGTAAAGAAGCGTGTCATCTGCATATGTGGAAACTATGAGCTGGTAATGCGGAAAACATATACCCCTATGATTGTGGTATTCACGCAAGGCGCAGGCCAGCGGTTCTGCCACCAGCGCATATAAAATCGGGGATAGAGGGCATCCCTGCCGGGTACCTCTCGTAATAGGTATCTGACCTGTAACCAAAGAGCCGATTTTTATTCTAGCGGTAGGTGAATTATACAAGATTCCCATCATTTGAAGGAACATATTACCCATTCCCATTCTTGTCAGTACAATTTTCATGAATTGCCATTCGACCGAATCGAAGGCCTTTTCCATGTCCAAAAAGACCGCCACCGCCTTCATGTCTTGTCTGGTGTGCTGTATCGCCCCGAAAACCGTTCTTAAATTGTAGGTCAAGTTCCTGCCTGGAATAAAGCCCGCCTGTTCCGGGGCCACCAAATGCGGAACCAACGGTGTCAGACGGGTAGCGAGGATTTTAGCGTAGATCTTCGTATCCACATTTAGTAATGACAGGGGGAGGTACGAAGAACATTCGAGTGGGGATTTGTCCGGCTTCAATATTGCTACTATGATCGCCTCCCTCATTGACGGTGGCATGATGCCATCTACCACCATATCTTCGAATAGTGTGATCAAGTGTGAGACCAGTAGGTCTCGGAATTTTTTGTAAAATTGACCGTAAGACCATCCACCCCAGGGGCACTCCCTGACCTCATTCCCGCCAGCGCAGCAAGAATTTTCTCTTTCTCCAGGGGGCGCATTAGGTATTCACGATGCTCATTGGTTAGCCAGGGCAATTTCACGTGGGTCAAATAGTCTAATATTTCGGACTCCGCTCCTTCGTACCGGGAGCGATACAAAGTCGAGTAGTACTGACGGAATCGCTCTAATATCTCTGTGTCTCCCGTTATTGCCTCCCCCTGTTCGCCCCTGATTTCCGAGAGCGCCGGAGTTTCTCTGCGTTTCTTCAGGAGGGAAGCCAGGACCGCGCCCGGACGCTCTCCTTCACCGTACATGCGTGCTGTAGCGTATTTGCCGAGGTGCTTCAGCTCCGCGTCTGCCGTGTCATGGTATTCGGCCAATAGAGTTTTAAACCGTTCTGTGTCCACATCAGGAGCGCCCTCCACCAGCTGGCGCTCTAACAACTTAAGGGAACCCTCCAATTCAGATAGTTTCCTACGAAGTGCCTGAAGTACCCCTGAATGTTTTGACATAGCTACTCCACGAATATAAACTTTAAACGCTTCCCATACCGTAGCGAATGCGTCCACCGAGCCTTTATTGCAGGAGAAAAATGTGTCTATCGCTTCAGCCATTTCAGACCTAAAAGCTGCATCCAACAGTATGGGGGGAAGCGCCAGGTAAAAGGTGGGATCGGTTTCTCTGGGGTAGCTACCTCCAAAAGTATAGGGGAGTGGTCAGAGTAGGTACGTGGGTGCACAGTGCACTCCCGGACTCCTGTGTAGATGTCCGGAGAGGCTAGCCAATAATCAATCCACCTATGTAAGTCATGGAATGCCGAGTAGTGTGTATACCCACCCCGGCTCAGATGGCGTTGCCGCCAAACATCAGTAATATCTAATTGCGTCATCGCATCCGCAATGGCACGGGCCGCAGCCGAAGCACGCCGTTCTGGTCCACCAGATCTATCTAGAGTCGGGTTCAAAATACAGTTCAAATCTCCCCCCCAGAGTTGAGGCCTCCCTGCGTAGACATGCATCTTATCTGTAAGAGAGGTGAAGAACCCTGGATGATCATAGTTAGTGCCATATACATTAACCACTATCAAGTCTAATCCCTTCCCTGTGCAGCGAGAAACCACTTAAGGTGCGATTTAGGATTCACCCAGGTAATCACTCCCCGCGCATGGGTGGTAAAGCCCGCCCCGTGGGAGTTTCCTAGTAAATTTCGGCTGCGGAACATAGTGCTATTTAGGGGTAGGTGTGATTCTTGTAACAGGGCAATATCTATTCTGTGTCTTGTCAAGTAAGCTACCACCCTCCTTAGCTTTCTATGGTCATTTAGACCTCTAACATTCCAGGTCATGGCCCTCAACACATTATGTGTACCCAAATCCCGCTCGCTACAACTCATTGTGTATATGGGAAATCAGCAGTATGCAATAGATGCTGGTACGCATGACTATAGTGAAAGGAAACCTTGGTCGTCCAAACCTAGTGCTGCAAAAAACTCTGCAATGTATCTGTCTCAATTCCCCCCTTCCCCCCACCCACACCAAGCTATACCCAACTGTGCGTTGGCAAAATCCCCCACAGAACCCCAAATTATCATAACAAATTCACATCAAACAGCTCAGTTATTGCAATTACTGAAATTAGACTCCAGATGTGGCGCACACACGTGGGCGGATGTCGCCTGCCCGTGTAGTAATGTAACTACGGTAGGTTAATTACTCATTGCTGTCCGCCATCTTAGATTCTAGTTGCTTGAGGTAGAGGATCCTATGGCTCAGCCAGTCCCCCTGACTATGTATAAGATACGACGCTCGCACCAACCCCAATCGCACAACCCAGGCGCATAATGAAGGCAACCTGAAAGGCCCCCGGTCCCCAAATAAGCAGTAACACAGCACTCTAAAGAAACAATCCCGCAACAGACCATGCAACAACCCCATCTCTAGCGAGCCCCCCTTCAAGTGTCCCCTTCATATCTGGCAGAATGTAGAGGGGTCACATCAGTCCTGCTCATCCAGACTACCACCAGTCGCTCCCTTCTCCACAGCGTGCTCCGGTCTCCTCCGTCTCTCCCTTGCCCAGTCCTTCAGTGCTTTCTGCAGCACTTTGGGATCAGTGAAGATCCTGGATTGGCCCTGTCTGTTAACACGTAACCTTGCTGGGTATAACATGGCGTAGTCAACATTCTGATCCCGCAGTTGCTTCTTGAAGGGAGCACATTTTTGCGAGCTTCCTGCACTCGGGCTGTAAAGTCCGGGTAAAGCGAGATCGCAGAGCCCTCGTACTGCAAGGTCTGTTTCTCTCTCGCTATCCGCAAAGCTGTGTCCCGATGCCTGTAGTTCAGGAGCTTCGCGATGTTAGGCCGCGGTGGAGCGCCCGGGGTAGGCCTTGGGCCCAGCGAACGGTGAGCTCTCTCCACCACAAACATAGACGAAAATTTGTCGGCGCCCAGCAAAGTATGGAGGAGTTTTTCCACGAAGAGCTCCATATTTCCCACTTGCGTGGATTCTGGCAGGCCCGTAATGCGTATGTTGCATCTCCGGGAACAGGCTTCGAGGTCTTCTACCTTATCCTGAAGAGTTTGCAACGCCTTGTTCATCTGTTTCTGAGTTATATCTAGTTCTGTCTGTGTCTCTTCAACGTCAGCTACTCTGCCTTCCGCCATATCTAATCTCTCTACTTGCTTGTCCATGCGTTCCGTCATCCTGTCCATCCGGTACGACAGGGAGTCCAACTTAGAGTCTATGGTTGACAGACTGGCCTGTAGGCTTTTCTGCATGGCTGCAAGCATGGTCCGAATTTCTCCATCCACCTGCTCTGGGCTTTCCTCTGGTGTGTCGTGGCCCCCTCTGGGGTATTTTCTCTGGTCCTAGACTTGCGCTGATCGAAGGTGAGCTTCGGTTGGGTTTTGTCGACTTTCCCATTATGGGAGCACGGGGAGTGCAGCCGCAACGCACTCCGCCTCCAGGCAAATTTTAAGTAGCTGTGCGCCCCCTCGCTGGGCCAGAGAAGAAAGTGTGTCCGGTTGTCACCGTCCCGCAGGGCGCAGCAGCCGCAGCGTCACTGTTCACCCAAAGGCAGGGCACCTCAGCGCCCCAGCCCGTGCAGCACCTGGAGGAGCGCAAATCGCTATCCACCCACAACCAGAGGCGCATCCCAGTTGCACCTCGTTGTATGTTCCACTTAATTGTTTGCTCCACTGTAGTTCTTAAATGAAAATGGGGGCTCCTCTCTTAAGTGTGCCCTTTCAACATGGGCCGTATCAAACCTTTCTGGCGCTCCAGGGGCCCCACAACATAGCGGTGATCTCTGTCCCAGCAGAAGGGCGAAAGGAACAGGCGCCTCGTCCCCCCGATTCCGTCCCCTGTGGCACACCGAGTCGCAGGCGGGCAGAATCCTCTTCAATTGCCCTCGCTGGGCTCCACGAGGAAAAGGGGGCCAAGAGCTCGTTGCAGCGCCGTCATCAGGCGCGGTCGGTGGTAGGAGTGCCGGTCGGGCGGTGACGTGGGGCGGGGGGTAGTAAACTACGGATTAAGGCCTAATACAGGTAAGTAAACATTTAAATAAATAAAGCGAATTTCGTTGTGAGCGCTGCATCACCAAATGCGATGCAGTGCGCGCAACGAAATTCGTTTTATTTATTTAAATGTTTACTTACCTGTATTCGGCCTTAATCCGTAGTTTACTACCCCCCACCCTGCCCCTCCTCCGCCCCACGTCACCGCCCGACCGGCACTCCTACCACCAACCGCGCCTGGCCGTCATGGGCGGCGCCGGGCCACACAGAGCCGATCACCCGCAGCCCCCGGCCGGGACCGCCGCCAATAGGCCGCCGGTGGTGCTGATAGGCCGCAAAGGGAACCTCAGGACAGCAGGAGATAGGGTAGCACCAACCGACTCCACTGCTTACCGGAGGGCTCGGCAGTCAGACCGGTCCTGAACAGCTCTCCAGGTCCGGGTGTCCAGGAGAGATTCGGCGTCGTTCAGGGGCGGCACCGTTAGGTCTCGATCGATCAGTGCTCGCATTCCGCCACGCCTCACCCGGTGTCAGGCCGATCAAGCCAGCGATGTCAAGCAGCGTCTCCAGTAGTGCTCCGCCGGCAGCGCGTTCCCCGGCCGTCTCAGGTCAGCGTCCCCGGGCGGAGCCTCGATCCCAGTGCCGCTATAGGCCTACTTACGCAGTTCCCCTTCCCAGGGTCCGCGGCCAATAACTTGTGATTCCGGGCACCAATTCGGATAGAAACGGCAGCAAAGTGTGGGGCAGGTCGTCCGGCACACAGGGACGTGCAATTGCAGCAGTTTGCGCAAGTTTTACTCAGGATACCTGTCGAAGTGTGTGATGGCAAGACGGAGCTCACGGCTTAGGCGGCCATCTTCGGTGCAGGCAAGCTCCGCCCCCCAACTGATGAATGTTCTATAGACTTCTATACTGAGCACCTTTGCCAGTATTCTAACCACACCAGACTCAAAGACCCCACAACCTAGGACATACTCAAATCACACTTCCTTCTATTGCCATGATGTACCTGCCACAGATGACAAATCCTTTAGTCTAAGAGCTATATCCAGGATTGTAGTTAGACTACATGACATGTCATACCTACTGCACCCAATATACAAGCGCACAATAAAGCACTTTAAAGAGGCCATAAGGTGACAGGATGTAGCTAAATAAAAATCCCTGATAACTCAAAAAACTAATGCAAGCAAGTATTATCACTCATCCCATAAATAAACTTGTTGAAACTGTTTCTGTTACGAAGATGGACAACATTGAGACTTTAATCATCTAGCTAAATTGCATAAGCGGACCCTTTATGAAGTTTTTTATTAATTTAAAAAGTTTTATATAGCCCGAACATAACCCCTGCAATAAAAGGTTGTGTATTTGGGCATCAGCGTTTCGTGGAACAATGCATACATAATATAACTATAAATCAGATGTGCATGACGTGGGCTTAAATAACTTTTTTTCAGGACAATCAGTTATGAACGAATTTATCACGTGCACATGCTAAATGTCTTGCATGGATCTCAGTTTGTAAAGAGTCTATCTACCCTTGCTGTCATGTTGACAATTGTGGCGAGCTCTTTGGGTGACGCTGAGCAATACCGGGCCTTTCTTCACGGCACTATACCATAAGCTTACACAAGTAATGCTTTTCTGCCCCATTCATAAATTGTTGTCTCTCATCAAGCACATTTAGGCGGGCTGCACCCATTAAAGTGACGGCATCTGTCATCAAACTGGCAAAAGGCTTATTTGAGCAGAACTTCCTTTCATGTCCTGTCTACAGTTCATTGTCAGCCCGCCACGTGAATGAAAAGCATGCTGGGAAGCGTGCGCGCGGCAGCTGAGAAGGGCAAGAGTGATTACAATTAATGTTTTCCAACCCTGTTTCATTAGCAGTAATGAAAGATGTTCTGAATTAAAAAGGTCTCATTATATAAATGGTTTCTATGCGGGTAAAATCCGCTGTTATTTAAAAAATAACAATTAAAGACAAACACGTAATAGCCTCTCTATTTCTTTTCATCTTGGTCAAGATTCGACATCGTAAGTGCACGCGTTTTAGATAGCTTTGAAAATATCAAAAGTCTGCAGAAGAAAATCGCTTTTGAAAAAGGTCTCCCAATTATCCGAAGTACTGACATCTTTACGGGTGGCCTGGGGAAACATCCATTTGGTTTTCTTTTCAATTAAGCAGCTGGGAAATGTTATCCAAACTCGCCTACCATTTTAACCATAAAATCAACTACTGAAAGGCCGTCTGTTCTGGCAGTCTATTTACATGAAGCATTTTTTCCGCAGTCAGGGTGAATGAAAGAAATGAACCTTCTACTATCCAAGGAAAATGTCGCTTGCCTGCAAGGTCTTGGCGGCTGTATATTCTGCAGAATATAATTTCCTTGTGCTAACCTATTGTAATTACATACCCATGCTGTGTTATGCTAGTATTTTGAAGCTATGCAGGGCATTTGACTCATTCCAGTTTTATGGGTTAAGTGCAGGAAACACATTTAGGTCTCTCCAGAGGCGCATGAAACAGCACAGTGGTGTTACACCATTGGACTATTACTTGAGGTGAACCTCAAAATGGCTGCCATAAACATGTATTGGAAGTGGTAGTCGCACATAAATTCTTGTTTGTTTGTGTTTATGTTTCCTGGCTATTTCACTGAGAGCAGAACTAGCGCAAAGGACCTGCAGCACACTTTAAAGAGAGCATTTATATAGTATTGCAGAATTGTGGGCCACAGGGTCAGATAATTCACTGTGAGATAGCAAAGGTAGTTTAATGATAAGTCAATTAGGGAGTCTTTTTGCTGTATCTAAGAGCTTTTCAATCATGTCCCATTCAGACGTGCTTAAGTGCAACATGCAGTCTATAAGAAATATTACAATTATGGAAAAATGGATTTGAATGCTTAAAATTAAAAATAACAAATTGAAATAATGGTGCAAAACACTAATAAGAAGACAGGAATCTTTCCTGACCCATTATGAAATACTGGGTTCTGTAATCTAATGGGTTCTGAAACATAAACGTAAGTTGGGCATGGAGGGAAGACAGCAGTGCAGGCAAACATTAAAGGAAAATTGTGACGGGGTAATGGTAACAGCGAAGTGTCAGCTTATTAAAGCCAGAATTATCAGACCTATTGGCTTTGCCAGTGCTTGTCTTCACATGTTTTTTTAAAATTCATAGTGAACATTCAACATCCATTGAACTTGCTGTATTCTTACTAAATTTCAAAAAGGCTTGAAAAATTCACCATATTTTGGACTAGAAAACTTAAGCACTGATAAGATTGGAAGGACTGTGGGACTCAATAAGGATAGAATACAATTCATGTTCAAGAATTTTGATCATATGCATTGTCTCTGTTATTAGATCCTTTTCTGGTGCATTTCTACTTCAGATTCAGATTATTTTCCATTATTCTGTATGCCGCTTTTACAAACAAGGGAGTTCTTCAAAAGAAAAACAACACATAAACTAGAAGTACAATACAGTGTGGAAGTCCCAAGTTACAGACCAGCCTCTTTAAAAAACATACTGTGGCTTTCTAATGGAAACAAGGCTGGGCTGAAAGAGCTGTGCAGTCCGCTCACCATGGCGTAGACTGGAGATGAAGCCATATCTGGGGTTCTCAAAGAGCAGCAGCTGGCTGTGAATTCCAACCTGCAGTGAAGACCAGGATATATTAATAACAAGACATGATGGAAGAAAAGTTAAAAGCAGCAGTGATGTGGTGTGTGTTGGATTTCTTCTATTTATTAATAGCATTTTTAATTTGCCTTCAGGCCTCCTACTTAGGGAATGAGTTGAACACATTTCCCTTTTACTGCAGTAAGAGTACATTAGTTGCTATCTTCAGTGACCATGCGGAGGTTCAAGTCAGTAGACATCTCTTGATACATGGGAATAATTCGTGAAATTTAAAATGATAATTTGAATGCTTAATTCAGCAGTTACCTACGATATTGTTTACCCTAATCATTTTTTGTAGAGGGTTGCATATTTACATTTGATTAACTTAAGACTCGCTATAATAAAGGATGCCAAAAATGAGTAATATTCATTTTGCCAACTACTTAACCTTTGCTCCACCTGAAAATTAACAAGCTATCTCTGTACCCTGGATAAAGAGGAGTTGCATGAAACACATGTTGGCTGTTAACATGAACTGTGATATAGAACTTTTGTAATATGAAGAACAAAGCTGTGCACTATGGGTCACGTGAAAATACACACAATATAATCTCTGAGGTTTTGGTTCCTTCATTTAAATGCATATTTGGAAAGCTTCTGATGCATTTTCTTTATGTATTTATTGAAAATAGAAATGTATATATTATTTGGCTCCCTACTTCTAAATAAATCCTTTATGAACTAGTCTCTCAGGGAGATATCTAGCACTCAGTGTGTGGAGGCAGTGCAGGGCCAATAAATCCCAAACCAACATATTCATTTTGTGTAGAATAATGGCAAGGATCACTCTTTGTATCCAAGATAGAGAAGCATGGCATGGATGCTTGCTGACAGCTCCCTATCTGAGCACCTCTTTCACTACACTCCACAGACAAAGGCTGAGAGCTGCTCACACTATTTCCAGTAATACCATCCTACATCTTTGCTTCAGCCACTGCCCTCCAGCCATTTGCCAATGAAATGATTTAGCAGCGGCCATCATAGAGATGGAGGTTCTCGTCACAATACAATAGAGCTTTGTTGGACTGTAAGGGGGATCCTCTCACGTAAGATGGCAAAGCATCAATTTTATGACAAAGAAGCCATCTTAGATCAGATGATTCCCCTTACATTTCAATCAGATTTGTCAGGCTGGAGCAGTGGGTTACAATTGCACAGGGGGCTGTAAGCCAGCTCATGCTGGAGACTGTGCCTACACACACAGTGCAGTGGCTCCTGTGCACTGAAGACACCAAACAGAGGGCCTCATTTACAAGAAACTGACGTATCGGCATCGATGTGTCAGTTTCCTTGCGCCTGCGTCAAATGTCCTTGCAACACCATGGATGTGCTGTATTTATAATGCAGGATTCCAGGGCGCAAGGATTAACAGATGCAGTTGGCGCCAAAGTAATGCATTGCTGGAGTTGGTCGTAAAACTGACACAACTCCAGCAATACGTCAGAACCCATTGTAAAAGCCCTGTGTCAATCCTTACGCCTGGTCTGACCAGGCGTACGGATTTTGATACAGGCAAGTCGTAGAGCGACACTGTGAAATGTTGTAAATTTCACTACTCCACTTCTACATGGCTTTTTGCTTGGAAACGCCTACTCTGCATACATTATACCTGCGTCAGGTATAATGTGACACAGGGCTCTACAAATGGACGCATTGGACCCAATGCGTCAGTTTGTAGATAAGGAGCATTGTGGCACACTGATTGAGCCGCCGCTGTGTCAAATAAAAGTGGCGCAGCGGAGGCGCAAGTGGCTTGTAAATGAAGCCCAGAGAGTCTTGCACACTTTGGTGAGCTAGGTATTGTGCATTTACCTCAATGACGCATTTGCCAGGTGAACTCCTTTCTTTTTTATCAAACATAGACTGTATAACAGACACTTCACTTAAGCAACAGATGAATGGAGATGGCCTAAAGCGGCAAGTGGCTAAAGGTGGTTGACTGTAGGCTTCTCTCAATGTACAGTATGCTTTGTCGGTGTTCTTGATATGAGCTCTGGAAGACAGCCAAACCAGCCTGTTACACGACCTAAAAAGTGCACCAGGTGTGAGCAAAGGTATAGAGTCATAATATCGATGTTTAAATATCGATATGCCATAATATCGATGTTTAAATATCGATGTGACACAATATCGACCTGCAAGAATATCGTCGACCAGAATATCGACATGCAGGTAAGAAATATCGTTTTTGTTAATATCGAAGCTAGTAATATCGATAGTCAAAATATCGTTGTTAATAATATCGAAATTTATTTTAGTGTTCTGTATTTTAGTATATGTGTTAAAAGTATAGTTTATTTTTCTAATGTATGTTTGAAATTTTTAGAAGTAATTAATTTTATGTTAACTAATTTTTGCGTATTTTAGTTCTGTAGCGGGTTGTGGGTTTATAGGGGAATAGGGTGGGAAGTAATTTAATTATAATTTATTTGTTAATACATTTTTAGAAATTATTAATTTTTAAGAAATTAAATATTGCGTTTTAGTTCTGTAGCGGGTTGTGGGTTTATAGGGGAATAGGGTGGGAAGTAATTTAATTAAAATTAATTAATTAATAATGTTAATTAATTAATATTTTTGTATTTAATAGTTTATCTTGTTAATTGTGTTAATTAATTTGCTAATTAGTTATTAATTAATAATTAATTGGTAAATATGTTAATTGTGTTATTTTTTAGGAGCGGGTTGTGGGTTTATAGGGGAGTAGGGTGGGAAGTAATTTAATTATAAGTAATTAATTAATAATTGTATTAATTAATATTTATGTATTTAATATTGTCTGTTAATTGTGTTAACTATTTTGTTATTAATTAGTTATTAATTGGATATTAATTATTAACAATTAATTGGTAAATATCTTAATTGTGTTATTTTTTTAAGAGCGGGTTGTGGGTTTATAGGGGAGTAGGGTGGGAAGTAATTTAATTATAATTCATTAATTAATAATTTGTATTAATTACTATTTGTGTATTTAATATTTCATATTGTTAATTGTGTTAAATAATTTGTTATTTATTAATTATTAATTGGTTATTAATTATTAATAATTAATTGGTAAATTTGCAAATTGTGTCAATTTTTTATGCGCGGGTTGTGTATTTAGAGGGGAGTAGTGTGGCAAGTAATTAAAAATTAACATAATTTTTAATTTTTTCAGATAATATTTATTTTATGTTATTTTATAGTCTTAATAGTATGAATTAATTTATTACTCATTGTTTTTAATTTTTTTGTATACTGTTATTAGTTAATTAATTAATTGTTAAGCAATTATGTTAATTGTGTTATGTTTTACAATAGTGGTGGTGTTATTTATAGGGGTATTTGGTGAGAGGTAAATTATTTTTTATTATTTAAGTATTTGTTAATTATTTTACTGGAGTGGGAATAGTAAATTATTCACCTCCGCTATCCAACACTTTCCCTATTTTTGCAATTGTTGGAGTAGGAATAGTAATTTTATCCCCTCCACTATCCAAAACTTTCCCTACTGTTGCACTCTGTGGAGTGGGAATAGTTAAGTATTACCCTCCGCTATCCAACACTTTCCCTACTGTTGCACTTGCTGGAGTGGGAATAGTAAATTATTCCCCTCTGCTATCCAACACTTTCCCTACTGTTGCATTCGTTGGAGTGGGAATAGTAATTTTATCCCCTACACTATCCAACACTTTCCCTACTGTTGCACTCTGTGGAGTGGGAATAGTAAATTATTCCCCTCCGCTATCTAACACTTTCCCTACTGTTGCACTTGCTGGAGTGGGAATAGTAATTTTATCCCCTCCGCTATCCAACACTTTCCCTACTGTTGCACTCTGTGAAGTGGGAATAGTAAATTATTCCCCTCCGCTATCCAACACTTTCCCTACTGTTGCACTCCCTGGAGTTGGAATAGTAAATTATTCCCCTCCGCTATCCAACACTTTCCCTACTGTTGCACTTGCTGGAGTGGGAATAGTAATTTTATCCCCTTCGCTATCCAACACTTTCTCTACTGTTGCAATCGTTGGAGTGGGAATAGTAATTTTATCCCTTCCGCTATCCAACACTTTCCCTACTGTTGCAGTTGCTGGAGTGGGAATAGTAAATGATTCCCCTCTGCTATCCAACACTTTCCCTACTGTTGCATTCCCTGGAGTGGGAATAGTAAATTATTCCCATCCGCTATCCAACACTTTCCCTACTGTTGCACTTGCTGGAGTGGGAATAGTAAATTATTCCCCTCCGCTATCCAACACTTTCCCTACTGTTGCTGGAGTTAGAATAGTAAATTATTCGTCTCCGCTATCAAACACTTTCCCTACTGTTGCACTCCCTGGAGTGGGAATAGTAAATTATTCCCATCCGCTATCCAACACTTTCCCTACTGTTGCACTTGCTGGAGTGGGAATAGTAAATTATTCCCCTCCGCTATCCAACACTTTCCCTACTGTTGCACTCGCTGGAGTGGGAATAGTAATTTTATCTCCTCCGCTATCCAACACTTTCCCTACTGTTGCACTCTGTGTATTGGGAATAGTAAATTATTCCCCTCCGCTATCCAACACTTTCCCTACTGTTGCACTTGCTGGAGTGGGAATAGTAAATTATTCCTCTCCGCTATCCAACACTTTCCCTACTGTTGCACTCCTTGGAGTGGGAATAGTAATGTTATGCCCTACGCTATCCAATATTTTCCCTACTGTTTTAGTTAATGTAGTGTAAAATGTTGTTTTAAAGATAAATATTTATTTTAATATTTTATTTTATTATAGATATAATTTATTTTTATATTTATCTTACAGGTTTATGTATATATATATATGTATTTATAATTTTTATTATGTTTGTAACGTTTTATAATTTAATAAAATAATTATTTATTAATATTATTAAGTAAATATATATATAATTTTTTTATATATCTATGTTTAATTTATTTTTATATTACATTTATTATTTATAATTTTTAACATTTTTTTTCATATTTCTTTTTATTAAACATACATCAGTGCAATAATACGTTACAGAGGAGTCAACAACTTCAAGTCATGAAATACCATAGGGAGAAGGGATCATGGTACATTATTACATTAAATGAGGAATGCTACGGTGAGGGCGGATCTTCAATATCAAAGCAGCGAGGCGGTGAGCATATTTCTCTGCGGTATGTATTCCAGGGGCTCCATATACGGGACCACTTTTTGGGGCAGCCCTTGGCTAGGTACACAGTTTTTTCCCTATACATGCACCAGTCTAGATCTTTCTCCCAGGCTTCTATTGTGGGGGGCTGAACTTCGCCCCACCGCTGTGCAATGTTTCTTTTCGCTATCATAAACCCTAGTGTGGACCATTGCATCTGGGCGGTATTCAGATCCGTGGGCTCCCAGATGTTTAGGAGGCACCTTCTCACCTCTGGATGAAGAGAAACTGAGAGCACCGTGTTAATGACGTCGTGGACCTTGCGCCAGAATGAGCTGACGGCAGCGCACTCCCAAATAATATGCATAAATGATCCCGTGTGCCCACAGTTCCTCCTACACTCCCCGCCATCCGCCCCTCCCATATGTATCAGACGAGGCCCCGTAATATAGACCCTGTGTAGGATTTTAAGCTGAACTAATCTGAGGCGGGCCGGTATGGCCACTACCCTGGGCGAGGATACCGCCTCCTGCCAGTCTTCGTCATCCAGCTCAATACCATCCCTTATCCACTTCTCCCGCAGTGATTGGAGCAGGTCTTCCCCATTATTGATTAACTTCTTATATATGAGGGAGATGGTTTTATCGGGTAGATACCCGTCTAGTATTCTGTCTTCCAACGGTGAGGAGTTGGGAGGGACAGTGTCCCGTGGCAGGTGCGTATGGAGCGAGTGCAGGATTTTTACATAGCGGAAGTATTCAGTGTCTGCCAATTTATACTCTTTTTGGAGGTCAGCGAAAGACTTGACCCCGTCTGCTCCCCAAATGTCTTTGATGCGTGAGATTCCGATAAGTTCCCACCTGTCAAACCCTTTCGTCTTCCACAAACTACCTAGCCTCTCGGAGTCCCACAATGGAGTTGCTAATGTCAATTTATTGCCCCACCCGAGCGAGTTAGTCGCACTGTGCCAGATTTGAACGGAGTGTGTGGTGGGGCCGGTTAGGGTAAACCGTCTAGGCCTTGAGTATAGTGCCCTGCCATAATTCCCCCCCGGGAGGAGCCATCTGTCCATAGCGTAGCCAAGGTCATCAGGGCGACCATAGGTGCCATGATTAACAGCGGCTAAGTGGGCTGCCCAATAGTATTTTTTAATGTCAGGGAGGCTGATACCTCCATCGTACCACGATAGCGTAAGCTTGTTCAAGGCGATACGGGGCTTTCCTTCCCATATCAGAGTTCTCTGGAGACTCTCGATCTCCTTAAAGTATTGAGCCGGGACAGGGTCTAGAGTGTTCTGCAGGATATATAGGAATCTAGGTAGAGACATCATTTTAAAAAGGGCTGCCCTGCCTAAAAGCGAAAGGGGGAGTTTTTTCCAGCTAGCAATATCCCTCTTGAGTCTGTGCATGGGTGGGAGGAGATTACGCTCGTATCGGAGTGAGGGGTCAAGGGAGACAAATATTCCCAAATACTTGAACCCGGTGGTGTTAATCTGTATTGGACAGTTCCTCGGCGGGATGGGTGGGTCTCCGTTGAGGGCATACAGCAGGGACTTACTCCAGTTAACAGTAAAGCCAGAAAATCTCCCAAAAACTTCTAGTATATCTAATACCACTGTCAGGGAGTGTTTAGGAGAGGCCAAGTAAAGGAGGATGTCGTCCGCATATAGGGAGATGCGGTCCTCCCAGTCCGGGGACCACCTCAGTCCTCGTATTCTAGGGTTGCCACGAATCCAAGCTGCAAAAGGTTCAAGGGCCAGGGCGAAGAGGAGGGGTGAACGCGGGCATTCCTGGCGGGTTTCCCTGCTAAGTGTGAAGGCCGCTGAGAGTTTGTTATTAACTACCACCTGGGCCAGGGGTTCACTATATAGGAGACGTACCCATTGGATGAATTTGGGCCCGAAGCCCATCTTAGCCAAAACTGGCCATAGGTAAGGCCACTCCATAGTGTCAAACGCCATGGTCGCGTCCAGAGACACGACCACAGCTGGTTCTTGAATAGTATGCGCTCTGCTCATTACGCCGTGGACTCTGCGCAGGTTTAGTGCCGTGTTCCTATTGATCCGGATGAACTAGGGGGCTGATTATTTTAGCCAGGCGCGTAGCCAATAGCTTGGCCAATATTTTAGGTTCAGCATTGAGAAGGGAGATGGGTCTGTACGAGGTGCATTCAGTTTTGGACTTGCCCTCTTTGTGTATTGTAACTATGGTCGCAATCCTCTGCTCCCTGGGCAGCATACCACCCTCT